>CM077878.1:58051664-58651664 GCA_039720435.1 Amazona ochrocephala
TGTGTATTTTGACGGACTGTTACCTTACAAAACCAACACACTGTAGTGTGAAACTGCATGGAAAGTTATGAGTAAATAGGTATTGTGCTAGAAGATAAGACGAGTGCAAGGTCCTACACCTGGGTCGGAGCAATCCCAGGCACAGCTACAGGTTGGGCAGAGAAGAGATTGAGAGCAGCCCTGCGGAAAAGGACTTGGGGGTGTTGGTCGATGAAAACATGAACATGAGCCAGCAGTGTGCGCTCACAGTCCAGAAAACCAACCGTATCCTGGGCTGCATCAAAAGGAGCGTGACCAGCAGGTCAAGGGAGGTGATCCTGCCCCTCTACTCTGCTCTCATGAGACCTCACTTGGAGTATTGTGCGCAGTTCTGGTGTCCTCAACATAAAAAGGACATGGAACTGTTGGAACAAGTGCAGAGGAGGGCCACGAGGATGATCAGGGGACTGGAGCACCTCCCGTATGAAAATAGGCTGAGAAAGTTGGGGCTGTTCAGCCTGGAGAAGAGAAGGCTGCGTGGAGACCTCATAGCAACCTTCCAATACCTGAAGGGGGGCTATAGGGATGCCAGGGAAGGGCTCTTTCTTAGGGACTGTAGTGATAAGACATGGGGGAACAGGTTCAAACTTAAAGAGGGGAAGTTTGGATTGGATATGAGGAAGAAATTCTTTAGTGTAAGGGTGGTGAGGTACTGGAATGGGTTGCCCAGGGGAGTTGTGAATGCTGCATCGCTGGAGGTGTTCAAGGTGGGGTTGGACAGAGCCTTGGGTGGCATGGTTTAGTGGGAGGTGTCCCTGCCCCTGACAGGGGAGCTGGAACTCGATGATCTTAAAGTCCTTTCCAACCCTAACTATTCTATGATTCTATAGTTCTAAGATTTTCACATGTGTCTGATTGTTGGAGATTTTCACATGTCTGAACATGATACTGCTTTGAGAATGGGTCCAAAGTGTGTGTGAAAGTTTGATGTAAAATATCCACACAAAGTTGAGGACTGATTAAAAATCAAAGCCTATTGTATTACAAAATGTATTTCTGAGGCAGTCAAAGGACAGAGAAGGGGTTTTTTTCATATGTCTGGGTTTTCTTTTTCAAATATTCTGGTTTGCAATTGTGCTTCCCCTTAATAACCAGGTGGAATTGTCAACAAATCCGTATTTTATCTCTGCATCACTGGCAATTATCACAGAAGGACATACCACAAGTATGTTTTAACCTTTCTAGTAGTGGATAGTGCCATCAATTACTAACTTTGCTGTGTTGGGCAGCCCACAGGACAGGAAATTAATGTAATTCAGATAGAGCAGCATAATGGAAACATTGTGGCTTGGTGTTGAAGTTTATTTTAAATGTCTGTGCTGATGTGAGGAGAAGTGATGGGAACAGATCTTGAAACCTTCCAAGCTGATGTGTCCTGATCCACACTGCTTTGATCTGGGCAGGGACATAAGTGATGTTCTCTCCCCTGTACCTTCACTTTAGCACAGCATATTTAAAGCATCGAGTACTATTCTTCATTTGGTAATTGCAGGGCATTAATGTGTATATAATTTCAATAATTTAACTTGAATTGGATGACTCTTACTGTTTGATTAGTTTAGCTTCTGGAAGTGTGTGTGATCATGCCCTGAAAGGCAGATTAATAGCTGGATTATGGTTTTATAGATCATACTATTCATTATATTCACACTGATCAATAACTGGCACCTGTTACTACAACGCCAGTATATATGTTTCGTTCATTCAGATGGGCAGATCTATATTTTTGTAACTTTGTTTTCAACATATATCATGAGCAAAAGGCTTTGTAGGGTCTCTAAACTACAGCTCTCTTTATTTCACTGATGTAAGAGGATTCAGTGTTCCTGAAATCAGGCATTTAAAAGCTTTAGTTATAAATTCTATATTCCAAGGCTCAGAAGAAGTCATTACTTGCTAAAAGGTTTTCAAACTCCTGTTGACTGTTGCTACTAAACTCTTCTTCAAATATATATGAAGGGATTACTGTGCCGATGTTTATTTTCAGGTAACAGATTGAGCAGCAAGGGTTGAAACAAGTTGAAAGTGAGGATCTTGCTGTGTCAAAGACTTTCTTTTATGTAGATGGAGCACCAACAGGGCACACAGAGGAAATCATTAGCTGCCTGGGCTACTGAGCCAAGTCCTGATGCTAAGATAGAGCTGGGAAATGAGGTAGGGATCTGTGAGAGACAATCCATAAATACATGGATGGCTGATAAGTACATGCCTGGCCTTACCTACTGGAAACATGCCTGTGAGTTTACAGTCTCATGCCATGAGACTGTAAGCTCATTTTTTATATGATTAAACAAGACTTTGCATAACTAATATATATGTGTGAGCATATGTCTTTATCTGTATCTACATATTTATAAAAAATATTATTTGCTCAGAACCAGCCTCTCTATGCTAGTCTGGAAGGCTCTGGATACTCAGAGGGAATAAATAATAGGAAGAAAAATCTAGATAAGAAAAGAAATACAAAATATTGAGAATCATACCCCCCTCGGTTGCCTTGACTTATTTGCTTAGCACCACATACCTATGCAGTATTGAACAATGGGTGAATTTATTGAACAAGATAGAGTCTCTGCCCCAGAGAGATTACATTTGTAACAGCCAAACAGTCTGATGCAGAACAAGCACCCAGAGAGGTTTATAGGTTTTTATTATAGCACAGGTGGCTGCATCGCCAGATGTACTCTGCAGAATTACTTTTCTTACTATCATAACTTTGGTTAGAATTGAAAACACATTGTTGTAACAATCTCTCACTTTTGAACGGAACAAGGTATTGTTTAACCTCAGAGATGCTGAGCATGTTGAATTTCAAGAGACTTCCTTTAAGATTGTCTTGTCTCTGCATGAGTTTTAAACTTGACCTCAAAGAGCTATTTTAAAAAGAGGACTGCATTATCTTTGAATTTTCTGGAGTATGGATTTCACTAAGCCTGACTTCAGACATCAAAGAGCAAGGATATTTTAGATTCCCCAAGGATCTCAAGTAATTGTGTAAGTATCTATATGGTATAGCTTTTCTTATTATTATTGTTTTGTTTTTTTCTTCTCAGCTCAGAACTTTTCTGTTCTGAAATTTATAAAAATATAAAAATATAACACTCTACACACTTAAAAATTACAATATTAGGAATTAAAAAATTCCTTCAGTTTACATAGAAAAAAAAAATATTTTCTGAACTGAATCAAGTTTTCTACAGCACAGCTGAAGGCAGCTGGTATGCTACAAGATGCTACAAGGAACTCTCCACTCATCCACAGTTCTTTCAGTAAGCATCTCTTTTCCTCAAGCAACCTCTTCATTTGAATCTTAACCTTTTCTCAAATCTTTTTAGGTGGACAGCTTGAAAACTGAACACATGCTTGCAATCTAGGCAGTATCTTTGCACACAGAAAAATGGAAATACCAAATTATTCTGGTACTGAGTCTAGTAGTTCAGAGAGAAATTACAGTACGTCTTTAAAAGAAGGAATTGTTCATTTCTGTGAAAGGCTTCCTGTCCTACCACATTTCTGTCAATGGGCCAAAGAAATGGATCCGTTTTGGGAGTGATTTGCTTTTGTGACAGCTCACTGTTACTTCCCCTACTAGAAAATTAAAGAATTCAGCTCTAGCTGTCTGGTGTCACCTAAGTAACAGTAGACAGTACTGTTCTTATAATACTGTTATAGTACTCATTATAATGAGTACTATAATGGCAAGTGGATGTTTGCAGCTCAGTTGTGGCCCATCACATAGTAACATGGGGTTTCTGATCCCTTGGAGGCCATAACTGGTGGCATTTATGCAGTTTTTAATTATGCTTCTTGAAAAAATGAATTAGAAACAAAACAAAAAGCAGACAGTACATATTCTTGAGGTGTTATGTTTCATTTTAGTTATGAAAATTTTGCAGAATAGATGACTCACAAGAGAAAAATAAGTGTATGAACCATTGCTGAGTGGGAATTGTTTTGTTTAATGAGTGAAGATTCTTGAAATTTTCAGACTATTTTATAATTTACATCAGGAAATATATTGCTGAATTCTGGCAGTTCTTTACCAGCTTCTTGAAGTTACCAAATACTATTTCAGGTACAGACACCTGTAGAAAAACACAAGGGTTTCAGAGACTTTTTCTAGACATGGTCATGAAAGTCATGCTAGTGAAACTAGAGTATTCATCTTATAATGACTCCTGTTAGAGTAGCTATATTTGAAGCTCAGAAAGTCTGAAAAATTAATTTTGATGATTATCCAGTCAGTCTTTGGAATGAGAGATTTTGGATTATACTTCAGATACATTCTTATATGATTTTTTAAGCTTTTTTAAAATTTTAATTGGAATTGTTTACCTATCCTGAAATTTGCAAAATGGTGCTACAAAATAGATAATACAAAATGCAATCCTAGGTAAATAATAATACTGCTAAATAATAATACTAAACAGTGGTAACTAAAAATACTGAAAGATGGTTTATTTTGTAGGATTTCTCAGAAATACAGTGAGGTGTTATATTTGCATCTTCCTGCACTGCTTTTTTCCCAAGACATGCCCAAAATCAGAAGAAAAATCTGTACATAAGGAAGAAAAATCTAATTAATTTTTACCTTAGAAAAAACATGGATTTGAGCAAACATTCAAGTTGTTTCTTCCTTTTATTCACAGCACTTTCTTCACCTTCTATTGAGCATATTCACTTCTGAAGAAATCACAATTAAGGGGATGTTCCAGCAGTAAAGTAGTCCTTGTACATTTTCAGACATCTCCTGGTTTATGTCAGAAATGAATGGCTAGTTTGCAGCTTCGTAAATTAGTTACATTGAGCAATTTCCACCCCTGCAACTTGTGCTGTGAGGAATGCAGTGACAGATAGATTCTGTGCTGTGTTTGCCTATAAGATGATTTTCTTGAAGTCTCATAATGAGTTGTATTTGGCAGGATTAATGAGTATTATAATGGCAAATGGATGTTTGCAGCTCAGTTGTGTTCCATCACATAGTAACATGGGGTTTCTGGTCCCTTGGAGGCCATAATTGGTGGCATTAATGCAGTTTTTAATTATGCTTCTAGAAAAAATGAATTGGAACCAAAACAAAAGCTAAGTGATCATCTCTCTGTAGTACAGTGTGGTATAAACATGGGACCATTACTGTCTCTGATATCCGTGTTTTGAATTAAGCTGATGGGAGAGAAAATGTACAGGATATTTGGCTGAAACTTGATTTGGGAATATTTATATTTTTACATTGTTAAATAGCTTTTGAATTATGAAATGCAAGGGGTATTTTTCACCAGAGTGACTGCTCAAAATAGCATGTTGCATGCTGAACTGCTTGCAAAATAGATTTTATTATTCCAAATGTAGCTCTGTAGCTGCATTGAGTGAATTTAGGTCTTCATTTATTTAATGAGAGAGGGTGTAATTTCTCCTCAGTTTCCCAGAATGCCCACACATGAAAGCATTTTGATTAGTGCTGAGTCAGTGCCTTTAGCCATGTACCATGCGGTAGGCTGGGTTTCTCTGCATGCTCTAGTGGTGAGCACTTTTCTTGGTGCACTAGTTCAATATCTTTCGCAAGCAAGATTCCCAACATGAAAGACACACCTGCCTATGTAAGAGTGAAAAAAAAACTAAAAATAAGCAAAAATAATTTTGATCTCTGAGGAAATTATATCAGAAAGGAATAAAATGTAAAAAACATTTTAAAAACGTTACATTAAAAAAGAAAGCAAAATTGGAATTTCTATATTGCTGTTGCTGTGGCATCTGGTGGTCCTTCAAAAGCAACATCACTACTGTTTCATTCTCATGGAACTATGGATAAATCAAAAGGTAAAACAGAAAGGCTTAATTAAATGTTTAATTAAATAGTTATGGGGTATTTACTTAATAATCTATCTCCCTTCCTGCCGTGCTGTTTAACATTTTCCTCCAGCCTGCTCACTGCTATAGAAAAGATAATGTAACTAGAATTGTCATTTCTTATGTGATACGTTAAATTAAGATTAACTCCTGATCCAGGTATCCTTTTTTTATATCATCTTTAGTGAATGTAACTTACTTCTGATCTCAGTAGTTTTCCATTAAATCCACAATATATCAGTACAGATAGAGATGTGTTTCATTTGTGTGGATCCCTATCACTATATATATTGGTTCCAAAGCACTAGAATGCATAAAGCAAAAGTCTGTGCATGAAGATGAGGGAAGCTTCCATATATTTATCCTGTTAGCTGTGATGAGACCTTTTAAAATCTTACTCTTTTGATAATGGAGATGTGAGATTGATCTATGGTCCACATGTGAATTCCTTTATGATAAAGGGGTCAGAATTGGAAAACCAGTTTTTTGTTGTTTGTTTTTTTTTTTTTTTTTTACATTTATTTTTATTTTTTATTTTTGAAGCAGTGTATGTTAGTGCAAAGATACAGACTGTAGTGAAGCCAGATGACAATATATTCCACATGACAGACAGTGTCTGGAAGAACTTCTAGTTCTGTAAATTAATTTACTAAAGTATTGACTGTATAATGGGAACTCACACCCCCATGCTTACAAAAAACCTACAAGTGAACACCTAAATTTAAGTTTGTTAATTGAACTCATTCTAAGTAAAATTTACTCACGCCTCTCTTGCAAAACTACCAGTTTCTTGACTGACAGGCAGATTGAGAGCAATCTGAATGTTTATTACTGTTACTTATTATTATTATAATCACAAGTGCAAGCCCTCATAATTGTGCTGTGCAAGGTTCAAATAAGAAATAGCATACAATATAAGGTGAGGTGAGGAATATGAGTTACATAAGAGGACAATGACAAGGCAGTGAAATATCATAGTACTTCAAGATCATGTGAAGCTAAACAACCTACTTTTTAAAAATTCTGTATTTTACTGTTACATTACGTTGTTTTGCATTTTAAGGCATTGGACAAATGGCTGTTCTTGGAACATCTACTGAGTAAATGATGTATTGTAGCTCCTTGTTTGCTGGTGGGTGTGAAGTGTCCTCTCACATCCTACTGCTCTTTACAAGAGGGTCTCTAACCTGTTTGTGCAGGAGGAAATATGTTCCTCCAAACCAGTCTGTGGCCACAACAGTTGCCACACTTGTCCCTGTGTTTTGCAAGGAGACGATTTTCACCCCTAACTACTTGGTGAGGTGAGTCCTTATCACACTGGTCTCTTTGATTCCCTCTGAAGAGACTGAATACTCCAGATATGTCATCTTCACACTTAAGTTCCTGTTTCTTCATTAATTCCTCATTTCTTGTTAAATTCAAACACGGACATATAAAGACATATGGACTTAATACCATGAGATCAAAAGCAAAGTCAGAAGCAGTAAATAAAAAGTTGAATATCAGTTTAGAGCAGCAGTATGGGTCCTTTGTTGCCAGTTTGAGCCTGGTGGAGGTCCCAGGACCAGGAGCAAGCCTCCCTGCAGGATCGCAGCCCCTCTCCCAACAGCAGCCCTCCTGCCCTGCACAGGCTTCAGGGACATTTACCTCCTCTTCCTTTCACCCTCTCATTCTTCCTTTCATTTCAGAGCCCCTTCCTGTCCTTTATCCAGTAGCAATACAGCTTTGCTGACCTGTGCTTCTGGTATGTCACATCTATTTTTTCACACTTTGCAACAGAGTGTGGATTTCTCTCAACTCCTCTGCCTTTTTGCAGCAACAAATGTAAATGCAGTTGATGAACCTTTTTCCTGTTAAAACAAGGCCATCACTCTTTAAAATGATGGTTGTCGTGAGGTAACAGCCACTCAATTAAAAAAATGTCTGACTCCTGAGGAATGTCACCCAGCCCCCTCAGGCAGGCTCCTGTGTTCTTTCCCAGAGGAATACATAGGGGTGGACGACGCTGTGTTGATTCTTGAAGATTTTCTTGAATTACTGCTTAAAGCGCAATGTAGCCGTTTTCTGAAATATTGAGGGGAAAACACATTTTAACTTTTCTCTTTCCCTTTCTTATCCCTCCTCCCTTTTCCTTTCTGGATGGACAACTGGGCAACGAGCACTGGTTGCTACCTGCTGCTTACTGGTCCATGAGTGGAGAAAACTGCAGGGTCATGGACATAAGCCAGCCACTCTTCTGCTTTTTCATATTGCTAAATTAAAATAACTTGATGTAAAATATCCTATGCTTAATCACAAATACTGCATAAAGTATAAGCTATTTAAAATTCATAAATCAGTAAAGTCTGAAAAACAGCACTGAACTTTAGCATCTTCATAATAAACTCTGGCTCCTACCTCCAAGAATTTGCAGACTAAGAGATTCCTAAGGTTTTGTTTGAAGAAAACAGGTACCTCATTGAATAAAACCCTCTTGTCCAAATGCACCTAGCCTTCTCACGAAGGTCTTCCTGGACCCCAGTTCTGCCTGCTAACCCAAAAGTCTATTTCCACTTCCATTATTGCCAAGGGGGAACTAATGAGCCATACCAGCTATGTAAGTCACCACAAAACTGCCAGCAGCTTTTTTCTGGATGTGCTAACTCTCTAAACAAGAATAGGCTGGTAGCAGAAACTCACTTTCCTTTTACAGTTAATGATACTGTAAAATGCTGAAAGAAGATAAGGTGTCCTGGGTTATAAAAGTGATCAATAGTAAGCAATCAGGAGGCCAAAGCTCTTAATGCTTATTTTACAGGGCGAGAAGTTACAGGGAATGCTAGCTAGCTGGATAAAAGCACAATCTAGCTGTCGGGGTGTTATGCAGCAGTTAATTAATCCTAGAACTGGATTAAGATTGAAAATGAAAAAGTTGCTTCTCTAGCCATGGAGAACGGTTTGCAGGCCCCCATAAATCAGCCAGAAAGCTGCTGAGGGTGGAGAGGCTTATGTATATGAAGTCTCAACCTCATGAGGCTTGTACCTGCTTATCAGAAAAAGAAAAAAATCAGAAGTTGAATAAGTCAACTAGATGCAGAAACAAAATATATGATCCTATGCATCGCAGATAAACTGAATCTCTGGGAAAGAAGTGTTCAATATATGGAGAAAATATATATCAGAATGAAAAATATTTTCTGACATTGAAAAGGGTACTGCAGTAGGATTTCTTTTAAGCATAGTGCAACATTAGGTCTTTGCCAAAAAGACCTGCCTTTAATTACCAGTGCCCTAGTCGGTCTGTTCAGTCTCTGCTTTACTATGCATAATGGAGTCAAATCTCTACACATCTTTTTCGGTGAGTTGATTCCATTGTGTATATTTGAGTAAAATCAACTGCACATTTTTTACAGTGGGCTGGATCTGTGTGGTCTTTATTCTCATCAGGAAATAAATCTCACATAATATCAATAGAACAGGCTACAGTAGAGCTAGTCACCTTCCATTTGCATTAACATTGCTTGTTTATTTTATCCAATGCCTTTTCTACACTTAGCATATTTTAAAGTATATGTCAGCCATATTATAATATTTTCCCTCTACGCTAGTACCACAGATATAAATCCTTTATATGCTTGCTTTAAGCTCACTTATAAATGCCCATTGAAAATGTCCATTTAAATGATGGTAATGATAGTGAAGTCTAATATGCAGGAAGATTTTCTTATTACCTTATTTTGAGAGTATTTTATTAATAACATATTGATATAAAAGATAAGAACATTTTACCTCCATAAATTTGTATATGCAATTTGTTCTTCTCACTGCACAAACATATTTAGGATGCCGCTCAGTAGTACTGATTGAATATTTATTTAAACAAATATCAGTATTACCCAACTAGCTGGAAAATCCATGAGTTTGGTTTTGAAAGCAGAGCATTTCTCAAAAATTTATGTGTACATGCAAATGTTGGTGCTTTAGATATAGGATAAAGTATTTGCTTTATATGTATTATTTTGTTTGAATACAAGAAAGCTAGTTTGATTTGTATGTTTCCCCCTTATAGAATTGTTCCAAGGCTCTGTCAGAGATCACGTAGAGTAATTTTTCCCATCAATCTTTGCTGTGCAGCCATGCACGAATGCAGTAGGAAAAAGGGGGCAGAAATCAAATCACTTAATTGCAGCATTTTTCATCTACATCTTTTGTTTTATGGTGGTAAAGGCCCTGAAGTAGCCTACCATGATTCATGGCTGTCACTGCTGCCTTTAGCAGTTCAATCTTTCATTCTAGGCATTTTGGTACTGAAAGTACCTACACAATTACTTTGATGAATATGACTTGTTTGTTTTTTCCCCATTTTTAGCAGAGAGTGGTTGTGCTTAATACAGACATTTAAATAAGATAATATTCATGCCTACTGCATCTGCCTTGTTTCCAAAGTTGTGTATCTAGTCTTTGAATACGAGAATTTTGCCAAAGGAATTTAAGTTTGCTAAATTTACAGATTTTATTAACCCCTCTGGTTAATAAGTTTATATCATTAAAAAATAGCTAATGTTCCATACAAAACAAAAATTCACCTCAGCTCTGGCACTGTGAAAACTTGTTTTAAACCTTAGTATTCAATTTTTTGGGGAGGGTGTCATGTGAAGTGAAGAAGGGCACATAAACAAGAAAGGTTTGTCTTTTGTGGTTTGTACATGTATCATAGAAAACAGCTAGTAATGCGTACATATTAGGAGAAACCTCAGTGATGGCACAAAATATTCTGGGCTATCCAAATGAACAGGGATTTCAGAAAAGTGTTGGGTGTTTTTTTTAACTCTGCACCGTCAGCACAAAATACACCTTCTTTTGAGACAGGAAGAAGACATGCTTTGGGGGTTCTATTACTGCATTCTGAATCGAATTCCTAGTATAAATTTTGGTATGGAAATCCACTGAGAGGGTAGATGCCCACGTTTAAAGATAGAATGTAATACTTTCTGGTGTGGGAACAGTTATTTGTAGGCATCTTCAGCAAAAAGGAGCCTGCCTTCATAAAAAATGGTAATTTGAATTTATTACCAATAGCTGTGCGCCCTGTCTTGTATTTGAAACCCAGAACTCTTTCATTTTTGTTCCTATTAAATTTTTTTATTGTTCTGTTTCCTTCTAATTACTAGTACAAAGATATTTATGTCGTATAACTGCATAGCCCACATTGTACAATGGTGATAGTGGTCAATGTATTCAACAGTACAGTTTCGCAATTATGTGGAATACTCCTTTCAAAAGACCAATGTTAAACCAGACTCAAAAGCATCTTAAGCTTAAATTTAAAGAACCCTTATAATAAAATAAAAAAAAAAACAAAACATGCATCTAAATCTGGTAACTAAAACTCAAAAAGAGCATTAAAGAGAATTTACCTTATTATAACAAAGATCCAACAAGCTGCTGTGCAATCTGCCAGCCCCAGACATGTGGGGTGAATATACAGTGGGACACAGGTGCACTGGAAGTTGCTTCTCTTGAGATGATTTTCAGAAAGGGCTATTCAGTTTTGCCAGCACCATTGCAGAGGTTTAATTATATAAAAGTGTGTGGTTTACTGGTGAAATTACTGCAACAGTAAAACTGAGCAAGTGATAAAGTGCTAATGGAAGCATCTTAAACATTTACCACTGAGGATGCAAATGCCAATTAAAATGTTTGTGATTTCCTGCTGAAACAGCAGAGGATGGAAATGGTAGATGAGTGCAGATAGCTGAGAATCACTACTTCAGGGTACGGAAGAAATAACAAGTTACAAAGATGTTCACTTCAGATTACATGAGCCAACGGCACTGTCCCTCAGATCTACCAAAGAACTCTCTGCACCCTGCTGAATTGGCACCTTGGAAGGCATATCCTTCCAAGAAAGTGATTTCACTTTCTTCTTTACCATGACTGATGAATAGATGAGATACTATACAGACAGTGAAATACAACTGTGGTAAAATACTGAAATGAGTGGTTAATCAATTCATCATAACACGGTTAGTGTTTTCCTTCCCATTGCTATTTGATTCACAGACTATTTCTGGGTTTAAAAAAGCAACAGCCATCCCAGTGTGTGAACATCACTGTGTGTACAATACCAACAAAGTGTCAGGGTAAATGGGTATTGAAATACATGAGATAAAAGTTCATTAATTTCATATTTCCTTTATTAAATAACGCTTTTTAATAGAAAGTTAATAGTATTTTTTATGGCACAATGTAACAAAACAATAAACCAAATCCTGATCCTTCAGGGTCTTACCAAAGGTACAACTCTTCCAGACAAGCAATATTCTTGAAATCTTACTGGTATAGGGATATATGTAGGAATTATTGGCTGAAGCTGATTTTCAATGGGGCAGAGGTTTAGAAGTAAAGGGATTGAGAGGCTCCTCGAGCAAAAACACTAGCCTCTGCAGATCATACCTGAAGCCATTGTCAGGAAAAGACAGCATTTAACCATAGGATTCTTCACCCAAAGCACGAAACTGTTAACAGCATCATTGCTGACAGCAAAGCAACAGCAGGCCAGTCCCAGCCGGACTGGTTCTGAGTTGCTCAAATGGAGACTTTATGGTCCTTATGGCGTGATGGAGATGTTTCAAAATTATCATTTATACATTAAATATCTTACATTTGGTGAGCTTTGATTTCAGCTTTAAATGCTACTTTAAAAATATGATTCTTTGAAGAAAACATGGTAACTTCAAAAATATGTTTTATGTTTTTGTAATACTGTATGCACATCTAAGTGTTAAAATAACACATGACAATCTACATGAATAGAACTCTAAATAAATCTATACTGAGTAATCAGTTTGCATTTTTGAGAGCAGAATTTTCTCTTGCGACTCTCTCTAAAATCAATAACCATCCTTTTTTCAGCATAAGTTAGTTTAGATTTATTTTTTTAAAAAAAAACTTAAACACATTTGTGGAAAAAAAATAATAAAAAGATAAAAAGGAAGCGCTTATTTGCCTGAATTATACCTCCAAATATTACTTATTGGACATATCTTCCCAGCTCTCAGGCAAGCAAAGGCATGTTACTCATATAATATTCTTGAACTACATGGACTGATTATTGCATACAGTATCAAAGCTCAGAGCACCTTGGGAGTGAAACCAATCACTGAAGGAAAGCAATGGCAAACCTAGCAAATGATGAAACATACAGACTGATTAGAAGCCAGAACAAAGTCAAATAAATAAAATTTTTCATAGTGGAAACAAAGAGTAGGTCAGCCTCTGAAGAAACCTGTAATACAGCTGCAACAGTTTGCAACAGCTTCTTATTGCCAAACGAATTAAGACAATTCGAAGGACCAGTGAAGATGTCACAGATGATGTCAGATGGGTATCTAATGGCCCTTCATGAAAGAGCCTATAAAGGACCTGAACCTGACTATCTCTCTCTCACACACCAGCCTGGACTCTGCCTCCTTTAATTTGAGGTGGAACAGGCAAGTAGGAGGAACCACAGGAACCGCACTTGAGTTGTTCCCATCTGAGTGTCAAGTATGTGCTACGCCTCTTGTTCATGTGCAAGAGAGTGGGTTTTTTTATATTTTGGATCCCCATGTAGTTATGACATGGAGAGGAGTCTCCAGGCTGTTTTGAGTCATGGATGAGAACAGTAACATGGTATTAAGGTATTACGTAATAAGGTGATAAAAACAGTGTTATTTGGTGGGCTTAAATTCCATGCTCTAGTGATAGTTAGGTAACCATCCACAGAGAGTACTATGTTTGATGAAGTAGCACAGAAAGGCTTAGACTTAAAGTAAACTCACATTGTACTCAAATACGAGAGTAAGTCAAAGCATGTGGGCTGCTTTGTGAAGCAGATGGATAAAAATGTGGCTAAGAGAGGAAGATGATTTGGATGTTGGAGAGGGTGCTGGCAGACTGCCTATGTTAGTAATGCTAAGGAGTGCTGGAACACTTGATAATTTCAGAGCAAGTTAGTTTGCCACAGCTTACAACCTGCTCAGGGCTGGGGAGAGAGCTTGTTCTGTCTTCTCATAATATGTGATATGGAATAATCATAGTGGTTACCTAACAGTGATGAAAAGCTTCAGCAGCAAGGGGAAAGAGACTGCAAATCTGATTGAATGTGGGCATTTCAGGTTTGGAAATATGTGCTACCTACTCAAATGAGCTATCGACTAATTCTGAAAGAAATGTTATATGGGCTTAATGTTCATCTTCATCCACACTATAATGAGAAGGATTAGACTGGCTTCCATATGTGGAATATTTATTTCACCAATACAGGAAAATGTATTTCCCTAATATTTTTTCTGTATGCACAAGGCCTTAAATTTTACAGATGTGATTAATGTTTTAATTTGCTGTTCTAGTTGGATACAAGTTTACCATACAATATAAATTACTTACAAAGAAATTTGCTTATGTGGAGTTTAATTCATATGCTGTTTAGCCACCATGTGTGGCATAGCTTTGCATTCTCTATGGGACCAAGCAGTTGTGAAATTGATTTGCAAAATAAAAAAAAGTCAGGTTACACAAAGCATTTCTTAACAACCTAAACCAGAGCATTTATGAAGCAAACATGTGCCATAATTAGTGTTTATTTTAGCATGAATTGGTAAAGAGGGTATTAATTGCAAATCGTGAATTGGATTCCTGACACAAATCATTCTGATTAGCCAATATTTAAAAAATATTTATCTTGTCTATTATGGACATTTTTTTAGTTCTCATTTGCACAGCAAAATAATGGCAATTAAATACATCCCCCAAATTGCTTGAATCAATACAGTTCTTAGATTAATTGTTTCAGGATCCCTGGAAAATGAATCCAACCACTGATACTGTCTCGGAATGTGTTTTATTTACTTTTCAACAAACAGCTCTAAATAATGCATCCCTGGGGTAGTAGAAACTGACACATGCTCTCTGGTCTACATGTGTGGTGAGGATCAAGTCCACCACTGTTCTTGGGGCACCAAAGGCACAGTATTTTGTCTTTAATCTAAGGATATTGCTGATACTCTGCAACCCCAGGCAGAGGGACTATAGACAGTATAGGACTGGGAATGTTGTCCTAAAGACAGTATCATTCAGACACAGTGGTTTTGATATGCATAGTATTTAATTAGCTCTGTTTGTGAATAAACTTTCTTCCAGGGGATCCAAAGCTTTGTGCTGATGGGCTTGTGCCTTCAACAAGTGCACAGACCTGTGTATCTGGAGAAGTATCCCTCAGTAAGGACCCTTATTTACAACCTTATTTTGTATTGTAGTATATTTTCTCTAACCACTTTTCATGTCAAGTACGTACAGGAACTTTCAAATATTATGGGAAATAAAATGGAAAGTTCTGTGGCCTGAAGTGTTGCAGGCATTTCCAGTCTCCTTTTCAAAAAGGGAAGGACAAAATATCACAGTGTTTAGGCCAAAATGCTGATTTCATTAAAATACTGAGGGGTCTTACTATTGACTTCAGCAGATAGAAGATGTATTGTTTTATTACGATTCTCACATCTAAAGGAGTTCACTCATAATCATACATGGGGAGGATCAGTGGACCAAAGTCAAGATACATCTCCTCATCAGGTAGAAATGATGGGCTGGCAGCTGCGCACATGGAGACAGTGCACCCTGTTTACACTTATAATAACTTATTACTGTAATGTCTAAAATCTGAGGTAGAAGTTTTCACTTGAATTATCAGCAAAGATAAACCTACTTTAAGTGTTTAAAGCAAAATTTCTCCCTTATTGGCCCACAAAAAATACCACTGCTCTGCTAGACTGCACGGTGACCCTCTGTCTTTCTCCAATCCCTCCTTTCAAACAGGGTGTGAACACCAGCACGTTCATCTGTACTACAGCCAACGTAATCTGATCTTATCTTTTCAGTATGTATATCTACAGAGTAATTAACAAAGCAAATATGGCTACAGAAAATACAAAATAAAAAAACTTTCGTTTATGTAACTACTTCAATAGTTCACTGGAACTTGTTTTCAAGCCTTGTCTTATGTAATAGAATCTAAATACATTATTCAGCATTTTTGTCTATTTCATTAAACACTGCTTATTTTAATATAAGCCTTATTAACTAATTAAACTATTTAATTAGTTATACTTGAGTAGCATTAAATTGCAATCACTTGCATCTGTTTTAATAGAGGGTGTATTTTATATGTGTCCACAAATGCTGGCACAAAATATTGCTTCAGCTAGCATCCAGTGTGGCTGGACAGCTTCTCTGAACTTTCAGCAAGTAACCCTAATTCTTCTAAATAACTGCATCCTAATAATCACCTTGCAGAAATATCTTGTTAATAATGACATGAAACACGAAGTTAATAGTGAGGATGTGGGCTAATATGGACCAGACTTGTGTTAGAATAGATTTTGCTTCTTATACATTATACATTTCATTATACATTATATATGGGGATATGTATTTTTATTCCTGAAAATTTATTTCTCCACAAACTCTAGCTTTTCTCATCCCTAAGCCTGTACTTTTCTTTTTCCTTGGAAAAGAATCCAGACTGTCATTTTGCCTGATGCTGTGTTAAACAAGGGAACTTGACAAGGGGTATAAGACAGTTAACCAGCCTGACTTAGTGAAAACTGACTAAAACTCAGCCATGAGGTTAATTCCATGTAACTGCAAACTCTTTTATTATCTTAAAAATGGCAGAGGGTTATAGAATCATAGCATCATAGAACAGTTTGGGTTGGAAGGGATCATAGAGATATTTAATTCCACCCCCTCTGCCATGTGCAGGGACAACTTCCACTAGATCAGGTTGCTCTAAGTCCCATCCAACCTGGCCTTGATCACTTCTAGGGATGGAGCATTCACAACTTCTCTGGACAACCTACTACATACAAGGAAACATATAGGCTATATGCAGTCACCATCACAGCAGTAGGTGTTAAGGCCTCAGACCAGTTGTATGAATGCAGGCGTTAAAGTCACTGGAGACCCCTGATGGTAATCCACCCGGTCACCAGCTGCCAGGCTGAATGGCTGTGCTTGTTCATGTTTTCTGTATAGTATAGGCCAGCCCCATGTACAGTCACATAAAGCTTCAATTACATAGAATCATAGAATCATAGAATAGTTAGGGTTGGAAAGGACCTCAAGACCATCGAGTACGAACCCCCCTGCCATGGGCAGGGACACATCCCACTAAACCATGCCATCCAAGGCTATGTCCAGCCCCACCTTGAACGCCGCTAGGGATGAAGCATTCACAACTTCCTTGGGCAATCCATTCCAGGGCCTCACCACCCTTACACTAAAGAATTTCTTCCTCAGATCCAGTCTAAACTTCCCCTGTTTAAGTTTAAACCCATTACCCCTTGTCTTTTCACCACAGTCCCTCATGAAGATTCCCTCCCCAGCATCCCTATAGGCCCCCTTCAGGTATTGGAAGGTTGCTATGAGGTCTCCACGCAGCCTTCTCTTCTCCAGGATGAACAGCCCCAATTTTCTCATCCTATCTTCATACGGGAGGTGCTCCAGTCTCCTCATCATCCTCGTGGCCTCCTCTTGCACTTGTTCTAACAGTTCCATGCCCTTTTTATGTTGAGGACATCAGAACTGCAAGCAATACTCCAAGTGAGGTCTCACGAGAGCAGAGTAAAGGGGCAGGAGCACCTCCCTCGACCTGCTGATCACACTGCTTTTGATGCAGCCTAAGATACGGTTGGCTTTCTGGGCTGCAAGCGCACACTGCCGGCTCATGTTCATTTTTTCATCAACCCACACTCCCAAGTCCTTCTCCGCAGGGCTGCTCTGAATCTCCTCCCTGCCCAACCTGTAGCTGTGCCTGGGATTGCTCCGACCCAGGTGGAGGACTTTGCACTTAGCATGGTTAAACTTCATCAGGTTGGCATCAGCCCACCTCACAAGCGCGTCAAGGTCCCGCTGGATGGCATCCCTTCCCTCCAACATATCAATGGGAGCACACAGCTTGGTGTCATCGGCAAACTTGCTGAGGGCGCACTCAATCCCACTGTCCATATCACTCACAAAGATGTTGAACAAGACCGGTCCCAACACCGATCCCTGAGGGACACCACTCGTTACTGGTCGTCAGCTGGACATTGAGCCACTGAGCACTATTCTTTGCGTGCGGCCATCCAGCCAGTTCTTTATCCACCAAGTGGTCCACTCATCAAATTGATGTCTCTCCAGGGTAGCCAGTTCTCCCGATAGCTTCCGGAGGGGGCCCACGGTGTCCCTAACCTGTCTTTTATTGGCAATGTACCTATAAAATCCCTTCCTGTTATCCTTAACATCCCTAGCCAAGTTTAATTCTAAGTGGGCCTTAGCTTTCCTAACCTGGTCCCTAGCTTCCCGGACAACATCCCTGTATTCTTCCCAGGCGGCCTGACCTTGCTTCCACCTTTTATAAGACTCTTGTTTCCTTTGAATTTTGCTCAGCAGGTCCTTATCCATCCAAGGAGGTCTCCTGGCCCTCCTGCTAAACTTCCTTCTAGTTGGGATGCATCGCTCCTGAGTTTGCAGCAGGTGATCCTTGAATATCAACCAAGAGTCTTGGGCTCCCCTGCCCTCTAGGGCGGTATCCCATGGAACCTTCCTGAGCAGGTTCCTGAAGAGGCCAAAGTCTGCTCTCTTGAAGTCCAGGGCAGTGAGCTTGCTGCACGCTCTTCTCACTGTCCTGAGGATCTCAAACTCAACCATCTCATGATCGCTGCAATCAAGGTTGCCCTGGAGCGTCACATTCCCAACCAGCCCTTCCCTGTTGGTGAGGACGAGGTCAAGCATGGCACCTCTCCTTGTTGACTCCTCTATTACTTGCAGAAGGAAGTTGTCTTCCACGCAATCGAGGAACCTTCTGGATTGCTTGTGCCGGGCCATACCATCCCTCCAACAGATATCAGGGTGGTTGAAATCTCCCATGAGAACAAGGGCCTGTAAGCGTGAGGCTGCTCCTATCTGCCTATGGAGCGCTTCGTCCAGCAAGTCCCCTTGGTCAGGCGGTCTGTAACAGATCCCCATAATAATGTCACCCATCGCTGTTCTCCCTTTAACCCTGACCCACAAACTCTCTGTCGACTGCTCACCTGTCCCCAGACAGAGTTCCATACTCTCCAGCCTATCCCTAACATAAATAGCAACTCCCCCTCCCCGTCTGCCAGGCCTGTCTTTCCTAAAGAGCCGGTAACCTTCCATTCCAACACACCAGTCATAGGTGCCATCCCACCATGTTTCTGTGATGCCTATGATATCATACCCCCGTAGACGTGCACACATCTCTAATTCCTCTTGTTTGTTCCCCATACTACGGGCATTTGTGTAGAGGCATTTGAGCCGAGATCCAATTGAAGCCGGCTCATTGGCTGGAGCAGTTGGAATATCTCTACATTGCTCCGAACGTTTACTGTAGGTGCTGCCAACCGACTGGGTGTGTTGGGATGGAATGATGCCCCCCTCCCCAACACATCTAGTTTAAAGCATCCTTGACCAGTCTGGCAAGCCTCCTACCAAATCCACTCTTCCCCTTCTTTGTCAGACCAGTTCCATCAGCCCCCAGTAGACATGGCTACTATATTGAGTCCCATGTTCAAGGTACCCAAACCCCTGACTATAGCACCACCCTTCTAACCATTTATTAACCTGCCATGCAAAAATATGTTTTCTACCATACCATAACTAACTTGAGAAAGACTCATTTGTACTCTTCATTAGGATGAAAGGCAACAATTTAAGTTTGGATCTGGTTTTCTTTTTAGTTATGAACAATTATTTTGTTTGTTCGTATGATTCTACCATTGCTATTTCCTTTATTGAGAAAACTCAGACAAATCATGGTCTTTGAATGAAAGACATTCTTGTATTGTGTGTAAAAGGCTCTTATACATGGAATAAGAGATGCCTGTGCATTACTTCCAGCCTATACACATGCAAAAAGATTTGCACAGTTTCACATCTTATACACTTCCAGAATCCTGCAATCAGGTGGACATCATTTTTATTCAGGCCCTGAGAATTTTTGGCCATTCCAGTCTCTTTGCTGAGGACACAGCTGTATAATCATTCCTGTAGTTCTGAGTTTTGGTTTATATTTATTCCAGTACAGAACCCAAGGTCAGGTTTAATACTACAGAAGTTTAGGGTGTTTTAAATTTTCCCATTATTATTGGACAAGGTGGTCTCTGCGTTTTTGATGATCGCTGGTGCCTGGGAGCACAGAGCAAAACTCAGTGCCCTCTCTCCTCATCCTTGCAGGAAGGAAACAGAAAGGCATGCATCAGGCACACAAGAAAGCGGGAGGCACAATAAAAGAGGCTAGGAAATGTAGGAACCAATATGCCTAATACGAGTTCTCCTACTCCCTTAGGAGTTAGCTAATGCTAGATGTGTCCCCTTTCAAAGATAAATGAAGGACTGCAAATTGCCCAGCTGTGTGCTTTGTGTCTTTTGAAAGTTTGTAATGTAACATTTCTTGAGAGTAGCAGGGATTTTTCTTCAAGGATGTGGGGGCAATCATCACAATTCCTTCCTAACTGTGCATCTTGTGTGTGATACTTCCATTAACCAGCCCTTCACAAGAAGGGGAGCCGTCTCATACACTTTTTCAGCAGGCGTGGTGCCACGGTGTTCTGAAATCACGTTTTCCCAGTACCCTTTTTTTCCAGAAAGCAAGTTAGATATATTCTGAGTGAAGGTCTGTTCTTTAGCATCCTAACATGGCGAGTCAAGAAGAATAAGCCTTTTCTTTTTTTCTCTGAATTTTGGAATTTTATTTTTTTCAAAATTCTATTTCAACTGATCTGAATTCTGTTTTCTTGATTTGAATTCCAAATACCTACAACTCCCTATGTGCTTTAGTTGACACTGTGTTAAAGTAATGCATCCAGATAGCCAGGTTTTATTTTCAGCATACTATTTTTGTAAAACAAGATTGTCTTGGCTACACATTGCAAAATAATTTTTTAAAAAAGCCTGTGTTTGGGCAACATCAATGAGGACAAAAGCAGATGGTAAATGGGATAACCAAAGTACTGGAATTCCACGCCGTTAACTGTAATCCATCAGATGATCTACATTTGGGGATCCAAGAGCTGCATAGTCATCTTGGTCTAAGGCTGATGGAGGAATTTATTTGCACAATGAATTATTAAACTGCTTACTAGGCCCAACCAGCTCATGTCACACCAATTGAGGTTTGTCTGCCCTGTGCACTTGCTGTCTGGTTGTGGGAAGAATGTGGGCAGAATAAGCTTGGATTTTCAGAAACCTATGTGCCAACTGCACATGTTCTCAAGTGTCATTCAGGTCCTGGATGGGCTGGGTGACCTTGGTAGCTGTTTAGGGTAGCTAATGTCTAGGGCAAAAGTTACTTAATTTCTGGAAGTGGCACTTCTAAAAATTGGATATTATAGACAGACTTATTGCAATTTATGTGCCACATCTTTCAAAAAAATTAAAAAAATCAAGTTGTAAGTCAAGATATGAGGGAGGATTAATGATAATTGTGGTACAACAGGTATATTTACTACATATTGTCTTGCTTTATAAGTTTCAGAAGATCCAAGAAGCTTTGGGAAGGCAGTTATGTTTTGTTAAACACTCTCCATTTTAGAGAGTGCAGTATATTGAGAAGCAAGCGCATAATAGCTAGAGAGGGAGAGGGAGAGGGAGAGAGAGGGAGAGAAAGGGGAAGAGAGAGAGAAAGGGAGAGAGAGAGAGAGAGATGGAGAGGGAGAGGGAGAGAAAGAGATAGATAGATAGACAGATCCTGGCAGAAATATGTGTTGGTAGATAACAGAGTGTGTACAGCAAGCCAAGAGAGAAACATAATCAGAAGCCTAATGTTGACATGTAGTAGGAGGAGTGAAGTATGTTGGGTTCTTCCTTCTTAACAAATGATGACTCTCTTTTCTGACAAACCAGTTATAAATGTAAAAGTAGAGGAAGAACATTCATTCGTCAGCTAATTTTGTTTCCTTTGGGAATCCGCTAAACAATATATATATATATGACTTCATTAAATATAGCAAATAACCTTCATTCACACTTCTTTATGATCATGTACTTTTTTTCTGAAATCTTTTAATCTTTACACATCATGATGGGTATAGTGGTGAAAGAGCAGTTAGGAAGCATCAGAATCCTAAGTGTTGCCTTGAAGATCACAATTAATTTTTATTTGGCTAATTTACAAATATGTTCGACTAAATTGTCAGTATAGAAGTGACAGAAGTACTGTTGTATTGAATGATACAATAATGTGAGGATTTTTGAAATTATGAACATCCTCTTTTATAAATTAAAACATCCAAGTTGGAAAAAAGAAATTTAAACAGTTATGCAGGTATATATGAAATACAATACATGTGTATAAATTCCATCCTGAGTATTTTATCTATGTAAAAGGTGATACTTGTTGCAATTTATTTCTAGTATTTTATCTCCCTTCTTACCTATTAATTTATATCAGGAAATGTTAACATGATCTTCCTGTTGGTTTTGTTATAATGTATTCAAGTCACCAAAATAACCCCCTCTAACTGTAGTGAGATGTTACAGAATGATCTCAGAAGTTAACAAGACTTACTTTTAAAGGGTATGAGCTTTTGTGAATAAATGCTTGTGAGAAGATGATAACAAAGAAAAATCTTTTTACTATCTCAAGAAATTAATAAAGAAGTTCTGTGATTGTTAATTTCAGTAGTGTTTTGCTTTAGAAGAACTCAGAAATCCAATATATAGAACTACCATCAATATAAAAATATGCAAAATATTTGGAAGCAAAAGGTGGATGAAGCAGAATTAATATTACTGGTATATGAATTTTTCATGAGGAACAAAAATGATGGAAGTAACTAATTTTCATAAAATCCATGACTATATCCAAATTTGCTGTGATTCGTCTGTACTTTCTCCAAAGCTTGTGTTACAAAAATTACTTTTTTAGCTATAAGATTTATGCTATCTATAGAGTAATGTTATATCTACAAAACATAAAGAAAAAATCAGAACTATTTCAAGATTAATATAAAGCCTCATTTTTCTCATCTTTTCTCCTTGCCCTGTGTTTCTCCTTCCATTATAATCAATACAGATATATAGGTTAATATAGTGCTAGAATTTGCTTTGTAAGAAAAGAATAAGCTCTACTGTAATCAGATGAACTGGAGAATGAAGTCATGTAGAAGAACTGCGCACGCATATTCTATGCACTACCACCAATATACTTTAACTATGCACTAGACCTCCTATGTATTTAAGTCAGGTCACTAAATAGCCTCTGGTCTGTATTGAACTAGTGACTTGAGTGTGAAAAGCTGAGGGGGCTACTACTGATAAACTAACTTGAAAGTTCAGACAACAGTATGATTTGGAAGACAATATGGCCCTCTTCAGCACCATGAGGTCAGCAGTAATCTAATGTGATGTCTATATTACAAGACAGTTCTATTTTGGATGGATCATTGTTCAGAAGATAAATTTAATAATGCATATTTTCCATCTTCACTAAGAATTGAGGGTCAAATATGTTTAGTTACTCGTATTTTAAGCAAAGTCTTTGTTTACCTCCTTTCTAAGCGGATTTGATCCAGAAAAATACAGTTATACTCCAGAGATCACCCTGCTTGATTTTGTATAGCGACAGTCCTCCCAGTCAGGAGGAACCATTGTGATTTTTATGATTCACAGTATAATGAAGCAAAGCTGAACAGTTCACAAGCAACACACAAGCTGTGGGCTTCAAGCATTACTTTGTCCCCCCTCTAAATATGTGCTGGAAAAGGGTCTTTTTTTTTTTTTTTTTTTAACATGTCCCTATGAAAGCTACAACCTCATTAAATACTCACTGTTTTAGGGAAGAGAGGAATAGCAGAGTCTACTGCTTACTGCCTGCCAGTGATAAATATTCCAGTCTTTTATTTATTGTATTTATGTTCTGGTAACCTTTGGGGTTTTATATCTATCTATCTATATAAATAAAAACCATAGCAATAGGGCTGCATATGTCTTTCCTGAAAAGTGTTGCCTGGTGGAATCGCTACTCCCGGAGGATTGTGGTAACATTGCACAGAGATTATATAGTTACTTCAATAATTTCCCAGGGATAGAATTAAATCTAGGAGTTCTTAAATGCAAAAGAGTGTAATAATGGAGCATTGCAACACACTACATTATCTATTCTTTTGAATAAGATACTGGATAATTTATCCAGCACCTGGAGTGTTAAATACTTTAATCCACTCCAGGGAAGGTTAAAAACAAGGATTGGAGTGGGAGTCTAAACATAAGTCTAATAAAGGCCAGTCCTCAAGACATATTGAAATGAATACAATTCCAAACAAACTCAGAATGTTCAGACAAGGTTGCAGTTGGGATGTATACAGTATGTGTGCATGCAGTATTCAAGAGCCCTGATTCCAAACATAAGGATTGGAGTAAGTGCATACTTTATATAACATACCAGAAGACTTGCTATTTTTATAGAAGACACCATTTAATGTTCAGAACTAAAGATTACTTATGTTGCTGCCTACACCTGCCTCTTACTGGGCCCAATAGTCACATTCTTTGTCTAGACAGCTGAAGGCCTGATCCTGCAATGATCATCACCATCTGTGCTGGTCCCACTGATGTCTAAGCAACGAATAAGCACAGGGTTGGCAGGCAGGACCCAAGAGAGTGGTGAAATATCCCCTCTAACTGATTGTGTGGCCCCTTGTTTTGTGTGCAGGAGCATTTAAGCTTTCTCGTGAACTCTTAAAATTGCATCCAGAAAATGTGCACCTATAAGACTTATTTCTCACTTCCCTCTGCCCCCTCCCAATTTTTCCACAGCTCTTTTAGAATCGTTTAGGCTGGAAATTCTAGTCTAAACCTCCCCTGATGCAACTTGAGGCCATTTGCTCTTGTCCTATCACTTGTTACTTAGGAGAAGAGACCAACACACCCCTAGCTACAGTCTCCTAGATAGTTGTAGAGCGTGATAAAGTCTCCCCTGAGTCTTTCTGTTGGGCTAAAAAACCCCAGTCCCCTCAGCTGCTCTTTATAAGAGTTGTACTCCAGACCCTTCACCAGTTCTGTTGCTCTTCTTTGGACAGTAATTGCTTGCATTTAGTCTGCTCTAGCAAAATCCGTCACTGGAGCAGGAAAGTGAGATTGCTCCTGCAACCAAATCAGATCTGGAAGGCTGCTTTTGTACTTACAGTCTTGAAGATAAAGGTACAGGCATCTAGGGACAAGGTAAACAATATCAAAAAGGCCTTTAGCTCACTTTCTGAATTATGGTGGGAGAGAAACAAGGGTAAGCCCTATTTGCTAGTCATGCACTGTAAAAAAAGTAATTGCCACCACTCTGTTTCTCTCGGGCTGTTGTAAATTGTGTTCTCCCAGTCTTCATCCAGTGGACCAGAACTGACACAAGCTGTGAGGGAAAGCACTCATGCAGTTTTGCACCAACTGAATCCCTATTATGCAATAGTGTTTCAGGGTTTATTAATTGTATTTGTTTTCCCCTTAAGGACACATTATTTAAAGTAAGTTGATTTTCTCTCCCTTTGAAAGACTCCAAGAAGACTTCTCAGCCTCTCAACTGGGTGATGGAAGAGAAATAGCTTCTTAACCTGCAAACACTGCTAGTCATTGGAAGGCTTCATGTACAGAATCATATGATAAAGTCCAAATGCAAATTTATTTTGTTGGATCTCATACTAAGAATATACGAAGAACTTCAGCCTTACTGCTTCAAGAAGTGTCTATGTGATGACAAGCAGCGATTGAATACCAGTCCTCAGAAGAAGCCCTGGGATTATATCAGTGACAGTCTTTGTCCTTGATAAAGGTGGTCACTCCCTTCAAGACCCCTTTGAAAGTGTGAAGTACTGATTTACAAGAGCTGGTACAGCACGAAGGATAGATGTATGTCCAAGCATTACTTTGAAGCTGAATGAAGTTACAAAGCTTATGGGTTTCTTGTGATCCAGCCAAATGCTACAGGAAGGTCCTTGTGTACATGTGAGAAAAGAAAAGCTGAATGACAGACCAGGGTAAAGCTGTCTATGAAGACTACAGGAGAAGGAGTCTTCTAAAAACCATTTTAGAAGTTTGTGTCTGGATGAATAATCAGTTATTTCCAGTGGAATTATTTTTTTAGGTAAGATGATGGGGGATTTTTGATTTTTATCCTTTGCCAGTCACCTCAGAGTTAAGGGTGAAAACAGTCTTTCCAACACAACTTAATCTAAAACATAAGAAAAATAAGACCATATGAAGGAAAGGGGGAATTCTTGCTGAATTCTCAATAGATAAGGTGGATTTTTCCTCTCACCTAGGCTGTTTGTATCTAGTATGGCTCAAAGCAATGTTTTTGTTCTTTTTGAGGCTCAGTTTCTTTTGCTGATTTTCAAACTCAAAATACATATTTGGCTTGATCTTTAACTTGCAAATTTTTTTGCCTTAATTAGGCCTGACTTTGAGACACTATAATGGAAACAGTCTTTTTAGCGAAAGAAGAAAAATGAACTTTCCTAATTGGATTGATAGTACTGCATAGATTTTAATTTTAAATACTGACAGTGGTAATGCAGCAATGAAAGTTGTCCTACATGTGTAATTCATCTCTGAAGAATTTAAAGGGACATAACATGAACAGGCTTCCTGACTGCAGACAGGCATGAGGTGAATATATTTATTGGCTTTTGCTATAGTATTTACTTGGCTTAGACACTTTTTCGGATATTTGAATTCAGAAAGGTCCATATATTTTAGCTTTTCATTTGGGACAAGTTAGTCATTCTGAAGTTTTAAAGTAAAAAACACAAAATTTAAGCAAAAGTCTCATATTCCTTTTTGGAACGATCTTAAGAAGATGTTTGAAATGATAAATTATATGGTTTGCCTTAAGCTTTTAAAGTAAATTTTAACGTAAATCTATGCCTCATTGAAGAAACAAGTAGCTTGGAATGCACGGAGTAGACGTAGTTACTTCATTCTCCTGTGAACAGCAATGTCTTTTTCTGTAATATTACAAAATATATCCTATCAGGAACATCTTTCTTGAATGAAAATCCTCTTTCTTGACATTCTTTTGAACTATTTGCTGAGTCTTTTACTATTTTGCTTTTCTGTGAGCATTAGTTATTAAAGCTGTACTCTACATGTCATGAGGTTGGTAGATGACAGAATCCTATTTTTGGTTTGATGTAAAGATGCAAGTATAATAATCATAGAATCATAGAATAGTTAGGGTTGCAAAGGACCTCAAGATCATCGAGTTCCAACCCCCCTGCCATGGGCAGGGACACCTCACACTAAACCATGCCATCCAAGGCTATGTCCAACCCCACCTTGAACGCCGCCAGGGATGGAGCAGTCACAACTTCCCTGGGCAACCCGTTCCAGAGCCTCACCACCCTTACAGTAAAGAATTTCTTCCTCATATCCAATCCAAACTTCCCCTGTTTGAATCCGTTCCCCCTTGTCCTCTCACTACAGTCCCTAATGAAGAATCCCTCCCCAGCATCGCCATAGGCCCCCTTCAGGTATTGGAAGGCTGCTATGAGGTCTCCAATGCAGCCTTCTCTTCTCCAGGATGAACAGCCCCAATTTTCTCAGCCTATCTTCATACGGGAGATGCTCCAGTCCCCTGATCATCCTCGTGGCCCTCCTCTGCACTTGTTCTAACACTTCCATGTCCTTTTTATGTTGAGGACCCCAGAACTGCACACAATACTCCAAGTGAGGTCTCACGAGAGCAGAGTAGAGGGGCAGGATCACCTCCCTCGACCTGCTGGTCATGCTTCTTTTGATGCAGCTCAGGATACGGTTGGCTTTCCCTGCTGCAATCGCACACTGCTGGCTCATGTTAATTTTCTCATCAACCAACACCCGCAAGTCCTTCTCTGCAGGGCTGCTCTGAATCTCTTCTCTGCCCAACCTGTAGCTGTGCCTGGGATTGCTCTGACCCAGGTGTAGGACCTTGCACTTGGCATGGTTAAACTTCATCAGGTTGGCATCAGTCCACCTCACAAGCGTATCAAGGTCCCTCTGGATGGCATTCCTTCCCTCCAACATATCAACCGAGCCACACAGCTTGGTGTCATCGGCAAACTTGCTGAGGGCGCACTCAATCCCACTGTCCATGTCACCCACAAAGATGTTGAACAAGATTGGCCCCAACACCACTCCCTGGGGGACACGCTTGTTGCTGGTCTCCAGCTGGACATTGAGCCATTGAGCACTACTCTTTGCATGCGGCCATCCAACCAGTTCTTTATCCACCAAGTGGTCCACCCATCAAATTGATGTCTCTCCAACTTAGAGACGAGGATGTCATGTGAGACAGTGTCAAAGGCTTTA
The DNA here is from genome assembly GCA_039720435.1 of Amazona ochrocephala. NCBI lineage: Eukaryota > Metazoa > Chordata > Aves > Psittaciformes > Psittacidae > Amazona > Amazona ochrocephala. The sequence continues at coordinate 58,079,907 of CM077878.1, forward strand.
CATAAGTCCAGGTAGATGACATCAACTGCTCTACCCCTGTCCATCAGTTCCGTGGCCCCTTCATAGAAGGCCACCAGATTGGTCAGGCAGGATTTCCCCTTAGTGAAGCCATGCTGGCTGTCACCAAGCACCTTGTTGGTTTTCATGTGTCTCAGCATGCTTTCCAGGAGAATCTGCTCCAAGATTTTGGCAGGCACAGAGGTGAGACTGACTGGTCTGTAATTCCCCGGCTCATCCATTTTCCCCTTCTTAAAAATGGGGGTTATATTTCCCTTTTTCCAGTCATGGGGAACTTCACCTGACTGCCAGGATTTTTCAAATGTGCTGGACAGTGGCTTAGCAACTTCATTTGCCAGCTCCTTCAGGACCCGCGGATGCATTTCATCACGTCCCATGGAGTTGTATGCATTCAGATTCCTAAGATGGTCTAGAACCAGATCCTCTCCTACAGTGGGCCCAGGGTCCCCACCCTCACAGTCCCTGCATCTGCCTTCCAAGACTTGTGTGATGTGGTCAGAGCATTTGCCGGTGAAGACTGAGGCAAAGAAGTCATTAAGAACCTCAGCCTTCTCCAAATCCAGGGTAGCCAGTTCTCCCTATAGCTTAGAAAAGTAATTATGGAGGATTACATGTGTGAATAGGATTGATAGAATCATAGAATGGTTTGGGTTGGAAAGGACCTTAAATATTGTCTAGTTCCAGCCCTCTTGCCATGGGAAGAGCCAACTTGTACTAGACCAGTTTGATCAAAGCCCAATCCAACCTGTCCTTGAACACTGCCAGGGATGGGGCATCCACAAGTTCTGGTGGCAACCTATGGCAGTGTCTCAACACTCTAATAGTGAAGAATTTCTTCCTATTATCTAACCTAAATCTACCCTCTTTTATTTTAAAGCCATTCCTTTCCCCTTTGTCCTATCACTATATGTCCTAGTAAAAACTCTCTCCAATTTTCTTTTAGGCTCCCTTTAGGTATTAGAAGACTGTTATAAGGTCTCCCTGGAGCTTTATCTTCTCCCAGCTGAACAAACCCAGCTCTTTCAGCCTGTCTTCATAGGAGACATGCTCCATCCTTTGATCATGTTTGTGGCCCTACTCTGGACTTGCACAAAGGTCCACATCCCTCTTCTGCTAGGGGTCCCAGAGCTGAACACAGTATTCTAAGTGGGTTCTCATGAGAATGGAGTAGAGGGGGAGAATAACCTCCCTTGACCTGCTGGTTACACTGCTTTTGATGGAGCACAGGACAAATTGGCTTTCTGTACTGCAAACTCACATTGAATGTTTTCTCAACTTTAAAACTACAAAGCTATTACATTTGCAACGTCCTTTATTGATTAAATAATTATCTTCACATGAGCATCTACCCTTTCTAATCTTCCTTTCACACGAAGAGAAGTTCTATAGAGACTTAATAAGCTGTCACTTTTGTCATGATTGTCCATAATCACATACTGCACATTATTTAAAAAAAAAAAACCACAAACAAATCACAGTTTCTTTTCTGAAGCATGCAGCAAAAAGTAGCACTTTAAAAGAGAAAGAAAAAAGACAACAGGTTTCTTTTTAATGATTCTTTTGACATAAGCTGTTAAAAACTTATATGTCAGCTAGTGTAAGATCTTTGCTTTGCTGTATGGTTCAAACTATTTTCACACCCCCACGCCCCCACACTCCCTCCCCCCCTCCCCGATTTCTTTGAATACTCATCTGGGGTTTTTTTTTTTAGAAAATTGTGAGAGCTGTCTTGGTTATGGTGCTGCTGGTGGGACTGGGACATTAAATTCATTGTTATAAGTCCCTCATACCTGTGTTTGAGAAGGGTTAAGTAGGTAATATAAAAAGGAAGAACTTCCCACTCTCAACAACCTGGTATGTCTAATGTATGAGGTATCCTCTTTGAAAAAGCTTGTTAAACATGAGTTTTGTTTACATATAATGTCATGCAGTTATCAGCATAATCAAAAACTTATTTAATCCTTTTCTAATTCTAAAGTGATTAGCAAGGGCTGAGAAATCACCTTATCTCACTAAAACACAGGTACGAACACAGAGTAAATATTTTGGTAAACAATTATTCTGCCCTTGCATATTCAGCAGTGTGCTAAATTATGCATAATCTTGCATAAGTAATAAGTGAAGGTAGCTTAAATTCAGGGTTTTTTTACCTGACCTATTTCTTTCAGTGCTGTTAGCTTCTTAAATCATGTATGAGCTTTCCGTAAGGCTTCAATGAGTAGTTCTAGTGGAGAGACTTCAGTAATAAATTTCAGGAGAAGACAAGTTTTTTGACAGGCATAATGCAACACATACAGAGTTTGGAACTCACACTCTGGGAATTTAGAGCAATCCTTGCAAAGCAGCTTTTCCCTGTTACATTAATAGAGAAAATGAAGTATGAAAGTCCTCAGGAATTACTGCTAGGTGTAATTTAAATAATTTACCAGAAGACAGTTCAGCACATGCATAGAACAGGGGCATACAGAGTTTGCCATAAGCAGTTTATAAATAAACTATATTCTGCTGAAGTAAGTCAGGCATAAATTATAACTATTCCTTTTGTGGCTATACTCTGTTCCTCATTGTAATAGTTATTTAAAAAAAAAATCTGGGTTATGACCTTCTACTAGAAATCATAGGCTGTGCGTGCCTTGTACCTTGCTTATGAGCATGGTTACATTTAATAGTTTGGTTGCTACGAGATCAAAGTAAAATTACTATTGCTGTGGGAGAAGAAAATAAAAGTGCATTACATTTCTATAAACAGAATCTAGGTAGAATTTTGTAGCTCAGTGGAAAAAAGGAGTGTTCAGTGCCAAAGACGAGTGACTAGCATCTGACCATCTCATGAAACCCTTATGCATTTTGTTAATGTATTATTCTATTTCTAGCCTCAAGTGCTGAAAGTTAAAATGACATAGTAACTTGAAAGTACCAATAGAAAATACGAAATTAAGTTACTAGGGATTATGGTGAGGGTGAAGAATTCTTTAAACACACTTGTGGGTACTGGACTGCATAGGAACTGCAACCTTAACCGTTAGGGTTATTAAGGACTGTTAGTGTTTACCAGCCAGAAATGTTTTCATTTATTTTGTTAGTGCTTAGAAAAAAGGGTCCAAGTGAGAGGTCAGATGATCCAGAGGTGCTTATTGATTTTTGAATACAAAATTAAAAATACCTGTACGTACCACCACATGAAGCAAATGAAAACATGAACAGGATTTAACGCTCTTTTCTCCTTTTTATATCATACAAGTTAAATATCTCTAATTCCTGTAGAGCAGACATGAACACAAATGTTTTACCTCTGGTTTCACCTTCTCATTTTTTAATATTCTGTACTTTTCTTAATTTACCTTAATTTACTCAACTTGTCCACCTAATTATGGATAAAGTATTACAGCCACTGGAGCTTACGAGCAGTCACAGGTTGGAAAGAAGGGTTTGCAGTCTTTTTGTCATTTTGAGCAAAAATCTCACTCACATGCTGAACCTTCAAGCAAGACATTATTTTCCTCAGAAAAAATATTTAAGTAAGCTTCTGTTGGAATTCAGGAATTTTTTGGATGCCATTTAGTAACTTGTTTTTCATGCAGTCATGTATAAAAATTGAAAAGCTGAGACATATTTTCGTAGGCTTATATTGGCTAAAATATTAGATACATTTTCTTTGCATTCCTGTATTCATACATGTGTAAAATACATTTATATTTTAAACTAATTATATATGTATATAATCACATAAGTAATTGCATTGATTAAATATATGTGTATTAATACAGTTACACAATGTATAATGCCTGTATAAATAATTCAAAATCTTCTCAACCTAGCACTCATCAGATCACCCAAGTCCTCTTTGCAAAACTCATGCTAGTGTAGGAATTAAGGTGGGGAACAGGCTAAAAATGTCCTTGGTTTTGCTTCTCTCCTGAAACAAGTTATGTAGGGGAGTAAGGGAATCTGTATTCTATAGAGAATCCTGGCTACCCCTCCCAGACTGCCTGACAGGGGAGCATGGTCTGCATTTCACCTGCCTTTATTCACAGCACTGTGGATAATTTTGCAAGTCCTGATTCACAACAGTCCAGCTTCCACAAAGTTCTAGGCTGTGTTGTGCCATCCCCCCTTAAGTGGCACTGAAGTGTGCTCCCATCTAAGTATGCAATGCTCCACATGAGTACAGTCAAGTGCAGGACCAGACCTCATCACTCAGATTCTGCTGGTCACTCTGGTCATATTCTTGAGATAAACCTCTAATTTAACTAGTTTTATCATAGGATTGTACTTGTGGGTTGCTTATTATGATGTCATCTGGTTTTCCCAGGGTAGGGTTAGTGTTTTTGACATCTGCCATTTGGGATGGAAAAATCTCAGTTATGTTGCTGATAAATGAAAAAGTATTTTTGATGTCCAGAACTGATGTATATGTGTAAAAATTCCACCTACTTTGCCATTTCCCCTAGCTATCCTGAATGTGCTGTAAATTTAATTTTCTTTTCTAAGAAAAATTGACTCATTATCATTCTGGCTAAAGCAGTTGTCTTCCCTAGCATAGAGTCTTTTTCCATTATTAAACTGAACCATTAAAATTAAGCAATGTTAGCAAGAAATTTCTCCCTAATATGTAATAAATATAGGTTGTTGGAATGATAAGAACAGTTTAGTTCAAACAATTTAATTAACATCCTTACAAGGATCACTGAAAATAAAGTGCAAAATAAAATAAAATCACTGTTATGATCCTGACCCTGTGTTGCAAACTAAAAATACAGTAAAGTGTCATAAATTTCAACAGCTCAATTTGGGTTCACTTAAGAGAACTATGACAAAAGCAAATGTTTTGTCACTTTCAGACTGCTGCCTGAAAAAAATGTAGTGCATAATTAATGATAATCCACTCTTTAATTTGTACATGTAAAGGCGTAGGAAGTTGCCACTGGTAGCACTGAAATATCATTTTCAGTGTTAAAATGGTAGAACTGTTTCATCTAAAACAACGAGTCAGGGGAAGGATAATGGAAGGTGTCAGAGGCACAATAAATAAGATTAGAGTGGACAAGGAGAAGTGAAAAGTATTAACTGCATTGAAATTTTCAATTAGAAAGGCAAAGAAAATCCTTTATGAATCATCCACTCCACCTTCTTTTAAATCTTTCTGAATAAATGCAGTTGAATTGCCTGAATACAAGTTATTACAAAAATCAAGGAGTTTCAAAGGAATGAATTGCGGGTTTATGTTGTTGCTTTAGACACTTAAGTAATTTTAAAGAACACAGCTAGACTTCAAAATCCTGAACACCTGTGTTTGAAAATGCTAGCGGTAATTAGCTGGTCACCTTTCTAAGCAGACATGAAATAGCAGAACATCAGCTAAGCAATGACAAAATACATTATGTGCTGGATGCTATGAATCATATTGCTCTCCTAGTTTCTTTACATGGACTGTGTTTCTGACTAATGCATCCTGCCAAATATGAGCACTACAGAGAAGCCAACGTGAAGTGGATGGTTAGGCAAAGACAGTTTTCATCAGCTCACTTCTGATGGATTTGTAACATGAATTGACACTGAATTTTCTCTGTAATGAAGCAAGTTTATCCACATGAGCCTTTTAATTTTGTCCCTCTTTTTCTTGCTTAGAAAATGTGACAATTGTTTCTTCTGTCCAAGGACAATTTAATCTGCCCAGATTAAATCTGCCCATGAGGGCAGGCTCAGCAAGCAACAGGGACTGTGATTTTTAGAGCAACTGTGTAACAGGAGGTGTTAGGGTTCCAATGATCGTTTGCTACTATACCTACACTTTGGGTACTCTCTTCTTTTGAGGTAGCAGTCTTGGGATCACCATCATCTTTGTAGGACTCCTACCCTTCCTCTTGGAGCCATGATTTATACCAAACCTTGGTCTTCTATTTGAGCAACCAGCACACCTGCCATTTATATCAAACATTGGTTTTGTATCTGAGTGACCAGCACACCTGCCTAGGTGTTTTGTCACCCAAAATACAGCCACTCTGTTCTTTGATCTCTTCAGATCATATGTGAGGATTAGCCCCACAGTGGAATTTTTTTATAGATACCACTAAGGAGGCTTTATACCTTCCTAGTAAAAGTTTTGATTTTTGCCTTTTTTTTTTTTTAGTTACCTGTGATGTCTTGGACTCCTGAAAATAACTGCAAATTACTGTGTAAAACACATGGGAGTCCTGAGGTGACAAAATACCAAGTCCTTAACCGGAGTTATTTGGGCATACCTTTAACATACTTAATCAATGTGCATGCCACACTGTTTCCAAGAAGTGAAAAAGTTGTTTGGATTGTGTTCTTTATTGGAATCCTTTTTATCGTCAGTGAATCTTCAGCTGCGTCTCATATTCCCAGGATCCTACACTGAAAACATGAAATGTTGCTAAAGTTGTTATCCTCTATATACTAAGTAATGTCCACAAAACTTTCTCTTCCAGCTGTGAAGAACTGAGGTGTTAAACAGATTATTCACAAGACCTGTTTTCCTGTAATAAACCGAAAAGAGGAGACTGAAATAAGCATGTTTTCTATATACAATACTTAAATCTAGATGGAATTTCAGAGCAGTATTTCATGCCTCTTGTCAACACATAAGGATAAAATGCTGTGTAAGACTCAGCATAGTAGAGAGGTGAAGGTAATAGGCAGTCAGAATTTATTAGTTACGACTACATCTATGCTAATAAACTGAGTGTGTAAATGCTGCTATCCTTAACAGATTGAATGCCCCAAGCTGCCTGCTAGCTATGGCCATTGGAAAGTCCAGCTTCTCTGTGGCACCCAGAAGTCCTTGACAATGCACTGGTTGACATGAGCCATTTTTGTAGTTCAGGGTTTGGGGAGCTGTGAGCCACTCCTTGATAACATTCCAGAGACTGTTTAATTTATTATCACAGATGAGTAACCTATAGACCTACTCTCCACATTTTTATACTTGAAGCATAGTGTGCTATAAGAGGAAATAAATGAAAGTTGTAACCCTGGTCCACTCCTACAACTCACCTCACTCTTGCACCATGGATTTCCCAGCCAGGTTGAATAGACAGATGATGTGATGAGGCACCTCTTCAGAGCTCCCCTGAGCACCCAGGAGCAGAATTTACAAACCAAATCCCTTCTACCTTTTATCTCCTAGTTATCATCTTTATCAGCACATGCCAATTAGAATCACAAGCAATTAGCTCCATTGTATGCCGTACATTGTATACTTACAATTTTTAGTATTTGTTTTCTTCCCAGCTGAACCCATGTGTCAGTTGAATGCTGACATCCACTTTTGACAGACAGATTCCACCATCCCTAAATGGATCTGTCTCAGTGTATCTACTACACTTCCAGAATAGAATCATAAAATGATAGAATAGTTAGAGTTGGAAAGGACCTCAAGATCATCTAGTTCCAACCCCCTGCCAGGGGCAGGGACACCTCCCACTAATCTGTGCCACCCAAGGCTCTGTCCAACCTGACCTTGAACACCGCCAGGGATGAAGCATTCACAGCTTCCCTGGGCAACCCATTCCAGTGCCTCACCACCCTTACAGTAAAGAATTTCCTCCTTATATCCAATCTAAACTTCCCCTGTTTAAGTTTAAACCCATTACCCCTTGTCCTCTCACTACAGTCCCTAATGAAGAGTCCCTTCCCAGCATCTCTATAGGCCCCCTTCAGGTATTGGAAGGCTGCTATGAGGTCCCCACTCAGCCTTCTCTTCTCCAGGCTGAACAGCCCCTACTTTCTCATCCTATCTTCATACAGGAGGTGCTCCAGTCCCCTGATCATCCTTCTGGCCCTCCTCTGGAATTGTTCCAACAGTTCCATGTCCTTTTTATGTTGAGGACACCAGAACTGCACACAATACTCCAAGTGAGGTCTCAGAAGAGCAGAGTAGAGGGGCAGGATCACCTCCCTCGACCTGCTGGTCATGCTTTTTTTGAAGCAGTCCAGGATACGGTTGGCTTTCTGGGCTGCAAGCACACACTGCTGGCTCATGTTCATTTTCTCTTCGACGAATACCCCCAAGTCCTTCTCCACAGGGCTGCTCTGAATCTCTTCTCTGCCCAACCTGTAGCTGTGCCTGGGTTTGCTCCGACCCAGGTGTAGGACCTTGCACTTGGCATGGTTAAACTTGCGCATAAACATCATATCACTAGCATTCAGAGTGACCTTAGCCGTCTTTCCTGTTTGCACCCTTTCTGGCCTCACTCAAGCAAGCTTACTCAGTGTTTCTGCACTAAATTTTCCTGCTGCTCTTTTAAGTACTAGAGAGCTGCAAAGCATGTCAGGAAACGGTCTTTTTGCTGTAGCATGACATTCAGGACAGTACTGTCACCAAGCCAATGGATCATCAGAAAAGCTGTAGTGTATGGCAGAAATATATATAGCAAACAAAACTATGTTTTAAAAGAGCAAAACAAATGCCTTCATTAGTATTAGCAGCCAGGCTGGCTTTATAGACAGAGTATTGGTTGACAGTGTATGCTGGTGGTTGACAATATGCATTCTGTCTGCTGGCTATACTGCAAATCAATTAATTTTTGTCTTGATTTTTTTTACCTGAAGGCTAACTCGCCAATATTTGGGAAGAAAAGTAAAAATAAGAAATTTTACTGCTTTGCTCATTTGTGTCTTGATAAAATATGGTAAAATTGATTCCTTGATAAGTAATAATTCAGTGATGAGGTTTCTGAGTTTATTTTCTCTTTTTTCCCCGTTAAAAAAAAAGGACACATGAAGCAAGTATCTTACATACTTTAAATATGTATGTCCCTAGGTTACTTAAAAGTGCAGCTACAATGTAGTTTCTTAACACATTTGTTTAAAATATTTGTTGTTTATTGTTGTTTATATTGTTTTTTGAGGTTTTCTTTGAGCAGTTGTGAGAGGGGGCATCTTGTGTACCATCCTTACACCAAAGAGCTCAGCTTCCATGTTCGTTGTTCCTTTATCTGAGGTTAATATAAAATTCTTACCTGTCTCAAATTTGTTAATGAGGGTATTGGACAGTCTGGTAAACACCTTCCCTGATTCCTTTTCATTCTGAACTTTTGAAAGCAGAGAGTGATGTTAAGAAACCTGGTAGGAAATAGCCTTCAAATCCAAACCCTAGTATGTTAAAACTTTTTAAATGTATAGGAAGAAATAAAATGTGAATTTAATAAATGTCTTAGTGCATTCGCACACCAAGGCCACTTCAACCTCTATGTGAAATTTTAAGTAGAATGGAGAATGTTGAACCTTAGTGCGTTCACATACCAAGCCCACTTCAATCTCTGTGAAATTCTAAGTGGAATGGAGAATGTTGAAACAACCAAGAGTAAAGATCAATATTTTAATTTACATAGGTTGTTTACATGGTGAGTGAGATAAATGGCTGGATAATTCCCTTTTCCTGTTAGAGGAACCAACTCAAAGAGACTGAAGTTTAGGCAATTGGTTTTAGTGCCATAGATAATCTTAAAAAGGCACAATTTTAACTGCTACCTGTGTTTATCTTCTATCCTCAAGTATTTACTTCAGCATTTTAACAAATTTCAATTTAGTTGTTCATATGTGAAACCGCTTTTGAATCTCGTGGTCCAAAATCAGTTCAGAGTCCATATTTCTGTGACTGTATTGTAGTAACTTCTGCAAGTGCTTCTAATTTTTCAGGATTTTTTTTATCTTTTTTTCCTTCCCAGTGGGATTTATTCTTCTCACAGCTTCTGTGAGCAAACTCTCCAGTGGAACTTGCAAGATGCTTGAGGTATGCAAGGCCCTTTTGGATTGCAGAAACAAAGAGAAGGCAAATTATTCTCCCCACTTGTTTTCCCCAGCTGTGCCCCTTGGAACTAAAGGGTTTGCTTCAGGCTTGCTGGCTTTGAATTTCTGGGCTACTGCAGAAGGACCTGGTTAAGTACAATGAATCAGCTGCAGGAGTCATCTGATCATAGTAGAATCCATAAGGAAGGAAGGCAAGAAGGGGAGAATGGAAGGAAGAGAAAAGCATGTTGGTAAATATTCCATAATACTTTGATAAGCCCAGCCAGTAAATGCAGTCTGTGATCAGTGTGCTAATGAAGCTCAGCATCACAGAAGCTAGCAGATGGTCACTCTACATTCACTCACCAATTTATACCATGGAGAACAGTTTTATGATGGCTAGTACATAAAAATTTTAAGAGTAACTTAAAAATATAGAGAGGACCTGTGCTCAATCTCAGAGAAAATGTACGCAGTAGTGTGTGCATGTGTTTGTACATTTCAATGTACATTTTATCTTTCTAAAGTACAAAATGCTTTATTACTTTCTTAGCAATAGTGACACAAGATGATTACTTTCTTTCTAATACTTATACTTCTGTTTGAATTGTACTGAACAGAAAAGTCCAGTACAGTGTGGACAGAAAAGCATCTTTGTGCTGCTAATTTATACATGTAAAAGCATGTGGAATAGGGAGACTTTGTGTATTCCAGCTATTGCATAGCACCTTGCATAACAAGATCCAAAAAAACCTTCACAGAGTCATAGGGTTTTTTTTGTGTTTTCAGGTGTGCATGACTTCTGGTTTTCAAAGGTGTGTAAGGCAGTGTTGTTCCCTCTCAATGGTATTTTGTATTAAACAATAGAATATATTGATTGATGGAGGAAGAAATAATTACTTTTTTCCACAGCTCCTTCCCGCCCAGTCTGCAAAATATGGGAAAATGGGGGAGAATCCTGGAAATGGTCAGCTCTTTGGGCTGTATTTTTGTTTGAGCTTTGAGAAAAGGTTTATATGGCCTACTCATTTTATACCTAAGAGAGTGTATCTTGAGTGGGAGAAAGGGCAAAAAGGACTCTGAGCCACTTTGAATACTTCTGCTTTCCTGAACTCCACTGAAATGAGTGTGCCAACAGCACCAATGCAATTGTGATTGCAGTGATAGGGGAAAGTGAGCTCTTCAGTATTGCTTTAACTCAGTTCCTCCACAGCCTGTTGGTTCTTTACAGACATTGCCTCATGCCTCAGAGAAGCACTGGATTTGTAAATTTTGCTTCTGAGTTTATCCCAGGAATTTAATTGAATGTTTCACTTTAATCATAACAAAGATATTTGCTATACCTTAATCCAAAATCCATATGCTAAAGACTCAGTAAACTACCTTTTTTCCTTGGATATTCAGAAGGATTTTATATCTTTGTGTGAATAATATCTCTCTGCAAAGTGGCTAATGGCTTAGTCTGCTTTTATATTAGCAGTAATAATAGTGTTGCAAAAGAAATCATATTTGCCAATACAATTGAGAGTTTTACAGCAATCATAGCTTTTAAGATCCCAGTTTAACACAGCATTTATACACACAGAGCAAATGATCTGAAGCAGCATTGCTGGGGCAAAAGTAGCAGTGGGTGTTTTAAACAATAATCCACATACCTCCTTGGAGAATGTCCACTATTTAAAGTGGACATCCTGTAATAATTTGAAATACAAAACTCTTTATTTTGGTATGGCTGTTTGGCGATCACAAGGATAGCCAGATACAGTTTATAATCCTGAAGGAAAGTGAACGTAGACCTACACAGCTTCTCTGGGTATTATTTTCAAAGATCATACCACAAAGTTTGCTGCTCACCACTGTACAGTTTTACCTCACAAAAAAAGATAGTATTAGGCAACAAAGCAGAGCACTGAAATGGGAATCTTGTGAGATTTCCATTTCTTTGCCCTCTGATCTCATTATCCCTTCACCCAGCTTTCTATTTGACTGTGTCCCAAGTCTCAGGAGGTACTGTGGCTACTTTTGTTGTGGGTCTTAACAGGTTAATGACCCCACAAATAGCTTGATCTTTCTGGTAATACACCAAATATTAATGTAAAATATTATATATCTGTCAAGACAGACGTATATAGTAAGAAACCTGGTCTGTGTACATATCCCAATACATATACACAGAAAATCATAATGCAGCTAAAGATTGAAGAGCCTGGAGAGTGAAGAATAAGTGGAAAGTGATTAAATGGTAAGTGATATCTTAAAAGCATATGAGAGATTTTGAAAGGATCCATGCAGAAAACAAAGAGCTATTAGTTAAAAAAGGTAAATTGCAGATAGCACTACTCTAATATCAGTCCCACAATAGCCATCAGAGATGAGCCAGTAATGCAATTTCTTTTAAATGGATGCTATTCTAGTCACACTTATCATCTGCAGAGAAATATTTCTAATATCTATATCAGATGATAAAACTATTTTCATTTATTATTGTACTAGATTTTTTTCCCAAGGTTTCTACCACATTTCATCTCTCTGCATGTCATTTTTTTGCTTCTATAGCAGACATTGGTCTTGCAAAGTGGCCTCATTTTTATTTTTTTATATAAGGCTCAAACATTAATAGAACTTTAAGAAATGTGAAATACTGTCCTTCTTCAAAAATGAGATAGCTTTTCTGCATTTCAGCCTATATGTAAGCTCACATGTAAACTCTCTGTATGTAACATATATTCATATTGTATAATTTATATACATCTGAAGTAAATATTTTGAGTCATTTCCATAGCAGTCCATGCTCCTTTTCTCACATTTTAACAGGACTATATTGTTTACTTATTTATAAATGAAAAATAAAATCTAAGTAATTTTCAGGAATGGTTTTCTGCCAAGTTAATGAGTGATGGATCATGGTGAAACAATACCACAAGTACAAACCGTGGCCTTTTGGGAATGTAGCAGGGTTGCTTGTTTGTTTTGTATTTTTTTCCGTTTTGTACATTGCAACCACTTTGTAGATTAGACTTCATCTCCATTCACAGTAGTGTTTAATCCCACTGTCTGATTGTTATGTATCTGACATAAATACACCAAATGTTATCATTGGAGAAGACATAAATGAAACCTAACATTAGTCCCGTGATAGAGCCTTTAAAAAGTTTGCTGTGTAACAAGCTGAGAGGAGTCATTTCTGCTTTCCAGTCAGTAATTGGAGAATAAAATGTGCTATGTTTCAAGGACTTGAAAGCTAATTTTAAAATGAGAGTAACAAGCTAAAATCATTTATTTTATCTGAGTGAAGGCAGGTAGGATTTGACTGTGATCTATGAATACCTGTGTGAGGAAGATATTTCTGTAATCCAGTAGAATGAAGTGTAATGAGATTCCGTGTTTGAAAACTGAAGGCTATACACATTCAGACAAATATTACAAGAGAAAAGTCAATTTACATTGGAATAAGCCAGAGATCTCTTGGATTCTTTGCCACTGGGTAGGATGCATGATTTCCACTGAAAAAGCCTGGTAACAGCCTTTGCTTCCTGAGGGGTTTATTTTATGGTCTTGTGCCTGTCTTCTCAAAACAGGCAGTAAAGCAGTTGGGCTCATTGGGGCAGAAGAACTAAATAGTCAACCATAGTTTTCACCAAAGATATTTGGTATTTGTATGTTTATGTAAGATGAATACTGACAAGATATTATTTTCCCTTAACTAGGTCTTCCCTGATACTTAATGTATGATTGAAAGTATAGGAGATTCAATCAGAAAATTCTATGGTACATCAGTATTTCTACTTCATTATTCATTTTAGTATCTGGATTTGTTAATATGAATTACTGCTCTTATTTAAATCAACTACAAGCCTTGATGCTTTAGATCTTTTTTCTATAGAATGAAAAAAAAGAGATGTCAATTTCTGACTTAGTGACTTCCTTAAGGCAAAAAAAGAAAAAAAAAAAGGGTAATAAATTAGATTCCATACTTTAAAAATGTGTAGAGTTCTGTTGCTGTGAATACGTGCATATCCAAAAAAGGTATAAGTAAATTGAGTCTTGAAAATCTATATATTTCATTGTCATAAATGATCTCAAAATGTTCTCACTTCTCACTTCTCTTTTCAGTTTAGAGTCCATATTCTTTAATCATTCTTGTAAAACTTTTCAGAAGGTAGGTGTAAAACATTTTATATCAGCTAAGCTATAAAAAGAAAACAAATAGAATAATTGAAAAAGAATAGAAATTGACCAGGAATGCAAAGTGGAAACATTTTTCAATCAAATTAGTTAAAATATTCAATTTTTAGAAACAATCAGTTATTTTGAGGTCATTAAAAATATTAAGGTAGGATGCTTTACTCTGTAAAACTGATATTACGTTTTAGAAGAAGCGTGCCAATTTATTCTACAAGTCATTAGAATGTTTTTTTAATTAGTTACAGAAAATATATTTTTCCTCCTTCAAAATCAAAGTGTATCCTATTTAATCTCCCTTGAGCTTTTTATCTTCAAGAAAGTCCCAATCATATCCCACAAAAATAACTCCAGTGTTTCTACTTTAAGTAATTGGACAGATAGAACAAATAAGTCCTTGGCCCGACAACAGTATTTGCTTTAGATTCACTATATTTTTCTCTAGATTGGAATGCCATGGAGCCATCTGATCTGACTATGAAATAAGATTTTATAGTGTTTAAAATATACAACATATCAGTTTCTGAGAGTTTACATTGATCTAATGCATTGAAAATGTAGAAGATTGTGTGCTGGAAGACCATTTCAGAGATTTGACTGTTTTAGCACTTCCACTTACAGATTGTAGTGATATCATGTGCCTGAAAAACAGATACCTGTAAAACACCTTTTAAAACATCATTTGAATTTTCCATTAATAAAGCATTAAGCACTTTCCTCAGAGTATCTGCTGAGAAGCAATAAGAAAAGTGACTGTACCTTTGAATAGAAATCAGATATTTCTTGATTCCCCAACCAGAATTTCCTTACAATGTCATTTAACAAATCTTAGTGTCTTGAGAAATTAAAAACATTGTTTCTCAAACAACTTTACTAGTGTTGGCTGTAGAGCATACTGAAGAATATCAAAATGGTATCATAAATTATGTGAATGATTTGCAACAGCAGAGAAGAACTTTGCTCACAGGTTTGCAGGACAAGGACTGGAGGAGCTTGGCTGGGAGGGAAGGGGAGAAAATAGGCTTCCTCCCATGCAACCCTTTTACTCTGAATGGGTTAGACAAAGGCCACAAATCTTTAGGGCTTTCAGGGAAAAGAAACAGACTCCTTTGGTTTTCCATATATTGAGTGGTCTCCATCCTCTTCCATTCCATACAGGGTTGAGGCTACAGAAAAGTATTGGACTCAGGAAGCATATTTCCGCAGATGTTTATATAAGTTTCATGCTTCATTAGGTGTTTATATACACATATACACACACAGATGCATTCACAAACACATCTTAAAGCCTGCCACTGAAACCTAGTCAAGAAGTATTTCAGTCATTTATTTAAGTCAGTGCTTCAGAGCTACTGCCTTTTGAGTCACTTCTAAGCTAGTTTTTGAGCATCATGTTTAAAAATTTGGGTCATTAGAGACACTTTGCTGAAAAGCTATGTAAATTGCAAACATATCTGCCTGTCAAAGACCTCATGGCATTTTTGCAGAGAGTTAAAAACACTGTCCACCATGAACTGTCATATTCCAGCTGAGTAATTCCTTTCTGCTTCCTCATT
This sequence comes from Amazona ochrocephala, assembly GCA_039720435.1. Classification (NCBI taxonomy): domain Eukaryota; kingdom Metazoa; phylum Chordata; class Aves; order Psittaciformes; family Psittacidae; genus Amazona; species Amazona ochrocephala. The sequence goes on from CM077878.1 coordinate 58,095,416, forward strand.
TTTTACCATATTATCAGTAGGGTTTTTTTTATATACATGTTAAATCTTCATATTCCTGTTGTGACTCTATTCCAATGACAGAATGGGAAAAAGTAATTTTTACTTTTCTTTAAAGAAAAAATACAAAGCAGAAATCCTGTGGAATGTTTTAATCTCTTTGTTGGCTAGATACATATGGGCATCAATTGATTTATTTTTCTCTGTTTCTGAACACTGCTTACCCCAATAGTGCTGTAGAAACAATTAATAAAAGGAAGTGATGTGTTCCCAATTTTTGCTTCTGTTAATAACATTTTGTTTAATGGGTGTGTCAGGAGTTCATACAACATAATGAAATATTGAAACACAGATATTGAAAAATGTACCAGTCTGACTGAAAGTAATTTGGTGTGAGCAGTTACACGTATTAATTTATCTGTAGCCCAGGAAATGAACTAAGATAAAGGAAATGTACATTTCTATTTACTTGATGTTAATGTTAAGTAACAGAATAGTATTGCTACCTCACTGGTAGATAAAAAGCTTGTTAATATGACTCAATGCAAATTCAGATGGAAAACAGGAAGTACCCCAATGGACTGCATGTCCTTAGTAAGCAATAAGAGTACAGTTCCAGAAGGATCAGAAACTCCACCTGAAGTCTCTTGACTCAGTTGTGGTAGGATATCCTGGGCTGCATCAAAAGAAGTGTGACCAGCAGGACAAAGGATGTGATCCTGCCCCTCTACTCTGCTATCATGAGACCTCACTTGGAGTATTGCGTGCAGTTCTGTGTCCTCAACACAAAAAGGACATGAAACTTTTGGAACAAGTCCAGAGGAAGGCCATGAGGATGATCAGGGGCTGGAGAACCTCACTTATGAAGATAGACTGAGAAAGTTGGGGCTGTTCAGCCTGGAGAAGAGAAGGCTGTGTGGAGACCTCAGAGCAGCCTTCTGGTATCTGAAGGCGGCCTATAGGGATGCTGGGGAGGGACTCTTCATTAGGTACTGCAATGATAGGAGAAGGGGTAACGGGTTCAAACTTAAACAGGGGAAGTTTAGATTGGATATAAGGAGGAAATTCTTTACTGTAAGGGTGGTGAGGCACTGGAATGGGCTGCCCGGGGAAACCGTAAATGCTCCACCCCTGGCGGTGTTCAAGGCCAGGTTGGACAGAGCCTTGAGTGGCATGGTTTAGTGGGAGGTGTCCCTGCCCCTGGCAGGGGGTTGGAACTAGGTGATCTTAAGGTCCTTTCCAATCCTAACTATTCTATGACTGTATGATTCTATGTCATCCTTTAACTGTTGAGAATACCTAAGGGTCTCAGACCTACAATTGATCCATCTTTGCCACACATACTCTCTTGCAACACAACTTTATTACCAGACTACATGTCAGGCAGAAGACAGGAATTTTATTCAAACAGGAAATCTTTCCTGGCAGAATTTTGTTAGTGAATTAGAATCAGAATTTTTTCCACTTGCGCTGTTATTAGAAAATAAAATGTAGAATTTGGAATACTGATCAGAGGGTCAATATTTACTGCTCTCTCTTACATTTGGCTGCATATCATAGACTGATAGAATGGTTTGTCTTGGAAGGGACTTGAAAGATCACCCAGTTTCAACCCCCTTGCCATGGGCAGAGACACCTTTCACTAGAGCATTTTGGGTATGTTTATATTCCATCCAGAACTTCTGGGCTCTTACTAGGCAACACTCAGTTTTCCTATTACTAGTATGTAGTATAACTAGTGTAAACCTGAAAAGTACATTAAATAATAAGGTGTAATGGGAATCCATCCTAATCAGCACGATCCCTGCCCCCTCACCCTCCATCCCCCCCATTTTGGCTGTGTTAGGGCCACTTGAGGATCAGGGTGAATTTTGGTTAATGCCTACTTAGGTTTTGCTAGTAAAATTGCAGCCTTCCATTCTTTCGTGCTTTGGTGTCAATATGCTTATGCATCAGATTTTCACTGTTATTGAAGGATAGTATGAATATACCCTTTTTTCTTCCTAATCAGTAACCCTATGATGTGTCTTGACAAGCCACAGCTGTCCATCAGAGGCAGTCTGTGCTGACATACTGCTATCAGGTTGTGCTAGAGAGCATTCCTCAACACCATGTGTTATTGCCCTTACTTGTTCCCACTCACAGAGCAGGTTGTCACATTGGCCCGACTGTTGAGAGGTAAATTGTTAGCATTTTATTGTCATATGTATTACTTTGCTATAAAGAGTGTAATTTACCTATTCAATTAATATGAGCCATGGTTGTAAGGGCTGCCATTAGATTTTCTAAACTGCATAAGCATTCATAATCAACTTGTAAAAACTGGGCCGTGATGCATTAGGAGCTATTAAGCCACCATTTACAAACACTTTGAAATACTGCTGAATTCCTTTATGCTTAAAAGAGGAAATAACTGATGTATTTCAGTTTGGAAACATTTGATAAATTCATTCAAGGAAACCCTAAAAGCACTGTTAATTAATCAAAATCAAACTAATGGAGCAACTGCATTTGTGAATCAAGGGGGAAGGGAGTTTTTTAATAGAGCTCAAGGGAGTCAGAGTCCCAACTTCTGCTGAATTTAAATGGGAATTTACTGCCTAGATGCCTTGAGTGCTTCTAAAAACCTCAGCCTAAGCCACCGTTTGTGTAGTCCTTTCTTATCCTCATTTAGAAGATACTGTCTATGAAGTTACAGTTGTTATTTTTTGGTACGTATTGTGCATATGCATTTAGCATGCTCTATGTGTCATATGAACATTAGAAGCGAGTTTCACTTTTCCCTGGAATTCCTTCAAAAGAAACAGATTTCAAGATACTCTCTGTTTTTTCAAATATATCTTTCTAACTGAAATTTATGAGAAAATTCAAAGGTATGTTGAGCAAAGTCATGGACAATAGTATGAGGAACTATGAAGAATCCAATGTTTCCTGTGGAACCTTGGAAGAATACTTCCTCTCGTATGTACTAAAACATATTAACTTAATCTTATCAGGACTTTATTGCAGTAACACTTACAACTGACACCATTATTGGAAAAATATCATGCATTTTTAACTAAAAACTCCTAGATGAATCTGTATTTGTGATTTATTGAATTTCTCCAGAAATTGAAGCCATTGTTAATATTTCTTGTACAAATATTTGAGCATGATCCCCATTTACAGCTGACCTATCGATTTTTATTTTAAAAATATTTTTTAGACAGGGTTTGTTGGCATTTTTTTTCAACAGAATAGTATTTACTATGAATTCTATGCTAATTTCTGCCAAAAAATTTTGTTTCCCAGCTTAAAAATCAACAGCAAAATGTATCACCAAACCGAAAAGTTCATGGTTGTCAGTTTTATGATTGAAAACGCACTTAATTTTTTTGCTTGCCCTGTGGCTCTTGGCAGCAGAAGCAGGGGACCTCCAAAGCAGCAGAGAAGTCACATTGCCCAGGCTACAACTGATTGACCCACCAGAAATGCTCTTCTGCTCATTCAGCAGCCCTATCACACTTTGAAAGAGGCACACATTTCTGAAATGCAACTTCCCGAAGATGCAGCAGCAGTTCTAATTTAAGTAAAAAGAATACATCTTGATGAAGTCCATGTAACAAAAACCTTCTAAATTGCTAAGTTGTTTTGTCAAAAAGACTGTGTGGAATAGGATGGGAGCAGCATATTTCTGTTTCCCTTAAAATTAATGGAAGTACTTTGTCAAAACTCAATCTGCAGAGAACTCTAGTTTTGTCTTATGTGTCCCATCAAGTGCCTCACCCCTTATTTAAGACAAATTTCACTCTACGGCACCATTTAGCTTTTTGCTACACAATGGACTGCAAAAACTTGGCAGACCACATTTTGTTTTAGTCATTATTTATTTTTACATAGGCAAAGTTTTCCCAAGAAATAAATGATTGCGTACACTCAACTTAGCCTGAACAACACCATATATTTTCAGAGTCATGACCACAGAGCAAAAGGTATTCCGTTTATAGCTACCTAAAATGAGTTTAATGCAAGAAGATTTTGGAAGTTAAGGGCTATGTGTCTCTGCTAGGTATCTTCCCTGACTCAAGTCCCTATCAAAGGCATGCAGGAGTCTGAAAGTCACTCATTTTAGATAATGCAGTAACTACTTATGGGGACATTTTTTAAACTAAGTTTTAAAAACTTAATGTGGTGCACTCTTGAAAGACAGGAGAAATTTTACAGAGGTCAGGACTGGCTAAGCTGTTGATAATGAATGAAAGCTGATTTTAAAGAATTAGCTGATTTTAAAGAATTGGGCTTGCTTCATGGCCAGTTTAAGCACAGTGAGAATGTGACAAACACCAAGACAGTGATATAGTTCGTTCCCAGAAAAAATTGTCTCTAATTGTACTTTATGAGTAAACCACATTAATTTTGTTTTGTTTATTTTTTTAATTCAGTAGCTTCCACTGAAATTTTTACAAATGTTTTTCTGAGCTATTATTCATGGGTGTTTAAAGTATGCAATATGGCTTTTTTTTTTTTTTTTTTTTTTTGTCAGAGCATGCAATATGACAAGCTTTCCTTTTAGTATTTTAGATTTTACAAACACCCACTACAGTATAAAACGCAAGGTTACGTGACAGAGCTTGACAGAGCTTTCTAAGTTGTGCACAAAAGTTGGAAAGTTGCTTGATGAAAGGTACTAGCTGACAGCTTCTTGAGACATTTTGTCCTGGCTTCAGCAGCAGCAGTCATTTTTCTCCTTCTTGTGAGCTGGTGCAGTGCTGTGTTTTTGATTTTAGGCCTGGGAACAGCGCTGATAACACCAGTGTTTTCAGTTGCTGCTTGATAATGTTTTGGTCTGACCAAGGACTTTCGGAGACTCATGCTCTGCCAGGGAGGAGGGGAAGCTGGGAGGAAGGAGAGACAGGACACCTGACCCAAACTGACCAAAGAGGTTATTCCATACCACAGCATGTCATGCCCAGGATGTAAAAACAGAGAGCAGAGACCCGGAAGGGTGGGGGGATTGCTGCTGGTGGGGGTGCACTGCTTGGTTGGGCTGGGATTGGTGGTGAGCAATTGTATTCTTTTCCCTTGTATTTGCCTTGTCATTATTATTATTGGTGGTAGCAGTAGTGGTTTGTGTTATACCATAGTTACTAAACTGTTCTTATCTCAACTTGTGGAAGTTGCATTCTTTCAATTCTCCTTCCCATCCTTCCATGAGCAAGGTGAAGAAAGAGTGGGGAGTGAGTGGGAGAGCGACTGTGAGAGTTATAGAGGCTTACACTACGACACATTTGAAAATAATTTTTGAGAACTGTAGGTGTCTTTTGGATATCACAGAACAAACAAGAAATATGCTGAATCATGTGCATAATATATCACGAAGTTACATATGTGTTACACTGTTATGCCTGCTGCTATGAAAATTAACTGAATCTCTGAATGTTTGTGTTTGAAAACCTGAATCCTGAAAAATATATTGTTCTAATTGGAATAGCAACTGGTTAGGTTGTAAACAAATGTTTGTTAGTCAGCTGGACCATATCTACAGTGCTTTTATAAGGATGCTAAGCAAGGGAATTTGGGATTGGTTGTTCACAAAATTGTCTTTTTTTTTCATCTATTATAACAAAATGAAAAGTAACCACATTCAGACTATTCTCACTGGCTAATTTTGCTTTGGATGTGGGTGTGTGCAGACACTAGTTAAATCAACAAGCGTTGAGTATCTAAATACCTAAAGAAAAATACAAAGAACAGCTGAGCATTCCCAACAGTGTTATACATTGAGTAATTTTAAGATTCAGAATTCAGAGCTGTATTTCTAACTTATCATGGATAAGATCCATCCATGTATAATGTAGGGACAGTGAGACGAGAGAAAAATGATAGGCTTAGAAGTTGTTCTCTCAGCCTTCTCACTTCTATTCAATGTCAGGAGAAACTCAGCTGAAATGTAAAAAGCTTATGCCACTTGAACAATTGGGGAGAGAAAAGGCTGGGAGGGAGGGAATTGAGACAGTATCACTCTGCTAGTTAACGTTCAATACAACTTTCACAAACCACCACAAATCACTACACATTTCACCATTTGAAGTCTTTTATTTCATGTTTTTTGAGCCCCTGAAGAGTCATTTTAATTCCTTCCTTGTGACGTTTTCCTTTGAGACCCAGAATCAGGAGAGTAAACTTGAAATCATATAGCAAAAAATCATGCTTGTATTCTTTTGTTTTTTAGAGGGAAGTGGATAAAAAGCCAAAAAAAAGCAAAAAAAAAAAAACCAAAACAAAACAACCCAACAAAAAAAACCAAACTAAACCAAAAACACAATGAATAACAGCCAAAAACAAAAAGCCAGCATTCTATCTGTAAGAATTGCAAGCCCAGAGAACACCTGCCTAAACTTGAGCTACTCAGTTTTTTTCTTTGTTTTATTGTAAGAGTAACTTTACAGACCGTATGAAGATAGACTGAGAAAATTGGGGCTGTTCAGCCTGCAGAAGAGAAGGCTGCGTGGAGACCTCATAGCAGCCTTCTGGTGTCTGAAGGCGGCCTATAAGGATGCTGGGGAGGGACTCTTCATTAGGTACTGCAATGATAGGAGAAGGGGTAACAGGTTCAAACTTAAACAGGGGAAGTTTAGATTGGATCTGAGGAAGAAATTCTTTACTGTAAGGGTGGTGAGGCCCTGGAATGGGTTGCCCAGGGAAGTTGTGAATGCTTCATCCCTGGCGGTGTTCAAGGTGGGGCTGGACATAGCCTTGGATGGCATGGTTTAGTGGGAGGTGTCCCTGCCCATGGCAGGGGGGTTGGAACTCGATGATCTTGAGGTCCTTTCCAGCCCTAACTATTCTATGATTCTATGATTCTATGACCTTGAGAGCACTACACTGTGCTGGGAAAGCCCAGCAGCTGAATTTTAGAGACTTCTAGGTACCTGTCCTTTAGATATGTGTCTATGAAAAATCTTTGTATATTTTACTAGTTAGAGCTTCCATTCTCATCCTTTCCCTTTCTTCCCCATTGGATAGAAGAATGAGCTATTGCAAGACTTCAGTATTCAAGTAATTCTGAAACACAGCTGCCTGAGCTCTTCTTTCCCATGGAAATAAATTTTCTTCAAAGTAATGTGATTTTCTTTTTTAGTTTTGTTTTGTGGCACTTTTTCCCAACTGAATTTTCCAATTGAAATATCAAGATATCTCATTTTAGGTCAAAGTTCAGACCCTAAAAAAGTACAGTTCCAGTTTGTTGACTAGCACTTAATTGGTGCTTTCCCATGATAATCCATTGTGACAAGGCAGTTATGGGCCAGAGCTCTGTTACTTTTATGAGATCTCCAGCTGACTACATTAATGATGGAAAAATGCATAATTTTTTTTGAGCTAAGCAAATTTAGGGACACTGTGTAACCTAAACTATCAAAGCAATGTGTAGTCTGCGTACCCAGTATGGAAAATAAGAGACTTAGTAATAACTATAGGCAACAAGCATGAATTAAAAAAAAAAAATCCAGCTGTGAATTTTCTTGAAGCAAAGCTTTTTAGATTGGTTAAATACATTAAAATGAAATATTTTAATGCAGTAATGTAAAAAATTTTTCTGTTGATCCAAAAAAAAAGATACATATTTGATTTTGACATTTTAAAGTCAAAATATTGGAATTTCAAAATCTCAGTTTGAAATCAGAGCTCCAAAAATCCTGAAGTTTCCTGCAGGGCAAAAAAAAAAAAAAAAAAAAAACAACTAGGTTTCAATTAATATAATCTTAACTGTTTAAATTTGAGAAGGATGTAATTATTCCTAGTACTAGTTTTGCTATTTTTGCCTAAGTATTCACTCTTTGTTTTAAACTCTACAAAAGCAGCTACAGAGGCAAGTCTTACAATCCCTCATTAAGTTAATAAATATTTCCTTTGTTTCAATTTGAACACACGGAACTGTGTTATGATGCAGCATGCTGGCTAAAAATGAAATCTAACCTGTTATTTGTACTGTCTCAGGTGCTGTGGTGAGGTTGTTTCTGCTGGTCTGCAGGTAGGTTGTGTCTCCCACACATAAAAGAGCATTCTCTTTAAATTAAGTGTTATTTTAGATTTCATCAGGCATTCTTGGCATGTATGTAATGAATTCAATAAGATCCTGCAAATGGAGGAGGTGAAGAATCTGGCCCAAAACAGTTACTTTTATGACTCTTAATTGAGAGCTTCAAAGAAGTGTTTGGCTGTGTTCCCCCATTATTGCTAAAAATAAAGTCCTCAGTCTGGACAACAGAGATTCAGAAAAATAACCAACATAATATTTCCAGTAGTTAAAAGACTCGCACCTGAAAATGGTATAGATATGTTCAGCCACCTTCTGACTAGAGATATTGAAACTCTGTCACAACAAGCTCCTTTCAGAAGTACACTCACGTACCAGGCTGCGACCAGGTTTGGCTACAGCACCCCCAACCACCTCTCCAGAAACAGGGCTGCTAGGCAGCACCAAATGCAAAGGCTACACAGGAGGGACAAGGAAAGCACACGAAGCTTTGTGATGAGGATGTGACCTGCAAGAGAATGTGCTTTTTAGATTCTGCATTTTATGAAAAAAAAAAAAAAAAAAAAAAAAAGAGGATGCAATTCGTAAAGAAGCCTCCATGCAGAAACTGAATCAGATGATGGTTTTTATATATGAATGTTCCTGTGTAAAGTATCACATACTCTTGCTTGTTTCTCTTTTTTTTTTTTATGCCTTAGAAACCCTGTCTAACCTGTAGTCTGACAGTTGGGATACTGAAGTGTATGATCTGACTGTAAGTTTATCACCAGCTGCTTTGAAACAGAAAATTAACTCTTTCTTTCTTCCAGAGGGGAGAATTTATACGTTTAACTCACTGGAAAAGCTCAAAATATCATCCAGCCTTGCAAAAGAAGAGGGATCACATCTCAGAGAGAGCTCAACTCTGGTTGCTGTTGGCAATTGGTGTCCTTACATTCACATATTTGTTGCTGTGAATCCCATGAGATGAGACGAACTGGTTTGATTTATCCTGAGGAAGGCCAGAGTATCTTTCAAATACTTAATAAATCAGTGCAATGAAAAACTCAAGTCTACTCTTCCGTGGGACTAGGGTGAGAAATGAGGTATTAATCAGAAAGCTTTTAGGGACTGAATTAAAACGGGTAAGTTAAAGAATCTGCACCACCAAATGCTTAGGGAAGGACAAGAATCTGTTTAGGGTGGTTTAGGCATAAAATACTGCCAAAGGGATCATATGACCTGTAAAGGTCTCCCCTGACCTTTTTCCTCCCCTACGTTTCTTTAGGTTCCTGTGCTGGGCCTAAGAATCCCATATACTATATGCCTCTTGCCATGTGAGTTTGCAGCATTTCTTTGCAACACAGTGTGGGGTGTCTCAGTAAGGCTAATTAGCCCAAACAAACTACTATACTAATTTGCCTACACAGCTTCCAGAACTGATGTCACGCTTCTTCTGGGATTCTTGGATGCCACCCACTTCCTCTGCACTTTACATTTTGTTACTATTTAAATTTTTACCCAGTTGCCAGCAGGCAATCAATGTTTTCCCAACCTTCCTTTCCATATATTACCCCTAATTTTGGTCCATTGACTCTAAAGGATTATTAATAAATATAAGTCATATTTTACAAGCTTAGAAAAACCTGAAAAATCAAAGCTGCTATGGTGAAAACATTGACTAGCTTAAAAATTTTTCCACCTTCTTTTAAATAATTGATATTTTATATATATATATAAAAATATATATATATATGCAAACTCCCTTACATGCATTTTTAGGTGTTAGCGAGAACACAAAAAGGTAAAATATAAAAAAATTAAACTGTCAAATTTCATTTGGGCCCTCATTAAAAAAAAAAGAGAAAAAAAAAGAAAAGAAAAAGCCCATAGCACTGCTCACTTTCATAAACAATGCTATTTGTTTTGTGCTTTTTATTATTCAGGCTAGAGAAGTTGATTTACATAAGTTGATGGCACATGTGTGTGTATATACACTTCATATAGCCATTTGCAAGCAAGCAGTTACATTTATCCGCTAATTGTGAATTGACAGAGGTTACATACAGTGTGTAAGTCTAAAATCACTGTATGAAAAAGGAGCTAGAGGCATGCTCTCATTCAATAAACATTCTACTCTTCTGCACGGAGATTTCCGTGGGTGTTTAGCTTCTTGGATAAGTGTCACTGCTATAATCTTTTAATTAATATTGTGCTGTAGAGTGAAGGCATGAATGGATGCTACTGGCTGTTATTGCCATAGTGCCCAGAAGGATGCTACTGTTTTGCCAAAAATGTTCTGTCACTAATGTGAGGCCTGTTGACAGACTGTTGTTTATATGTGTCAACATGATGCCAAGTCAATTGTTTCACTACAGGAATCCTGGCTTGGCCCCAGTGGCTGTCTGAGGCTTTGTAGACAAAAAGATACTTTTATAGCGGCAAGTGAAAGGGAACAGCTTTTTGGACTTTTATCTTGATCTTGCAATAACTATTCTCTCATATAGATGTTAAGAGGATTAATAATCAGGAAATTTTGCAGACAACTCAGTACATCATTTTTTATACTCTCTGGACAGAGAAAGGAGTTTGAATTTAAGTGGGGCTGTTAAGTGAGTCTGATCTAATTATTCTACTAGATGTTTAATCATACTAGTCAGAACCAAGCATAAAACCTTGAGACGTTTGGAAGTGCATTTTAGTGCAGAAGTACCATTTTTTAGAATAGTTTCCTATTTATTCAGAATAAATAAGTAGATTCAGTGAGGGTGGGGAACTGCACTGAATATTTCTGAATACAGACCTCACCTTCTGGGGTCGCTGGATTTCATGCTCAGACTGTTCTACACTTCTGTTTTGGGTAGTATACAGCAAGTAAGAGGCTCCAGTATACCAAAAGAGGAAGCTGATCCTGTTTCCCCCAAACTGCTGATGTATCTTTAATAGCTCCTTTTGTTTGCTTCAGAGGAAGATAACTGATTATTGCTCAGTATGAAAGCTTGATATTTATGTAAATATGTTAATTTAATGGGAGAAATCTTATATACTATTTAGAAAAGGTCATCTGAAGAGCAATCTTTACTATTTCCATCTTGATTTCTTTTCATTGGGTTATCTCAATTTCTCTCAAACTAGCACTACTACTGGAAAAGTATTTTTAATTTCTTGCCCAAACCAGTGGGATGTTTGTTACAAGTAGATTGCCAACTGTCACTTTTGGGCAGAATCCTTAAATACATGGTCCTGTCGTCTAGTCAGAAAAATGCCTCCAAATCTCACATGAAAATGCCAGAAAAATCCATCACAGGGATGTAGAAATTGTGTGAAAAATACCTCCAGCTTTTGATCATTCTGCCCAAGGCTCACCACATGGTATCCCAAATATTCATCGGAGATGCAAATTCTGCATATCTGGTGCTATAAGTCAATGATAATAATGAGGGTTCTGGGACTCAGAAATGTGATCAATCATATTTACATGCATCCCAGGCTGAACTACGCTATTGGAGAATAGGCTGACAGTGTGAAGGACCGAGTCTTTCAAGGTGTGCTTCACAATGCCATCTACTAATGATATCTGGACTGCTACTACTCACAATAATTTGTCAGTGCCAGGCCTGTATTTCTCCTCATAAAGGTCAGACTTTCAAATATATTCTTCTGATAAAATACACTTCCTCTGTAACCTGCAGACACAATTGCACTACTTTGGTCTTTTGCCCCCAGTCTTCAGGTAGTAAAACCTTTTCTCCTTTAAATCCAATCAGCTTGGCATGCGAGTGTCTTTTTTAGCATGCGCAAGAGGGATTTCTTAGAACCTTCTGCTATGTAGGCAAGTGAGAATTCTGGTAGCTGTTTCAGTAGCCAGTAGACCATTTCCTGCTTTCTGCTCCTGAACCCCATCTCACATCATTGACCGTGACTCCATACCCCTAACATGCTTAATGGACAACAGAAGCTGAAAACCTATTGCTACAAAAAATAAATAAATTTAAGTCCGAGGAGCTTATCACTGTAGTATCAGTACCAGCATATTTCTTTTTTTTACTTCATATTTGGAGGCAGATGAGTTACTACAGTTTTTCAGTGGACTTACCTGTCTTCAGTGTACCAAGATTCAAGCACAAGATCATAGAATCATAGAATAATTAGGGTTGGGAAGGACCTCAAGATCATCTAGTTCCAACCCCCCTGCCATGGGCAGGGACACCAAGATGAGAGGTTTAGTGTTCAGCTGACACAAAATTAATGCAGACTGCCTGGGTTTGCCTTTCATTCTCCCAAAATTTTGATTACAGATGTTTTGGTTTCACCTTTTTAAACAAGGTGCATACTGAAAAAGAGAAGACAATGTGTTTTCGTTTGTATAGTTTGATTCATGCTGTTCTTTTTCTTTAAGCACTTCATTTTTTCTTTGTTTAGATTTTTAAAACCCCAGAACATAGCTTTGTTTTAAGGCTTTAGGAAAATGAATGTCTTTTTTTTTTTTTTTTACTTAAATTGTGGTTGCGGAATTCTAAATTATGTATGTGGTAGAGTGTATGTAGTGAGAAAAGAGCAAATGCCAAATGAAGCCAATGACAGTTTTAAAATTCATGAAAAATCCAAGCTAAAATGAGAAGCATGAACACTATAAATCATTACTTCCTTGCCTCACAGCCAGCTATCCAAGAATCTGCATCAGTTTTATTTTGCCAGTTGTGTAATATCACACCGCCATTCAGCTCCTGGAAACCCAACTAGCTAGTGAGGAATTCGGTTCTGGTCCACCCTGTCTGTGTGCAGAGAATTCTTTCAAGAGGTAAGGTATATAAATATATTCTGTTTTGTTTTTTATTTTTAGGCCACTCCTTAGTCACTGTGAAGAGTGCACTCGCTTGTCTGCAGACGCTGAAACTGGTCAACTTTCTCTTGGCTTGCTCCATAAGACAGGGATGTGGTCTCACAGGAGCTAGAGATCTGTCTTCCTATTTCCAGATGCATTCTAGGTAGATCAGATGGATTTTCTAGCCTCTTTAAGGGATGAAAATATATGGATATCACATATCACCAGGTTTCTGTTCTCACCGTGACAATGTGACTTTTGCAGATAGCCTGCTGTTCCTAACACGTCTCAAAGAGGAGGTGTTTCAGTCTTCAGAGTGAGAAAGAGTTGCCTTTGACTCATCACTGGCTTTTGACAGTTTTGCTGAACTAGGGCCAATAGTTCCTTATTTTCTACTTGCTTAAAACCACAACATATCAAGTAGCATTTGTGTGAATAACATGCTTTGGAACACTTATTAGCAACAACTCAAATTTAATGGTGTTGTTAATTTATCTAATGTTTAAAATTATTTACCAGTCAAAGGATTTCTTTCTCAACCAATAGTAAGCAGTTCTGCTTTGCAAGGTAGTTTTAGACTATTTATAGTTATTACAGTTTATGTTATTTTCATGCTAGACATCACATAGATCTCAATAGGCACACAGTGCCCACATATCATACCATCTAGGTAATCAGTCTTGCAAAGATTTCTTGTATAGTCAGATCCCTTAGTCCAGGTGTAGATGCTTAGCACATTAAGAAATAGCTTTTCTCAGACCACACATTTCACTCAATATTTTGAGATACATTTCACACTGAGATTGCAATCTTTATCATGAACAAATGGAGATCTAATTAAAAATATATTAACTTGTCTTTCAGCCAGCCTAGTTTTACTGATTTCTGAAAGTCAACAGCTTTTCAGTTTCATTCATCTTAATGGTGGTCTGTTACCCTTGATTCATGCAGCTCCTATAGAAATTAGTAGGAATTGCTTATACTGAAGAAATTAATTCATATCTCTTTTCTTCTGTGCTAGCATGATTTTACCAAAATGGAGCAGCAGAAATTTGTAAAATGCTGCAACTCTTTCATTTTTTTCTAATTTGATTTATATATTGCATTGAAGATTTTATTTATAATTTCTATAAAATTATTCTACGGCTCCCATTCTTCCAGATGACTATAAACAGGAGTTAATGTAAACATTTGCATTTTCTTCAAGTTTTTAAAGGTCTAAGTAGCAGCTCTCTTTTCCCACTTACTCATGGGAAGAACTGATGGATTTAAGTCACCTAACTTAAACTGAACAGAGTGGATGCATAACGCTAGGTAATATGTAAATCTCTCTCACTACAATCTGGTCACGATGTCCAGATTGTAGTCTGGCTTCTCTCGTTAAGAGAAGACAGTTCTAATATAAAGCTGATTGAGCTGTCATTTACACCTCAGTCTGTCTGAACTCTAAGTCGACAACTATCTAGAGCTAGTAACCTGGGGGACCATTTGCAGGTGGAATGAATTAGAGCAGGTAGAAGGGTTAGTTCTGCTGAGACCCGCACCTGAAGCTCTGTGGCAACTTTAAGGCTATTTTACACACATGATGCTGACCTCTATTAAGTCATTACTTTTTATACTGGACCTTTTCCAGTTTTTATTATTTTCTCACTTTGCTGTTTGTTTTAGTAAAAGGTTATCAGAGAAGAAAAAAAAATGCTCCTAGAAAATTCTGTGACGGATGGAAATCTAATATTTTCTGTAACTAGGTGTGATTTGTAGGTGTAATTCTGGAGGTAGATTCATACCGTGAGAAATCAGAGAATATTCCTTTAGTTTAACATTTTAGTGCTGTTTGGATGAGTAGGAATTTTCTTATATGCATTTTTTAAAATTAAATATCCTTCACCCCCTAATACTTCTTGACAGATAAATATTTATTTGCAACAGTTCCTACAGTTTTTCTAGGTATGAATTGTGATTAGAAGAGAAAAATAATAGTCATTTGCAAATTGAATACGATAGTAAAATTGAATTCTCAATGGTTTCTTGACAAAGAATTCTCTGAAAGATTACTGAGTTTTCCAACTTAAAAATACATATATTTATTCATTACTTTTGCAAGTGGAGTTTTCAGGATTGATGCTTGTTTTAACTTCACATTATGTCAATAATGGTATCCATGGCTAGTTAAAAAGCTGCTGTTAATGCTCCTAAAAAAAACCCATAAGTTTGTTGTGAAAACATTACACATTTGAACACATGTAAAAAGAAATGTAATGAAAATAGTTTGAAAACCCCAAACCATCTCTTACTTGGTATGCAACGAACTTACAGGCAATTTATTTACCAGTGATGAGCACATAAGAAATGACTACTTGACTGCAGAAATGCTCTAATAACTAGATTCTGATGTGGTTAGTGACAAAATCTAGTCAAGTAACAAAATTTGAACATTCTGCTTAGCTGAAAGGCAACTAGTTCAAGCATTTACCATTTCTTAACAATGTGTAAGGAGCTGTTGTTTCATCAGTGATTGTTCCCTTGACCTTTCTGATGAAGACAAATAACATTACACCTCTTAGTAATGTAAAGTAAGGAAATGAGATAATCTTTTCTGACTAGCAAGTTAGTTAGTTTGAGTATAGAGCTAGAGGCTATGAAGCTTTCCAGCTTCTTGATCATTTTTTGCTGTAATAGTTGTCCATATTTGTCTGAGGTAACAAGTTGACTATTCAAAATGAATTTAAATTAATTTGTCAGGAAGTAGAACTATTTTGTTACATGCTTGCTCTGAAGTTCACAAGTTTGTTTTGATGCAGGTTGGACATACAGTATGTTTAAATAGAATGTTCAAATTATTTTTTTTAGCATATTGGACATGTGTGTGAAACTTCTGGCATATATGTTTTAGTTACATAGCCTATTACAAACAAAGACTTTGCACATAAACATCCTAAATGTAGTTCAAAAAAATTGTCAGTAATCACTTTTCAGGGGTACTAATATCTTAGGGAATTTAACCAGACATCAACAATTACAAGGATTTCACAAAAAGGCTATGGTGAAACCTTTCTTGCCATGGTAATAAGCAGATGCACTGTGGGTTTAAAAAAAAAAATAAAAATAAAAAATTAATTGTTTAGAGAGTGATAATCCATTCTAACTAACAGCTGTATCTGTTGTAAAATAAATGGTGTGGCATAGATTGAAATTTAAATAATTAAGAGCTCTACTTTTGTTATCTTTTTTTTCACTGTAGGTTCTAAATAGAACTTAGCCAATATAAAACCCAAACAAAACATTTTCCCTCTTTCTCCAACTTCCAGAACTACTACTAGCTCTGAGCTCTGAAATCCAGGTTGTATAGTCCTTGCTTCACACATTGCCATTTTAACAATAACATTGGCATCATAGCTTAGCTGGCAAATGTGTTAATGGTGCAGAAAACAGAATGGGAATCAGCCAGTTCTTAAACACATAAGGATTCTTTAAGGGCTTTAAAAATATTTTACTCAAATTTCTCAGGCACTTTTTGAACTGCTTTTAAGGCTCTCTCTCCTTTCTTTCCTCTACAATTACTGTCGCAATCATACTTAAGCGGATTGCAGGGTTCTTTGGTTTCAGAGTAGTAGGGGCCAACAGCTGCTCCTTCTATAATGTTGTTTGTTCACTTTAAAAAACTCCTTAAAAATGCATTTGTTTGTCTACTCACAAAGACTTGTTTTAAAAATCTACCATTTGTTTCTTCAGAAAGATGCACTTCCAGAATCTAATATAAAGGCTTACTAGTGTTTGTTATGTTGTTTTTTTTTTCTCTTATAAAAATAATTTGCAGTGTTTACACTGACTTTTTCTCATTTGTTCTAAACTGAGCATGCATTTAATTTTTTTTGCCTATAGGTAATGACACACTTTTAGTTTATTTAATAAATACTATCTGTATCTGGCAGTTCAAAGTTTGGTAGTTTTTAAATGCCAAATTACAGTGAAGTGTTAAACAGGAGGAATTTAAAACCATGTTTTCAATAGAATCCATCGCCTATTTTACGCAGAATCCAAACAGAAATTTCTCTGAGAGCATGAAATAAACATGGGTAGTACCCTGAGCCATCTTGCTGTGGAAAAGACATCTGGTGCTTAAAAGCAAAGTTTGTTTTAGGAATAGGCCAGTAAATAGGAGAAGTCCTGAAGATTTACATTCTGAAGAAGGTATAAGCAATTATAGTTCATTCAAAACCTGCAAATCCACCATCCTAGTCCTGTGAATGTTGTAGAGAGCTACCAGAGCAGTGAAATGGAAAAGTGAAGCTTCAAAGATTCATATCCCAAAGGAGAAGAGTGAACTCAGGGCAAGGAGAAATAAATAGGAAAGGTCAATCTATTTTGAATTATTCCTAATGGTAGTAGATCTTAAAAGAGTTAACTCAGCAGTCAAGAATATGGACTAGCTGGAATCTGAATTGCACTCCAAAAACAGGTTGCTGCTTCTCTTACAAACCACTGCACAGTGAATAAAATGCACAGAACACTGAGGTCCTAGAGGACAGATTTCTGGAATACATCGCACAGATCCTCTTCGGTGCAGCCTGAGTACGATGAATCTTCGGTAATCTCCTGCCCTTTTACAATATTTTCTATTTTTCTATTTAAACATAATACAATGGATGTAATCTATACTCACTTATAATGGAACAGTAAAAGAAGGAGAATAAAGCTATCATATATCCATTCCTGTATTGCTATAACTTGACTTAGCTATCAAACAGAATGTATTCTCTCATCATTCCCTGAGGAAACATGAATGAGCGTTTTGGTTTGGAAGGTTGCATTTGTATTTATTCTCAATTTTCATATTCCTACATGTGGTAAGAAAGCAAGGTCCCAAGATTTAACCCTGTGTTAAGCATGGAAACAGAGAGGCAGGGTGAGTAATGGATTAAGTCTTGCTCCTCCATCCAGAGGTAGATTTGTTAACGTTATTTTTGATAATTTCTGAAACTCCTCCTTAGTTTTGTCCTTCTGTCCCGGGTTCAGCAGCAGCAGTCATTTTTCTCCTTCTTGTGAGCTGGTGCAGTGCTGTGTTTTTGATTTGGGCCTGGGAACAGCGCTGATAACACCAGTGTTTTCAGTTGCTGCTTGGTAATGTTTTGGTCTGACCAAGGACTTTCGGAGACTCATGCTCTGCCAGGGAGGAGGGGAAGCCGGGAGGAAGGAGAGACAGGACACCTGACCCAAACTGACCAAAGAGGTTGTGCCATACCACAGCATGTCATGTCCAGGATGTAAAAATGGAGGGCAGAGACCCGGAAGGGTGGTGAGGGTGCGCTGCTGGGTCGGGCTTGGTATTGGGTGGTGAGCAGTTGTATTCTCTTTCCTTGTATTTGCCTTGTCATTATTATTATTGGTGGTAGCAGTAGTGGTTTGTGTTATACCTTAGTTACTAAACTGTTCTTAACCTGTGGGAGTTGCATTCTTTTGATTCTCCTCCCTATCACTCCCCGGGACTGGGGAAAGAAAGAGTGGGGAGTGAGTGGGAGAGCGACTGCGTGAGACACCTTCACAGCCCAATTCAAGTAGGGATGTGGGATACTGGGGACTTGGCAAGTACAAACAGACATCCATCAATGTTTTTGTTATCAGTTTGACAACTGATAACAAAAAACCTCAGACCCATTCTGTCTTCTCTCTTTGCTGACAATTGGAATTGTAAGTGATGGAGTTTGAGATGCACAGAGGACTGAAAGAGAGGAACAGGAAGTGTGAGAGTACCAAGGAAGATCTGAAAAAGACTAGAGAAAGAAAGAGGAGGGTTAAAATAATGAGAGAGATGAGAGAAGGCTCACACACTAAAGTGAAGGGGAAAGAAAGAGGGCTACAAATAAGATGAAATAGTACATGAATCCCTCTAAGTTCTAATTCTAAATTATGATTCTAAGTTCTCCTTAGTGGCATCTTTTTTCGTGTATGAATAGCATTTAACAAGAATTAATATTGAAATCAATAGGGATTACGCGTAGAGTCAGGTACAACTCAGTGTGACTAATGATGGCAGAATCAGGTCTTGCTTTCTAAAATAGAAAGCAAGATAAATGTGAACGATGAAAATATATCACTTGGACTGTACAGCAAGGGGACCTCAGAAGTCCATGTAGGATGCACAACTCGAGTGATCGTCATATTCCATATTAACTGTCAGTCTGTGGTATATTCTGCTTTCTGGTTATTTTCCATGGTTACAGAATGTCTGAGTATGTGTTTAGATTTTCTGGTAACACATGGAAAGTTGGGATGCCGCAAAATGTCTAAGGAAGCTGGTGAAAGTTAGCTTCTTGATAAACACTTAGAACTTTATGCTAAAGTTATTCTAGCTGGGTTTGCTTTTCGTTTTGTTGGAGTTTATGTAGTTTATTTATTTATATATTTATTTATTTATTTTTGGCTGGTTTTGGTTTTCTTTTTTAAAATTTTCTGTCACTGTTACGCAGCCATACTTTTTCTAGCTGTATTGTTATTGTCAGAGTAGTCCTGGAAGACCCAACAAATACAAGTTCACTTTGTTCATTTCTTATGACAGCTTGTCTGAGTTTTATGCATGAGGATTTCCATTTTTAACCACATTTCTCTAAACTTTGTTGCTGTATTTCTTTGTTGTATATATTCAGTCATTGTGGTAGACAGTAGTTGCATTTGAAGACTCGTTTCTTACTTTGTTTCTGAGATTTTTCTAATGTGTCATATTCTGGCTTGACGTTCACTGATTTCTTACAGAAACAATTCCTTCCAATGAAGTCTATTTTAACCACCACCCAAAAATATGTACAATGTGAATGCTAGACCCTCAGACAGTTTTTGGCTTTGCACATCCACTCCTACTGTGCAGCTTTACCTGATAAAGCAGATATAGTCACTGTGAATGAGAAGAAACAAAAGGAAAAAAGTACTCAAAACCCTGCTTTTTTTAGGAACATGATCAGTTTAATTTCAGAGAAGTTCAACAGCCCTTTATGGAAGATTTCTCTAGAATATTGCAGAGTATCGTAATATCCAATAGAAATTCAGAAAGCGCGCTATCTTTGCTACAGAATCCCTTAGGATGGTTCAAAAGCCTGTAGGAAGTATATCATTTCCTCAAATTATGTAAATTATTTCAGAGTAATTTCTATAGGAAATAACTGGTGGTATCCTTATTAAATCCTTCAGGACTTTTCCATAAGGGAGGGATTTCTGTACTTTGGAGATGAAGCTATAGCATTTTATTAACTCTGCTGAGTTTATGCACCTAATACTTAAGCAGATTAATAATGCGTGTGGCAGAGATCTGGGGGCAACTTTGCAGGGCCAGTAAGAATAATAGTTAGCTGGTAATACAGCCACAGCATTGAGCCTTTAATTATAAATGATTTATTATGGTAAAAGGTACTAAAAGTGCTTCTAATGATAGTGGTTCCTACCTCCAAATGACAATGTCATTTTATTGCTTTTGCCCCATATTTGGGTTTTAGAACAAAATCCAGTACCAAAACATTGCAATTTGTCCATTTCAGAGCTGAAATCTTCAACTGTTTATTTTGTAGTCCTTGAAGTAATGTGAAGAACTTGTAAGAGAATTAAGAATACAAATTATCTCCCACTGTCTACATAAAAGAGTGTAATTGTGTACTTAGACATTTGGTTTTGTATTATTCCTCAGGTTCAAAAACAAGCCTTCAAAAAAAGTCATTTTCCTACATCCTGTTACTCTGACTCCCTACTAAAACCTGTTACTCTCACTCCCTAATGCCTAGTTGTGTGGGGGCATTTGCCTGACAAACTTCTTTTGCCTACTTCCACATGCAAACTGAAGTGTATATTGGGGTTTAAACATTAGAATGGCTTTTCCACTTGGATATGGCACCCGGTAGCAGCATGAAATGTTGAGCAAGCACTGGATACTTAATACTTTTCATTTAATTAACTGTTTCTTTATTATTTTGCAAAGCCTGCACAAGACGTTTTCATGGTTTAGAAAGTGCCCTGCATCCTACTTCATAGGAAAGGGACCTCATTTAGATTAACCTGTGACTTCAACAGCAGGTGGTAGAAAGAACCAACTGCTTCAATTACTGCTTTTGCGCATGACTTTAATGTGTTGCTAAGATTATCAGAGGAACCTGATTACATCCCTTTAGACACTATTGTTGGCACAATGATTAAGCTGTTATTTTTTCCTCTTTTTTTTTTTTTTTTTTTCCCCCTTTTCTTTCTTAGACTGGAAACCTAAAGAGCTTTTTGGCATGAAGCAAAAGCACTGTGTATAGAGATCAGTGAGATAGTGAGTATCATTGCCCTGTAGCTTATCTCCACATATACAGCTCCCTGGTGGATCCCTATGATAAACATTATTGGAACAATTAGCTGCTGCTGACACAGAATCCAGACACAATGGCAATGACCAGCAGCACCGAGCCAAATATCGTGGAGCCAAAACCAATAAAAAAGCAACACCAAGCTACTCTCCCCATTCAACTGCTGTCATAAAACCCTCCCAGTGCTATGTTTGCATAGCTGGCTCCACCGATATGGCACTGAAACACAAAAGGAGAAGCTGCAGCACTTGTCTTTGTTTAGCTGAAATTACAAGTCATTGAATTAGTATGTCATCTTTATTGCGCTGTCATGCAGCGGAGGTGAGGAAGGTTCTTGGTAATGGATGGAAGAGTTTGATGGCCTAAAAGACAGGCTCACAGATGGTTGTCAATATAAAACAGTTTGCCCTTTTTTAAAAAAGGGAAGGGGAAAAAAAGGCTGTATGGAATGGGTCTCTGCTGGTTTGAGTAGCTGAGAGTAACAATATTTGTGTAAGGCTGATCTTGGAAGAGTCTAGGGCTAGAAGGTGAACCAAGAGTTTGTCTAAAGATTAGGACTCAGAAGTGCATGCTAAGCCATTTAAAAAAATTTAAATATCAGTGAGGCAGCATGACCTGAAAGGTGAAGCAAGAAAGGTCTTGCTCAGAGGAAGCTATTGCCGGCTACCCTTGTGCATAGGAAGGTACCCTTGTGTGATTCTGCAGCAACAGCAGAATTCTCATCAGCAGAATCAATGGAAATGCAAAACAAACTCAGGAGCAGAAGAAGTGATTTGGACATTTTAAGGAGCACGGTGATATTCCATTGCCTTCTTTGTTTGAACAGAAGGAAAGAAAAGATATTGTCGAACAAAGTTTGTTGTTAGGGTCTAAGATGAATGCTATACTGCGACTAAACTCTCCCTTTTCACCTGAAACACAAGACCACCATTTACCCAGTGCATACTTTCTGTTAGTTTTCTCAAACTGATGTTACAATCATACCTAAGAGTGTTTTGGGATTAAACATGACCCAAATTTCTTAAAGCCCTTTTCTTTTTAAAATTATCCTTGGCAATCTGGTTTTGTACAAACACACCATTCATTTTAGCTAGATCAGTATTGTCAAGAAGCACGAAGGAAAGGCTCTTCAAGCCCTTGCTGGAGTTGTCCAGCATCTCCGTTACAAGGTTGACAGTCCTTTGAATTAAAAACTCTTTTACTGTCTGCTTCTGCCCTTCCTACCACCAGCTGTTTCCTCACCACCTCTTAGCACTATAGGTAGTCTGAGAGCTGTGAAACAATACCTCCCTAGTCAGGATTGTTTGAATAGTTTGTTTAAAACTTGTTCAGAGGGAACGTACAGCAGACAGGAGCCACCCAAGGCAAGGGCTGCCGCCCCAGATGAGTTCAGGCTTGGATGTAAAAGAAGGTGCAACAGATCATTCCTCCAAGTTCCCCCTAGACCATATTTTTCTATTTTTTATTTATATAATTTCTCCTGTATTCATGAGAATAAAGGAGAAAACCATCTGCATGCTATCTTCATACTCCCAAAAGTAACAACAAGGTCATTAATCACCATTTCAGAAATCTCGAGAAATACTAATTTGATGTAATTTCAAATTGCTGCATTTCTATAGCCTTTTCCTCTTGCTACCTCATCCAGGGCTTTGTTTCCAGGAGCAGGCTGGAATGCTTTTAAAACAAGCACTCCTCTGTGCTTTTGTTTCTTCCGTCCTTCCTAGGACAGCTAAAGGCCACCAAGGCCTGTCCTCAGGGCTCCCCCTATAAACGTGAGCAGATATAAGAGCTATGGAGATGGAGCACATGAGGCAGGTCTAGCATTTTTAATGCATTTGAGATACAGAATTATGACATGACAGGAAAAAGTATTTTTATAATAGCTACCTCGAGTGGGATCTGACACTTCTCAGGAGAAAATACTTTCAATTTCATGTTCCTTGAAATAAATCTTTATCTCCTGAAAGGAAAAATGGGTAAATTGGAAGCCACCTTGATGCCTCATGAAATTTGTGAATACTGTGCTGTATAAAACAGTGCAACAAGTCCAAAATTAATGCCTGCATGAAATCTTAGGAATGTCTTTAACTTCAGCCAACTGCCAGGGTTTAATTATGTTTTAGTTACTTCTTTTTTAAAATAGATAGTGTGCAGCACATATCAAGACGTTTGCATGAACATACTTGAAATGCTACCACAGATCACCTAATACTTTTTTTTTTTTGAGTGCCTGACTGAGCAAAACCTAAAATAAGAGATGAAAAACAAATGAAGAGGGAGACTCTCAGTTTTAATTCTCTATTTGTCTTTTCCCTTATTATGCTGTTTAATGTATCTATCAAAAAGTACTCTGTGTTATACAATTCAGAATTAAGACATATGAATGTCATCTATAAAAATTCCTCTGAGATACAGTTTTCTGTTTCAATTGAGGAATCCATCCAATATCAATGACCTTTCCATTTAGGGAATACTTAATGTGGTTAACTAGATATGATATACTTTGGGAATGCTTTTTATTGCATACATTTGAATTAAGAGATACACCTTGTAGGAGAAAATGATGAAACAGCACTCTATTGAGGGTTAAAGATGAATGATGGCCTTTAAGACATTTGTTTTGCTTAAACACAAAGAGGCATTGTCGTATTCAGGCCCACAGTGTTATTAAGGCATAAGAGATGAACACGGAATTCAGACTCCCTTAAATCAATGGGAATTTTGCCTGCTACTGCTGCAGCTGAATTTGAATTATTATGGTTAAATGGGCTCTTTTTTAATCATAAAATGCTTTGAGTCATAACAATATGTATTAATCCTTCTCATTAAATCTTAGAAGCTTGTTTACTGGACCACTTTAGATAACGTAGCTCTTCTGGAAACAAAGAAAAGCTGGGTATACTTTGAGAATAGATTTTAAAGCTACTCAGGTTTGTATCTATTTTTTTTCATATACAGTGAAAAGGTATATTCCAGCTGTATCATGGAAGTTTTGGAGTTTTCTGAATTTTATATTTGTTAGGTTCTTTTTGCTGTTTGTTTTCATTTGCTCATAGATTTGTGGGAATATTTGGATTATCGCCTGTGGGACAGATGAAGTAAACAAATAGTTTTTCAGCGTGTCTTCTTTCTCATCAGTCAATTTCAGTGTAATTTGGTCTATTTTGGCAGCTAGTCATATCAACAAACAGAAATACCTGAAGTTGTAAATAAGACAAATCTCTGCATACCATTAACTGGCTTACTATATTAGCTTTTTGTTTGCATTATTTCTTGCCTTTCTTCCAATTTTGACATCCTTTTCTTATAGTATTAATGTTATATTTACTTTGTAGTTCTACTTCTTCCCTTGGCTATCCTTTACTTCTCTCACAACCTTTGCACTTAACTTTGCTACCTGCCTTGCCAGGGAGCAGCCCACAGTTGGGAAGACTGTCACTGATCTGTATAAAGCCATAATTGATGCCTCCTTTTAAGATAAGCACCAAATACATGGATTGGCTTGAGATACCAATTAAAATCCTAAAAAACCACTGAATCCAGAAGCAACTTGCTGTTGGTGACTCAGTTTGCTACTAAGAAATACCTCCTTCTGAGCAATATTTTTATTCAAAATTATACTGACATCATACTGCTATCAGAATCAAACTCCTCTCTGGGCAACCTTGTCGTGGTTTAAGCCCAGCCGGTAACTCAAAACCACATAGCCACTCTCTCACTCCCCTGCTTCTTCCCCCACTGCTCCTGAAGGGATGGGGAGAAGAATCGAAAGAATGTAACTCCCACGGTCTGAGATAAGAACAGTCCAGAAACTGAGGTATAACACAAACCACTGCTACTACCACCAGTATTAATATTGGTAAGTGAAATAACAAGGGAAGAGAATACAGATGCTCACCACCCACCGACCAATACCCAGTCTGACCGAGCAGTGATCTAACCCTTCCAGGTAAGTGCCCCCAGTTTATATAGTGGCCTTGACATACCGTGGTATGGAATACCTCTTTGGCTAGTTCGGGTCAGGTGTCCTGTCTCTGCTTCCTGCTGTCTTCCCCTCCTCCCTGGCAGAGCATGAGACTCAGAAAGTCCTTGGTCAGACTAAACATGACTGGGCAGCAACTAAAAACATCGGTGTTATCAGCATTGTTCCCAAGCTGAAAGTCGAAACCATAGCACTGTACCAGCTGCTTCTTAGCAGAAAAATGCCTGCTACTGCTGAACCCAGGGCAACCCTTTACTTCAATAAAACCTGTTACATTTGAACATTATTGGTTAAGTTTATTACCTGTCCCTAGGAAATAATCATAGAATCATACAGACTGAACAAAGATTTTGCTTTGGTAGTGATATTTGGTGATTTTTTTCAAGTAACTAAATAAAATACACATAAAAATTTGTTGTAGTTATTTAAATATACCTATATCACTTGGCAGAATAGTACAGAACCTGATGTTTTCTGAGCTTTGTTCATGTAATACCATTAAGATTCACCTGCTAGATCTTCTGTTGTTTAGATCAGCCATACTATGATTAGCCAGCTGCTTTCTGTATCCTTTGCTGCTTTATTCTGGTTTTTGCTGGATTTTATTCTTAGTGCTAGAACTATTCCTAAGCAAACTTCCAAAATTATTTGTCTGTTGGAATGCACTGTGAAATTTACTAGGGTTTTTTCTCTCTGAAATCATCTAAACCCCATTTTTGCAGGTAGCAGATTTTACTTATTAAACTGACCTTGAATTTTATGTAAAGGGTTTAGCTTTGATTCAATAAGTTCTGACATTGTATATGTTTTTGTGGCATTAAATGCTTAAATTTTACTGCTGTTTCCTACCCGTCATTCATCTGGAATGTTTCCAGTACTTGCCATGCAGAGCACTGTTCATTCCCGTCTGGCTGCTTCTACCTGAAGGTGGCTGTGCACTAGGGACTGATTCTGGGAGCACAGGCACTTCTGCACCGTATTTTTGAACAGGAGCCAGACATTTCCCTGCTAAATTCTGAACTTGAAGTTGGCAGTGTAGGGTTTTTATAACGATGGTGACTTGATCCAACAAATTAGCTGTCTGATATATACCAGACTTAAAATATTTAGGTTTAATGCAGTATGCTTGGATTTCAGCCTAAACTTTGTGCCCATTTCCAGAATTAGGATCTGCCCTCAAGATTTATCACCCACTACAGCTATGTTAAGCTTCCATCATTAAGTATTTTAGAAAAAACACCCAAATTTTCTGTCAATTCAACGTAGTTTCTGCCTATGTAATAATGCTCACGGTCTATGTGGACTTCTTTCTGGCTTTATTTACCTTTTCCTGTGTCTTTAAGAAAATACTAGCAGAGTAAAGCTTATGCTAAATCCATCTATATCTTGCAGTATGTGAGCAAATGACTTAGATGTCCAAGGATGTGATAGGGATCAGCTCACACGCTTTTCAGCTGAGCATATGTGTAAAAACAAAAACAAACCTTACTTTTTTCTTAGAAAGCACCACGTATTTCAAGCAGTTAGGCAGTAACAGATGTTGGAGACTCAGTAGGAAGCTAGATGTATGCTGGGATGTCACTCAACTCCCCTTAACAAGCTGCTGTGTTGGAGAACCAGTCTCCATATAGGCTCTGCTTAGTGTCTCAGAAATAAGATGACACTAAAATAACCAGCTTCCCATGAATACCAAGTCTCTTTTAAAGAATACACTACTCAGGGACTGTGAGGGGAGGAGGGGTGCATGTGTGGAGAGACTGTATATATAACTTTGCCTGCAAAGGTATAGCATCAGGGAAAGACTGAAGTAATTTTAATTTTGGATAGCGGCAGTATTACATTTGTTACAGAAGTATTTCATTGAGAATTGTTATGAAATATGATCACTCCACATTTCTGATTGACATAGCTTCAGGTAACATGCTGTGCCATGTCAATAAAAATCTACATAGCATTAAATAACTGCATTTGAAGATGGATATTCTTCATATTTGAGAAGCTGGTACAAGCATATTAATTCATTCTAAGACCTGAGAAAGACATACCACTTAGCTCTGATGAGGGAGTAAAGCAGCAATTACAACAAAGTACCATACCAATTACAGAAACTGCATGGCACGGTATAAGCCAGGCTGAAGAAAGAAGGCTGTATATGGTATGAAGAGATCTTATTGTCAGTACGAAGATGTTTTCATGCCTGGTATCATAATGAGTAAGGTCATACTTGGCTACATCAAAGTAGCCTGAAGAGTATAATTGACAGGTATGTATCCAGCTTCAAGTGGTCGGGTGCAGTGACACTGGGGGACTTGGAGGTACCCGAGTACTGAGGGTCATACAAGGACTTTGACAGTTTGAGAGAGATGACGACTGGAAATCCAAACATTACATTTTCCAATTTTCTTTCAGTGACTTCAATTATTTGGACCTATCTCTGCCTCTAGGGAGTCTGGGATAGGTGTTTTTGAACAGTTTAGCTTTGATTTTGCTGTGGTATTTTCTTGTATTTCAAGTAAATATTGATTTATTGAAGGCCCTTTTGGATTTTAAGGCCGTTTGGAGGAATATTTACTGCAGTCTGGTCTTTGGGACAAGAGAAACAAACTTCTTACCTTGGGCAAAAGGCAGAAGAGAGGCCTTATGGTACCTGACCTGGGGCCCTTTGTCACAGGTGCTGAAGGTGTCATCCAAAGGCTGACTGAAGTCAATGACATGGAAGAGGATGGCTGGGTGACTACAAGGGTTAACAAGAGATGTGGCTATCAGTCACAGATCTCTTCCCTTGGTAATCACAAAGGTATGAGCAGTCCTGGCATGGGGTAATGGGGAAAGTTACTAAAAGTTCATTGAGATGAGAAAGAGCTTTTGTCAGCAAACCTCTATAATCCCCAATGTAGCAGGATAACTTGCAGAACCCAAAGGTTTTTGTCTTTTTTTTTTTCCCCACAGTTGCCAATATTTTAAAATGCATTTCCCAAAGTAATAGGGAGTGGGTGTTGGAGGGTTGTATTTGCTTTATAGTCAGCTTTACATATAACAAATGAGCATTCCATTTCTCCTGGGAAATAAGTAAATTGTATTGAAATTGAAACAGTGGCAGGAAAGGAGCAAGTGTTTTGACTTGAACCACAGAGGGAGATTACAAGAGAACAGAGATTAAAATGCAGAAACCCTTACATCATGCTAGAGTTTTGTGCCCTGCACCTCCCTCTCTCACTGCATGGAATTACTGATTCTTTCTTCTGGGGCAAACCAAGCTGCTGCTGGAAAAATGAACCCTGTAAGCAAACCACTAAATATCACAGTACCATATTTTTTGGGCCTAGGAGATAGGTTTTTTTGTTGTTGTTGTTTTGGTCTGTGTTTTTTTTTAATGATTTTTGTAATTTATCTTTATAGTTAAATATTCTTCACTCAAATAGAGCATTTTCTCAGAACTGTGTCTGAGACTCTAAATTCCTATACCCAGTTAATATTTTTCTACTTGTCATATACAAAAAAATCCTCATCCATTGTCTTTTTACCCACTACTATCTCCAGATTAATTGTAGATGATACACTATCTGAGTAATAAACTGATATGGAATGAATTGGTCAAACAATTATTGTGCACTTATTCAGAAAATGTGTGTTCTAATTTATTATTGATTGATATCTAGTGAATTCTCTCTCACTAGCTAATATTTTATTGTGTTCTATCAAACTGTAGCATGTTCCATACAATCACATTGATTAAAAAAATGAGACGGTTGTCAAAAGATTTCTGAAGAAAATATTCCCATTAGATCTGACTAGGGGATTTAGCTAAATTCTAGATGGCAGTTTTTATGGCTCTCAGAAGACAACTATGTGTTTATTAAATGTTGATATTTTGGAAAGCTCTAACTGAAACACTTCATATTTTATGAGCTGATTTATATATATGAAAAAACAACATGGAAAAATTATTTAATGTAATTAAGTTACATTAATGTAAATGTTAAATGTAAGGATTTTTCTTTTTTGGGACAGTAATATATATTGAGTGCTATGAAAGAAAAATTTGAACCAAAACTTTTTAAAAGGGGAATTAATTCTCTTAAGTTTTTAAACTTTTTTTTAAACAACTTTTTTCCCAATTTTTTGATATTTGGCAAACTCACTGGAAAATTTATGAATTGAGTAAATGACACTGTTTTAATATAAAATTTTAAAATAAAAATATGTTTTTAAAAATTGACTAAATGTGACTACCTGTACGCATAAGCTGTGTGAACAGACTTGTAGACTGTTAGGCTCTCTGTAATGCTATTTCCCTTACAGATATAAATGCTCAACATTATTCTCAAAAAGGCATTACTTTAAAATATAATGATATTGTGCGATAATGAGCCCTACAGGTGCAAATTGCACTACTCCAAAAAGTAGATGTATTTGAAGAATCATCGTGTTAATTTTTTGCTTTTCAGAGACATTGAATGTCCTATTCATTGTTTATTCTGAACAAGTGTAAATAAAGTTCCTTATTTACTTTCCCTGTAGTATTCGGAATTTTCTGCCAGTTTAATCTGTTCCCATCCACTAAAAGCAGTTTCTTGCATGTCTTTTCACACAGTCTTTACATCCCTTTTCCATTGTAAAGCACTGAATACCTTCTCCTCTGCCCCCAGTCCCTTCACTGCAATATTCTTTGCCCAGGAATGGTTGGAACTAAAAACAGTACTCCCCTTGAGTATGTAAACTGATTTATGAAATGGAGTAGGAATGAAAACCAACAATGAAATGGTATAAAACACCCACAAAATTATTATTACTATTATTTTACCATTTTCACTGCTATCTACTATCTTTGCACTTATATGTACATTTGCCTCGAGCTTTTTAGGTAATGCCTCAGGCTTTATCTTAAGTGCTTAGGGCTAATTTGGAAGGTGGGAAAGTACACATTTTCATCCATGATCCTTGAGATCTTCAGAAAAATATCCTGAATGAGTACATCATTGGAGAGATAGGTAACACGAGCCAGTGGTTAAGCCAACAACCCCTGGTAAGTAAATAAGCCTAATTACTCAGTGATGTAAAAAATGGAAAAACTGTCAGTTGAGTAACCTATACAGAAGCCTCGAGGACAGGGAAAGGGTCTAACTCTCAGCTGTGTCCTGTGTTGGACTGGAAAACCATACACCTTCTTGTGGTTCTGGCTGGTTAGAAATGGAGCTTGAGGACCAGCTCAGAGGATTCTTGTGCTCCTTCCCATGCATGCTGAGTGAT
This sequence comes from Amazona ochrocephala, assembly GCA_039720435.1. Classification (NCBI taxonomy): domain Eukaryota; kingdom Metazoa; phylum Chordata; class Aves; order Psittaciformes; family Psittacidae; genus Amazona; species Amazona ochrocephala. The sequence continues at coordinate 58,125,796 of CM077878.1, forward strand.
ACCATTCACTTTCTACCATCTCCTCAAACCTTTGGTGCACAAAAACCTCATTGGTCAGCATGGTACTTGAATTTGACAGCCTCATTGCCAAAGATTCACCCACATTGTTAGCATAGTATTTGACTGCACTATTTATTTATTTGACTACTCTTTATTTTTAGAAAACCAGGTGAAAGTTGCAACTACAGAAGTGCTTATGCTTGATTTCTTTTCTTTTTTCTTTTTTTTTTTAATAACAAAATGAAAACTGGCATGTAGAAATCACCTAATCCAGAAGGACTGAATTAATATTCTAGTAACACTTGAAGTAATTTTAACACTTCTCCAAAACTGTTTTGCGACGGGTGGGTTTTTTTTGGGAAAAGCATGATAGAGAGAATCTCTTTCATACAAAACTACACATAAGAAACATATAGAGGCTTTCACATGTTGCAGAGGCAAATCAGAATCCAGTTGGTGTCCAGAATGAAGATGAGCTGCTCTTTTTCTTTAATTTTAAAGCAGATGATAATTTCCTGCAACTTACTTGCAAGGGACAAAGGTACGAATAGCTGTACAGTCATCTTCTTCCACCCCTGGTTTTATTCTCAATCTTAACTTTAAAGACAGAGGCTGGTTTATTCTGTAGAAATAAGTGGGAATGTTAGAAAAGGCTAAATATCGTCATAAACCAAAACATTATGATACCAGAAACCCTTAGGAGCATCACTAATGCTTTTAAATGAAGGTTTTATTTGTCTCTGAGCTGCAAAAGGAAGTCACTAATGAGATGTCATTTACATTCTAACACCTGTTAAATGGCACTTTTCTCTTTCCCCAAAGAGAGAGATGTTTATGAATGTTTGAGGTTTTCTGAGTGTATCTACAAAAATTATATTTGCATAAACAATGCTGTATATTTTTGCTGTATATACTTTAGTTACACTAGAGCAACATAGAGGAATATGAGGAGCCTTTTTGGTTTTATTAGATTTACTTGACATTGTTAAATAAATCTAACATGGAATGTCTAACTTACAAAGAAATTACATTAATCAGGATTTAACACAATTGTGTATTTAGGATGTGATTTGCAGCAGTTACACTGCAAGAACTGTATGTAATTATACCTCCACTTAAATGAAAATTAAAAGCTTGTGTTGTAGCAGGGTATAAATGTTGAATATATTCTTTTACAGAACAAGCCCTCCAAAGCAGAACACCTGAAAATCAAGTTTCAATTGGTTCTGTTGGGGAACTGCTGCATGCTGTGACTTTTAAGATTGGGACTTGCATTAAGATTGACTAGAGGGAAAGATGGGAAATTATGGGAAAGCAAATGATCTATAACAATGCAAGTTGATACGCTTCTGTTAGATAAGCATAATGTAACTTTCTTTCAATCATTTCTTAAGTAGTTTGATGTATAAATTAACTCATTCAGTTAATACAAAAAGGCAGACTCCACAGAGGCCTGTGCTGGAAATAAGTTCTGCAGAGGAATTTGAAGAAGGAATTAAATTAGTATTAGAACTAGAGTTAGAATTAAGTAAGAGAATATTAGGGAGCCAGTTCACCAAGCGCTATGAACAACTTCAGCAAATGCCCGTGTAGACTGTGTCTCTTGCCCGTTAAGTATGGGATTCACTTGGTGGGCTTTGTTTTCCAGCTTCCCAGTGCCTGCACTTGGCACATCTGCTGCTTGGCTTCCAGATGTGGCTCCTCACACACCGGTGCATGGCACATCTGAAATCTTTTGCAGGGGAAAAGAGAGGTGTGATGGCTCTGAGCGCACCCTTGGTGTGAGATCTTCTCATTTGGCCCAGACCATTTCATCAATTTAGTTTCCCTGTCCAGCTCAGAGGCAGTACAAGCCTAGTACATGACAAAAGGATGACAGAAGAGGATAATACAGCTGAAATGGCTGGTGCTCTCATAAACTGAGATATCTCAGCTTGTTGGGGTGTGGTACTATTCTGGAAGCTGATGCTCAATTAGGTGCTTTACCCATGACGTATAAAAACAGGAGATGGCACAGATTGCTATCACGAACCATCAGAACAGAGGACTATTTTATTCAACACAGTTCTGGGGACAGGTTAGGGCAGGAGCTACCAGTGGAAGTGAGCTCAAATGTGCAAATTATGTGTTGTGGAAAAATTAAGTTCTTGGTTTTCTAAAACAGCTCCTGAAATTACAGGACTCTAGGCATTTTAAACTCCTTGTCAATTGCACAGCGCTGAGATTTTAAATGTTGATGGTTCTTCAGTGCTGTAAGCATTATTCGTGTCAGTAGGTCCTAAGCAGTGGTTTGGGTTTTTCAAAAAGGTTTTAGTATCCATATGTCTATCACAGATGTTCCTTGGGATTCAGCTTTGCTTGAGAAAGACCTATATAAGCTGACAGTGTCTCTTTCAATGTGCTAGATATGTGACGAAAGCAGTGTTTGTAAGTTAGAGTCAAAGTAATGACAAGCCTTTGAAAGAAGGTAAGAACAAGTCCTTGTGGGCTAAGACTACTTAAGCTGCCTTTTGGATTTAACCTGAATGAATCAGATTTTTTCTGAAAAGGAGAATGCTGAGCCCTGTTTGGAAGCCAAAGAACACAAACTTTACAGACCAACTGTTCTGTTATTTCGGGAAAGGAAAAAATTTTTTGCAGATATGGCTGGATCTTGCTGATAAATCTAAAGTTTTAGCTCATGAACCATCTTCTGTCCCATATTTCCCACTTATAACATTATTTCCTCTCTCCCTCTCAAACTACAACCCATTTTCTGTAACTCATGTTAGTCTTGGATGTTCTGCTCAGAGAACAGAAGCATAGTTTTGTTTTAAATTTACAGCAACTTTTAACTTTCTTGTGTGTTAGAGGGACTGGTTTCCTCTGGCTTACCTTATGTCTAGAAATATCATTTAGAAAATTTTGCAGTCTGGAGAACACGAGCTTGATCAGACTGCTCTGTAATCACCCACCAACTTTATTCACGCTGGGTGATATATACCTTGCATGCTGCTAAAAGAAATAAGTACATTCATTTCCTATTCAGTTCCCACCTTGCATTATAAAAGCCAAATATCCATTCTGTAAATAGAGATGAATCAGCAATCCATAAAATATCTATTCATCATACATATTTCACAAGGAGGATATTGTGGTGGCTGGGAAGTTCTTACAAAAATAATATGGAAATCCGGAACTTGATGCGAAGTGTCAGAGAGCTTCTTACTATTATTTACCTTATCAGCTTTTGCTTTCTGAAATCAATGGAAGGGCATCAAGTTCAGCTAATCCATATTTCTGAGTATGAAATTGAATTTATAGTCTGTAGTATGTTGACTACCGCTCGCATTTAAGGCATAATTGATTTTTATTGAAAAGCCAGCAGGCACATCAAAAATTTCCACAAACCACAAGGATGTTAAATTTTACCCTGTTTAGATAATAGTGTTGCTTTATTTATCCTTTAAAATGAAGTTTTTATATTTATATCCGCAAATGCTGTGGAAGTGTGACTGATGCCTTGTGAAAACATCAGTCCATAGTTCTGTTAAACTCTAGAGAACAGAAATAAGCAACTTTTCTGTTCCTAAGGTAAATGCGTATGGTTGGTTCATTTTAAAATGAACAGAGTACTAAATCTGCACAAAATAAACCATTTTATCTCATGTAGCAGAGCTGTTTTTCTTCATTCCAATAAATAGCTTGTGAAATTACTTTTTCTGTTACTCTCCTTTTCTCCATACTGAACACTGTTTATTTCTTTCTCATTCCTTTAAACATGGAGGGTTCTTTTGTATCTGCTTTTAATCGGCCAGAGATAGCAGACTACTAATCCAGGTTAAAAGTTTTAGGCATCCAAGGCATTGACTCCATTTCTTTCAGGTACAAAGGTGATCTTAATCATAGCCCAGATTTTAGTATCTGCATATGCTTTATGACAGGTTTCTTTTCAACCAATTAAGCAATTAAGTAGATTTCACTTCCCTTCCCTTACTTGGCCTATCAATTTCAATTTGTGCACATCCCTCTACATTGTCTACTGTCTCACTCCAGTGCATATGTGGTTTTGATAAGGATTCTCAAAGAAAGAAATCTCAGGGTTGCCCTGAGCAGGCAATACCCTATGGTAAATAACATAACTGGGAATTTAAAAAACCCGACAAAGAGATATATATATGTGACGCACAGGCATTCAAAACAATTTATCAAATGCACAGAAATACAAATCTTAAGGAGATTATACATCAGTTTCTTAGTGTAAAAGTATCAAGGAGAAATGATCTACCTTTTGCAAAGGCAGGAATTTTCAAATACATGTGCAACGGGTGTAGGCAGAAATCCAAGTAATAAATAACAAGATTTGTGCCTGCTCCTTTCTACCATCACTTTCAAACTTCACCACAAACCATCTACAGATATTTGTACTTGCTTTTATTTTTCTTCTTGGTGTACATAAAGTTTTGCACATACTTATATCTTCTCTATTATGGGACTCTTAATGAAAGCATGTGTCTTCCTTCTGAAATATGGCACGTTGTAGTAAAAAATTGCTTGTAACTGAAATAACTATGTCATGTCAGTAATATAGAAAGGCAGGAACTTCTCAGCTGGTGGCTGAGTTATCAGTTCTCCACAGGCATTAGGTCTTCTCAAATAGTTATTCAATAGTTTAATCTAGCATAATCCCAGTGAAACCACTGTTATGGTATAGCTACATTGCAACTTATTTATTCACATGGATGAAATGAGAACAACACTTTGGTGGGCTGCAAAATAATCCTCGCATTATTTCCAGTTACTGTGAAGCCAGGAAAAGAACAGACATGCAGAATTGTTATATATCTTAGCACTGGAAGAGCCACCTGAGGCACAGAAAAGCCCACCACAAAGTGCGCAGCAACGGAAGTGTGCCCACACAGTTTGCCACAGAGCAATCCAGTGCTGAGCAGCGGGAATGTGAACCTATCTCTACCACTTGGCCATCCTTTGCCTCATTTATTTAACAGAGTTAGAGTGCAGGCTGAGCCCTGGTAACTGAAAGCATCATTTATTTCCTTACTGTGTACTTTTCAGTTCATTCTTACATGTGAACACTGAAAACACACAATTGTTTTAGCATTGTTCACCTGTAGTGTGACCACACCACTCATTATTTCTTCTACAATAGATTTTTAAGAGCACCGTACAGGGACCAAGATACAGTTACAACTGATGTCATACACAGAATGGAAACGCTGACTGCCTAAAATTGAGAGCAGCCAAAAGGGAGGTAAAGAGACAGGAGGGAACCAGACAGGAGCTCAAAGGAAAAAAAAAAGAAACTGGAAGTTTTAGCACTTTTGCACATGATGCTTAAGTGTGTTTTCCAGGATACTTTCTAAGGATCCCTTACAGTGTACATTTGAGTAAAAATGTTAAAGGAATGTAGGCTACTATAGCTAAACTTTAGTTCATTAGTCTGGATTAATTTTATCTAATTTTAAAATTCCAAATTGTTTTTGCTTTTGTTTTGGATTTTTTTTTTCCAAGAAGTGGCTCTTTTTAAAGACATCGATGATGTCTCATAATTAGCATTCATTATTCCACCCTTTTTTCTGCTCAGCTCTCCTGAAAAAGAGACAATTTTGTGTATGTGCCTAAATGCTTTAGCAAATTTGTCTTTATTTGATTAAGGAAGGACAAAATCTTTATGATCACTACCAACTTTGAATAAGCTTTAGAAGTTTGGTAGTTTTGGATTGTCATGTTAAAAAGAAAGAGTAAATGCAGTTTACCACATATGTAGTAGCAGGTCTGAAAGGGATGACAGATCAGTTTGTCTGTCTCAAACGATACATTCTCTATGTCTAAGATTCTGATCTTTCAAGTTCACATACATATTTAGGAAAAGTATGTAAATTTGCATGAGTATTCCCCAGAGTATTGTATGGACAAATCTTTCCTATTAATGGACTCATAATGTCTATTCTCATATGAAAGGTATAAAGGGTATTGTTCACAAGTACTGAAATGGGAACAATTCCATTACAAATACATGTAATACACTGAAACTAAGCAGGGACTGAATTCACGTATGAATACAATGTAAATGTAACAATTTTTTATAAAAGAGAAATTTTATTTGCATTCATATTCACTGAAAATTACTTACACAGTGAATTCAGGCCCATAATTAGAGATATTTTTTCTGGTTTTGAAGAATTAGAAGACTGTTGATTACAAAATATAGTGACATAGGTGGAGATAGGGGTTTAGAAGTGTGTGGGAGAAAGGCAGATATTGGAGATTTGATACAGAAATGAACCTTTTCTCCCTCGTGTCATTCTTTTGTTTATAATCTTCACTTTAGAATTCTTAATCATTAAAGGGGTCATTCTTAAATGCTACCCTTCTCTCCTCAGTTGATTTTCCTGCTACATACAAAATCATTCATACAAAAATAATGCCTTGGTTATTTTACTTTCTGATTTGGAACTCATAGGGTTTGGTGTGGATAATTCGGTGCATTTATCAATTAGACTAATTCGGTGTCAGATTTTAATTTATCATGAAGGGAAGGCTGAACTGAAATATTAAATGAGGTTCCTGAAAACATGATAATTAGAAATTTGGGGGTTATTTTAGTTTATTCCTGTTGCTTCTGTATTACTGTCACTCAAAATTAAAAAGGAAAGCAAACAAAAAAATCCTTTGTATAATTTTCAGCGGTAAAATGTTAGAGACTGACCAGACCTTTTTACATCAATTTAGTTGCACTGTTTGCACATGGACATATAAACAGTCATAGAGACATAATTTTTTTATCTTCTCCAAACAACAGGAGATACTAACTTCATACAGATTTAAAGTTATAAAAGAGGATCTTTCTGTAATAAATAACTTCTGAAGACTGTATCAGACATCATCTTCCCCAGACCTGTTTCAGTAATACCTACAGTTTGATCTTTAGAAAAATAGCTGAGTAGCCATACAGAGACCTTAGCAATGTTTTTCGGAGTGTTCTTAACAGAGAAAAAATATGCAAGTCTCAAAAACTACTTACTACATTGCTATGTGTAAAGGACAAATCTAGATTTTCTACTTCAGTGATAAATTACTAGATTCATTAATTTCCCACATGAAGACCAGTCTTATCTTCATAGCATGTTTTGGAATAATGCTCACAAAGTTCTGACTCTTCTTGTAAGAGATTTTCATTAATAAGATGAGAATTGGGCTCTTACACTACAGTTTGTTTCTGAATTCCTAACTTCATCCTAAAGCTTCCCTTTTCTGTTTCAGATTCATACTGTGTTATTTCAAAATATTTGCCAAAAAAAGTGTTATTCTTGAATTGAGTGAAAAACAAAACACTTCAGAATCCTTCAGAATTGAGCTGGTAAATAAAATTTTGCTTTTCCTAAATTTCTGTGTGTAAGGTTACATTGCATAGTAGGTAGCACCAAATTCACCACTTCAGTAAAATACATTTATATCCCTCTAAAGCTACTAGGATGCCTTAAACATTTTTGACTAGCACAGAGTTACATGGGAACTCTTGTACCGCAGCAGAGGGAAGTGACCATCTATGTAGCCTCAAAATTCTTCAGTGGGAGTTAAACAAGACTTATACCTACACTGATTTTTCATGCTTAAAATAAAATTCCAAGCATAAAAATGAAAGACTTATTTTTGCCTTCTATAGTGGTTTCATTTTCTCAGATATCTTTAACCAATATTATCTCTCCCTCAGACTGTACCAAATGTTTATATTCTGCCTCTTCTATTCTTCTAGGCTGAAAAAGATCTTCTTCTGGGACCTACAGGGGAAGTTGTATGATAATGTAGAATGGAAACAACACCTATAAGAGACAGAGGCTAAGTTACATGTAATTTGCATTGTTTAGAGATTGCATCATGTTGATCTATACTTTGCCACCCATGAGCTGTCTAAAGCCAGGATGCCTTTTATCAGGTTACAGCCTCATAGATTTACCTCTTCATAGGCAGCAGAAGAGACCAATGCAAACAAAAGAATATGCAAAACCAGAGTTTTCAAAATAGTTCCTACCAGATCAGACACCAATATATCCTCTAAAATGCACCTCTTGTTTCATAGGGAAAAATAAAATAACATAACAAATTTATGATGTTAACAGCAATAACAAAATTTGAATGCTGGGTGACATTTTTATTCTTTAACCCATTGTAACTACTTCGATTAAGACTTAAGTAAGATCGTGAAAGTCCAATAATAAAAAGGCCCTTCAATAAATGGAAACAAATGAGCCTTTTCCTACCACAGACTTACTTAAAATCAGTCCTTCTTGTGAAGCTAATCCCCCGACAGATAGCACTGTGAATTTCCCCCCCTCCCCTTCCTACACGCTCACAGATGGTTTGCAACAGAAAGATGACAAATGAGTTGTGTTTGGCTGGATTAATGGGTATTATCATGTTAATGGATGTTTATGGTGAAGTTTGGGAAGTTCATGTGGTTTTCAAAAAGTGTTGGTGTTCTGGGTAGCTGAAGCCTGTATCTGTGTGTGTGTGTATGCATTATTAGCCTGCTTTTTATGCATATTGTACATTTTTGGTCTCTTCAATAGGGCACAGCCAAACTGGATGTGGAAGTGTGGGCCTTATGCTCAGATCTTTCATCATGTCATCAGGCACGACACATAAAATACAAGTGTCTGAGACTTGTCTTTCCACAGTCCCTGTGAATGCAGGTGCCTCATAATCCCAGTTCTATTTTGTTGCAATCACTTTTAAAATCTGACATATTGATCAGGAGTTTAGCCTGAGTAACTACTGCACATATATCAATACTGGTTGGAGGTGTCAGGTCAAATTTGTTGGCAAGGTGATCTTACAGCCAACCGGGATAATTCCTGCCACTCACGTGAACTGATGCTCTTAGCCTCATTTGGCAAGGACAGTATATACTGCACCAATGGCTCATGCAAATTTTGTGCCAAGTGGGGCAGACCCCCAGAAAAATGTCTCACCAAACAAATCAAAGTGAAAAATCTGCTGCTTCAAGGACCAGGAGGTGTCAAAAATGTGAAATCATACAGAAATAAATAAGTTTTGATCTGGATTTTAAAAGTTGGTTTTCTGTGGGGTCTTTTTTTGTTGTTTGGGTTTTTTTTTTTTTTTCTGTTGAAAGTGTTTTATTTTTGAGAGAGTCCAACTTTTACATATACTTGTTTGCTCTCTTTTTTTCTGCCCACGAGACTTTTCTTCTTACTTTTAGTATTGTTTTCATAGTCTTTAACTCAAGATGATAAGCTTCTTTCATATTAGCTATATATAAAGGAATACATATGTCAGACACTTATGTGTAAACTTCTGCTTAAAATCCTAAATGCTTATTTGAATGCTGAAATGCATTGTTTGCATGGAGTATTGAGAGAGTTTTTCGCATAAATGTACAGTTGTGTAGACAGTTTTCCTTTAGGGAAAGCAGGTATTTAAAATCTGGAATTGAGATGGAATATCCTACAAGAAATAATTGAATCTCCATCAACTAATAAATTTATTGACTCAGTATTAAAAACAATGAGGCACTGAGGTGTGATAAGAATATAGGCAACATTCTGTTTCACCTAATTTATAAGATTTCTGATTTTTTTTTTTTAAATTTGGGCCATCAGATTTTCCTTTCAAAATAACATAATTTTGAGATTGAGACAGCAAATTTCATCTTCTGAAATGAGTACCAGAGGGGATTTTAATGTACTGAAATAGTGCTTGCCTTTTACTTGGTATTCCTCCACCATCCACTCTAAAATAATTCCTTCATGTCTTTTCTTTCCTTAAGAATTCACCAAGCGTATGTGGACCTCACAGATGCAGCTTTAATTGAAAGTAATGTCAAAACCAGTGTTTTGATCTGTTTCCTTTCTTTTGACACTCTCTGGTTTTGGAATGTGTTGAGTCTGTACGACCATTCTCTGTTCAGAAATTCATCTGGAAATTTACATATTTTAAAGGCTTCTTGCTCTATAATACAGCTGAGCATAATAGTGCAAGCTACACAGAAATTGAGGTGTGAAAGAGAAATTTCCCAATTTCAGACCTTAACTGAAATACAAAAACAATTCTTCACCATCTGGGAATTACTACGCAAGGCTTTCTTCTGAGTAGGCATGCTAGAGGGATAAAGTTCATATGATCCAGTAATGGATAGGCTGTATCTGGCTTAAAAAAAAAAAAAAAAAAAAAAAAAAAAAAAAAAAGAGAGATATTTTCTGTAGATTCGTTAATTCACAGCACCATCATTGAAATGCACAGAATGCTTCATACATTCCGAAACACACTGGAGTACATTACATCCAACCCAACCTCTAAATTTGCAGAATCTAACAAATTACATATTATTCTGCAGGATGATAAAGTCTGTCTCTGTCGAAGTAAGTAATGCTCATGAAACAGAAAGGTGTAAATCCCACAGGAAACATTGCATATCAAGGATGCTCAGCATTTTACTGGATTATGCCCCAAGAGAAAGAAAGACAAAAGAGAAGAATAAAGTAAAATAGACATTCATAAAGCTTGTCCTTTTTTTGTTCTTTCCTACCCAACAAATAATATCAAGGGAGGTCTTAGTCTAAGAAAAAGGCTGTTAGCTGTATATAATTTTTCTTCAAATGAATTATGAAACCACCTGCAGTTAAGAATAAATTGAATCTAAAGGCAGTGTACATGTACTCTGTCATTTATAGGTAGGACTAATTCTGACAGTTCAGTACCAGATGCTGTGGCTATGAACACCTTTCAGATTGTATCAGGCTATTTATTCTGCAATAAATCTGTAACAACAGGAGGTATATATATAGTGCTCAGATCATATTGGTACTGTCCACTTTTCTTCGCTGAATTCATTCCTTACTAGTTACCAAACTACAAAGGACAGGGAGGAGACAGGCTTACCAGCAGCTAAAATCTCAAAATAGTCAAAACTGTGAAATAAAGTGCTTCTAAGGACACCTACTTTCCACCTATAGGAATTACATAATCAATTTGAAAAGCTCTACTTGCAGAAGGAATAGAACTTATATACAAAATTCCATAAAACCTACTTGAGCTAGAAGTGCTAAGCATTAGCAAAAAAAGTAGTAGCATAAGACTATGTACACAAGTATGAATTTTCTATGTGTGTGTGCTGAGGTAAATATAGGCACAGGGCTCAATTCCTCCTGCCTATGTGAGTTCAGATGACTTAGGGCACATCCACAATAGCTCAGGTTTGAATCAAAACTCTCTTATCACCTAGAAACTTTAGGTGCAAGATTAATCCATAATGCAGGTGACAGATTGGAGATCAGGAGTCCAAGGATATAACTTGCTCTCTGGCCCAGCAACCTAAACTACAATGCAGAGGGAGCCTTGATCTCTGATCCTGCTTCGCATTTTCAGCATACTGACAGCTACACTTCCTTACTTCATTGGGCAGGGTGTTGGATAAAAGCAAGCTGTTTCTTACCACTTGTCAGGCTACTTTAAGTTGACAAAGATTATTTGAAATAAGTAAATGTTCAGATAGAAAAGCCCCGTGAGGCAATGAGAAATATTGATGTTATGATACCTAATTAGATGCTTTTCAAAATTAAAACTCACAATTTTATATTTTGCAGTGATGTTTTCAATGCAGTTAAATTTATAAGTTTAAGCATGCAAAACAAAAAATATTGTTAAGTGTTCTGTTCAATATGCATTTTTATCTATTTAGGCGGGGGGAAACAGACCCTTTTGGCACAGTTAAATAATGCCCCCATTCACCAAACTGAAAGAAACAATATTATTGAGTATATATGCATCACACATAGCAGGAGGAATCTCTCACTGAAATGGTGAGTACCAGGTAAGATATCTTAAAAAGCAACATACTACCTTTTGTCTCTTTCTCTGAGACAGATGCAACATCTGAGTTGGCTGGATGGGCTTTGCTTTCTGGATGTAGAAGTTAAACCACTTCAGAGCATACTATTTGTACTACCTCCTTTCCTTTTTTCTTTTTTCTTTTTTTTTTTTTAATACATTTTTATGCAGTATTTTACCTCCTTCCACCTGAGAAGCATGGAAGTGGCTCACCCTCTGTCTCCATTCAGTGACCCTTTTCTGACTGTTGGGATGATCTTGCTTCTTCTACACTACTAAGCTGTGACATCTCCTGTGTCCCATTGAAGGTCTCTACTTGTTTGTACTTGTCTGCTGTGCACCCTACTCCAGCACTGGTGCGCTATGAGAAAGGATGAACATTCTGGAATTCATCCTGAATTTCGTTGAGAGACACACTCTTTTAAGGACCAAAGTGAGCTCTTGACTCCATATAGGGTCTGGGTTGTAACAGGACTTTGCAGAAAAATGCATGAATAAAAGTTGTTCCAGGTGTGAAGCTGTTCTCCTGATGACCAGGGCTACACTACTTCTTGCAATAAATTTGTTTACTTTATTTGTGAAGCATCAGTTATCAGTCCACCAAGGATTAAAGCTGAGTGGCATTGTGCATACATATTCAAATTGATAATTGCAGTGTGTTCTTGCAGTGCCTCTGTAAGAATGGTTTTCATGTGTAATCAGATGAGGCATATGTCAGAAAGATCACAATGGAAACCTGTGACAACTTATATATGTTTTTAATAAAAAAGCGGAATCATAGAATCGTAGAATCATAGAATAGTTAGGGTTGCAAAGGACCTCAAGATCATCGAGTACGAACCCCCCTGCCATGGGCAGGGACACCTCCCACTAAACCATGCCATCCAAGGCTATGTCCAGCCCCATACGTCACCAGGGATGAAGCATTCACAACTTCCTTGGGCAACCCATTCCAGGGCCTCACCACCCTCACAGTAAAGAATTTCTTCCTCATATCCAATCTGAACTTCCCCTGTTTAAGTTTGAACCCATTACCCCTTGTCCTCTCACCACAGTCCCTAATGAAGAGTCCCTCCCCAGCATCCCTATAGGCCCCCTTCAGGTATTGGAAGGCTGCTATGAGGTCTCCACGCAGCCTTCTCTTCTCCAGGATGAACAGCCCCAATTTTCTCAGCCTATCTTCATACGGGAGGTGCTCCAGTCCCCTGATCATCCTCGTGGCCCTCCTCTGCGCTTGTTCTAACAGTTCCATGTCCTTTTTATGTTGAGGACATCAGAACTGCACACAATACTCCAAGTGAGGTCTCACGAGAGCAGAGTAGAGGGGCAGGATCACCTCCCTTGACCTGCTGGTCACACTCCTTTTGATGCAGCCCAGGATACGGTTGGCCTTCTGGGCTGCAAGCGCACACTGCCTTCTCATGTTCATTTTTTCATCAACCCACACCCCCAAGTCCTTCTCCGCAGGGCTCCTCTGAATCTCCTCCCCCCCTAACCTGTAGCTGTGCCTGGCATTGCTCCTACTCAGGTGTAGGACCTTGCACTTAGCATGGTTAAACTTCATCAGGTTGGCATCAGCCCACCTCACAAGTGTGTCAAGGTCCCTCTGGATGGCATTCCTTCCCTCCAATGTATCAACCGAACCACACAGCTTGGTGTCATCGGCAAACTTGCTGAGGGCGCACTCAATCCCACTGTCCACGTCACTCACAAAGATGTTGAACAAGACCAGTCCCAACATTGATCCCTGGGGGACACCACTCGTTACTGGTCTCCAGCTGGACACTGAGCCACTGAGCACTACTCTTTGCGTGCGGCCATCCAGCCAGTTCTTTATCCACCGAGTGGTCCACCTATCAAATTGATGTCTCTCCAACTTAGAGACAAGGATGTCATGTGAGACAGTGTCAAAGGCTTTACACAAGCCCAGGTAGATGACATCAACTGCTCTGCCCCTGTCCATCAGTTCCGTAGCCCCTTCATAGAAGGCCATCAGATTGGTCAGGCAGAATTTCCCCTTAGTGAAGCCATGCTGGCTGTCGCCAAGCACCTTGTTGGTTTTCATGTGCCTTAGCATGCCTTCCAGGAGAATCCGCTCCAAGATTTTGCCAGGCACAGAGGTGAGACTGACCGGTCTGTAGTTCTCTTTCTCATCCATTTTCCCCTTCTTAAAAATGGGGTTATATTTCCCTTTTTCCAGTCATCAGGAACTTCACCTGACTGCCATGATTTTTCAAATATGATGGACAGTGGCTTAGCAACTTCATTTGCCAGCTCCTTCAGGACCCGTGGAGGTTTAAGTTTGCTGCTCTTGTGAGTCTCAGAGTGTGAAATATTCTTCTGTTTTTCCTGATAAACAGGCTATTCGCAGTCTCTGCTGTACAGGGGCAACACGGATTTTGAATGCAGCCTGTCTATACTTTAGCTTTGCCAGTGGCTTATCTACCAATAGGTAGAGTTCATCATCCCAGACCTTAGGTGCTCCACTTCATCTGTACCTTGTATGTGCATGTGTGCATGTGTATGTCCTTGTGTAAGAGAGATGAAGAAAGAAACCCACTGCAATGAAAGTCGAAGACTCTACTGTGATGTGTGGGGTGAGCAAACCAAGCAGGCATTAGAGAAAGCACAGATTCCTTCATGACACATGCACTTTCCACCCCCTCCGTTTTTCCAGACAAGTGTGATTTTTCAATATTTTATTGTGCTAGCAATAGGAGAAACCTTGTAATAAAATCATATCACTGTTTTATCCAAGGCAAGTTTAGATCATATTGTAGTGCTATGCTTTTTCATATATTTATTATTAAGTTGTTCCATAATGTAGCTGAATAGAGCTGTAATAATTGTACTCTAACAAAGTTTTAATACAAGGTTGTGAAATTTTAACATGAAATAGATTTCTACAATGACAGACTGTTATTACCTGCAAACTTCCGATGACAAATCAGATGACTTAATGCAAAAAATGTAATTTAACAGCATTTGTTATTATCTGTACAGCTTTATTATTGCCTTTTTATTATATTCATAATCTGAAAATAATGTAAAATAGATATATGGCTGATCATGTAATGACCAATGGCATATTGTATCTTGTTTAGTAGGTGGCTGTCCTCTTGTCTTGTTTGGGAATATATGGTTTAACAAGATCCTTGCCATCATTTTCTTAACAGGGATAATAAACAGAACAATTCTGCATAAAAGCTCATATCAGCTTCTTTCATGCCTTTTCTTTTCAGAAGGCTGCCTAAGGGTTTAAGCAATTTAGTTGTCTGACCCGCATGCTTTCTCTGCAGTCTGCAGTTCTTTTGTTTAACATTAGTATGTGGGCAAACAGCATTCAGAGCTGTGCAGAGCTTATCAGCCTGTGCTCAGTTGACCAGAACCCCATTCTGTGTATCTAAGAGGGGCCGCGTTTAATGCTTCACAGTAGGAGCATCTGCAGTTTCCAAAAATGACTTGTTTATCAGATGAACTCTGTCCTTGCACTGACACATAGTGGCTCTTCAATATCATACTCTCCTGTATGAGAACTGAGCAAAACAGGGTATGCGCAATGCATAACAAGTGAAATTTATGCACATGATATGGTGACATAGGTACCCTGTAACTCCAGCAGAGCTTCTCTGCCATCAGTTCAGTAATTACACCAGGGAACTTCCTCATTACCTTCTGAAAATGTTTTCGTTACTCATTCGCAAGGTATTTAGAGCACATGCTCTGAAGTCAGTAAATGCTAATTAATTTACTTATTTTGCTTGGAATTTAATTAGAAGTAGCACAAGGGCCTGACTTCTAAGGCACAGACAGAAAAACTCAGAACGAAACCTGATACTGAGGTCTGTGGTGTGTCTGTAGGCGTGGCGGCCTTTGAGGGTATAGTTAGGACTTTCACTTTTGAGATGATGTGTTCCAGAAGTACTCTTCCACATCACTGTAACTCAATTTGTGCAAGCTACCTGCCCTACACTGATTCTTTTAAATATTTTAGGACATCAATTAGACCCCTGGGCACTAATAAGCATATTCTGTAAAGAATCATGAATTTGTGTTTAACATAAAGGTCTTGCTAAATATTTTAGATAGCATAGAGGTTAGCCAGTGGTTTAGAAATAAAATGTTTATTCACGTGTGCTCTTTTCAGGCAAGTGCAGCTGGTCTCTCAAATTCTTCATCCAAAGGAACAAAGGAAACCTTATAAAATGAGCTGGCTTTGCAAGATTTCTGGACTGCTCTGGAGCCTTTTCCACCACATGTTGATGGAAATATCTATTTGACCAGACACAGAAAGGGCAGGTATATGGGGTAAGAACCAGAGGTTTGGAAAACCAATGCCACCTCCCTGCAATTCAGGCAAGCCTGTATTCTGGAATGATACCCTTGACTAATTATAATGATTTTATTGTATGAAATTGATATTACCTTACAAACAGCAATGGCCCAGAAGGAGCCCGATAAAATTAATGTCCTCATCTGTACAATTAATATTTTTGGTATAAAGATGAGAATACAGTGAGTCTGTCAGCTGTTACACTTCCTATACATACAATCCTTCAAACCTGAAACGCTATGCTGGGAACAGGGGCTTATACTTAGCTTTCACCTTTCTTTCCCCCCCTCCCCATCTCATCAGTACATGCTGGCTGATCAACTAGTCAGAGAAAAATTGTTAATGAGGGTTAAATGGAAGTTATCTGTTAAATGTCATTCTAGGATCAAGACATCAGAGCTTTATTTTGAATGATGTCCATATTTTTTTTCTCCTTTATTTTTCCACCTTCTCCCTCCCCCACCTGAAAGAAAATATCCAGTGGATGCCTGGCAGCATCCTCTGATTGCTCGCTGTTTTCCTGACACTAAATCTACTGTGTCATATTCCTTGCATGGGCTGCAGATTTTGGCCTTTTCACCTGCTGTTTTGGTTGGCTTTAGATGCAAAGAGAAGAATATGAAAAGGAGAGGGGGAGGGAGGGAAGTTGGGAATGCTGGAGCAAAAAAAAAGAAAAAAAAAGGCAAATGTTTTTAGCGCCTTCATCTAGACATGTGTCCCCTCACTCTGTGACATGGCTGCTCCAATGTTGCCATGGTGAGGATTTCTAATCATCCCTACACATGACAGGCTCCTATTTGTCTGCACTCCCTTGGGTGTAAATTTCTAGGCTTAAAAAAAAAAATCCATGTGAGCGTATCATCCGCCGTGCAGATGTTTCACTGCTTTAGAATATCAGGCAGCTGCTTGTGCCACCGTCGACAGCTAATTGGAGACTGCATCGCAGGAACAGAGGCGTAATTATGGCATAAATACACATCCTCTGGTGCATCATTGTATCTCTATTAACAGAAAATTTTAAACAGTGTTCAGAGTGTAATTAGTGTAGTTGATAAAGTTGTAAAACATGTAAATAAGGGAAATAGCAGGTACGTGGCCAATCCACTACCCAGCACTAGGGGATGCAGATTATTGCCTATTTAGAAATAATTAGCAAAGCTGCATTAGAAAAGCCTGTGTCCAACAGAAGCAATGCAAACATTTATTCTGGTAACAGCTCTTTCTGTGCTAGCCATGAAAATCTACTAATATTGGTAATTTAGCCCTCATTACAGAGGATAAAGCATGAAAAGAGCTCAGACATGAAATATGACAAGTAATATTAATTTTTATTCCAGAGGAAAGGATGCTTTCTTGGGTTGCATGCTGATTTCTCTGCAGGGTCTCGGTAGTGTGTGAGCAAGCTGCTGGTTGAGGATGTGGCTCTGGAGCTGGCTCCCTGCTGGAGGTATACCCAGAGGTACCCGTGACAGGAGCTGATGAGGCATGCTGTGGTTAGTGCCCAGCCAAACCTTAGGTCACAGTTCAGAACGAGCACTCAGGCATTAAACTTCTCTCCTTATAGACTTGAGCCTTTAATTTTGTCCTCAGCCTTGCTGTTTGCCACCTCCAAATGATTTTGCCAAATCACCTGCTCTGTCCCCAGCTGTCCTCCCCAAAATGCGTAACACGCAGCTGTGCTGGGAGAGCAGAGCTCTGAATCAGAGCGTAAGCTGTTACTCTTCAATTTTTGTCTTGTCCCCTAGATGAGAAATGATTGCTTCACCCTCACTGTTTATGTTTTACATTATGTTACATGAAGAACATTACCCTGTGACCATAAAAATAAATGCCAAAATTTTGACTTTGCTGTACAGATGTATTTTCTAATGATGAAAAATGTGAAAGCCTGCCTGGCACAGGAGGCATAGATCATTTGTTTTAAAAATGAGGATGAGAAGGGCTGAATGTTCTGGAAAGAGAAGGAAAAAAACGTGGGTTTTTTGAAACACCTCTGATTTCTTCCTTTCTTCTTTCTACCGGGTGTAGATACAGAATGAATAAAAACTCCAGCTTATAGTGTCAGCTAAGTTTTGTTGCATCCTTAATAAGCATGCACGTGTGTGTTTACGAGAGAGAGGGGAAAGGGGGAACAGGAGAATTCTGCTTGACAAGTGCCAGTGTTTTACAGAGAAGTCTAAGAAAGATGTTATCTCTGGCTCAGGCAAATAAATTTCCCCACTTAGCCAGTGTTTCCTGAACATTTTCAGAATTCAGCTCTCACCACAGACTGCATAAAATCCTGCCAAATAAGGGCTGAATTTCATGTAATACAATGCTGTAAAAAGGGAGAAAGAAAGAAGAAGGGGAAAAGGTAGAGATGAAAAGAAGCTGGACAAGCTACTGTCTGAAGTATTAAAATGTAAAATAAACTTTAGAGCTGTAGCAGGGGGAAAAGCCTTTTACAGATCCAAAGCGAACACTGTGTATATTTTATCACCCACAATGACATGAAAATTGTGAAAATACTGAACTTGTTGATTGAAGAGGGTTTTTTTTCCACACTTTGGTGGAGGTTCAGTACTCATCCTAGCACCCTGTTTAGATAAAAAACAAAACTACAGAGGGAAGCTCAGTCACTCTTTTGCCTGTGGTAGAGCCAAAAGCACACAAAAGCTCAGACAATACCCAACTCATCTGCTATAATGTAAGCATCCCATCAAGTTCTGTCATGCCAATTTTTATAGCCTTAGCATATCTTTTCTCTGCTTAAGATTTATGTAGCTATATGCAGATGCGCATTCCTCTGGCATGCAATAAGTACATAGTTTATGTATATGTACACTTTATGGGTAAGCTGTCCGTATGTGATCAGGATACCTGGTTAGATATCCTGGAATGCTCTGCTCCTGTGGAGTTCAGTGAGGTTGTTACCACAGACTTCCCTGGAAGAAGAGCTTGGCCAGCTTCTGCTGCTTTTCATAATGTTAGCACTGTGTGACTCGCTGTGAATCCGGCAGCATATTTGCAGGGCTATATCCATATACACATAACGTTGCAGTGTTTGCATGTTCATGTGTGTGTGTGTGTAGGCACTAATTTTGATATTTGGGTATGTGTGTATATATTTGCATGTGATTGTGAATGCAGAATAGTAATGGATCAGGAAAACCTGCCAGTCAGTGTGCATGTCAACATATACTGATATATGTAAAATGCATGCATGCATCACAGATATGCACACTTACATAAGAGGCATGTTTAATTTATATGCTGTTAATATTCCCAAAAAAAAAAAAAAAAAACAAAAAACAAAAAACAAAAAACAGCCCTTTATAACTTCCCATCACAAATTCACCCCATTTTTTATCACAGTGTATTGCTTGGATGTATTTTTCACTTAGGCCGCTATACTGTTCTCAGAAGGCTTTTATTACCCATCCACTAGAAAGGGGGAAAAAATGCTGTTCTGCATCAGGAGCAGCCATCTCTTTCCCCTCTTTCCCTTCAAATTACATAAGTAAAGTGCATGTTGTTGGCAAGCCTGAACAAATTACAGTATTACAGGCAGATCAGGAGGATGGTCTGAAGGCTGGGTGTGTAGGGAGAGGTGCTTGGAGATGGAGAGAGTTAGGGTTTTGTAAGTACAATACACATGAGGGGGTCCTGAAATGGTTTTAGGCAGATTAAAAGTAGTTCTTTTCAGGGTGACAGGGTCATTACTCATTCTTTGCTATAGAAAATGACCTGACATCATCGGTAGCTGGAAGTAGTTTCAATGTTTGCTGATTTTTCCTCAGTTTCAAAGCTTATGTGCTATTGTTTGCTATTAATAAACAGGTTTTAATGGTTCCATGAGCTTTTTAATGGGATGAATATTAAAATACCAGTTTGAAGTACAAACATATTAATTCATGTATTCTGACTAAATTATTTTAAGGTCGTGTTTAATATAGTTCTTATGGGCCAAATTTAGTCCTGCGTAAATTAGTTTAGGCCCATTAAAATTAATTGGATTTGCTATCTATCTCACTAGGCTGGTATGAAAAATCAATGCTGGCATATATGGCACTTCTTTTGCACTAAACAGTGTGTGTCTGTGACAAAAAAAGTCATATTTCTTGATTTTTATCTCTGTGGAAATGTGTCCCATGGCAACTCTGTGGGTTCTGACTGAGAGCTACTCACTGTCATGCACTGCTTGCTTTCTGCAGTGTAGGGGAGAATCTTGAAGTGGTTAAATTAGGGGTGCAGAATAGCATGGGTTGGTTAAACAAACTAGTTTTATACAGAATGAATGTTGATTAATTAACTGGGCCGGGAAGAAATTAAAATCAGAGCTGGATCTGGAGACAGAAGAAATGGGGTCTTGCAGACAGTGGGTTCTTTCCCAAAGACTCACAGCCATTTCATAGGTGTGAAGGCTACAATAGCATTGACCCAAAGCCCATCTAGTTTGGAAAGATACCATTTGGTGAAAAGACATTAGCAGAGGAGAGAGCGGATGTGAAAAGCAATACAGAAAAGTGGTTGTGCTACTGTAGATCTCATAGCCATTCACCTTTCATTTTCTGCTCATTTATTCAATTTCTGTAAGGTTGTATCTGGGTGGGCATTGAAATAAAATGTTTTAACCATTTTGTAGTTTAAAAATAAAGAGGATAATGAGTTGAAACTTATGATTAATTTTCCTTTGAATCTATTTGACTTATTCTCTCAGCTCTTTCCCTGAATATCCCTCTGCATATATTTTCAAGGGGTTAAAGCACATCAGGGGAGCAAATAGGCAGTAGGATACACTGTGGCTCACAGCAGCTATGTTGCCATCAGCAAGTTGTGTAGTCCAGTAGGAACAGATCTGCAGAGTAAAGCTTTTGATGCTGAAGACCTGGTTTTCTGCAGTATATACCCTGCAAAGTTTTACTATGTGCTACTTCTCTGCTCTTGTGAATCAAGCATCCTGTAAGAGCTGGAGCAGATAGGTGTGTGCTGTCAGCTTACCTGGAAACCAGTGCATATATTCTTAGTCTGCTCCATGATGTAAACTGAAGCACAGTTAAGTGAAGTTAGGAGATTCAGTTCAAAAGCATAATCCTGCTCTGAGCTAAACCATTAGTATGGATGTACTCTATGCCTGGAGGTCTCTGTTTCTTGTCAATTCTAGTACATTCACTGTGCTTCAAAAAATGTAATACTTTCTGGCCTCTGAATCATTGCTGTATCCATCAGTATGATTCGTTTGTCAACAGTTTGTGTTCGGTTTCCCCTGGTAAAGGTAGGTGAGCCACTGTACAAACTTCTGGGAGGAATTCAAACTATTCATGATCCTGACTAGATCGGTTTCTGCTTTGTTTTCACCTTGCTATTCTTATATGCGAAATAAGGATAAAGCAATTAAAACAGCATAAATAAGAATTATGTTGTTCTGAAATATGATTGGGAAGAACACTTTCCTATATCACTATATGTTTTTAAGGCAACTCAGCAAACACTGAGCATGGGAAAACCAAGTTTTTAAGAAATTAGTCCCAATTTCCTTCACTAAAAAGAAGGCAACTTTGTTCAGTGTGGATAAGGAGCACATCACCAGGGAAAAACAGGGCACTGAAGCACTTGGTTCTGGTAGCGAGGTCAGGGGTTCAGTTATGTGCCTGCTTTAGGGCATTTGTTATTATTATTGAGATGGTATGTTCAACCCACATTGGCAGGTTTGCTAGCTAGCATAGGCAGCATCAATATTAATTTTGTAAATATTTATCTCATGTAATGTATATGATTAAGACTTGTTTGGATGTTTTGTGCTGATTAAACTGAGACCTTTCTGTGCCAACAGCCCTGTGGCATTGAGTTACTGTGAGAAAAACAATGTGTGATGATGTTAAGGGAACACAACTGAACATTAATACTTTCTCTAGTGCAATGGGTTTTCTCTAATTGCTTTTTCCTCTAATTTTGCTGCCACCAATAAAGCCATATATAAAACCAGATTTGGATTATCAAATGTCAATATATTTTCACCTACTGAGTCTGTAAGTGACATGCCATTTGTGACATCCTTGGAATAATGTCCATTTCTTTCAGTTACACATTCTGTGAGGTGGTAGATGTTTCCCCCTTGTCTGGTAGCATTAAAATTGCACTTTTGGGCTCATGTGACAAGTGCTGTGAAATGCTCACTTTTAGTCAAGTTGCATTTTATGCTGAAAATAATGTAGGGAATTCACAGGTTCCTCAAAATGTTAGTTCTTTTTAGATGTTTTGGTAAATGAAAACTGCAGTTCTTGGACCAGGCTCACTCTTTGTAAAGGTGTGCATTGAAATTGATGAGAACTGACCTTGATTTCGTGGCATAGTCATTACCCTCCGGTAATCTAGAGACGTGAAAGGATTTGGGAGGGAGGAAAAATCTCTCACTTTTACACGTCACACTGCTGCAGCATACATGATCAGTACCCAAGAAAAACATTCTTCTACTTGCTTGCTGAAGTGATACAAATTAATTTCTTTTACCCCTTTTGCCAGACAAGTCATGAAGTCTCATAACCTCAGCCATGATAAAGATGTTCTCAGATGCTCTTGAGTGTGCAAAAATGTTTTGCTCTACCAGTAAACCACTACCATAATCTAATCCTTTTCATTTTTGAGCTGCTGTTTGCAGATGAATGGGTTACTCTAGTTTGAGGAAAACTGTGCAGTAGTCACTGTATGGGACTGAAGTGGGACTTCTGAGTCCTACTCCTTAGTTTGGCTTGTGGTCTAGGCCTTAATTTGTTTGCCTGCAGGACTTGTATTTCTCAGATATTTAGTGTTTCTCAAGCATATTGAAATCCTTACACCTGAAGGCAAAACATGACTGAAAATTCATTAGTATTATTGCCATTATTATTAAGGTTCACAAAATTGACCATGACTTAATTTGGGAGTTTTTTACTGGTTTTTTGGATCCTCTTTTTTACCACTAAGTTCTTGGCACTTGATTTCTGTTACACTTTTAATTACAAATGATACCAGCTATTCTGCATTACCTATGACCTTTAGAAAAATAACTGATGAACTTATTCATAGAATCATATAATCATAGAATGACTTGGGTTGGAAAGGATCTTAATATTATCTAGTTCCAACTCTCCTGCCATGGACAGGGACATCTCACACTTGACCATGTCACCCAAGTTTGTCGAACCTGGCCTTGAACACTGACAGGGATGGCACATTTACCACTTCTTTGGGCAACCAGTTCCAGTGCCTCACAACCCTCACAGTAAAGAACTTCTTCCTTATCTCTAACCTGAACTTCCCTTGTGTAAGTTTGGACCCATTACCCCTTGTCCTATCGTTACAGTCATCTCAACAGTTACTGTACATGTCCAGTTTTTACCCACCCTTGCCTGTTCTGTATAAAAACTCTGTGTGGGAGCATGCACGTGCATTTGCAGCAACTGAACTTTTTTATTTAGTGATGTGGAGAAACTGCACTGTGGGTTTATAGGTAAAGAGAGAAAAAACACAGGACCCAGTAATAAGTCTAACCCTTGTTAGTGTGACCACTGTACATGGGTAGGTAAGAGTGTACACTTTAATTTAAACTCACCAAATCATGGATTTTTACCTGCTGCAAGAGCTCCTGTGTGACTGTCTGCCCATCAAAGGGCCACATGAGCAGCCGGTTGTGAGACACACATCATGTGCTGTAATTCAGGCAGTATTTATGGAAGAGCTTTCCTAAGAGCTGAGGCTGACTCTGGGATTACAGCTACCATTTTAAGACTCATTGTAACAGAAACTGTAAGATAGCCAGAGTAAAATAAGTATATCTCTTAAAATGGCTGTTCATGTTTACTATTCAGGGTGTTTTCCTAGTAGAGTTTGTATTAAACTCCCTGTAAAGAATTCAGGCTTGCCTCCACTTTCAGAAAAGCTGTGCTGCGAGTTCTTGCAAAGGCGAGTGTGTTGCACCAGATGGTCTTTTCCTGTTCCTGAATCTTTTCATGAGTTTATGCACTATCAAAAGTAAAAACTTCTTAGCAGCCACAAAAGGGCCTGGTATTATTTTGGCCATTATAACAGGTAGTCACATAATACAGTGTAACTAATAGAAGAGAACTTTCACAGAGACCAAAATTTTACTGGGTGTTAGGACAGGTGATTAAAGTTAGCTTGTGCCTGTTAGTGCAGGTTTCATTGTAATAGTAATCTAATCACGATACAGTCACTTTCATCTATGGGATCCTAGAGTGCCATGCAAACCTAACAAAGTGGTATGAAAAACTGTATGGTGATCACTTTATACATGCCTGGAGTGAAATGCAGCAGCTGCTCGACAGTAATATCCCCAAGCTCTCTAGAGCAGGCAGTGATGAATGCTGAAAAATCAAAAACCAAAGATTTTTTCAAAACTGGTGTATTAAAATTAGCTGCTAAAATTACTTTTTGGTATCTAAATCCCAGTAGGTGGGTCTGGCTTTCACAGGTGAAGAGGGCTGGCATCTACCCTGAAATCCATACAAGCTGCCAAAGTTCATTATTTCATTGAGAAAATCAGATCCAGGCATCCTGAATTTCTGATCTCAACATTGTTAATAACCTTTAACATGACATAATGTCCTTCATAAGATAATTCAGAAACATATTCTGAAAATTTTAACCTTTATCTGAAGTTAACAGGTTCTTGCATGCCTGTGTGGAGCTTTTATTAACTCTAAAAGAAGCTTTGCCCCCAAAAATGCAGGAACAACAAAAATCCTCTTGGAACATGGTTTCACAGGGCTTTCACTGTGGGGAAGAATGATAATGGGGAAGAAAACATATTTTTCTCCCCAGATCAAATCATATTAGGGGTTAATCACAGTATTTTGTTTGGTAGTTTGGTTTGATCTTGATATGCAATACAGTATGAGAAACAAAAGTCCCTGTTTGCTACCCAGCCCTACCAGAGTTGATGATCCCTCAGTTACCTGGTAAGCTCCATGGTCACACCATGCATCTAGCTCGTGGGACAGGTGGGTCTGTTCTCTTGTCTTTCTGCATGGCTTTGAACAAGCAATCTCCAGTGTCCCAAGAAAATGCCATTGCTATAGGGATAGTTTATTTTCTTATGACTGGTGACATCCCACTTTCTACTGGTGGACCACAGAGGGAGAGAAATTGTTCACTTTATCAATTAGGCAGAGAAAGAAATTTAATACTGGACCTGCTTTCCTTAGGTGAAGGACTTCCACGACAGTATCCCCTTCCATTGCAATAACATTTTGTAAGTCTAATCTTCTTTTCCAAGACTCTCATTTAAGTAGCTAAAAGCTAAGCATTTTGGAAGAATCACATCAAACTTTCCTTTCTAGTTAATTATTTCATCATTTTGATAAACCCTCTGTCATTTCTATTTTAGCAGAAGAAATTCAGCAATTCAGCCTAAAACCAGGAATAAATGCAGCTGCCTCAACTAAAGGGAGAGCAGAACTACACCAGCCCCCACCTAGACATACACCTTGGCAGGGTCCATCTACTCCAGGTCTCAGAGCCTGAGCTCACCTAAGGGTAGGAAGGCATGCATGAAAGAATACAGCTCTGCTGTGTAGGGGGAGAAAGGGAATGTACTGGACTGCTGGGAGCTATTTATTGTAGAATTTAGTTGTCTCTGCCTGACTAATGATAACTAAGGGACAGAGTCTAATCTGAAATGTGCACTGGTGTGTGTCTTGAAAAATACACTACAATGAAGGAGTGCATTTATCAATATATTCTTCACTGTTCACCCTACATTTGGTCCAGGTCCAGCTTAGTTTGTGAAAAGATCTAACTAATAAAGATCTGAATATAATTAGCCCGGAATTAGTGAAATAGTTACAAAGCAGGGGACCAGTTAATGGTCTGGTTTACTGATTTATCTTCCTGCAAAATCAATTTTGAGCTTTTCTTATTAACAAAATGTTCACTTCTAATCAACTACAACTAGTGCCAGCAATACAGTAGTTGAAAGACTATTCTGTAGGCAAAATAAGATGTAAACATAAGAAATATTATAGCACTTTGATATAAATAAAATGTTCCCTTAATAATTGATTAGTGGATGGTGACAGAAATACACATTCCATATTAAATGCTATGACTGACATAGCAGCTAACTTCATTACTGTGAATGTATCATATATCACTTAATTTTTCAGTCACTTAGCATCTTCAGAAAGAACTTTCTCTGTGCCAGAATAGTTAAATATTCTCTATGAAGCATTTCAATACAATATTTAGTGGCAAAAGAAAACACCAAAGTGTCATTACAAGTATTTTTACGTGTGTCCCTTAGTTTAACTTTTTGTAGAAATTTAAATAAATGACATTCATAGCGCTGTAAAACACTTTTTTGGGACACCCTTTAGAAAACATGTTGTCACCCAGAGATGCGGCTGCAATTCTTGGAGAATATTAGCACACAGGCTTTATTCTCAAGCCTGGGAGAGTGTCATCCTGACCTCTGTTTACTGCTATTAAACATAGAAGATTTACTTTGAAGCATTCATTTAAGGAAGTGAGTTATTATTCCTTTGTTTGACCTTAGCCTATAGTATATATATCATGAGGTTCCATAAGACCATCAAGCACAAGAAAATTGGTCTACCAAAAGATAAAATTAAAAACAATCTTAAAATGTTTTAAGAATTGGGGCAGGCATTATTGTTTATATGCTCCTCACCTGTCAACTAAATAAGCATATATATATATATATATATGCTGGAAAAATATATATTTAAAACTTGTCATTATATATGCAGTAATCCCTAATACAGGTACCTTGAAATGAATCTTGTTGTTGAAGTTAACATTATGTGAGCTATTGCTTATATTTATTACTGGGATAACAGTATTTTTAAAAGCATATGAAAAAACAGTTTTCAAGCTGTTTCCTTAATGAACTGGAAATAGTAACCCTGTCAAATGTAATACAAAAATAGTGTTATAAGCCTATGGCATCTATTTATTACTGGAGAACAAAAGCCTTCATCCATTTCCTTTAGAGAATGACATTTTTGTAATTCGCTGCCCATTTCATTTGTTCTAAAAGGACTTCGTAGGTTGACAAATATCCCACAGAAATGGCTTCTGATGCTTGATAGGATAATGTGCAGCCCCTTAGGACAAGGGCAAAGGCAGCAAACTTATCATTCTTTAGTTTAGCTTAGCATGGGTCAGTAACAGCGCCAGGGGTGACAGAAGATGTTAAAGTGTGGGAAGCAAGAACTAAGAGCTGTAGGAGGGTAGTTTTTATAGTTTATCCTTTCTTTCACCATGACGCTGCAGAGACAGCTTGAATCACATTGTTGATTTGGTTCACTGCACGCCACACTAACTGCTCCAGTAGGAGGGAAAAAACACTTATGGGTCATTTTCCCCAGTAGCGTGTGACATTTCAGCACTTATCCTATAGGAGGAGAAAACACATGTTTAATATTTTAGCTTAAAGCTCATATTTTAAAGTTGCATTATCACACTTGGAGGTCTGGTGTGATAAATTTGAAGATTAGTGTAGTTCTACCAATGTGATGATTTTGGAGGAGAAAGTGTTCTGCGTGTTTAATTGTCTCTACATTTTGTTCTGAATTTTTTTCTTTGGCAAGTCAGGAAAAGAATGAGCATTTGGCTCCTATGGAGTGCACATTTTAAAAACAACAAACTAGACTTCAAAACAGTGATGATGGCTTTCATTCATCAAGAGCTGGAAACCATTTTAGAAGTGTCATTTTAGAAATGTGTTTAACAGATCTTCCTCAGTGGTAGATGATTACTCCTCAGTCGTAGATCTTGTAAACTTTGTGCTGGTCTAGCAAGACACTTCACACAAAGGTTTTCTGCTAAAATCAATTGGAGCGACTGAACATAATGAGCAAAATCATGTCCTTGTTCCAAAATTTGCAGCTAGTCTTATACTAACTAGGCCAGCTACTCCAGCAAACTATTCTTCCACTGTCAGGCCCCTTGCTTTCTAGTCAGCGCTTTGAAGTAATAAAAATTATACTTGCTTTTGTTCCCAGATTAAAAAAGAAGTTTTCACAAACTGCATCCAAATGCCATTATATTCATAAAAAAATAATCTCATACTCCTGTAAATTGACCCTGATTGTTTTGGAGAAGGATGTATAGAATTCTAAAGTACTGTGAACTCGAGTGGCTTGGGTTCAAACCAAAATTTTGTGATTTGGTTTGTGGACAGCAAAAGAACATCAGACTCATGCAGTTTACTCACCAGCTCAAATATGCTTTGCTTGAATGAAGAAAAAAGATAACTTTATCTGACTCTAACCAGCATTTTACACATGGATAACTTTGGAGCTTTTCTTCTAAGTAGTTTTTTCAATTGCCTTTAAAGATCTTTTCAGAAACAACTTGAACCCAGAGGTTCTGAAACATTCGGATGCTGCCATCCTGACTGCTGAGCACCTGCGCAGGTTGCAAACTGCCATTAAAATATCTGGAGGCTCTCCTGGGCTGAGACTCAAGATCTACTCAAATATTCTGTTCTGATTCAATGTGGTTTAGGTTTGTAAGTACCAGGAACACCACTGATAATGAGATGTAGGTTTCTTAACCACAAAGCAACCTCTGAAGATTGATATTAACTCTTTTTTTTTTTTTTTTTTTTTTTTTTTTCCCCTAAAATGGCTCTGAAGGATCCTTTCTTGCTGAAGGGAGGAAGTTTTGGTAAGTCATGCACTGGGGTGGGGGAACCTGGTCTTTGACCATATTCTCAGAACTTTTAGAGCTGTGGAACAAAATTGAGGTAACACCTGAACACACACAGTGGATACTTTGTACAACTGTGGTAAACCTTTCATAAGAATAACAAAACATTTTTACATTTGTACTGCACAAAACAGATTTTTTCAAACAGTCTGCCAATAATCATTCTTTAAAGCTACCCAAGAGATCAGCTTGCAAACACTCCTTGCCTGCACCAGGCACACCCACTACGTATTAATTACAGGAACTGTCTGTGTTGCAATAACGATTCTGTTTGGATCAGACCTGCTTTACAAAGAAAGTGGAATAATTTGTTGGTGTAATATATGATCTGAATTAATGTATTTTTAAGAATCAAATTATCCTGATGCGAGAGCCCCTAAAGGGACTGGTACAGTGGAGAAGGACTGAAAGTTTTGACATGGTTTAATGAGCTGTATGCTAACTCCACCTGAGTAATTAACAGTCTTGACAGTCCTTTTGAACAGTGATATTCTCTGCAAAGATGTTTAATGCTCTGAGTATCACAGTACAAAAGCCAAGACAGAGGCAGAACTGACTAGGGATTTTTTTTGTCAAAGGAGTTTTGACTACATATTTTTTTCTCTTATGAATCATTAAGGCCAACACTTTCAGAAGCAGTAGCTAATTTTTTAGTAGTTCTATTTTTGAGTGCTCACACACCGCTTTCTCTCACAAGTTATAGAGATGTCAGCCTTCCATTCCTTGAAGATGAAAATATGGATGAAAAGTGGCCCCATTCAGCACAACCACAGGCAAACACTCTTCTGTGAATAAAAGATAAATGATTCTGTGGCAAGCAATTTCAGTTCATGCTTTGTTGTAATTGTTACTATATGCTAACATGCATATCATCTTATAAATCTTTCTTTTAGAATTTAAAGAAATTGTTTTGTATCCAGAAACAATGAGGTGATGATATGATTAAATGCAGAGTCCATTACACTATTAAATTTTTTCTTAACCAAAACAATGTCCAGAAATGTCAGAGCACAAATAATCTTGGGAGATTTCTAACAAATACAAAGCTTGAACAGACCATTAACAGCTAACCAATGTCCAAGCCCAGGTCCCTCAAAACTGCTTGTGTTCTAGATAGAGAGTCCTAACCAATTCTTTTCCATGCCAACAAAAGGAGAGAGGAACAAAGATGGAGCCGTTAGCTGCAGAAGATAAAGAAATGAACCTTAAGAAGTACCTGGGTTTTTCTTTTTTGTTTGTTTTCTTTTTTTTTTTTTTTTTTTTTTTTTTTTGAGGGGGTTTACATTTTTTCTCTTATTTTTTGCTTTTTCCTTAATTTTTGTAAGCTAAAATTCTTGACTGGTTGTATTCATGTATGATGTAATCTGAACATGTTGATGGCTGTAACTTTTCTGCTTGACAGATTTTACTCCTTACTATGCCTGTCACTAGTTTAAGCAATCTGTGTGTAATTGATTTCTTCAGTAAAACAGATAACATTTGCTTAAAGCTGTTCTGATGGTTTTACAGCCTCTACATTAGCAACAGCACTTCCACCTCCACTGGCATTCCAGTAAAATAGAATAATTATATATCCATCATAAACAAAGAGATGAAAAAGTGATCAGGGAGGGTCAGCGCTGCATTTTCCCTGAGTTCAGCACAGCCTGAGTGTCAGATTTTTCAGCTCTTACTGTGGTTGCATTAAGTGACTGCTAAGGGTGTCCCTCTCCCTGGCCCAATGCCATGTAGTTTTCTATTCACTGATTTAGTATCACAACCGATGATATTTCTGACTCAGAAATAAATAGGGCTTTAATTGCCTTGCAGGTAAATTGACTTATTTTTAACTTCAGCAGAATCATTTCGCTGGGCATAAATAAAACAGAATTTATTTTGTACAATGTAAAGTAATGTCTTTTACATGTAGCACTTCAGATAATTAAAACAAAACAAAATATAAAACCATCCCTCAGGACAAAATGTTTTTGCCTGGAAAGGACATAAGAAAGGGAAATAAGACAGATGCATGGAGGAACTTAATTGTACCATACAGAGAAGACTCAAGGGATTGCAATGTGGCCTCTCTCCTCTTCTCTCCAGCTTTCTGTGGATTGCAATTAAACATCA
Source organism: Amazona ochrocephala (assembly GCA_039720435.1). Classification (NCBI taxonomy): domain Eukaryota; kingdom Metazoa; phylum Chordata; class Aves; order Psittaciformes; family Psittacidae; genus Amazona; species Amazona ochrocephala. The sequence goes on from CM077878.1 coordinate 58,156,796, forward strand.
GTGTGCTGGACAGTGGATGTATCCTACTGAGAAAGGAAAGGTTGCAGACAAGAATTTTTAAGTGGCTTTATTATTATATCCATAGCAATCACTACAGACAGATTTCTAAAACAATGAACTTCTCCAATTTAGCACATATGCAGACATAATATTTCCACCTTCCAAGGATAAGCACATGTGTGACTGACAAGACAGGTCAGGCTGCAACGGACAGTGCACAAACTATATTCTCTTTGCTTGTAATGTACTCAGTTTTAAGAGGAGAAAAGTGTATTTCCCCCTCACACCTTTCCTTGAAAATCAAAAGTAAGGGAAAGCCTTCTTGTCTGATCCTCTTTCTGACCCTAAATAATAAACATACTTGCGATGAGTGAAGGTCATTCGCATCAGACACAGAATAAAAAGCTCTTGGAAAGTAATACTACTGCATCTGAGCTGAATTCAAGAAAGCACGGAAATGCATGCTTAACTTACGTATACTCCTCATGGGTATAAATGATTTCTGGATTGAGGCCAGAGTGCTCAACGTGTTACAAGATCTTTCCCCCGGTGAATACCCTGGGGGTGATCACCTGAAACCAAATTCTGCTGTACAGCTCATTACCATTATCTCAGCATGCTCCTGCTGCTGGGTGCCCAAGCCTGGATTTTCCCCCCAATCTACCCAGGTGTATGCACACAGGGCAGTGATAAAGGCACATAGGAGGCAGTTGCTCTATGTGTGTGGATATGCTGTGCAAAGAATAAGTATTTACAGCTCAGGGAGTACTCTGCAGAAACACCTTCACTTCTCCCCATTTTGCCTTTGTTTTTATTTTTAAAATTTAAGCTTTCTTATCTTGTGTGTGTTTTAAAGGAGAGAAAACTGTGTGCTGCAAGCCCACAAAGTGATTATTTCTCAAATCCAGGATGTCGGGGGAGAGTGAGGATTCTAAGCAAGCTGAATAAATTGAATATGCAGAATGTTAAAACAAAAAATGATGTGTTTCATATTGATGCAGCAAAACCAGTCTGGAAAATTTAAATCCCAGCTGAGATCTGACTCTTGTGTGGCTTGTAGATGCACTTCAAGGCAGAGCTACGTTCTGTTTTTGTAGAACAAATATGTCTGATAAAAACATTTGGAATAGTCACTAGGCTGGGAAGTGGAGGATGGAGCTAGTCCAGCACGTAATATTTTGCATTTTGTTTTTTGTTTCGTTATTTATCTGTTCATTCACAAAACTATAAGCAAGAAACTGTGCTGGTTAAAATATTAATACTTGTGCTTTAAATAGTAAACTTTTCTTGTTTTTCACTGAAAAGATGACTGATATGGTTTGGTGTGATACAATTTTACATCCCAAATAACTTCTTAGGGAAATGTTATAGGCTGGTTTAAAATGGCAGTACTGAGGGTGTGTTTTTTTTCCCTTCAGCTTGCAGAAGGTGCTAAAACAGTGATCCTCAGCTGTGAGGATCTCAAAACCTCTTGCTCAGAATTAAGATTCATGGCAGTTTAGTGAGAGCAGAAAAGATCTCTGTGTGAGAGGCAGCTGATATTTTTCTCCCACCATAAATCTTGATTTCAAAACTCTGATTTCAGAAGTGGGAAAACTGAAGCCCAAAGAGCTTAAGGGGAAAACTTAAAAGCACTTATTTGGCCTAGATTCAACAGCGTTAAACTAGCTTAGATACTTGGGCACCTAAATACCACCATCTCTCAAAGACTTTCATATTATGAGCTCTGAAAAATTAGAATATGCAGATTTGATCATATTGCCCCTTTGGCAAGGAGGATTCAGGCTGAAAGTATGTGAGGGGGAGAAGATGGCCAAGATCTGATCTGAACACATCAGTGTAACTAAAGACGCATTTTAAAACTGATTTAATTATATCGGTTAAAAAAACTTGGCACAATCTCAATTCATCTTGCTTCTATTGACTTAGCTAGAAACTGTAGTCTTAGAGTGTATAGAGCTGCTTGGTGTGGAACCTGCCTGACTTCCCCCTGATTTTTAACAGATTGCGGAAATGATGCCTCCTGGACCACTATAAGTGTTGCCCAAGGAGCCAGGCAAGGCTTCCCTCTGCCTCTTCTTGTGCCTAAAATATATGTAGTGTTGGACTTGCCATCATTTTATGGTCCTGAGACAGCAGCAGACAATGCAATGATTTGCTTTCTCTCCAGCACAGAAAAGGAGAATAGAGAGCTCCACGTATCAGAACTCACTATTGCTGCTGCCAAACTGTGTTCAAAATGTTTACTTACAAAAGAAAGGGTGAATCTACTGCTTTGTGATGATTTCTGAGCCACACTGCAGAGCAAATACGGTCACTTTGGATGATCTGGTCCTTGGTTTGGTTTGATCCTGCACCATGCCCTTATCTGCAATGCACTTGTCTACCACTCACATGCTTCAGCATCAGCTAGAAACAGCATCCCCATATCAACAAAACGCTGCGATGAAGACCCTATGGGATGAATGTGCAGACTCTGTCTAGCCTTTGTCACAGATTTCTCATCCTTACTTGTTTTAAAGTATGTGAGTAGAAGGTGTGAACACAAATGATCGATTCATAAGGATGATAGATTGTATTCTATGTTGCCATTCATAAACTTAGAACCCTATTTCCAGTAAGAATCAAATTGCAGTATCAAATCTGAAAATAGCTTGTCACTATGACCACACACTTTTTAAACTGTTTAAAATAGTTTTATTCTCCCTATTAAAAGACACCTTAGGCGGGAACAGTCAATGTGTACTTTAATCCACAGAGCTAGCTCTGGAGTGGATAGCTGCTATCACATCTTTTACTCTTATTCCTAAATGGTTTACACAAATCATAGCTAAGGAAAGACATTTCTGTATATGTTAACTTGTGCCTGATTCTCACTGCTAAAGAAACACCTTTCCTAAAATTTGTGGAGCAAAGCTGTCTCACTGCCTCTGGCCCTCTGGCTCCCTGCAGCAACAAGGGCTGTTGCTTTCCTTTTCAAAGATGGGGAAAGAGGCCAAAACATACATGACAGCTTGCTTAAATGAGACTTCAAATATGTTTAAGGTCATATTCTCTGTTTTGATGGAGTTTTATTTGTTAAAAAAAAAAAAAGCCAAACCAAAACCAAACAATTTATCAAAATCATGAGGCTTCAGCATTTAATTGCTGAATTCTTTCATGAACCTAGAATTGCTCCAGAAACATACGTTTAACTTCTCCCTCACTGAGACACTCAAGAAACACCTTTTGCTAGACTCAGAGTTTTTTCAGTCTGTGCAATAATCAGAAATGTAGCACTGATGTTCAAGCCCAGTTCTTCCAGAGGGCTTGTAACCACTGAGTGCTTTCTGCTGGAGAGCCAGAGCGGTAAATAAAATTTATTAAAGTCTGGACATTGTACAGCTTAATTTTCTTCTTGGAAACACAACTGAGAGTTTCCATGAGATATCACAGCTAGCGATGACTCTGCCCCCTTTTCCATTACCTTTTAGGACTGAATAATTCGAGGTACCTCTTATCTCTTTCCTGTCATTTGTCCTTTCCAGGAACTAAAATAGAAACTACAGAGCTGTTCAGCATTTCATACCTAACTGATAGAGGAAATTATGCAACAGAATCATTAGGAAGAAATTTTATTTCTGTGTGGTTTGGGTATGGTTTTGATTTTTTTTTTTTTTAGAGAAAAATATCTGATACCTTTATTCTATTCATTTTTTTAAATTTAGCTAGTAACTTTTTATTTGTTATGTATTTCCCAGGGTAAGCTCTGAGTAATGCCTGCAACAGTAGAATCTGTTGCTAATGTTTTCTTGGCCTCTCTTGTGTCACAACCGTTATTATCATCATTCATTTTCTTCAATTCCTCTCATCTGTTACATAGTGATTCTTTAAAGCGGGACTGACATGTAGCGTATTTTTTTGGTGTCTCATCAAATTGGCCACTTAGCCTTAGATAGGACAGGAACGTCAATGTTAAATAACAACAACAGAAGTTCGAAGTTTGGCAGTTCAGATACTTTTGAATTATGCCCACAGGGAGAGGAAAAAAAAAAAAAAAAAGCAACTAGGTTTTTTTACTATGATGTTGTTCAGAGAAGTTGAGGGAACGGGGATTACTTTTTATTCTTCTCATAAATCCAAAATGGCTGAAGGAATTTTGCTCAAACTTTAAAAAAATCACTTTGGGAACAAGTCAAAGTGTGCTTTTTAATAGTAACCATGCAATTTACTGTAAAGAGTTTGACAACTGAATTGAGAAGTGGAATTAAATTTAAAAATGGGTTTGAGTGTGCTATCTTTCTCTGCAATGGCAAGAAATTTTTTCATAGCATATGTCCAATCTTTCACTTAAAAAGGCAACTAGTGTCGAACCTGCTATTTTCTTGATGAATGAGAACAGTTTTCTGCTGTTGAACTGATAATAGGCTTTTATTATACTAACATGAAGACATCTTCACCAAATCTATCAAGGATCCAGTGTGTAAGTAGAGTATACAAGCTATCTACTGGCACTTTTCCCAGGAAACTGATTTATCTCTTCAGCAACAAATAGCTACTGCTACTGCTTAATCGGGCATTATTTGTGAAATTTCAATTTAATGTGGACAGATTTGGTCAGTGTCAAGTGACTTAAGCAATATTTTAAGTATGAAATTCCATGCTGAGACTCTAAATTAAAAAAGTGTGACATTTCAGCTCTGGTATTTCAAGATGGAAACTAACACTTAAGTGTACCATGTACTCAACCGAGCATTGGTGCATCAGAACTCATTTGGCCGGCCTATACAGTTTTTAGTTTCTGTAAAAACTTGGTGAAAAAAATGTCTTATGTTTCATAACTGTAAAATAAATATGAAATCATTAAGTCTGATTAAAATTCAGTTTCTGAGTCTATATTAAAACTGATTCGAAGCTTTCCCAGTCAGGTATTACATCTGAGTTGGGAGGAGATTACAAATGACTAAACACTGGTCTGCACCTATGGTCTTTTTGGAATTAGCTGTGGTCTCCAGTGCTTTGCCTTATGAGCCTGAGCTGCAGTACTACTGCCTATTATGCTGCTTGAGGTAAGTACGAGGGTCTGGTAAGTATAACAGAAGAACTGATCATGCAGATGTGACTTCTGAAAAGAGGCTTTTACAGTTGCTTCATGTACAGAATGAAGGAAATATAAATTATCTGTCTCATACTAATTTATTTGAGACAAGTAAAACAGGAAATAAACCTGATAGGATGTGATGAGGACTTGTAAGACAGTACTCTTGTACAGCGAGAGAAGAAAATTCATGCTATTGCAGGCCTCCTCAAAGGTGTATTCAACAGAACCACTTTAAGTCTTTCGTCAACAGAAAACTTTATATCCCGTGACATATTACACTGAAACTGAAGGGGCAGAGTAAAAGTTGTTGTAAGGATCTTTCATGAATTTTTCTAGCACTTTGATTACACAGAGAATCAAGATCATTATCATAACTACCTCCTCAAAGGCGAGAAAATACTTTTTATGCTCATAAACTTAATTGTGCCGTGGAAAAAAACCTGGGAAGCTGATTATGCAAGGAGTTAGACACATAAACCTTATACTTCAACATTGTTTTTTCAAAAAAGTAGATGTATGTTATTATTTAATAAAAATATACATGATTAAAATGTACTTGTTTTTTTTCTGTTTTTTTTACAATTTCTCTCAAGGCAGCCATATTCTACAAAGACATTGTCAAGAGCACTGTTATTGAATAATTCTATAAAATTTGTGACATAGATTATCTCAGTAGAATATTTCATGCTTTGTGTTTTCCCTACTTCTAATACTCTAAGGTGCATTTGTTAAGATGAATGAAACCTAATTTTCTAAGTGTTTGAGATAATGCCACTACTGTATTTTCCACTGTGACAACAGAATTAGTAATACAAACAAAAATATTGTCAAATAGCAGATCATGAGGCAGAATCCTAATGCTGTGAACTTACACACTAAGGTGATGGAAATATAATACTACAGATACTGTGAACATATTGAAACAAAAACAAACTGTATCCTCATCATAATATTTTAGGACTTACTGAGAAGACCCTGTTAAAGTAAAAAGGCCTCCCATGGCACTAAAATTGATATCCGTTTTAAAGCTCTTTGTTAGTGTTAGCATGTGTAAGAAAACATCTTGACCATAGATGACAATCAAGTCCATAGAAATCAGTTTGAATCATTGTGCAGGAAGATGTGTATTTTATGTAGGCATGTTAAAAAAGCTGAGCTATAAACAAATATGGTTATAATTTTTAATGAAACTTTCCTGAGTGAGAAGAGTTGGTTAAATAGCCTAAAGCTATGAAATGGGGTCTTTTCACTCTGTTTTTAAGAATGCAGCTTGTGTATGGCTGCATGTGCTAGATTTCTGCTGATTTTATTATTATTATTATCATTTTTATTCTTGAGAAAAGGAGGATGGAAGGTTTTGTTTTTTCCAATGTTTAACAACCAACCAATCAGCCTCATTTTGATCCCTGGGAAAACTGTGAATCAAGTTCTCTTTGAAAACTTTTTTAGGCTCATGAAGGAGAAGGTGGTGACTGAGAATAGCCCGCATGGATTTACCAAATGTAAATCAGCTCCAACTCCGCTGATTGCCTTCATGAAATTGCTAGGTTTGTAGATGACAGAACAGTGATGGGTGCCATCTATCTTCACTTCGCCAAAGCTTTCACCAGAGTATCCCACAGCATCCTTGTATCTGAATTGGAACATTCTGGTCTAGACAGATGTACAATGACATGTACGAAAAAGTCTGTATTGTGGAGCAACCAGTGGACAGCTGGAGCTCCTCAGGGACGTGTCCCAGATCCTGTCCTGTTTAATGTCCATCCATGACCTGGAGACAGAATAACAGACTGTACACCCTCATCTAGCCTGCAGACAGGAGCAAATTGGGGTACGAACTGACTTGCTGCAGGACAAGGAGCCCTTGAATAGGCTGGTGGTAACCTCATGAATTCAACAAGGACATATCTGTGATGATAGAACTGCCTAAAGCGCTACATACTGGGGACTGGCACGCTGGGAAGGAGGTTTCAGGCAAGGAGAGGGAAGTTTTAGGTGACTCCTCTAGCAGTAAATATCTGTGAAGGACAAGCTTTGTATCTTGAATGACTGTAATAGTACAAGAGAGAATTATGAACTCTTTATGGAAAATCTGGTCTGGAAAGTAGGATAAGATTTCAACTCCCTATTTCAGACTTTGTTGATATCCCAGCGATGACAAAAAAAGACTTTTAACTGCTATTTGTTGCAATATTTTAATTCTATGATTTAGGCTTTTGCAGATGGCCTAAAAGAGTGATGAAGTAATTCTATAATAAGAAAAAGTGTGTTTGGTTTGATTTGCTGAAGACGTAGACCCAGTTTTTGCATTTTGTCAGATGTGTATGCTTAGAACTAGCCTGATCAAAAGTTTGAAATGTGGATTCATACTTCTGACTTCTATTTCAGGCTGACAGAAAACACTGGAATTTTCTTTTTAGCTTTTCCTTACCATGCAGAAGCAATTAAGTTACTGGGATTATCTGTGCATTAGCATCAAAAAAATTCCCTGCTATCACATAGTACTGGATATTGATCTCCCCTCTCTTTTTCTGTCTTTTTGTGGCAAATTATTATTTGTGGCCTTGGCTCATTTAAGTAAGAAGAAAAAACCCACCTACTCTTCTCCACTTCATAGGGAAATTTAGGCATTTACTAATGATGATTGGTGCACTGGGCACCTTAAAATTAGATTCAGGTTAAGTGCCTAACCTGGGTGAACTTGATCCCACCCTCAGTCATTAATGGATTACAATGATATTCATTTTACAGAAAAGCTCCCTTAGAATGTGTGTTAGCAAATGCTATTTGAAATTTTTAAAAGCAGTACTTTCATGGCTGTTCTCATTCATTCAAATGAACTTACAGGCAGCTGTCAAAAAGTATTCTTAAGGACAGAAGTCATAATTCTTCTGTTTCTCCAGTGCCTTGGCAGTGAAATCTTAACCTGTGACCAGGCCTTCTGTATGTTCGTTTCAATATGTGTAGTACTACAACTCATAGTAAAAATAAGATGATAGATCTGTTTATTAATGGATGAAATATTTCCTTCTATCAACTAATCAGGCAAAATGGAGAATACAAGTGTTTTTTAATAACAGAGAGAATAAGTAGGAATTTTGAAGTCATTAACTGATTTACATTCAGATCATTAATGTGTTTTCTGCAGTTTGCAATTTGAGAAACCAAACGTTAATTTCATGTCTGAGGTTGTAACTTTGGCTTCCATATTTCTGTAACATGACTCTAACTAAAATATGTCATGCAAAACTAAACAATGAAATTAAGTATTCTTTCATTTGAAACTATTAAACAATTGCATTTTTAAAAATTTTCTTTACTAGTGCTCAATTTGGACAATACCAATTGAAATAAGCTACTTATACTTTCATTGGTTCTTTGCTTTTTGCCTTGTATACTTTCTTCCCTAGGATCTAGGAAGTCAGATGGAGTTTTTCCTCTGGTTTCCAGGGCATCATATCTCTTCCCAGTGAGATGGTAGTCCAGGAGATAGGAGAAGAGACACGTATCAACTAGGTTAAGGGGAAAGATGGGTGAATTACTGTGCTATTTCTTGGGATTTTCTGCATAAGTGATTCTCAGAATAACATATGTACTCTGGAGGTAGAGTGTCGTTATCATGAATCCATCTGGCATTCATTGTAATGGCTGTGATCTTCAATCCTATTAGTACTCAGAGATGTCAATGATGTTCCATTACAATTTATTATTAGTTAATGAACACCTATATTAGGCTTATACTACACTCATTTTAAAAACTGCTTAAAAGGTTTAGCCATGAAATTTAGTGGCAGCCAAGTTCTGTCTCAAATCAATCCTCAGCTTCCTGCAAGACTTATCTCCAAAAGTGAAGATCCCTGCTAGGGGATGGAGATCTCACAGCCTTACTTTTGTGCTGGGAACGATACAAAGACGACTCAGTGCACTCCAGCTCCTGGGCTCCCCTGCCTCCACCCTCTGCCTGGCTACTTGGCCATAGGCTACCAGCCTGTGGCCCTGTATGTTGTTTTTGCATGTAGTGTTAGGCAGGCAACAGAGCTGTTGCCTAGGATCAGGGACAGGAAGGACTTAGATTTTGTTCCAGCAGTTATCCTAGATACAACCAAGAAGCCTGCTGCTGTGTTCACCCAGCATTCAGTCCAGGTCTTCCTGCTGTGCCCTCGTTGTAGGATTCAGGCTGTCATTGGCAGAGCCAGGAGATACTGCCTCCAGAGAAGTAGCTCAGTTGTCCTTAAGCAAGTGGGTACGTCATAACAGACTTTCCCTCATAGAATGCTAAGATCTCTCCAGTTAGCTGGTCAGCACTGGCTTGACTTTGTATGGTGGTTGCTCTCCAATGTCTGATAGACATTGAAAATCAATAACAAAAGAAATAATTCTTTAATAATTTTAAAATAAACCCTGATTCAGAGTAATTATCTTTATTTTTCCCCTATCTTCTCATTTTTAATAATTTATTAATATTACTATTATTTTCTCTCCTGGGAAGCTATCTTTAGGATCAGTGGACTACTACTCTGTTTTGGCAACAGTTTTGAATGGGAACATAAGCAAACAAGTTGTCACAGGAATGGCTTGTACATTTAGTTAGTATCAAAATAAATGGGGAAAAAATAAGTGATGTTTGCATATCACTGGTGATACACAAATCGTGCATATGACGGCTGATACTGCACATGAATCACTTTGCATGAAACTATTAATGCTCAAAAACCATGACAGTGAAAGCATCTGTGGTTTTGATAGGAAAGCAGACAAGGTTGAGGTTGTTTCACAGAGCTTGGTCAGGCTGAGCCCAGGGTGCTCTGTGGATGTCTCCCAGCTGCAGCTTTTCTCTGCTTCCACTCTGGCTAGCACCCTGAGACTGCAGGGAGTTTCTTATCTCTAAGGAAGTTCCCTACCTATTTCTTTGGTATCACATTCTATATTCCAGCACTCTTCATTTATATCTAAAGATACTTATATCTCTATGTACATGGCACTCACTTTTTTCCAGATGTTGTTAGCTATTAATTGTAGTTTAGCATCATGATTTAATCTTTGAACACAAGTCTTCATTTGCCCTTGAACTATTTCTGCATTACATGTCTTCATCAAAACAACTAAACATGGTCAAAATGATTCTATGGTTCTATGATTCTATAAAAATGTATTTTTCCTAAAAGCTTTTTCTATGTCCCTTTATTACCAACACAACCTCCTTTCTGTTTAGTTTTTTTTGTACCTTTAGAAAAATTCATATTTGTCAGTCCTCCCCTTGCTCCACCCTTTTCACTGGTTCTTCCATAATTCTCAATTCTAAGGTTTAACATTTTATTAGTTAGTATTTTGTCCAACTTCTTTTACAATTGTTGAGACATTCCTCTTTGTGGTTCTCCACATAATTTTTTTCCCATATCCTGTCAGTTCAAAATCCAGCTTCTAAATTCTCCTTTGGTTATCACCCCAGCCATGCCAATTTTCCTTTTTTTCACCCTTCAGTGAAACATGAACTGCTCTTTATTGCCTTTGAGATCCTTCACAATCATACTGCTGAGTCAGCATCTTGCATCTCCCATCCTCTTTGCTTTACCACTGTCTTTCCTTGCATTTTAACCATCACTGTGCTTTTGTGCCTTTTTACACCATCAGCATTGTCTCAAAGCAGATCCACAAGGCTGCAACCCTAACTTCATATTCTGATCTTTTGCAATACTTACCACAAGACTTTAGGACCAATACTGAGAGAAGAGCAATTTAAATTTGGCTGTGAATTAATAGGGGAGGGTGCAGTACCATTCTCTTTTTCTTCTGGCTCAATCAGATGTCCCCTCAGAAGGAAATTTCTTTGTTAAAAAGACCATGTCTCCACTACACATCTGGACAGCACCCAGCACATCATTGGTGCCAGTGGAATGTGATAACAACAATAATAATAACCCCTACCCAGAAACCTCATTAAGGACTTCAGGTATCCCTTGAGTTAGGTATTGATCTATGTAAGGGATTGTTGTGTCATGCACTTACATGAAAGGCCAGATTTAAATCCTCCAAAAAGCCACAGAAGATCTCACATTACATCTCTGCAAGAAGCTTGATTAAATGGGAATTTAGTTCAAGGTCTGAAGTTAGATATTAAAAGACCAGATGATCTTTTAATCAAAATTTGGACTCTTTCACATGGTTGAATCTGTGATTCTTGTTAGGCGATATTGACACAGATTGTTCACAGATGCATTGTGATTCCATGCCTTGTGACCATAATACTTGCATGCAAATGATTAATTACAAAGTATATTTGATTTTTTTAAAGGTCTTACCACATTTCTTCTGCCTCTGTTGAGATTGCAGTCTAAAAGCCACATGCCTTTCACGTTTTATTTTTGTTAGAATTATGTCAGAAGATGCAACAATTCACAAGCTATTTAGCTTTTGGATTAAACCAGGTAATTGTTGTTTGTAAAATATTATGGCTTTAAGTCTATAGCAACTTTGAACATTTCAGTGTTTGCTTCAAGGCATAAGGAGACAGTAACACAGCTCATTTCCTCTGCTGAGCTCTCTTTGCTGCCTTGTACAACACTTATTTCAAAGCACGCCACAGCTAAGAACTGTCGTGATCCCCATTAATATAAAATCATTGACCTCTGCTCCTGCTGGTGCTACTAAATTACATTCTGCTGCTCAGCAGCAGCCACATATGGGGCCAGCTCTTTTAGTCATGGTCAGGTGCCTTGATGTCAGTGCTGCCCCTCCTACGCTTAGGGTTTTCCTTTAATGAGGATTATGCACCTTCAAAGATTGAGGAAACCCGCTCCCTGTATAGCAGCATTTCTAATGGCATCTGGTCTTATCACACAGTAACTTGGTGTTGTAGGAAGCTGTAGAGTGAGGCTTTTTTTTTCCCCCTCTGTGAGGTATTGTGAGGCTTCATGGTTTGGTAGCTGTTTTCTCCCTTGACAGACAAACGCAGGACACTGTGAACAGAAATATCACATTTTTATGAAGCCCTGTAGTGTTGTGTTAAAACAGTATCCCGTATCATGTCTAAACCTGGGTGGGATTCCTCTCACCTTCTTGTTCATGCTAAGCAAAATTGAAGTGCACTTTGCACAGTTTTATAGTCTGCACATTACTGCGCTCTTACAAAAAGGGGGAAAAAAAGATTTTCTAGGATTGATTAGGGTTCATACAGCTTCTGAGTGTGGTCAGCTTTTCTCACTGTGTGGTCTTTCTTGCTGTTTCTTCCCTGACCCTTTTCACCCACCCCCACTCCCTTGAGACACTGTGCTTTTGTGAGCCACGGTGCATTTTTTGCCTGTAAGCTCTGTTCACTACAAATGGGCCTGAGCACAAAGTTTTTATACCAAATTTTCCTAAACTTGGCATTGTTCAACAAGGAGATATTTTATGTCCTGATCTTGCACAAATTAAGCATTTGTAGTCTTGGGCACCTATCAGAGAGACTGGATACTAGTGGTAATATCTGGCGCAATGCTTAACTGCCGCAGAAATTGCCAGGGCACTCATCCTGTGTCCATTCCCACGAAGTAGTATTCATCACATCAAGCTTGTGGCAATGTCAAAGTGAATTAGAAGTGATCATGTCCTTCTTGATGGGAGTCAAATCCTCATAGACCTTTTCGCATGAGAAGTAACAGAATAATTTGGCACAAAAAGTTTTAAACAAGAAAACCAGAAAATGTGTTATAGAATATGTACGAGGACATCTTTCTTCTGTTATAAAATACCTCTGTGCCAAGGACTTCAACATCATTGCTTATCATCTTTGGTAACTGTCACTATTTTTTCATACTCTAAGCTACTGCATGATTTTTTTGATTTTAATTTTGCAAATAATTTAAATCTGACATTATTTATCCTTTTTAAGGACTTCTGGAATTTTGTATTCTCTGTACAAAGCGATCACATAAAATAACTGTAAGTTTTGTTGTTGACTGCAATAACCACATAGTGTATATTCTTTATCATATTCTCCCTTGTGCTCCCAGGGAAAGCAAATGCTGACCAAAAAATGATCTGGACAGGAAAACATAAAATATAGAATTTTCTTGTTGGCATGTACCAGTAGCCAAATTGCAGATAAATCTTTGTAATACAAAGGAACAATTCCTCCTTTTTCTTTTGTGTGCATGTGTGAGAGGGGGAGGAGGAGGTTTTTAATTTTGTTTTGTTCTATATGAAAGGTAACATCTGGATTAACAACTTGCTTCTGAAAGCTGATACCCAAACAGAGTGCTTTCTCTGCTGAGAGATGTCCTAACCCCAGTCACACGACTGCTAATTTGGCTTTTCTCTTAATCTCTGCAGAACTTGCTGAACAGAAGTGAAACTATGTGCATGCTAATGGCTCACTTTCTATATACTCCCCTCTCTCCCTCAGAGTGTCTGGTGTGCAAAGCCGAGCTGGAACAAAGATACACTAATTATTCTCCATTAATTTGTCTGCTTGAATGGTCCTAAATACCAGAGTGATTAATTAGCGCAAAGCAGCCAGGGCAGGATGTCACACCCTTCTCTGCGTTTAAGTGTCGGCAAGGTTGTGCTCAAGTGTTGACAACAGCATATCTTTAATTTTCTGCAAGAAGAAAAGTTTAGTCAGTACAATTAATTTGAGCTCGGCTGGCTTGCAGGAATAAATGTAACATGTGGAATAATACTGCTGCTTAGGCAATTTTTTTGCATCCTTAGGGTACAGTAAAACTTTTTGGCACCTCAGTTATTAAATATTGTTTTTCTACAGTTGTTTCAATTTGGTTTAATTACTTTTGTGCACTTTGCAGATAAAAAGTGGATCATAAAACAGTTAGAAATTATTATCTTTAATGACTGGAAATGGGATATATATGAATAGCTTGATATGATAGATGAAGTAAAGAGAGACAAATATTGTCAGCTCAGTTTCCGAATCATATTAATTCAGTTTTTTTTCACGCTGACTTGCCCAAAAATATGTCGACATCATTTAAAAAAGTGTAGACTACTTTGTAGTACTTCAAGTAAATTAAGCAAAATAACTTGAAATTAAAATAAACCTAGTCCAGTAATATTTCAACTGAGATCAGCACTTGTGTTGTCCTTCTGTTTTCATATTGATCTGTTAAAAGAATAGTTAACAATACAGTTTTCTATAACTAGTTACCCAATAATGGTAAGATTTATATATACACATTCGTGGACTGTATAAGAGAATTGTTTGTGTTTAGAAAACATAGTACATAAAATAAATCATCAGTTGTAGTAGCACTTGTGATTGTAAAACTTACTGCATTCTCAAGTCCTTGTGCTTTGTTTGGATTTTTTAAACCACTTCTTGGAGCATAATTTTTTCTTTGGGGGGAGGAGTTATAAGCAAAAGAGGCCCTAGACATTAGACAATGCTTGTGACCTTTTAGCAGCTACCCTCATATAAACCCCTAAAGGGGCCATACCAGAAGCTACAGAGAGAGCTTCATCTCTCCTTGCATTGTTAGTTGCTATTGTTCTCCTTGTCAACTAATTCCCTATAATAAATGTTTGACTATGCTGTGGCTGATACAAGCTGCTTCAATGTATGTTACTTCCCACTAAAACAGACTCTTTATCATTCATTGCTGTGTTTCAGCCATCAGTATATATTTTACTTTATGTGAATTCTTCATTCAGCTGTGTGAGTGCACAGAAGTTCCTATGTTACAATGAGGGTTTGGGGAAGGGTTTAACTAAATGAGGAGCTTAAATTGACAGAGCTTATGCATATCAAGTTTTGCAGAAAGATGCAAATGCTAGGATGAATAGCGAAACATCCAAGTATGATTAAGTCAGGTATTGCAATTGTTATGGCACCTACATGTAAGAAAACAACAGACACTTCTGACAAGAGCTACCAGTTGCTGGCTCCCTCTACGGTCAGTAAAAATAAGTAGACACAAAAGACTGTGAGTATGAGCTGGAGGTCTTGGCTGTAAAGTACAGATGATTGAACTTTATTAAATGAAAAAAAAAAAGTAAAGAATACGCTGTTAAGAAACACTATCCTTTCGCTGCTGCTTTGTGTCTTGAATTTTTCTGCTTTCCAGGTTGCTTGAGTAGGAATTTTTTGCATCAGAAGTCTGTGATTGCTCAGCCTCTTCTCTCATCAATGAACAGTGCTGAGAAAGTCTTATCCCTAAATCCTGATGTTCTTTTAGGTCCCTTGTCCTAGAAATAATTCCCTACGTTTCAGATTCTAGGTCCTTAGTGATACATAGTGACTCGTTGAGGTTGTCTTTCTTCTGCCCAGTGATCTCATTTCAAAACCAACATTTCCCCATTTCTTCTCTTTCAATCATTGACTGTCCACACAGGTGAGCACACTGTATGCATTGTATCTGTGACTTCCGATAAGACAGCTCTATGATTGAACACCTCAAATCAAAATGTCTAGACAAGACATTGGGAAAAGGGAAAATTGGAGTAATTTCAAACTCTTAGGTAGTTGGTTTGACCAGAGAAATGAGACCCAACTATTCAAATGCACTCCCTACTCTTATGAATATTAACTTTTGAGGTTTGTCCCAACAGCCTTGTCGTAGGCAGTGTTCTTCACACTCTCCTACTTAATCAAAAAACCAGCATCCATCAAGCTGTTGTGAAAATGAATGAGCTGCTTTGTGGGAGAATCAATTCAGTGTACTATTACAGGGCCATGCTTGTTGGTAGAGATCCAACTTGGTTTTCTTGAAAGGTGCTAACTCTACAGCTAGTACCATTGCTCTCAATAGGACTAAACTAGTAAGTCACAAGTTATTAAGTCTTCTAAAGCTGTTACAAAACTTCAAGTGAGTACAGAATAAGACATGAGTTCAGCAGCATACACCTTGCCTCACTCACTATTATCTCACTATTGCTGGCTCTGAAATATTATCTGTGACAGAGTAGAAAGCAGTTTTTGAATATCTTAATTTTCTTAGCATGAACCATAATGTTAATTTCTGCCTTCAAGTGATACAGTCATGATTTTCTTATAGAATCATAGAACGGTTTGGGTTTAAAGGGACCTTAAAGATCATCTAATTCCAGACCCCCTGCCATGCAGGGACACTTCCCACTAGACCAGGTTGCTCAAAGCCCCATCCAACTTGGCCCGATTTAATTTCTTCTTGCCTTTATATCCAAAGGGATCTAAGTCCAAGATATTTGCCCAACATATGTTGATACTGAAAGAAATCTGTTGTGTATTTGGTGCACTGGGAATGTTATTTTAAAGTGAAAAACTTACTCCTGTTATTTTGAAAGGTCAGTGGTGATGTCAGTTTACCTGCAATGTCAGAGCTGGTCAAATGAATCTACTCTGCGTGGTGATAGCAGATCCAACTTATGTAGATGACCTGTCAGCTGAACTGTACTAGCTGTTGTACCTCTTTTGTTTCATGCCTGTGTAACATTTTCATTTAAAACATCTCACTTCATATGGCAACCAAGTGAAAAGTCCATGCTGCACAGACAAATACATGACCAAGATCAGAAATGCCCAACATGTAAATGGTACAGAAATTCGCTAATATATCCTTTCTAATTAACATTTTATGAGTTGGGTCTCTCCTTATCCCCTAGCAATTGATCTTCATTATTTGCTGGAGTCTGTGGTAAACAAAAGGCAAAATGCAGCTGTGGTTCTGGAGGATATCTGAAGTGCATCTGAAGTCTGGTTGTTTAAAAAGCCCCAGATTTCTGTTGTACAGCAAAGTATAAATGTGAAGCATGGGCAAGACAGGTTAGCCCTTCAGTTTATAAATCAGCCACCAATAAAGAACATCTAAATATGAAGCAGAATTCCAGTGAAAATTGGTATAGGGTCACTGATTGCAGAGAAACTGCATTGATGAGCAATACCTGTTTGACTCCACACCTGCGTGAGAGCTCTGTTTGTCACAGCAGGAAGATTTTGCATATATGTATTTCAACAGAGTGAGCTCTGGGAGCTAAAGAAAAATAACTGCAGTTCTCTCTTTTGTTTTATTCAAAGCCGTGCTCAGTGGCTACTTGGAATTGACATGTCCAGCTGGACTTCCCCCAAAATTAAGGGCTCAGCGTAATTTCTTTCATTGCAACATCTTCATTAATCTGTTGTCACCAGTTTTCCCTGGTGAGATTCAAATAGGGGGTCTGGTCCTTTTGTGCTAAACTTATACAAAGTTAAAGAGTCCTTAGAGCAGGTGGTCCAGGTTCATAAGGATGAGACAAAGTAGAGTATGTAAGCCGGGGGAGGGGGGAAGAAAAGAAAAAGAGAAATTGCAGGTTATTGCAAGATCCTCTCCCATTATGGAAGAAACTAAACCTGGATGTGGAAATTAATTTGATCCCCCCTTTTTGTGAAATTTGTATTTTTTTCACTTGTACCATTTTAATTTTTTAGCAAGATTTAGTCTAAATTGATGTTGTCGTTGACCTCCCTTCCTCCTTATTTACCAGCTACCTGCTGTTTACTAACATTTGTTCTCTGATAATGCTGGAAAGATGGAAATTAAATTTCAATCTTGTTTCTGAAACAGAGCTTGAAGTGTTCTTAGCTTTAGCCAAGGAACATGTGTATTTCTTCTGATTCTGAAGGTCTAACTCTGAACAATTAGGCCAGTAAAGCCAAAACAGAGGATGTGAGAGGATATGGGAGAGAAAAATGGATTCTTCTGGACTTCTGAATATCTGATGCTGTCATTTCTGAAGGACAGGGCTGCAGTAGCCTCAGAAAATTTCCGGTCAATAGAAGGTCTATGGGTGAGTTCTTGGTCTAAGAGCACAATCTCTGAGAGAGAAAAAAAAATGGTGTGGTAATATATTAGCCTTTTTTACAATATATCCTCATGTATATGAGAAAGAGAGCAGTCCCTTTTCCATCATGTTGGCATATTATGGCATGCACATATCACAGATGTAATTTGGACAGGATTTGATTCTTATGCAAGGTTACATTAGAGAAATACTAAAAAAAACTATCTAGTTCCTGCTACCTGTTTGCAATCCTTTTATCCTCTGTCACATGACAATACTAAATAGATATGATTGTATAAAATATAAATCTCTAAAATATGAGGATTTTATGTATTCTTTAAGAATTTCCATAAATAATAGGAATTTGGAAAACTGCTGATTTTTCCCCTCAGATATTGCTGCATTACAACAATTCAAAGATGTAAGTAAGAAAATTATTTTTGAGATTGATGCAGAAGCTGAGGGCAGGGTAGATCATCCAAATTTCTAGGATCCTAGAGGAGAATGTATACAGAGGAAAGCAGAGTACTTACATATACAGGTCAATGATACAGCAGACTCAAATGTAGCATGTCCTCCTGGCAGCATGTAACTTTGACGTCAGTGTTAGTCCCATTCATTAAAAGGGAAATTTACAAGTCATTAGGGTCTGAATAAATTGCTCTGCTGACTCACAGTCTTGTGTAGGATAGCAGTTCTGGCTGAATTGTGTGGACATGACTCTACATTCTCAAATGTGTGCACATGTGTGCACATGCATGCATCTGCACATAGACACACATAGAGACAATGGGTAGACCTGGCTGCACCCTAAGGGAGTAAAGGTCTGCTCCAAATCCTGCCAAAACTGGCAATACTCTTTTGACTGCCTTCGGTAAGTATTTCTAGGCTGTCAGCCGATTTATTTACCCCCCAGTATGTGATGTCACTCCTGATCATTTACACACAAAGTGCTTTCAGAAATATGTTTACAGAAGAACCTCATTCTGACTTTCATATTAGTGCAAATTAGTGGGAGTACTTTCATTGGAAGTGCTCTTGGGAGCCATTTTGGAAAGCTCTTGTTGTTTACTTGCTACTGTAAATTAATCCCAAATGTTTGCAATTATTCATGAGCCTAAAACTCAAATAAGCCCTCTCCCCTTATCTCAGTGTTTATATAGTTTCCACAACCAGTTAAAGAGGACAGAAATAAGATCTGGGACGTGGCCCCACAAATCCACTACTGCATAAAGGCATAAGCTAATATTGCTCTACAGTTGGACACACATTTGCCACTCAGTTGATGTGAGATGTTTCCCTCTACCTTTATGGATAGGAAAGCTATACCACAGTTGTGGCAGGACAAGAGAATGACTATAGGTAGCTTGTTCACCATGTGTTCACTTTCTCTTGTGTAGTGCTCATCAGCCACATCGTTGGAGGATTAAATGTAGGCACAGATAATATTAAGGTAAATACTTGAATAGGTGGCTTTGACAATATGTCACAGGGTAAATTGTTTTTGAGACTGAACCAAAATCCTGGGGACAAACTCTGTGAAATGTCTAAGTCACTCTGAAAACTGTAAAGCAAGAATATACCTATTAAAATGAATATTCTGTTCTGAGTGGTCATCAAAGGAAAAAAGTATCTTTGCACTATTGTACTATGCAGTGATCATTACACTCACAGAATTTGAACTGAAAGGCTGTGGAGTTTTTAAAATTTGGGGGTTTCTGCAGCAAGATGAGTTGCGAAGAAAGAAGAGGGCCTGTGTGGTACATCATTCTGACTAAAGTTCTTGTGGTATAATGCCATTACTAGATAAGAAACTAAACAGAAATATTCAATAAAATGTGTACATCTGCACAATGGAATAGTCCTTATATTTTACATCAAGCCACCTCAGGGTCATGGAAGGTGTTTTATTAGCACAGTCAACAATAATAGCATGATTTTTATTAGTGGGAAAAGATAGAGTGGGAGACTACTAATTATTTTTCAGCCTGAGGGGCATTTTTCCTGAAATGACTGTTAATTTGATCATTGTAGTGCAGTTCACAGATTTACATGATTTCAGTGTGACACATGGTTAAGAACTAGACTAAAAATGTTGCTTTATTAATGGTTTTCAGCGAATGTATTAGAAAGTGCTAACCATGTGGGTATAGGAATGATATTGATAGTACTTAGAAGGTTGAATCTTTTTGGAAGTAGCTAGCCTGAAGCCCTTTCCATGTGATATTTTTTGTTCATGCAGTGAGATATTAAGCCTACAAGAATGAAATAAAATCCCAGTGAAATGAGAATTTGTTGGTGTTGTCTTAGATCTATGTTCAGTGATTTTTCTAGAGGTGGGTTGGTTTTTTTCTTTTTCTTTTTTTTTTTTTTTTATTTTAACTGATCTGGCAGGTCTAGGAGCCAATTACTTTTCTAAGTAATTATTGAATCAATACATACAGCCTAGATGTTTATGTATGCATGCATGCATGTATAAATATAAATACACTGTTAACAAATCTTCCACTAGATGTGACAAAAAATTCTGGGAATACATTCCAGGTTTTAGCATTTTTAAGCACTTCGGCATTTTTCTTACCTCAGCTATCTCGTTTCCTTTCCAGCCCACATACACGCATCCTTTCAATCCTGAGGAGAGTCATGTATGCAAGCTGAAAGGCTTTTAGTTTAGATTAAGAGAAACTGCAAGATAAAAGGGAACAAAGGCAGAGTCTCCACAAGGACAAATAGTTTGCATCTTCTTTGTCACATGCTGCCTTCACTTTTCCTTACAAAGTGATAGCTTCCCTTGCTGGTGGGGACTTTTTAGAAATGCAAAACTTCAGCATGCAGCAATTAGCCCTTATTGCTGTGTGCAACTGTCCAGTGTGTAGACCAGGAAGATGTGTTGCACAGCTGCATCTTTCATCCTGCTGTGCCAGACTCCAACACGTGGCACAAGTGAAATACTCTCGCATGGTTGTATGAACATTACCTGAGTTGCAATCTGAAAAATTTGATCTTTTCAAAATTCATTTTCATTGCCACCTGTGGTAAAAGTTGTAGAAGAAACTCCCAGATCGGGGTAGCAGAGGTTCCAGTGAGCTGGCAGAGTATTTATTCACTTTTCTCTTCAAGACCATGCACATTTAGTGATTATTCACCTTCTCACTTGGGAGAACACTGACAGTAGCGTTCCCCATGCGGAGGTGGCTCTAGTCCAGGGCATTCACCTTCTTTCCTAAATATCTTATTTGCTTGCAACTCAGTCTGAATTAGGGGGTGTAAAACAAATTTCTGCCTAGATTGCTAATTGCCACTCTCCCGCAACCCCCAGATCTCTTCAGCTGCTGTAGATAACTGCTACCTTTTTGACTGCTTTGAGGTCCTGGTTTTGGTCCTGCCTGCCTCCAATCACTGCTTGCTCATCAGCAAACCTAAAAGTAATATTTCTTCTTTGTAGGAAGGTTTATTAGATACTAATTGCCTCTCACAGTAGCAAGAGACAGAAGTATTTTTACCTGCCTTTTTGTGTCTAGATTTGGTGAGGAAGAGGAACACAATTATGCAAAATAATATTTAGCAAATTCCCTACTCCTAACAGGGACAATTATATTTTTAATGATATTGTATAACTGTGAGTTCAAGAAAATTAGCCTGAACTTATAAAATCTTTTAACTGAGATATCTGAGATATGATGATTTACTATGACATGGATGGTCAGGTTTCAGCTTCCAATGCACTGATATCAGAAACCTGCCCTGAGCCTCTGTCTGGAAATATGCTCAGGCAGAAAGACTGCAAGTAGGAAGAGAGCTAAAGGATAAACTATTGTACTCCTGTTGCAGAAGCAAATAACACCACGGGTCCACAGAAACAAATGAAAACACAATAGCCCAGTCCTGCTGGGGTAACACGAGGAGGCAGCATCCTTCCTAATGGTGCCTGACCCTTCCCACCACCTTTACTTTGCCATGGGTCTTAATTCTGAAGAATGATGGTGACGAAAATACAATTCAGAGTTACCTTTCTTTCTGTCGTTTTTTTCTGCCCTAAGTTAACTTTTTTCATAGTTGAAAATTTTATTCGGTCATCTTTTCAAGTTCATTGGTGGGCACCCACAATTATCTGCAATTTATACAGACTTATTCATATCTCTTACTGATGCCTTAACCATGAGACTGAGATGGGTCAGCCTCAACAAACAGTTTTTGCTGAGAGAAAGTGGCAGACTATTGATTGGCATGACCATTATCATTTTGTTTCATGAGAGTTTTGTTTGCAATAGAAATTATTTATCTCAGTTATGCAGAACTGGAAAGCTATCCAGAGTCCATTATGTCAATCTGCAGGGGAAAAAAAAAGAAGTAAAAAGGCTAGGAGAGAAACAAACACAATCAGGCATTACAAGGACTGGATAATAGTTAACACAAATTCTCCATTCCTTGTGCTATGGTCATTCTCTGTGGACTCTCTATGATGTATCAATAGATCCTGACATGCATCTCCATAACCTAGACTTTGAATTGTCCTATAATCTATAGTAGCCATCTTGATTATATGCAGCCTCTTTTCTGATATGTGCGATCTGCGTAGCAAGGTCCCATCTGAACCTTTCAGATACAACTTTTTCTAAGAGACTTTACTTCAAATAAATTAGTTCCCTTAGGATTTGAATTATTTGAATGATTTTTAAGGAGTGTTATCATCACAGAATTGTGATATACTAATAAATATTTCATTTTTGTAACTTAGTCTTTTTTACACATACATCAAAAAAGTTAAAAGTTCTTACTTCAAGAAACAAAGTCCATTTTTTTCCCTGTAACATTTTCCTCATATTTCAATATACACAAACATGGGAGAGAATTAAATGGCATTACTGCTTATAATGGCTTTTCCTTTCTGTTTTGAATAGAAAATTTTAACTGAAAATCCTACTCTTTTAAACTAAAAAGAATCCTACTATCTTTAATGAAAAAGAAAGAATGAAAAAACACATGGTTAAGCTTTCGCTGTATTTTCCTTTTTCAGATTCACAGCATGAAGAAACATCGTTAAACGAGCAAAATAGCACTCTTCATCCTAACATACTTTTACTTGATCGGTACTTACTTTCACATTAATGTAACATAAGGTACAGTTCTACAGTGATGTCTCTTGTGATATGTTTACACTTCATAGCTAAAACAGCTCTAGAGTATTATGGGGGAATTATGAGCTTGGCAGGTATAGGGCATGGGATATCTAAAAGTTCTGACCCTGGGAAACTGTCGGATACTTCAACCATTTCTACTTTGTCCAAGACAACTGCAGCTTGAATACTATAAATTGAATTGGAACAGAACCTTTATATTTTAAAGGGGAAAAATAAATGTTGCTTTCTAAAAATTTTATAACTGAGTAGACTTGAGGCTATAAAAGACTGTTTTTAACAGAAGTCTGTTGGCTGGAAGCTCAATAGCATCTAAAAATGTGGAGCAGTTTCATGCAACTAAATGAGAAGGAAATGATTATACAAAAATCAAAACAGTATTGCTGTTTGGATGTTCTTTAAAGCTGTGAATAGCCACCTTTGCTTTAAATTTCACATTTTTGAACTTTGAAAAATGTTCTTGAAGACAATTTGGTGCTGTTTTTTCCCTCCAAAGCCATATGGTTGAGAGCATTAAGCACTGCCCTGGGAATCAGGACATTCTCACTCCTTGTCTCATCTTCACTGCTGATGGGTCTTAATACTTTCTGTTTCTTTAAACTTTGGAAATGCTATTTAATTATGCTATGCAACAACCGAGTTTGCAAACATTAATTAAGCCTCATAGCTCCCTTGTGGTCTGAGACAGGTAAAATACCATTAGTCTCAGATAATAGGGAAAATAAAGCTCAGAGGGGTTAAGTGGCATGCCCAAAGTCACAGAAACAGTAGTATTGGATCAGGATTATAATTCAAATTGTCTCTTAATCTACAATGACTCTCAAGTAAAGCAAATGTATTAAGATGAGCTCCTCAAGTTAAAAAGGAAGAAACAAGCAATTTAGCTGTTTTGAAAATTCAGTACCCTTAGGCTGAGTTACCTCATAGTAAATATTCATTTGAGCCTCACTGATTAATAAATAACCACAAACTTGAAGAAGCCACTTCAACATTGAGGAAGACAACCAGAATACAAACAACATCCTCTTAAGTTTCTAAGACAGAGAGTGGGGTAAAATTATGTAGAGGGCATCACCCCAGGGGCAGGCTGTGGGGATGGCGTTTCAGAGAGCAGACTCCTGGGGCACAGTTGGCTTCCAGCTGCTACTCTGCCCAGTGAAACACAACAGTGATATCATCTGTCCAGGAGGGGTCAGGGAAGGTTTTCCATCCTGTCAGCCAGGCCAGTCAACACAGGAAGGCAAAAGAGGCTGTTGGAGAAAGAAGTAAGTGACTGCTGCATTTCTGCTCTGTGTGGGTCACGAGGCATAGCAAGGAGACCCACCTGCAGTGGAGCTTTGCTGTGTACCTGCTCCGCAGAGATGAGCCCCAGCTGCGTTTGGTCTCCATGCCTATAGCTTCCTGCAGAGAAATGAAACCAAGAATTGACAGAGCAGAACAATAAGCTTTGCCTGGGACTCTGCAAGCAAAGGAGGAGGGAGGATATTCAGTGTTCAGAGTAACATATTAACATCGACCATGAAGAAAAAAGATCTGAAGCAGCACAATAACTGGGGTATTTACTCAGGATTATGTACCGTTCCCTCTTCAAGCACTGTTACATATTCAAGTGGCCAGGAGAGAGTATTCTGCAAAACAGCAAAGAAACCCTGGTTAGACACTCCATATATATATATAATTTCCCACATACTATCGCCAAATGTAGGCACATACCCTCATTTTAAGAATGTATAAGAAGGATTAGTGCACTTGTTTCCTATATGAACTATTAAATAATACTGTTTCTACAATTCATATACACATGAGTTTTTTATCCAATGTATTTTCTGCACAGAGTTTACTTCTGCTGGTGCTCAGGCAAACAGTTCTTCAAGCATGCCAGGACCTGTGCTCATGCCTTGTGAAAAGCCTGCCCTCATTGGGAAGCCTGTCCTAGTGTGCCAGGACATAAGGAATTGGGGTGAACCTTCACTGCCCTTCTGTTCTTCCTTCTGAGCTAGATCTTTACAAGGTCTGTGGTGCCAATACCAGCTTTCTGAACTGCAGGCTATAGTTCTCTGGATGCTCTTCTTCAACAGCCAAAGCCAAGTCAGTTGAGTTGAAGATGAAGATACAGATAATTGTGTTAGTGGCAGATGTCTGCGGTCCCATTTATGCCTAGGAGACAGATGACATGTCAGAACACATTATGAAGTTCTGAGAATACTTACAAAGAGATTCAGGCAAATGAAGATATTCTCTGGACCAGTGATATTCCTCTGATATTCCCTTTGCTTAACTTTAGGTCTTCAGGATATTCTAGCAGACCAATTTAGCAGGGAAATCTCAAATAATCACAAGGAACTCCTCAAATATTTTGTCTTCCAGATGTCATGCAAAGCACAGAATTGTTTGTGACATGCCATAACTGTTAATGAGACACAAGACTACTTCAGAAGATATGGAAGAATTGGACTGTCTTAAGTATGCTCATTACATGTATTTTTTTCATGAGTACCTAGCATACGTCTGCCCTTGGGCAAGCTGACCAAGCTCAAGTGCTGTTATTCTGATGACTTCACTTTGTACCAGGTACATCTACTAAATCTAATCCAAACAAAAACCTTCTCTAACAGATCTCAACAGTACTCGACACTTCTTCACGTGACAGTTTTTGTCCGTGCTGAAGCCTGCAGCACTGCCTCTCAGCTTGATTACGGTTCTTCTGACCACACCTCACCGCATTTCCTCGGATGCAGCCATGTTACATTTCTGCTAGGTCACAGAGGAGAAATTCTTGAAATGAGTAACTGTTGGGATTTTTGCCAACAGGCTCTGGCTAGCTACTCAATCATTCCATCATCTTTCAATAGATACTGCTTTCCTGGTTGTTTTTTACCAGCCAAAAGACTAATAACCTGAAGGAATTCCTCAAGTATTCGGGGGTCCAGATATTTCCTTCTTCCATGCTTTATATACTGTCTTTCCGAAAGTTGTCTTTGAACCATGTCTGCAAGTACAGCTTAAAGCTGACTCATACTTTCAATAATTAAAACCTTTTTTGTCCCTTATTTTTTTTACTGGCCAAGGCTATACTTCATGTCCTGAATGCAATTAGCACATTTTATTTTCTTCTTGACAGTGTGGTATTAATATAAGCCTTGTTGAGACTGAGTTTGTGGCACAGATGAGAGGTTTTTGATGGTTTTGCAGTGACTATCCAGGAAGGTTTCTGATTTGTGCCTACTATTTTTTATCAAAGGAAAGACCCACATAGTTTTGTTCAATTTGAACCAATACAATCTCTCTCCCTCTTTGAATAGCAACCTTTAAAGATTTATAGGGCAGCAGCTTGGAGTTCACTAACTATACCAGAGACACATGAAATTACAGTTCTGATAGAAGGTGTGAATTCTGACAGCATCAGAAGTTTCAGAATAAAACTAGGAATTTCACTTAAATCCTCAGATTTTTTTAATTCTCAGACTGAAATGGAGGGAAAGAAATGGCCATTGAGGCTAAGACAAGCTTTCCTAACACAGTGGGATTTATCAACAGGACAAAGAGCTTTCCTTAACACATAGAGGAGAAGGCTGGAGAAGCAAGCAGAAGCACCCATTCATAAGCTGTCAGACATCCTCTTTCTACAGCAAATATTTTAATTAGAAATAAACATTGAGAGTGGAGGGAATCCCTGTTTCATGTTGAAGATACAATTTATAATTAGAGGAATATCTTCTGATAGTTTTTTAGATGTAAAGCTAGTTTTTACAGGGAAGGTTAAAACAAAGTCTATATGCATGTATCTTTTCCACCTATCATTCGCTTAGGATGGTCACACTGAGTTTAAACATCCTCTCCTTCACGTTTTTCACACTGGGGAAGTAGGTGATGCTGAAGAGAAGAGGGGAAAAAAAAAAAAAAAAGAAAAGAAAAGAAAAAGAGAAGCGTTTGACACAGTTTAATTCCGTCATGGTCTTTTGCCTGGAATTTGCTCCAGTGTCTGTCAGGGGCATAGTAAACCCGTCCACTTCCTTCTTACAACTTTGCATTTGGTTTTGCCTTACATGTTTTCTCATACAAGAACTGCTTGTGAGAACAGAAAGCAACCCACACCACATTTTGTACAGCTTGTCCTAATCAAAATAAGAGCATCCTGGCAAACATTTGGTAGAGAGAGTGTAATAATTATTGGTTTGGTTTTCGTTAACCTCTTTTTGTTTAGTCAACATTAAGTCAATCCACCTGGAGCTTAATACTGTATGTTACTATAGTAACTTTACAGCCTATTTGATTGTGACAAAGGGCTTCATCTGGTCCATTTCATGCTCCTGTGTCGACCTACTCCCTCCCAGTGTTTTATTATATCTGTCTTTAAGAGTATCTGCAGGAGCCACAGCTGCTGTGCTTTTGTAGCAGAAAGCAGCTTTCACTGTGTGAAATACTCTGCTCTAAAAGGTCTTATGGGCTGATGGCATTATTGAATTTCAAAGCAAAGACAAACAACATTAAATTGTTTAAAGCTAATATTCATGTTTTGCTATACACCATGGGTTGGTTGTTTTTCAGAGTGGAACAGTATATAATCACTGGTTGATGCCCTTGAGAACAAAACCACAAAATAAAGTGATGTAGAATACAAAGAGACTTGAAAGTAATTCAGTTTTCAAAACAAAACAAAACAAAACAAAACAAATGTATTGGGGGCTCAGGAAAAATATTAACTGCAAGATCTGGAGCTAGCAGTTTGTAAAATGAAAAATTGGATAATGCTCTACAAACGGGCCAGATCCTTCCCTGTTAAACCACTGTGAAGCCATTGATTTTAACGGCATTACTCCTAAATTTATACTAGTACCAGGCTGAGTAGTACATGACCCATGAGTGCAAAATGTTTAAGACTTTCCAACTGTCGCCTGTTCATTTTACAACCTGGTTGTTCTATAATGCTCTAACCAGCCATGTGGATGATTGTAACAAGCTGCTACGCAGCTATTGTTTGGACTACCAGCACCACAGAACTCTTTCATTACAATGTTTGTTCCTGCTGTTGTTTAAATTTACCTTACTCTAGCTTCTCAAGACAATTTATTCCTTGCCAAGCTTTTTTCCCCTCCATGCTATACAGCTGCTGGCTTTGTGTGCAAAAATACTTTACAAATCTATTTTTATTGAGTCCATTCAGATTTGCTGCATATCACTAATATTTATCCGCATATTTGATTTGAGAATAAAACGTGTTCTCTGCCCTAGTTTCTCTTACTCCTCGCTTGATATTACGGGATGCTTCTGAATAAAGATCTGTGCATTTCTTTGTTGCCAGCGCAAGGGCGATGCAGTGAGGTTCCTCCTGCGTTTCAGCGGAGCCCCACTCCAGTTGTGTTAATTGTTGGGCTGGAAGGGCAGTGAGTGCTGAATGCTGCCTTGTTAACTTGCTAAGCAGCTGGTCAGCAGGGTAGTTTGATTCCAGCAAGGCTCTTGACACCTCTGCCAAGGGTTATTGATACCTCACACACCCCAGCTGAGACAGATTGTTTTAGTCGTGCTTCATATCCATAGCACAGCCTGTAGTTAGGAAAAAAAGTGATTGACAGCTCACACCTCCTGGGCCCTTCTTACTACCAGACACAACATCTGCTATGCCCTGTGGAGCAGTGAACCAACACACACTGAGAGAACTGTTTCTAGTATTGTCAGGGTTGATTTTGTTTAACCCTTTCTGGCTGCTCTCTGGAGATGCACATAGGGGTTTCTGTAATCCTTTACACGTGCTTAAAAAGTGTGGAATATTTGACCAAGTGAACACCAGAGAAAATGGTGCTAGTGATGGCAAGGAAACCAGTCGGCAGTTCTTCCTCAATAAGGTGATCGACATGCTCTGGATTGCAAAACAAAAACTGGGTTATCTCTACTGAAGAATTGCTTATTTCCAAATAACGCCATGGATGCAACTGAAGAGGAGTGCAGCTCTGAATCCATGGCATGATGCAATTTCTCTGAGTGTACACTCAGAAGGGGGCTTAACCACGAAGCTAAGCAAGTCTGTTCTGTAACTAGCTACCTAGGTCAAAGCATACTCTGGTTAAAGGTTAGGTTATATGTGCAAATACCAGAGGTGTATGGCTTTTCGATGGAGAGCAGAGAGATAAATGAAGATACTATTTGCTTCCTTCAGAAAACAAACCAGTAAGAGAGTTAGCAACTGCAGCATCTTCACTATAGATGATCTCACTTTTGATTACAAATATAGGTCATTAAATATACATGCAAGGAGCTTTCATAAACTATGTTCGATGTGTGAAAGAATGATGAAAAATGTTTTAAAGATTCCCCAAAATAAACTGATAGTTTTAAAATACATCTGACATGTTTGAAGTACTGATTTGTCTTAATTTTGGACAGATTTTTTAAATATTTTCCTTCTAAAATAAAACCAGAAGTATTGTTGAAGCCTAAAAATGAGTATTTTTATAAATCGTAGAATCATAATGGAAAAGACCTTTGAGTCCACCTGTTAACCTAACACCACTAAGTTAATCTCTAAACCACACCCCTAAGTGCCACATCTACATAACTTTTAAACACCTCCAGGGATAGTGACTCCATCCCTTCCCTGGGCAGCCTGTTCCAATGCTTGACAACCCTTTCAGTGAAGACGTTTTTCTTAATATCCAATATAAACTTTCCCTGGCACAGCTTGAGGCCATTTCCTCTTGTCTTATAGCTTGTTACTTGGGAGAAGAGACTGACACCAGCCTTGCTACACTTTCTTTTCAGGTAGCTGTTGAGAGCAAAAAGGTCCACCCCAAGCCTCCTTTTCATCTGGCTAAATGGCCCCAGTTCCCTCAGCCACTTCTCACAGAACTTCATCAGATTTGTTGCGCTTGTTTGGACACACTCCAGCACCTCATTGTCTTTCTTGTAGTGAAGGGCCCAGACCTGGATGCAGTATTTGAGGTGTAGTCTCACCAGTGTCGAGTACAGGGGATGATCACTTTCCTAGTCCTGCTGGCCAAATTATTTCTGATACAGGCCAGAATGCCGCTGGCCTTCTTGGCTGCCTGGCTACAAGCTGGCTCATGTTCTGCTAGCATCAGTCAGCACCACCAGGTCCTTTTCCCCCAGACAGCTTTCTAGCCACATTTCCCCAAGACTGGAGTGTTGTATGGAGTTGTGACCCAAGTGCAGGACCCAGCATTTAGCCTTGTTGAAACCCACACAATTGTCCTCAGCCCATCCATCCAGCTTGACCAGATCCCTCTGTAGAGCCTTCCTACCCTCAAACAGTGCAACACTCCCACCCAACTTGGTGCCATCTTCAAACTTACTGAGGCTGCACCCAAGACCCTCATCCAGATAACTGTTAAAAATACTAAACATAATTGGCCAAGTACTGAGTCCTGGGGAACACCACTTGGTAGCCACCAATTGAATTTAACTCTTTTGCCCTTCAGGACTGCCTCCTAAGGGATTCTGTCAACCAGGCTCCCAAACAGGCCAAATTCAGCTTTCCTGAAGCCAGAAGTAGCAATTCTGATGACCCTGTCCTTACTTCTCAGGGAATGTAAAACTTATTATCATCTTGTGCCCAAGACAGCTCCAACCATCACATCACCCACAAGTCATTTTCCGTTTGCAAAAAGCCAGCTCCCTTCCCTAGCTGGTCACTCACGAACCGTGTCAGGAAGTTATCTTCTACACATGCAGGAACTTTCTGGACTGTTTCCTCTCTGCTGTATTTTATTCCCAGCAGACATATGATAAGTTGAAGTTCCCATGAGAACAAGGAATAGTGAAATCTTATTTGCTTTCATCATATAAGTATGCCCAGTGAGACTTTCGTAGAAAAAGTAATGCAAAGCTAAAGAAGTCTTATAGTAATGGATCAGGACATTTTGGTTCTTTTATTTTCATCTGAATACAGAATGGCTTCCCACCTTACTGTCATGTTTTAGAGCTGATGTTTACCTGCTATATTATCTCTGTTTACGATGCCATAAGGATGTGTTATGCTACAGAGGATCTAATAGCTTTATTTATTTTATCTTTATCCTAGCTATATAATTAGCAATATTATTATTGCTAAGCATCGCTATTACCTTTTGCCAGCACCATGTAACTCTGATTTCAGTCACTATGTGTTTTATATCCTGGAAAAAATTATTGACTGAGTTTACATGATACTTTTTGCTCGTATTTCATGGGACTATATGACTGTGTTCTGCTGGTAGACTGAGGTTTTTTGTTACAGTAAACTAGCAGTATGACTACATGACTTTCTGCACACAACTCTCACTTCTGGTGGTTGTCTGTCTATCTTTTGCTCCAGATATCACCACAAACTGAGCCCATTTATGGGGTAAACAAGTGACCTTCAAGAACCCAAACTGTACTTTCTAATGTTTTTAAAACTTAGATCAGCCTCAATGTGGATTACATGAAAAAAAACAAAATACCAAATTAGTGAAAGTTATTTTTCGTTCTCGACTTGCATAGTTACTATAACTGCATTTGCTGTAAAGGTTCCTTTAGCTTATTCTTGAAATAAGGACAAGTGTATAAACTGAGGTATAACCTGAAGTCATGTGCATGGCAAAGTCAAGCTTTGAGTTATAGTCTATTTTTTAAATAGTTGTCACCTCTAGAAGTCATATTTGTTTAAAAGAATGCCACATTTACTCCAAATGAGCAGTTTGTAGGTTATTTTGAGATACTGTCAAGAAATAACTTACGTACTTAAGTTCCTTTTCTTTGAATTTATCATCAAATCTGAAAGTGCTTGATGTTTGAGAGCTTCAAAGTAGGCTTTCAAATAAACAAACAGCAGTCCCACTTCTAAAAACAAACTAATTTCTAATCTTCATTTCTAATGCTCCACTGGTAAGGTGGATAATGCAGACTCACCAAGTCTGAATAATGATCTTTTATTTGTTGTCTAAATCAACCAGAAATGAAGAAATCAGCCGCACTTGCAGCCAGTGAAAGAATGTGGCAACATCTTGAACAGACAGTCCCATGGCACTTAAGAGGCAAAGAGCAACCAGAGCCAGACAGATAAGGCTTCAGGAAGAGGCTCTGGCACCAGTGAAACTTACCCAAAATAACCTTCTTCAACATCACAGATTTAGTTTCTGATATTGATAAAGTAATTTGTCATGGGTTCAGCAGCAGCAGTCATTTTTCTCCTTCTTGGTAGCTGGTGCAGCGCTGTGTTTTTGATTTTGGGCCTGGGAACACTGCTGATAACACCAGTGTTGTCAGTTACTGTTTGGTGATGTTTAGGCTGGCCAAGGACTTGCTGAGTCTCATGCTCTGCCAGGGAAGGGGGGAAGCCGGGGGGAAGCAGCGACAGGACACCTGACCCAGACTAACCAAAGAGATTATTCCATACCACAGCAGGTCATGTCCAGGATGTAGAACGGGGAGGAGAGACCCGGAAGGATGGTGAGGGTGCATGGTAGGGGGTACTGGTGGGGGTGTACTGCGTGGTCAGGCTTGATATCTGATGGTGAGCTATTGTATTCTCCTTTTCCTTGTATTTCTCTTGTCATTATTATTATTGGTGGTAGCAGTAGTGGTTTGTGTTATACCTTAGTTACTAAACTGTTCTTATCTCAACCTGTGGGAGTTGCATTCTTTCGATTCTCCTTCCCATCCCTCCAGGAACAGAGGGAAGAAAGAGGGGGAAGTGAGTGAGAGAGCGACTGTATGGGTTTATAAGCTTAAACCATGACATAATTATAGTCAAAATCAGATATATATTTACAGAATACATAAAAATATGACTGGTCAGCAACTGACATCCATACAGGTAATTGATATCAGTGCAAGTCAGTACTGAGTTGCCCATTAGTAACAAAGAGATCAGCACACTGGATTACCGATTGCTCGGTTGTGGTATCTGACAATATTGAAACCATAAAGTGACAATGGACAGAAGTTTGGGAGAGTGTTGGGTTCACGTTCATCATGTCACACTTGTACCTGTGTGATACAGACACCTTTGAAAAGAAGGAAGAGCTCCTCTAAATCAAGCAAGTCATAATGCAGTAATCTGAGAAACTAGAATAGTTGCAGCTGGATTGTAAATAACTTCATCAAAGCCGTAGGGAAGAATAGGGGAAGCAAAACAAAAACAAACCACATATAGTAGAAAGCAGGAGAATGGTCCTTTCTTAATCACTTTTTAAGGTTTGCAGTGAACTAGCTGTATCTGATTTTCCCTGTCCCTTTTATGTTGATGTGTCAGAATGTATAAAAGAGTCCATGTCGAGTAAAGGAGGAAGACACAGCGCACCAAATACAATTACCTCCAGGACACACAAAATCTACATTCCAATTTTTTTTTTTTTTTTGTTTTTTTCCCCCTCCTGAGAAGGCAATCTTATTGTTTACTCTGGAAGGCAAAACCAAGAGTCAACACAGAAACAACTGCATGAAAACCTATGGCTTCTGCTAGACTACACAAACTAAAGGTTTTTTCTGCTCTGAAATCTACCATATTTGAAAAGATGAAGGTCTTACTCAAGCTCTTATAACTACAGGGTAGTAATTCATATCAGTTTGACTCCAAAATTCTGTTTGTGTGTGTGCTTGGCTTGTTTTTATTACAGGAGAGCATCTCAGTAGAGCAATCAGAGCGAAAAACAGTCCTGCATGTGTGTGCATATATATATATATATACATATATATATATATATACTCCTACTTCTCTGAAAGCATGACATTCTGCGATAATCACTGAGATTTCAGAGTCATACTGTAACTTAAGTACTTAGAAATTACCTGCTAGAGAACTGAGAAGGACTTGGGAGTGTCGGTAGATGATAAATTGACTATGAGCAGGCAGTGTACCCTTGAGACCAGGAGGGCCAATAGCATCCTGGTGTGCACCAGGAGGAGTGTGGCCAGCAGGTTGAGGGAGGTGATCCTCCCCCTGTCCGTGACCCTCGTGAGACCACATCTGGAATACTGTGTTCAGTGCTGGGCTCCTCAGTTCAAGAAAGACAAGAAGCTACCCAAGAGGGTCCAGGAGAGGGTCACAAGGATGATCAGGGGTCTGGAGCACCTGTTTTATAAGGAGAGATTGCAGGAGCTGGGCCTGTCTACCCTGGAAAAGAGAAGACTGAGGGGGATCTCATTAATGCATATTAGTATCTCAAATGTGGGTGCCAGGAGGATGATGCCAGACTCTTTTCAGTGGTGCCCAGAGATAGGATGAGGAGCAGTGGCCCTAAACTAAAAGACAAGAAGTTTCACCTCAACATGAAGAGGAAGTTAATTGCATTGAGGGCGGCAGAGCACTGGAACAGGCTGCCTGAGGGGTTTTGGAGTCTCCTTCTCTGGAGATATTCAAAACCCACTTGGACACGTTCCTGTGTAACCTGCTGTAGGTGACTCTGCCTTGGCAGAGGGGTTGGACCAGGTGATCTTCAGAGGCCCCTTCCAACCCTGGCGATTCTGTGAAATGGTAATATAATGAGAGTGTTTCAATATGTTACTTTCTTCCAGTAGCCAGTTCAGTCTAGATTTGATTCTTAGCAGAAGTAAGTGCAGAGAAAAAATATGTGTAACCAGATTTAATTTCCTTCTGAGGGTTCTTATTGAGCAGGACACATTATAACATATTTCAGAAGACCTTTTTTTTTGTTAATTAAAATGCTACTTCACTACCTGTCATGCTCCACCCCCTTGGACTGCAGATGCGATTTATATCAGTGGCTGACAACAAAGCATAATGTACAGCACTGATACAAATTTTAAATTTTAAAACTCTCTGGGAAGCCTTATATACACATTTATAATTTCCTTTTTCATTGGGTCCCAAATGAATGGGCTTGCACTGCCGGAAAATGAAATCAAATGAAATACCTAGCTCTGGATTTTTCTCTCCAGGTGGCAAGAAATAGGGGTCTGAGGACTGCTGTCAGGCAGCTTTTTGGAGGACATCTCTTCCTCCTGCTGTTGTTATGAGTCCCTTCACAGCCTCTGGACACCTCAACTTCATCAAAACTAAACCAAGGAGATACGAATTATTCAATATCACTCATACAATAGTACAATAACTTCCAATGTCATGGAAATGCTGGGAAATATATGTTTTCATAGTATTTGATTTTACTAAATGAGTGATTAGCTTTCACCGGAATCTTTTTCTGTAAAGTGCCTTTAAAAGAAAAAAAGTCTCTAGTGTTATGTTTGACCAAATACCACTCTATCCAAACATCTTTCTGATGTTGATATAAAAATTCAAGTATGGCCTGTTGTGTTGCCAAATCTGGCCAGATATCTGAGCATTCCTATATCCAGTGGGCTATTAGAAACAACTGTACCTATTACTTTAAGTGGCAGTTAGATTTCTGCTGAGACAACCGAGAGAACATCCTTTCCCTGACCTGTTCTTCTCTCTGAGCTGCTGGTGTCTTTTTCAAAGCTTTGCCTTGTTGTTTTCTGTGCTTCTGTGGCCCTTTCTTCCATGCTTCTACTAAGCCCATGAGCAAACTGATGAAGGCGGCTCAGCCTGTGGTGATGTTTTCCAGTGGAAGCGAAGGGAATTATAGCTTTGATCATTCAGTCTTGGGGTAGGCTTCTTAACAGGAAGCCAGCTGTGATCCTGAAATGTGGAAGACAGCATTTTTAGGAACTGATGAAGTTTGTTCTGTCCCTGAGCTAAGGATGACATGCCTATTCAGAATCTCAGTTCGTATCAGACTCTTCTGTCCTTCAGATAGCAGTGACTGGAAACATTTTGTTTTATCATCTCAGCTGGCGCATTTTCTTCTTAAATGCAGACTTTGTTACAGTGATCCATAACTGAGAATCCCTTCAGGCTTGTCTACTACATTGCACTCTATCAGAGTCAAAGTGTGAAGAATCCTTGAAATCTCCAGTTCCTGCAGAATACAGTTGCTTTTCCTCACAAGCGCCGTGCTAGTGAGAGTATATCACAACTCAGCTCTACAGGCTATGTTCAACACTAGAAAATCAGGGTGCCACAAAAAGATCTTACAAGCCCTGTAGTCAGCTATAAGTAAAAGGGCATCTGAAAATGTGGAATTCAAATCCCAGGGACATTCAAGATAGTCAGAACAGAGATGAGACGGTTACAGCTCTTGAAGTGACCCCTTCTTAATTGCACTTGGGTCCCAACTCTGGATACTTTCAGATAACTTTAAGCTCCATGGCTTTTCTGTTGCTACCAGTCCATCACATTTAGAATTTTAGTCTAATAGTTAAACATTTACTGCCAGGTACGCTCTGTGTGAGTAAGGCTGCTATCTTCAAAGGCCATTACTTTAGAGATTGTTGGCTTTAAACCTGCTGATATAGATATTC
Source organism: Amazona ochrocephala (assembly GCA_039720435.1). NCBI lineage: Eukaryota > Metazoa > Chordata > Aves > Psittaciformes > Psittacidae > Amazona > Amazona ochrocephala. Next base: position 58,193,057 of record CM077878.1, read on the forward strand.
TGTAGTGCTGTGAATGGGCATACAAGGATCATTTTTGTGAATTTTGCAGTGCAGGATAAGGGGAGCTGCTGCTCAGGTGCTGCTTACAGCTATTTTTTACTCCTAAGTACTTAATAATCAATAAAGCCTGCACTAATCCATCCTTACAGGGTGGAGGGGAAGAGTTGGCAAAAATTCTTCCTCCCTTGTGCTGTTTTGCTACCTTCATTTAGCCGCAGCGCAGTTCAGCACTAAGTCACTGAACCAGATACAGACTGACCTTTTGGGTGACCTTGAGCCACTTACCTCTCTATGCTTCTTTTTTGCTTCCCCTCTTTGTTGTTTCCTTCAAATGCATAGCATAAAATTATGCAGAGCTGATTGTGTCTTTAAAGAGCATTTTCTGCCTTAGCAGAACCCCACCCCTCGCTGTTAATTCCAGGTTCTTAGGCTCATGATTAAGTTACTATGGTGGAACAAGGTATCTTACATCTGTTGCTCATTAGGGGGAATTGCCTGAGCCAGAGTAAATGACTACATTTGAAGCAGTCATCTTGACTTTCTCTGTAGTCAGTGAAAAGAATTTGTCACTCTTAGGTTGTGTTCTGCAGTAGACAGCTAACATACATCAGGTGAATCCTGTCCCCTGAACACCTTCTTCTCTCCATTGATTATGAAAAGTGTCTAGAAGAAATAGTTGAGATAAAGATTTCCACACTGAGGTAGTCTAAAGTTATGTGGAAATTACTTTCCTAGTGAGCTGTCATATATGTGTCCTTTGCCTCAAACAAAAGTGAACTGCTTTGATGCAACTAATTTTTTATGAGCTAGGTCAAATTGTTGTATGCTTACTCTGAGCCAAATATACACATGCAATTAACATGGCTCAGCTGACATGTAAATGGATCACGTGTTCACTCACCTACTTTTTCTAAACACATTTGTTTACCATCAGCCCACTTTGTGACCAAGTCTTTTTAAAACCCCTTCTTTTCCCCCTCTCTTTGACTGTACATACTGAGGGCAAGGTCACTCTTCTACTGATTTATCACATTTATCTTAGTCTCTCAAGCAGAGTAACCTCAGTTTCCACCTCTTTCTGAGCTTTGCTTTTGCTTTTACTCATAAGATCCCTTCTTTCTATGCAGCCTTCTCAATGCTCCTTATGAAGGACACTATAAAAATGAACTGAATTTTAATACCTAAGTCCTAGAAAAATTTAAAATGCAGACTGTAGGTATGAGTATAAACTATTTTGTAAAACAGCAGCCTTACAATTTTTAAACCTGGCTGTAGTATGAATATAAGATTGCTTTAAAGCAAATACTTGTAAAGACGCAAACAGCTAGAAAGGCACCCTTGAAAATATTTTTCATAGTATGTCTGTGGGAGATAATATTCCCAAGCAAAATCTCTTTTTGTTGCTGTTGTAACTGGATGTGAAAACAACAGAGCTGTTTCTATAATGTAAACAGATTTTAATGTAGATTTCCAAATACTCATCTAAGACTTTTTATTGAAATATGGTTGTTTACTTATGGTATAGAAATTACACAGATATACAACATAAGTTTGATGTCTATTGTATGCATTTCTGGCCATATCAAATATTTAATACCTGGTATTCTTTGGGATTTGTTAACATCTCCTTTAAAACTTGCCTGCGGCAGTTACAAGATGGAACGTAAAAAGTGGTTTTGATTATCGTTTTGGATTGTCACCTCGACAGTTTGGATTGGGTTTTATAGGCATGGAGAAAGAACACACACAGTCACACACAATTGCTCCTTTTCACTTTGCATCCCTTTCCCAGTAGACAATACTCTACAGAAATGGCTCAGGAGCAGAACAGACATGAAAGGATTACCAAGTGGAGTTATTTGAAGGAAACCTGGTTTATTATTATTTGGAGTCAAGAATATCTAAGTGGCCAGCTTAATCTATAAATTGCTATTGTCAAGGGATCGCAAATAGACCTTAGTGGGTATTTCAGTGGTCAAGTCAAAGACACTGCTGCAAACAAAAACAGAGGAAGAGAAAAAGCAAGTGGAAGGAAAGAGAAGAGTAAATAGAAATTCAAAAAGCAAGAGAGGAAAAGCAAAGTATCTTCAGCTTTGGTTGCCCATTGAATGAATACGAAATATTTAACACCAAGAGAAGTCTAAGGTCTGTTTAAGTTTTAATCTGAGCTGGAGGATGCAGGAGTATACTAACATATCTATATGTTTCCTTTAAAAAGAAAACTAATCTGTCTGCTGTTTTGAGTACCTCACCACCGATTAGTTCGCAGGTCCCCTCTAGGATGAAGGCTGCGCTTGGCCACGCTGTTCTAGGAGTGCCCATCAATCTCTTTGTGTCCACTGGGGGAAGGACATTTTGTCACAAGTGAATGGAATCTTACCTGAGCATCAGACAGTGGGTGACAGGGTTCCAATAACTATTTATTTGTAGCTGGGGTTTGTGTTTGTTTTGATGCAGACTGGAGGCTGCTGTTTGCGCAATTAAGCAGGCTGCTCTGGGCACTAAATATTAGGCATGAGGAAGACTCAGATGAGTGAGTTTATCATAAGCGAAGGAGAAGGAAATACCACCGTTAGATACAGCGCTGTGTTTCTGCTTTCAGACTCTTTCACGGTATGATTGCAAGTTGAGTTTCTGAGATTTTCTGTAAATGACTCCTGAACATCATAATGAATCGAGTATATTAACATCTGTCTTTGCATTAAGTCTGCACAGAGCTTTACCCTGAAATCCACAAGTCTTTGTGAAGCACACAGATTTTTTTTTTTTCATTTAAGTCCTTTTATTATTGTAGTGCCAGCTATTGCTGCTATTGTTAAATGTCTGTCAGCGTTTCCATTATAAATCTTATTTTCAAGGGATTTATTACCTACCTATTTTACTTCATGTTGTTCTGAAACTTGCCATAGAAAATTTTTAATATGGACTAAATGCCACTCTCTTGCCTTGCCACATTTGATTTAAACACATATAGGTATTCTGGATTGACTGTTGCAAAAGGTAAAGAAGGATCTCTGGTAGTATCATTTTGCTACAAAATAGAAGTTGGGCAGGAAGTTAAACAAAGCATGATTTTCTTTTTCAATTTGGAGAAAAAATGCAGAAATTTTTGGTTTGCAAATAAAATTTGTCAGACTTTCATGACTGCACACTGTGTTGAAGGACATTTTTCCTCTCCAAAAATAAAAATGTAAGATCAAATACCATGTTTTGTGCGTAGCTATACTTTCAATATTATTTCTTATAAGCCCCATAATTCTTATTTATGCTTGACACTTAAGAATGCACAGAAATAGTGAGCTTAAAAAACACATCTTTAAAACGTATAGAGAAATGCTTTCAGTCCCAGATAATTACGTAGTTCTGTGACAAATCATGAGCTGTAATGTTGTCGTAATGCAAAAATTCCTTCCCATTGTCTTCCCCCTACTACTGCAGGTGAAGGAGTTACAATAAAAAAAAAAAAAAAAAAGCCATGGAACTACTTAATTCTCTATGTTTGTCCATTAGCAATAATCCTAAGGGCAAAAAAATATGCTTTATCATGATTGTAATAAGCACAACATATTTTCTTTATTGAGAGATGGTTAAATGGTAAAATGATTTTGTTCTGTAAGAACCTAGAGTTGGAGGAAATTTCTAATCAGAGAGGGCTCTTTATTCTAGCAGAGAGCTAATGAGACTTCAGTGGCTGGAAGCTGAGGCTAGTTATGCTCAGGTTAGAAATAAGCAGTAGATTTTTAATACTAAGGCTCATTAGCCAGTTGCATGTATTGCCAAAAGATGTGGTTGACAGTGTTCTATTGTTTTAAATCAAGTTCGTGTGGCTTTTGGAAAGAGAAGTTATAGTTCAGCTGCAAGGTGTCAGTTCTGATGCAACAATTGTTGAGTGAAAATCTGTGTCACAAGATAATGATGATGGTGGATTTTACATTTTCAAATCTAGAAATTGCTGACAGTCAGGTGGCTTTCTTGTATTCAAAGACTCAGATCTAAGTAGACCATGTCATGGGAAGCTCTGTCAGTATTGTGCGTGTTAGATGTGCAATCCAAATATTATCAAAGTGGTGTAGGAAAATGTTAGCGAACAGTAGCTGCATTCATTCTGACTAAATGTATGGAGTCTCTTAAAAATCATTTGTATAACCATATAAATGTCATTTAGTAACCTGTTTAAACCCACTGTATTTTTCAAATGCGTTATCATAGGACAAAATCCTGGCTCCACATTTATTAATGGGGCCAGATTTTCATTTAAACTGTACCCTTTATGCATTATGGAGCATGTGTATCTATCCTTCACACAATGACAATTTGAAAATAATTCTATATTTATCAGATATAAAGCTATGTTCTGAAAAATATGAACTCAGAAAAGAAGAACATCTTCAGTGCACAAAGAACACCTTCAGTGCACAACTTTGATTTACTGGCATTCTCCAGAGAACTTAATATTACACAGTGTTACTCCACAGTATTTTTTCTAAGCACTCCCTGTAACTGCACAAAGCACAGGACATTCCACATTTTCATTCTCCTTCACTGCAAACTTTGGATGAATCTTGATAATTTATATTTGATAATTTTATCTTATTTATGATTAATAAATAATAATACATAATTTCATCAAATTAATGAGCCAAACTTCAGGTGAGTAGTTTAAATAAATGCCTTCATTTGACAGCCTGAGTATGTATTTTGAACTAGATCTTTAGGTCGACTCCTTTTTTCAATTTTTGCAGGCTGAAGGGATTATTTGTAGATTATATGAAATACTACACGTTTTCAAGATATAATATGGCAAAAGTTTCAAATATTTTGTTGCTTTAAAATCAATAAGGCAAGCAAACTTTTTATATGTTGCAGTACCTGCGCTTATTCCAGTACATGTACAATGCAATACATATTTACTAGTCTATAGCGCCAGTGTCAGGCTAACAAGCTGGTAAGATTTGAGTATGTCACTTTTTGGTTTAGGACATGTGTATCTCATCTAAGGAGTCAGGAAGTTTAGTCTGGCTTCTGAAATTTATTTTGGTTTGGAGTTCTAGAATAGAGTTGTCACCAGTGGTTAACCTAGGGGGAATGATGAATTACACCACCAGAAAGCAACAGTTACAGTCTGCTGCCTATAGATCTAGGCAGCAGGTGACCTCTATAGACCTCTAAAGCCCCCCTATGTCATTTTATTGGGTTTTTTTGCCCTGTAGGATTTTGTCTCAACAACCTACCTCTCTTTGTAGTGTTGCCTATTTTACCCCCCTGGAGACTCCCTCACAGGCCTTTTTCAGCAACCTCAGTGATGTGATGCAGCTGGACCACATCAGAGCTGGAACACAGGTCCCTGATGTCTTGGCAGCCAAGCTCCCCTGTCCAGCCCTCCCTGACTGTTGGGGGCAGGAACCTAGAGCGTGGGCTGAGAGGGTTGCAGGATGAGTATGAGTTTGGCATCCTCAGTAATATCCAGTGTGGTTCTTCATGGCCAGAAGTCTTTCCTCATTAAAAAATACTGAGACTTCTTTTGTTCTGATGCTCTTACTTAGGCTTGTGCAGTTCACTACTTTTAGAGAAAAATAAATAAAGAACACTTCCTTCTGACCCGTTATAGACTATTTTTTAGGTGCAGATAGGGGCTTTTTCTCCAGATACATTTTAAAATGTCAGTTAAATATCAGTTATGTTTTCAAGACAGCTACACATCTTCTAATACAATGCTGTTTGACCTTATTGTCTTCCATGTGCTCGTACAGCATCTAAAGATGCAAGAGCTATGAATATCATGTTTACTAGATGAAGAACCGAGTCATGGAAAGTTAAATATTAAAGAATAGAAGAGAAATCTTCAACAGAACAAGTAGATATATTTCAGGTACCTGCGGTCCCAGTTTAGTGCCTCCATCAAACAATTCTCAGTCAAACAGAAACAGAGGTTATATCTGTTTCACTAATGACAGGCTGTAGTACTGAAGGAAATATTAAAGCCTTTGAAGCTTTTCATTTCAACATGAACTTACAGCATCTTCTAACTTTCTTTAACCACAGTCAACGTTGAGTAAAAGTATGAAAAGAAAATATTCATAGTGTGTTTAATATCTCCTTATTCATACATAGTGTTATATATAATAATATATGCATGTGGTGGCTTATCTCCCTTATGACATTCATCTTCACCTGTGAGGAGAGAAATAATAAGTCACTGGTGACTATTGCACTTGACTTTTCCTTCCACATCAGAGAAGATAAATGCCAATAGAAAGATCAAGCCTTTTGTATTCTTTTCTAGGGGAAAGGGAATTTATCATAGGGATATTGGAATTTATCTTGATCAGATACAGATGATTTCATCACGGTAATGAGGGAATCCTTATTGCATGCAGGCAATGTCTATGTTTTGAACATAATTTCATTTTTTATATACTGCTTAGTGTTTAAAACAGACTCCTGCTTATAATTCAATGCAAGTTGGAGCTCTCAATTCCTACTGAACTCCACTGAGGAGGAATTATTTGGTTAAATGGAAAAAGGAGCAGAAGCAAAAAAGAGAATGGGAAGGAGAGCAAATATAAGAATTTATGTAAAAGGAAGTCAGTTGGGTACACAACTGAGATATTTGTTGTCATGCACATAAAATGCAGCATGTTAATTTAAATTGCACACTTCCTAACTCCTGTTAATTTAACATCATTTTAATACAGCTTTTATGCATGAAGTTAATACCTATTGTAGCTAAAACTGCAACAGAACAGCTTTTCCAGATATTGTATTTGAAAAATGCCAGCAAACTTTCCTGCAGAGTAATATTTCATTGGTACTTTTTGCACTCTGTCTGTATTTCCTTTTGTATTTCATTTTTATTTTTAGTAACAGAGGCTTTTTCACTAAAAGCATAGGCTCTGCTTCTAGATACACTGGTATGGTTTCATTCAGTGCTTCAGGACTGGGAAGAAATGAATTCAGCCCTGAGAAAATTTCCTTGTGATATTCCAGAATAGGAACTTGATCAGCATTTGATCAGAGTGATCAGAGTCCAGTTCTTCAGACATCTGCTCAGTGGAAACTATTTTTGAGAACAAGCCCCATACACTTCAGCTGCCATAATAATTTATTTGGGCTGGAAAGACTGAGGGGAACCTCCAAAAATTACACTGTGACTTAATTGACAGCAGCCATGAGGTGGAGCAAGTTAATTAGAAGGAAATCAAAATGTTTGTTTATGCTCAAAGAATCTGATAGTACAGGAATGCTGTAAAAGGTAATGCATTAAAATACATGGTAGTGTTGTGACTGTATGTAGTGAATTACATTACATTTGTTAATATTGGCTGGACTGCTCATAAGGAAATTTTAATGTATAAAAAAATCTTTAGGCTCATATTGCAGACAATTCTGATTTCTTAAAGGTTCATATTACAGATTCTTCATGTATCAACATTGTCTGATGTTGCAGTGTAGAACATTTTACAGTGACATGCCCTGCTGTTTGTCACTTTGCATCATGGTGCTATATCTCAAAAATCACAGCCCCACCTAACCTCTCTGCTTCTCTTTTTTATTTATGGAAAGCAAATGGACACCAAATAACTCCGGAAAGCAAGGGTTTTCAAAGATCAGGAACTTGGAAGCAATTTTTAAATTGATGTTTCATGGACTAAATAGGTAGAACTGTGACTACTTAAGCTCATATTTTAAAAAGAAATGAATACCTTTAACTTCAGGAACTCATTTTAATAAATATACTCATCAACATAGTTTAGAAAATATTTCCACCTTTGTTTTATAAAAATAATTATTTATTTTTTTTAACAATAAACAATAAGTTCCTTAATGAGTCTACCTTCATATCATAGATATCCCTTTCTGTGTTTAAGTATTTCACATAAATGTCATGAAATTATCTTAGGGAATATGTGAATTCTTCTGCATGTGTTATCTAAATAAATATTTTGTGTATACTTTTAAGTTCATATTTGTGTCGAGACTAATATACTGCAACCTTGAGCACAGTGGGAGCTATGAGAATCAGGGGAGCCATCAACCAGGCTGATTAGACTGCCCACTGAGCACAAGTGATATCAAAACAAGCAAGCTTTGGCCAGCATTAAAAGCAGAATGCAGCAGGAACTGCAGGAATGGTATACAAAGTGTAATGTTGTTGGCACTTCTAAAACAGCAAGATGTTGCAAAAATGGACCAATCACCCCAAAATGCAGCCCTGAGTGATCAGTGGGTCTCATGGGAATGATGGGACACTGCTAGTGGAATTGAAAACTAAATCACAGCCTTCACTGTGCACACAGTTATAGATACACGTTTATATATAATCTGTCCACATATCTGTCAACATTACTATTCATGACTGCTGTGGCACCTTGGTATTCTGATGATATTTCAGTGAAAGAAAGCAACTTTTTTTATTATCTTGTGAAAGAATTGCATCTGCATGTAAACAGATTTGCAAAAGCTGAAGTAGTACATTTTCAAAGCTCTGAATACAATTTTAGTATCATGGACTGCTACAGGTCTCTAAATTGAGTTCTGCACAACTCCTGACAGAATTCAAAAAGAAATTTATAGCTACTTTTCTTTTTGGAAATATGTATATATAGACATGCAGTATTTTGCCTGTGATGTTCCTGTTGACGAAGGAGCCATTATAGTTTCCTTAATCTGGGAGAGAACAGGTGGAAGGACAGATACTTCAGTTTGAGAACTGAGAAATTCTTCATTATTTTTTTTTCTTAAAGGACAATTGAAGCACTTCCTTCTATCCATGCTGTGGTGGATCACTCATTCTGTGAAAATCTGGAGCACCCAAAGCTGTGGTTCTCTGTATTCACAAAAGGTCTGAGGTGGCTTTCCAACTGTCATGGTTTCAGCTGGGATAGAGTTAATTTTCTTCCTAGTAGCTGGTGCAGTGCTATGTTTTAGCTTTAGTCTGAGAACAGTGCTGACAACACACTGATGTTTTAGCTGTTGCTAAGTAGCGCTTACCCTGATCAAGGACTTTTCAGCCTCTCATGCTCTGCTGGTGAGGAGGGGCACAAGAAGCCAGGAAAAAGCAGAGACAGGACACCTGACCCAGACTAGCCAAAGGGTTATTCCATACCATGGCACACCATGCCCAGTATATGAACTGGGAGAGTTGGCCAGGAGGAACCAATCGCTGCTCAGGGACAGTCTGAGTATTGGTCATCATGTGGCAAGCAATTGTGTCATGCATCACTCGTTTTCCCTCCCTGCCCTTATTATAATTATTATGACAAATATTATTACTATATTTTTTTAATTTTTTCAACTGTTCTTATCTTAACACATGAATTTTCCCTTTTTTCTGTTTCTCTTCGCGATCCCACCAAGGGGGATGTGGGGGAACAAGTTAGCGGCTGTGTGGTACTTTGTTGTCAGCTGGGCTTAAATCACAAGTGAGCTTTCCTACTGACAAGGGTACAGACAATATGTTTGTGCTGTTAGCAGGTGGAAGGAGGAGGGGTTAGCAATTGAACCACAGCAAATCTATAAATATGGGAATCTAAGGGCTCTAAAACCCACTGATTGCTTTGTTTTGGTTAGAAACGTTTTGATTTCCTGTAAGAAATTACAGACAAGGCAGTTAGTCTCTGGTTACGAAATACTATCTTCTTCCTCTAGCCATTGCTCTGTCCCCATGCAGAAGCAGATTTAAGATTTGATTGCTCATTTCTCCTCAATATGAAGCTACTTAGAATATCACTATATAGCATACAGCCCAGTGTCCATCACTTTCTTGTGCCTGCCACTTGAGGAATATACTCAAATCACCAGCTTATTTACATTTGACAGAAATCTTTTGTTTCCTCATTTTTACACATGAAAACTTTTAAAAATACAGAGTTAAAACAATGAAGGCACATAGAAAAATTATCCACTGCATTTTAAATCCCCTGCAACGAATATTGCCTTTTTGTCCCTCAGTTTGTGGGCAGCGTCAGAGTTAATGTTTACAATCATTAAATGCTTTCCACAACTTTCAAAAAAAGTGCTTTGATTACATTTGATCTTATCCCTGTAGAAGAGCATAATTTGTGTCAACGTAGGTATGAAATGAGACAATTAAATCTTTGACATGAAAACTAAACTTTCAAGACGATGTCGTTCACCACTTGAAACTTCAGCAGTTTGAACTGTATTTGTGAAATACGGACATGGCCACAACAATAAAACTGACAACCCCTTCCACCATCAGAAATTATTTTTATGGAGTCTTAGTGGTATGTCCAGATAGAAGGAGTTACAATTTCAGTATAAACTTGTGTACTTGAAGACTGGAGACTGTCAATAAAGAGAATTTAACAGACTGCTTGGGAAATCTATCAAGCTCTTTCTAGCTGATTCCAGCTACTTGGCCCTTTAACAAAGAGGATCAAAGTAAAACCTGTTTAAAATAGTCTTCATTCTTCTCTGCTATAGTACAGGCTGCTGTTCTTGGGGAGTTCTTCATTACAACTATCCCTTTTCCTAAGCATTTTCTTTCACCAGTATTCAGATGAAATATATTCCACAGTAAATCAGTTGTCCCACCATGTCTTTCAAGTGTCAATAAAACATATATGCAGACTACAGTGTAGTTCTGCTAATGAAGACTCAGCAGCCTTGATATCTTCTTCCTATTTCTCCATTTTATCATGATCCCATGGTTTTTCTTACGAGAAAACAGTTATTTTACTTCAGTTCGAGTGTTTGCACAGAGTCCTAACTGTTTCTTTTCATATTCTGAATGTAAACCTGTTCTGATGGATATATATGTATGTTTTATGAAACCAAAATGTCAGCGGCCTTTGGTCCAAGTAATAAAATCTGCTCTTACACAGAAACAAGCAGTACTGTTAAGGCTTTAAACATCATCGTAAACGATCATGAGTCACTCAGTACATCATCTTCAGGTACAAGATCTTTTGGTCCGTTCTTACCAGCATCCATCAATCAAAGTTTATAGGCTCACAAATTGCTTGGCCAACACTCAGTAGTAATATTTTAGCCTTACCTACACTGCAAATAAAATCCATAGAGAAAATGTAAGGTGAATGTCTTGTGTTTGGTTTGGTTTGCTTTCTTAATTTATCAAAAAAATGGATCTATATCTCTCTTGGTGAAAGTATTCATTTCTTGAATATAGGTTCTCCTATTCATCCATATCTATAGCCAAGGCTACTCCGTTATGTCTCCGCCTCACATGGAGACCACAACTGAATCTAGATAAATGACATATTTGTTCTGCTCCTTTTGCTTCATGAGTTTTGTACATTTTAAACTTAGCAAATATTCTTCAAACTGTGCACTAGTATAGTATAGTGATTTACCCCAATGGCAAGAATCAAAGAAAAGGCACATGCAAATTAACTTTCTGCCTTCCTTGGCCAGTATAGTCACCAGCCTTGTTACACAAGCAAGCAATTTCTGGGAAAGAAAAGAAAAAAAAAAAAGAAAAAAGTATAGAAAAGCCACAAAGCTGCAGCTTGTCCTTTGTGAAAAGACACATGGCTGAAAATGAAGTGAATTTCATGGCATTATAAGGCTTCAAATTCTGAATCTAAGAAGCCACACAGAAGGGTGCATCAGAGAACATGCTACTACCATGCTTACGTACAAGGCTATTGGGCGCTTTGGAAATGAAAATTACTACTGTAATTATGCGAATACTCTTATGCCAAACATACCATGCTGGAAATTGCCCCAAGGATCTTGTTTTTTGGTTTGACTATTGTAATATCCCATGTTCTGTAATAACTTGCAATGTAATTTTTATTTTGCTTCATTCATCATTCACATTTGTTTTTTCTTTCTCAAAACTTCCCGCAAATGTGTATTCATATGTATATTAATAAAGAATGTACATCATCCCAGCGCTGTCATATAATGCATACACCATCAATTACTTGCATATGCAGAGTGAACAATGCCCTTTAATAAGCTGCTGTGAAATAAAATAACCTTTTAATTAGCTTATAAATGTGATCAACAACAGAGCACACACTCTTCAAGACACCAACCCAACACTTTCAACTTTGAGGGATAGCTAGGTAACAAAAGTGGTACTTGAAATATAAAGTTCTTAGGAAAAGCTTAAGAGATTTTTGTTCTTCAAAAGTTAATATATCTCAAAAGTCTCTCTGCCTCAGAATTCAAAAGTAATAATTTGTTCTATTAGGACTTTTTAATTAGTGTTTCCGATGTTGTAACTAGATGGCCTGATCTTGCTGTTAGAATTATCTTGCTGTTTAATGGTCCATTTTTACCTTGGATTCCCAAACTAATTTTTCATTCAATATTTAGGTCTGATAAATCAATACTAATAGGTGCTGGTCTCCATGCTAAAACCAGAAAGTAGTAACACTGGGAGCCTCAGCAACCCATAACAGCAATGGAAACTCTGAGTTATGCAGGTATAAAAAGAGTAAGGCAGTTCTGTGGTGAATGTAATCTCTAACCTCTCCTAAAATAATCATATTTAAAAATGTAAGTGTCAACATTGTGGTTTCTGGTGTTAATATATTGGAAATATTTATTTAAAACTGGAGGGAAGTAGTTGTGTGAAAAGCTGCACGATTTTTGACTTGTGGTTCATGAAAAACATGTTTTGAAAGAAAGGAAAGGGAAAATAATTTATTTTTTTTAAATCTCCTCAGAAATTATAATCTAAAAAAAAGTCAGAAATTGGCCTTTGGAAAACTGTTTAGCACTTCCTCAATGTCTTTTGTTTGTGCCCTGTGGTTCAGCATGAGTTAGAATGGTTAAGAATAGAGCTAAAGTGGCAAGAAACTACGATTACCATTTTAATGCTCCTTCTGAACTCAGCCAGCAGGGAAAAAATAGTGCTTATATCTAAAAAGTGCTTTAGCACCTTCTTAACATTATGTGTGTGATTCATTAAAAAGACTGACAAGTTTAAAGCTAAAAGGCATCATAAGATCATCTAGTTTGGTCTCCTGACTAAATAATTGCTGGATAGAGACAATGAAAATACAGCTGCAAATTTCAAAATCTCCCTAGAGCACCAAAAAGTGCTTTTCTTTTCTGGATGGGATGTGTAGTGGAGTTAAGTTTTCAGGACCATCATGTATCTTGAGAAACTTTTTGTGAATGACAGCTGATCTTTCGCAATTGCAAGTAAATTTATAGAGATGTCAGTTTTCAAATATTTCAGATTTTTATTTAGTTAAATATTATAATAATTGGAGTTTTAGACTGAATGGTATGCTGACTAGTACACTGTCATTTAATTTTATATAGCTTTATAAAGAATATATGCATCTAATACTTTGGCTCATTACGATAAATCATAGAATCATAGAATAGTTAAGTTTGGAGAGGACCTTAACATCATCTAGTTCCAACCCCTCTGCCATAAGCAGGGACACCTCCTACTAAACCATGCTAAATAATTTGCAATAAAAATTATGTGGCCCAAATACTTTTTTAATGCAATGGAATTGGAGTGAAAACAGTTTATTTAGAAAAAGTCATACTTATAATAGTGTATTTTGACTTGCTAATAAATATATTTGAAAATACTTTAAGCCTGATTTGTTCTTGTTTAATAAAATGTATGACAAGTGAAATACTAAGCTAATAGTGCAGCAATATTTTTTGTCTTTAAAAATATGTTTATGAGAAGAACAGGCAGCCAAAACAGTTCTCCATTTCTTAGAGTATACAAAATGTACAAACCAAATATTTTACTATGGATCCCAGCGTGCAAATAAGGCTATTTATAATGTATTTCATAGATGCTAATTTCCCCTGTAAGTCTCTCAGACTGATTAAGCACTGACTTTGGAGTGACTTATTGTACGCTTAAGTTAATTACATCCACAAAGATTTGCAAAATCCAGGGAAGAGATTTTTACCTTATATTAGTAAAGGAAGCAGAATCTAACCCATTGTTAATTTTATTTAGTAAAACTACACACATTGTGTCTTTGATTTTATTTTACTGACAGGCAATTGGTAATAAGATAAAAGTGTACTATCAGTATGTGGAGAAAATTGCCCTTTTAATAGATAAGCCTGAAAATATCACAAGAAATATTCCTGTGATTTTGGGCCATTCTATCCATGTGTCAAGCTAATTCTATCACAGCAGATACAAATATGCACAAATTGTATGCTGTAGAAGCAATATTGACTCTTTGGTGGAATGTCTATTTTAAAAATCACTAGTGCTTTTTATTGTTTTTGAAGTCTGTAAATATCAACTTTGCAAACCATATCCTTAGCAAAGTCTCAGATCATAAAGATTACAAACACCTTTGCATTAGCTTTGAAAGGTCAACACGTGTGTACCTTGCGTTAACAAAAGTGTCTGTCACTTGAACATTGTCCATTCTTCTGAAAAGTATTCTACAAAGCAGCAAAAGTAACATCTTTCAATTTTTTTCTTTCCTCTCTTTTCTTTCCTGTTCTCTTTTGTTTTGTTTTTAACCTTCTCTTTGTATTTCTCTCTGGTTTATCCATATTTTAGAAAACAAAGAAGTTCTTGATTGTTGGCTCGGTATCTAGTTTTAATAGCATTTACATGTAAGGTTCACCACACAGATTAATTTCATTCCTGATCATATAAACATAGCTTATCGATAAAAAGATTGTCAATTACTCCCATACTACAATACAAGACACTGACCGGGACATGGCTAGTGTGTGTGTCTTGATTCAGATAGCAGGGGACTTTGTGACTCATTGTCTCTGGACTCTCCAGGAGCTATTGCTGCATTGGAAATGATAGCACAGCATTTGGGAGATAGAAGAATAATCGCCATAGCAAAACTACCCCAAAATAAAGTACAAAAAGTCACAAATCACTTTAAACTTGAAAAAAAGAAGCCTGTTCTGGGTTGGAAGCAGCAAAATAGATTGTTTCTGGCTTTCAGCTACTGGAAATGAAGCAGAATTAAGTGAGCTTTTTTTGCCAGAAATGTGTAGCTACTCTTCTGCCATTGGCCATTGTGCAGTCAGGCCACCTTCAAGCTCTATCCATACGCATTCTTAGTTCTTGTTCTAGAATGGCTAAAGGCAGTGTTTCAGAAGAGTTGTAGGCAGATAATGGGCAAAAAATTACACACCATAGTCCAAATATTTTCCAGAACTCTCCAGGTGTGAAAGACACAAAATATTTATTCTCAGAATATGTATTTCCCTGTCCCTTCTCACAAAACATCTGAGTTGGAAGATTCTTGTTTCTCCGTGATACCACCTGCAGTGGACCTCACTTACACAGGGATGCAGGGCAGTCTAAACAGCCCAAATACTTTCCTTTCCTGAAAAAAGATGTCCCTGGAATATTTAATCTTAATTTTTACAGTTCCTGTAGAAAAAGATTTTCATGTGGAGTGGTAAGTTAGGAACCTATTCAATTTCCATTCTTTTATTGATTTCAGGCCACGGGAAAAGAATGCCAAAACATTTTCACTGATAAATAAAGAAGGAATTTGCAGGTGATGGTACCAGAAGGTAATATGATCTCTTTCACCTATTTAAGTGAATAAATTAATACAGAGAGAAATAGAGAAGCTTGACAAGTTGGTTCAAAAACAGAAGTCCAAGGAACATTACTCAGTAGAGTGAAAAAAACCCTGAGATTTTGTAAATTTTCTAGTAATAATACCATGTGAAAAAAGAACGCAGTTACCCTATCTGCTATATGGTGGAAGCCCATAGGGATCCCAGGGAGAACACAGGATTAACCTTGGTAATGACATGAGTGCATCATTCTCAAGTTTCAGAATGACCTTGATACTGACCTCTGGGCTACTGTGAGCTAGAGCTTGTCTTTCTTCATCAGCCTGTTAGGCTTCTGGAACCTCCTTTCCCAAAATATTCCCCAGTGTTGCACAGTCAGCAGCTACACCCAGTGATGTCCCCACCTTGTGCTGTAGCCCCTGGACTTAACATGCAGGTACCTAGTCCACACTGCAAATGTGCCTCTTCTGGAAAACTGTCCTATCTTCTACGCATGTAAGTCTGCTGTTGATGGTCTTACTGTGAAACCCTCCCTTACGCAGAAAGGGCAAAAATGACTTTTGTTTGAAACTTTAACAAACAAATTTTAAATGCCTGATAATTATTCTGGCTCTCAACTTTTCGTATTCCGCCTTATCACATTTTACCTTTTTGTTTCATCACAGAAATTAATTTGTACACTTGGGAAGTAAAAAACATTTTAAAAAATTGTTTTCACTCAATAACAATTTGATGTGAAATTTTCTTCTTTTTAAAAAATGTTAATTTTAGGATAAAACCTTTAGAAAAAAAAAAAAAGAAAGAATCACTCTAATTGAGATTTTGATAGCAAACAGAACAATACATGCAGCAGAATTCTTTGACTGTATGAGCTCACTCTGTTCCTATCCTGCTCAAAGGTTTTCTGAATTAGTGACACTGAACACATAAACCTTCACATCTTCTTTTCTCCAAGCTATCTGTTCTTATAGGTTTCCTCAGAAGGTCTCTGGGTCTTTCTTTCTACCTGAGTAGAAGATGACAGAGATATCTCATACTTCACCAGAATAAACAGGCTGCACCTACAGAATTGAGTCAGCACAATTTTCTCGGTGTTTTAATGCAGATTCCTACCTACACTTGCTAATAGTTTGGGTCAACAGATGAGCCCTGAGTTCCTATGAAGGGGCATAGATCATACTATCCTGATACAAATGTCAAATAAATTACCAAGCCGTTAGTTCCTTGGCCGTACTGTTCAGGGAAATAAATAAGGCTGTGACCTAAGCTATTGTTTATGAGTCAGGTCTTCATCATGTAGTAGATATTATTGTATGTGAGAAATAACAGCACAAGCAGAAAGATCCCAAACTTTTGCTGCGTGGTTGTACTTACCACATGGTATATTAAAATATAATGAAAATATATTATGTTGCAAGATATAAAGTAATGTCAAATAGAGGAAAATGCAAGCAGGCTCCTGACTGAATAAATCAGGGAGAACACGCAAAGCAATAAATTCCAGTCAGTTTCCTCGCTGTGTGGGCAAAAGGGGATTAAACAAGGCAGTGGCTTAAATTTATAGTAGCTCTTATTTATGAGTCAGGCCTCAATCATGTATCAGAGACACCAGACCTATAATAATGGCACAAGCAAAACAGAAGCGATTCTCAAAGGGAAGGTGCCTTCAGGACATGGAAGTGTGCTCCTGTGCAATGTAGAAATAGAAAATGAAGGCAGAGAGGGAGGAGATCTGAACAACACCCGCACCATATTTCCCTGCAGTAACCCTAAGATTTGCCTGTTCTGTTGCCTGGCTTCCTTGCCTCCACTGTTGCCAGTACCTCCTCTTCCCCACTGTCACACTTTTATTTTCTTCATACAATGTGAATCGGGAAAATAACAGAAGTGCTTTCTGCCGAGTCCAGCATGTACGAGGAGCTGAAGTCGCTCCTTTTGTCAGCTGTCTCACCAGAACAGCTCCCTTTCTCCCATCCTCTACATATTTGTGACAATCTTATATAATTGGGCAAAGTATCTGAAAAAAAAAATGCCTGTCATTTGCTTGTAAAACACAGGGATACACATGTAAAGCAGCAGTGTCTCACAAAAGAGCTGGGATGATAGTAGCTACCAAATTAAACATGAGCTTGCTTTGTGATCTGAGCTAAAAAATCCACTACAATTTTTGGCGGTGTATGCAGAGTCATCATATCGGATTGGCAACAAACGACTTTCTGCAAGCCACCAAGTGAGCTCCAGCCACTTCGGTACAAGGGAGATGTCAAAACAAACTGGTGGGAATTTGAAGCGGAACACTCCTTTTCCCTCTCCTCCCTTCACGCCTACCCGCCTCCGAACATCTGACGAGGCTGGAAGAACTGCTACATCCGGAGCCTTTTAAATATAGAACTTGTGAATGGTTTGTACTGATTCATATATGCATCACTGACACGGTGCTGGCAGTAGAACAGTGATGAGTGCAGCATAAAATCTATGTAAAACAGAAAAGGATATAACTTTTTGTTTATGTCAGTCAGACTTTGGTTCAGCAGATACTGGTTGGTAAGACCGAATATATATACGGGACATATAGCTGTGCTATATTTGGGTGTGTTGACAAAGGAGAGGTATTGACAAAGGAAGAAGCAGTCTGTCAAGAGTGACATGTGCTGTTGGTGGCTACCAATCTGGCACAAATTTGTTCATTAATGGTTTCTTGAGTGCAGGCTAGAAAGTCCAGTCAGACAAGAGACAGGTCTTGGAGTAGCTTATAGTCTGATGGTCCTGCTGACTTGCATGTAAGAGAGGCCAGATCAAGTTCCCCTGTCTCATGGTTCAGGCTGGAGCCTATGTGGAATAATTAGGAAATATGGGATAATTAGGAATTAAACTTATATTTTAAATGTAGCATTGTCCACACATAAGGGAAAACGGACTTTCAAGGCCACTCAGGGCGAGATGCAGCCACACATGGTATGGCAGGAATGTGCACGCCACAGCGGTTCCCATGACAGCGCGGACGAAGGGTGGAGCGAGGTGAAAATCTCGCAGTTACGCTTTGTCCTAACCTCAGCACAAAGACGGGAATGAGATGGTACAAGAACCTGATAAGCTGTGTAACTGGCAACACTGACCGGAACGAGATGGTGCAAGAAGCTGATAAGCTGCGTGGTAGAGTGAGTGGAGACCTTGCAAAAGCCAATAAGACTTCTTACCCTGGGCCAGCAGCCTGTCATCTTTTGACAGAATGCCGTCCTCAGTGTGGACTTTGCTTCATTATAACGTCATTATAACACCCATCTCCAATGCGACCCTCCCCCAAAATGAGATCACCCCTCTCTGAGTAATAATAATAGTACGTATGACTAGAGTCACTCAAGCTCTACCTTAAAGATAAAAAATAATATAAAAAGACCCAAGAAAGAGGGGGATATTGGGGAGGATACCATCGTGGACGAGTCAAGGAAAATAACATCAGCTGACTCATGGGACTGGTCGACGGGCTGGACCTCTCTTCCCCCCCCATAGGGACGCCTGTGGGTAAGACTTGCACTGTATTCGGTGCTTCCCTGGGAAAACTTAGAATCTCTATAGAGTTACTTTTACTGGCATCTGTATATTTTATAGCTATACTGTGTTAACTTGATCAAGCGCTTGTATTCATGTAATCATTATTCGCACGTGCTTTTGCAGACAGTCTCTATCACCGGCAATCCATAAGAACCTGTGTCTATTGTGTCAATAAACTAATTTTCTCACTGAATACAACTCCATTTCTCGTTGTGGTGCACTATCGGTGAATCCGGATCAGTAATGTTCGAAATAGCGAATGCGGCCGGACTGATAGTTGCAGCTGATTGGACTGGACAGTGTGGTACACTATCGGTGAATCCGGATCAGTAAGGTTCGAAACAGCGAACACGGCCAGACTGGTAGTTACATATTGGAGAACAAAACAAGGGGTTTATTTTCCCCTTTTAACGTAACAGCCTCGTATTCAATTTTCCACATTACAGGTGAGTGCTGTGACCAGCTGTTTGCTTCCTGTTAGAGATCTGCTCTGCAAAAAAATAAACACAAGATGGAGTGTATAAACAAACAGCTTTTGCTTATTCACTGGGATGTACAAGACCCAGGTTTGAATTCTTGGGGCAGTAAATGATAATTTATGTGAACATTTGTAGTCCCCCTTGAAAGGGAGCCATCCCAAAATAGCAAAGTGACTGAGGCACACATATGACAGTGAGCAAGAGAAGCAGAAGTGGAATGAGGTGAAGTGAGTCTAGCTTCTCCAATAACACACATGGGAGCTCAAATTCTTCATTTCCTGTATTCATCTTTCTTCTTCTTAAAGCTTCAAAAGATCTTAATTTTCTTTATAAATGGAAAGAAAAACTTGCGGAATCTCAATATTCTTACATAAAGAAAAAAAATGTGGAAACCTGCTACTAGTCTGGTTGATAGAAGTATTAGAAGTATCAATAAGTATTTAATAAAGAAGAGAAATTAGGCAAATATGGTGTAACTACAGTAATTGTCAAGAAAAGCGTATACCACTTGGGCTATTGAGGTACTGAAATCTAGTTGCAATTAAGCTGTGCAGGCTGGACAGAGTGGTGGTGGACAAAATGAGAACAGGGAGGATGGCAGGGAGGACAGAGGATGGGCAAAAAGCTTTGTGATTATTTGTCTTAATTACCTTTGTTTAATAGCTCACATCTGTAGCAATGTATAAGCATTCTTTCTTAATTTCTCCAGCTGAAATATTTTGAGCATAATCTCAGAAGAAAGCAGGGTTTAAATTGAAATGAGAAAGAAGTAAATATTTTACATTCTGTAGCATTCCATAGAGATAGAAATGCATCATGGCCAGGTTTTTCTCAGATTATGTGCTATTTTCTAGTGCTGTTATATGTTTTACAAGACACAATATTGATTTAATGCAGTAGTTGGTTTTCTTGTTATGCCTTCCAGGCACTATTCATTAAAAAACCCAAAAAAAAAACCAAACCAAACCAAAACAACACAACATAACAAACCCTTCACACTTAGCAAAAAATACTATGTACTGTACTTCCCTGTCTGTAGCATTTGAAACTGGCTTTTTACACTACTACTACAAGGGAGGTGCAAGCTGAGACAAATAGTACTCTAAAATCTGGCAAATGACCATCTCAAGTTTGAGCGGTTTATAGTTATTCCGTTAGTTGTTTGGGATTTACTATTAAGAACTGAAAACCTGAGAAAGTAGTTATACTTGTGTAAACTGTGTTCCCCTGGATACTTATCATCATGTGATCCATTCTTCTGTTCATCCTTAACGGTTTAGGGATCATGTTCTTCATGAGTATTCCTTTGATGTGGATCTTCTGAAATCCAATTTCCCTTTTTTTCATCTTTGAGGCAACTGTGCTGTCTTCAAGTTGGTTGTTTTGTGCCCTTCTGAACTAAGATCTCTTCCCCCACCTTCTCAAATAGCTCACATCTTAAAGGAGAAAAATTAAATATATTTTTCTTACTCTTTACTGTATTTATTTTAAGTTGTCTGGTACCCTGCCTGCAGCACTGCTAGTGTTCCCAGAGCTCATGATCCTATTTACTTTCCATCCAGTGCTTGCTACAGAAGGTTTTGTTCCTGTCTGTCACAGTGGGAAAAAATGGTCACAGCTTTCTGAGTCTTATCATAGCAGTTGCTAGTAGACAGGAAATCTAAACCAGCTCAGGATTTCTAGGTCTGAGGGTGGAAGAAGGTGATTCCTGAAGTAATTTTAAGGCTCAGGATGGAACACTAGGATGAGACTTTGCCAGGACCCATCGAAGCAGCTGTGAGGTATTGGAAAAAAAACCAGTCTGTTTACACCTCTTTGCTTTAAAGAAATCCATCTTATCCCTTTGTTGTTATGGACTGCTTAGCGTTAAAATGGCAAAAGCAATTGGAATGGGAAATTCTCAAGTTGTGATTAAGAGATGAGCCTTTACTACCACTCTGCAATTTGCAGACTAATTTGGGAATTTCTCAAGGTTGGCTTTTTTGTTGTTGTTTGGTTGCATGTTTGTTTTTTTTTTTTAGTCCTGGAAGAGGAATAAGGGTCTTTGCAGAGAGAAAAACAGGAGAAAAGAAAAAAATTGTGGTAAAGTAAGCTCTTTAATTAAAAAGATTTCTATTAAGCAGAATCCATATGATGCCAAGCACGTGAAGTGCCCACTGTAACCTTTTGGGCAACTTATAATACATTAATTTTACTGTGTTTGGTCTTAGAAAGTCAATGAAGATACTAGAATGAATTGCTGAAGTGGCCAAGGAAACCCAGAAGCAGTCTTTCCTGAGGAAAATGGGGTAACTAAGGAGACATTCTGAAGCCTGTGGTCAATCTTTGTAAGCTTCATCTGTCACAAAAGTTGCATATCTGATATCATGTTCTGTCGCTTTGTATTTCATTTGTTTACAAACTGGATTTTCTCTCTCCTCGGCCCCCATCAAAAGTACGTCCAGGGAATATTCTTCCAAGTGCTCTATCAAACAGGTGATAGGACAAGGGGTGACGGGTTCAAACTTAAACAGGGGAAGTTTCAATTGGATATAAAGAAGAAGTTCTTTACTGTAAGGGTGATGAGGTACTGGAATGGGTCGCCCAGGGAAATTGTGAATGCTCCATCACTGGCGGTGTTCAAGGCCAGGTTGGACAGAGCCTTGGGTGGCATGGTTTAGTGGGAGGTGTCCCTGCCCATGGCAGGGGGGTTGGAACTAGGTGATCTTAAGGTCCTTTCCAACCCTAACTGTTCTATGATTCCGTGATTCTATGACCTTGAAACTGGAATAACTTGCAAATGAGTAGAGAAAAAGGTAAAACAATAAAACAGTTTCAAAATATTTTTGTTTCCTCTTTTCTTACTCATTCAATCCTGATGGTGACATTGTGACTGAACAACAGAAATGGCCGGTTTCCACATTTGCAAGAACAGAATAGATCAATGCAATGAGTTTCATAAGGGTTTTTTTTTTCTAATGAAAAAAGAGAACTGCATACCTAATGAAAAAAGAAGTGTTCGCCTCCTAACTTTTCTTTAATTCTTTTTACTAAATAGAGACAGGAAGTCACTTTGAGGAAAAGACTTTTCTCCTATGTTTGTGCGACATAGGGACAGCAGCAGTTCACAACCAAGGCATTGACAATACTTTAATACATACAAATAATAACCCTTACCTCATGGTTTAAAGATCACATATTCATGATGTGTTACCAAAAAAATCTTTTGGCCAACTTACGTAGTAAAGCCTTCTTGCTGTCTTTCACCATTAAAGAAATTATAGCAGGAATCACATATGATTTGCAAACTAAATTAGTACCTTCATCTTTCATGTGGTAATTTCATATCTTCTAGCTTTATTTGGAAGTTCAAATGTCTTGGGATAGCCCAGCCACAAACCCACACAGACTTTCAGCAACACTACAATTGTCTCACATTCCCCACACCTGTATGGGGGCAGCATCAGTCAAAAGCACTTCCCTCTCCAGTGGCTGTTGGCTCTATGGGTTAATCTAGTAGCTAGGCAACAGGAAGGAGAGGAGCTTGGGACCCAAGATGGAAGTTTTTGGCGAAGGCTGCCTGGCTTCATGAGGGAAGTCTACATATTTCCTTTCAGAACCAACTCCCTGCGTGATATCACAGAGTAGTAAATCTTGATTGCAAGTGTTGTTTGAATGGGGTCAAGGTTTGCTGGGGTAGTATACCCACGTCTAAAATTAACTCAGCAGTCTTTCCCAACTGTCCCACATTCTTATTCTACTAGACACATTTTGACAGTCCATACTCAGTGTTAACTAATTTCATGCAAAGCAGTAAATTTGGAGAAATATATTCCATTGCACAAGAATGCTAATTATGTAGAATTCAACAGACAATTCTATAGTTGCAGTAGTAATCTGAGCCAATGAAACTTTTTGCCCTGACTATATTAGATCATTTTTGTTTCAGAGGATGGAGGCAGTTTTTTAAAAGAATAGCTGCCTTTTCTGTACACTTTCTGTACTAGCCAGTGAAGAAGTATGCAGAAGCTGATCTAAATTTGCTTTGTTTATATGCAACATGTACATATTTATGTGTGCTTCATGTATTTCTTCATTTAAATTTCTCTCTTTTCCCCACACTAACTCCTTTTATCATAGTGTGTCCTAAGTGAAAGGCAAACTCAATTAATCATCAACCAGCTTGTATTTCTATGGCATCTGTCTCCCTGATATCTAAGCATTATTTAAGTTTGTGTTGAATTTTGTGTTCAAATTTGCCCATCCTTGCTAGAAAAAGGTAAGAGGCGATTTCAGGGGCAATTTACAAGGAGCTTTTTTCCTCCTCTGTATGAGAGCAGCAATTCCTCTGATTCACAGGTTGACAGGAGCACATCACTCTGGTGCTCAGATCAGTGCATGAGCTGCCCATTGAATAGCAGATCAAGTTTAAAGTCCTAAGGGCAAATTCTGCTGTCAGTTACACAGGTGAACATGTAACTATAAGAGCAGAATTTGGCCCCTAGTCTTGATCTTCAGGTCTCTCAGTGGGAAACTTGATTACTGTGTTTAGGACAAAGTGTAAGAATGCTTTGTAAAGAACTTGATACACACATACTGAGACACAAGTCTCTTTTTCTGGTTATCTTTTGGTAGCATTTGGGAAGTTCTTGAATTACAGCAGCTCTTAGGCTGCATGTTGTACTATTGTATTCATTTAAAGAAGAAACATTTTCCTTGAGCCTTGATATGTGGGACAGTAGATGCAGCATTGATAAAAGCTTCACTGCCATATTTTTATGAAAGCATCAGCTAGCAAAATTGAAGTAATGTATAAACACCCAGCCTCTAAGGAAATGTACAGTTATTTTTTCCCTTCTCTTTTTCTTATCCTTTCATTAGACCTCCAGAACAGTGTCCTGGGTTTTTTTAGCACTTGAAACAGTCTGAATTTCAGAATTGCTTCATAGCACCTGCCTGTGGGCACTTCTGACAGAAGCTGGATAATGCCACAAATCTGGACACTGTTTTGTGTAATTTAAAATTTCTCTAAATGCGTTATTCCCAAGGGTTCAGTTTAGCCTTATCTAAATGCCTGGGTGATCATTAGGTGCTTTCACCCAGGAGCTGATTTCGTCCATAGGAACATCTTTCTGACCTACCAAGTGTGCTGGAAGACGGCCCACAAGCAGAATGCGCTCAGAGCCTGCTACAGTTCCAGTGATGCTCTATTACAGTGCTTCTTTTCTATATTTTTTCCTTTTTTTTTATTTTTTCCCCTCAGACAGTGTGAAAGACAGGCTTTTCTGCAGGTTTTTCCCAAGGGCATCCTGAAAATAAGCCAATACTTTCTGAATTTGGTGTCTCACACTGTGGTCATGAGGAAGTGGGGGCTCTCAGATTTTGCAGGAATGGTTTCCTTACAGCGTGAAGACTGGCACTGGATCCAGGTTCTACTACAGAGGACCACTAAACTCTATGCACCCCTTTGTTCCCTTGCCCCACCTTTTCACAGCTCTGGTCAAACGATCGATCAGAGCAGCGTCCACCAGATGGCAGCATGCCATATCGAAAATCAGTCACTTAAATCACTGTTTAGGCATCTAATTTTTTTATTTTTTTTTTTTTTTTTATCTTCTTTAAGACGCACCCTTAAATCTAATGAGAACTCATGACCTCAGAAATTCAGGCGATTCTCATCAGGCACATCATCTGCTGCCAGTCTCCAGGGGAGACAGTGGATGGGAAGATGGCATCTTCACGTGATGCCAACACTTCCCAGCCCACTTTTGGGATGGCAGAGAAAATTAGAGGCACAATGGGACAACTGTCCTTCCTCAGAGGCTTCAAGGGATGTGTCTGCTATCTGGGGTTACTACTTGGCATGTGCTTAGACATCACAGCTATGAGGACTGCATGAGAGCTTGACAGACCAGAAGTGCCACCAAAGTCTCTGTCCTGGGTTCAGCAGTAGCAGTGTTTTTTCTCCTTCCTGGTAGCTGGTGCAGTGCTGTGTTTTTGACTCTAAGCCTGAGAACAACGCTGATAACACCGATGTTTTCAGTTGTTGCTCAGCAGTGTTTACTCTAACCAAGGACTTTGTGAGTCTCATGCTCTGCCAGGGAGGAGGGGACGCTGGGAGGAAGCAGAGACAGGACACCTGACCCAGACTAGCCATAGAGGTATTCTGTACCACAGCACATCATGCCCACTATGTAAACTGGGACCAGCTACCCAGAAGGGCAAGATCACTGCTTGGGTCGTGCGGGATATCAGTTGGCGGGTGGTGAGCAGTTGTATTCTCTCCCCTTGTTATTTCCCTTATCATTATTATTATTGGTGGTAGCAGTAGTGATTTGTGTTATACCTTAGTTACTGGACTGTTCATATCTCAGCCTGTGGGATTTACATTCTTTCGATTCTCCTCCCCACCCCTCCGGGAGCAGGTGTGGAGGAAGGGAGGGGAATGAGTGAGTGACTGCGTGGTTCTGTGTTACCGGCTGGGGTTAAACCATGTCAGTCTCCCTCTCAGGGGCTTTTCCCAGCACCCGGTGATTTGGATGACAAGCAGGCATTGGCAGCACTTAGCTGCTGCTAGCCTGGAGGAGCTGTGTCCAGGTGCCAGGGCACCGCTGCCAGAAGCCTGCAGGAAGGAAATGTCCTAACTCCTTCTACTGCAGATGGGAGGCAGGTAAAGTTGACCAGCTTGGAAGAGAGTTTCATAGCAGAAAGGAGAATACAGGCATGAAGAGATACTTTTCATTCAGACATGTGTGTATATGTGCCCAAGATGGGAAGCCAACCTCCTGTTAAAATCTGACATTGAGAAAGTCAAGAATATGACCACACTGGTTGTGTAGGTTTCAATGTGACAACGGTGTTTGTAATACTACCACATCATAGATATATAAAGCAATAAAAGTGGTCATTTTTATCATGAACATTGATTCATAGTTGCATAACTAATCATGACAACTTTATTAATTGTTTATTACCAAGGGTTTTCTCTTTTATTAGAGATCAAGTGACTTTCTTCCCTTATAGTGGTGTATATTTCTCTGTGTGATAGAGATTAATGCATGAAGCTTTGCAGGAAACTGCCTCATTGATTTTGTTGCCTTTGTATTTGTCTTCCTTAGGTGACTTCCAGTAACACAAATAGAGGGGACGCAAACAAAGAATATCACTGGGACATCAAGTACTGTGCTTTTGGAAACTTGAGTTCTGGGCTTCATTTGGAAACCCCATAAGCAGTGGTTCCTTTTTCTTTCTTGTAACTTTTCCTTCCATTTTATTGACTTATTAGAAAACACGTTGTTAATTCAGATCTAACAGTATGCAATGGCAAGTTATGTCAACCTGTAGTGGTTTTCCATAGTGTATAATTTCTGTAATGCATTCAAGAACAACTCCTATAGCTTTTTGCAAAGCATAGTTTTGTATGCATATACATGCTTGCATGTACTTTTGCATGAGACTTCATATGTTTTTCCTTGTACATGTGTCTGTGTGTGTGTGTATGTGTTTTACCAACATTTTAGATGCACTCGGGAAATTCGAAAATTTCTGTTGTTAGTGTTTAACCTTATGACTGCTATATGTTGAATGAACAATTATTATAGGACCATTTCACCCTACACATTAGCAGCATATATTGTGTTCACTGAACCTAAGAAGGAACTTGACTTCAGATCCGAAAACCTTCAGTAAGGAAAAGTCATAGTACTTTCAGAAGCCTATAGCTTGGGGATAGTGTACATGAAAGAATGCAAGAGAGCTGATGGGGTACTTTTAAAAAATGTCCTGACAGAGTCAAGGTGATGGCCATTTTTAGCTGCCCTGCTATCCATCACCTCTTTCAGCCAGGCATACTCCATCATATGCAACAGCCTCATGAATTTATGCATCAAGCTGTGCAGCCAGTCGTGCCGAGGGCTCTGGTGACAAGTGAAATTGCTGTGCGCCTCATTTAGCTGTTTATTGCGCCTGAGTACGTGTTGCAGCTGTCATCTTACGATGGGATGATAGTGCTCGTTAATAGACAAGACAGGGAAATAATGATGGAGACTATAGCAAGAGATGCTCATCTGCCAATAGGCTCTCAGCAATATCACAAACATTCACAAAGTTTTCAATCAAAAACAACACTGCAAGAAAATACCGAGGCCAGCATTTGGGGTTTTATGTACAGATTAAACTTCTGAGAAGCTGCAGCCCAGTCTGCTACATAGCTTTACTTCTTGATATTTTACCCTTTTTTCCTGTCATTTTTAATGCCTTTTAAAATAAATTAGCAAATGGCAAAATAACCCAATGCTTTCTTTCCACTTTTCTGGTCCTTTGGCTTCAATTCTGCCTGCTGTAGCTGGAGTTGCTCCTCCTTGTTTGAGCGACGTGAATGTAGTGCATCAGGAATTTGCAAGCGTTGCTTCAGAGTTCTGGGAAAAGTTTTGCTTGATAAATTTCAGTTGCCTGGTTATACTGCTGTCCATTAACCTGCTTATACACCTTCACTGTAAAACAAACAAACAAACAAACAAGCAAACCCCTCCAAACTATTTTAATGGCATGCAGAATAATTTCAATAGCAAAAACCCCCCACCTGTGAAGTTCATGTTTCTTTCTGTAAAACAGCAGATATGGTGAATGTAAATTCTCCTTTATAAAACTCAGTATAAATGGTACTATATTCTGCCTTTTCCATCTATATTAAAATTCGTGATGTGCTGCAATTTACAACATTTTCTCTCTGTGATTTGCAAAATTCTTTGCTCCGAATAAAAGCTTTATAAACTGTAGTATGAATTTTCTGATTTATTTACAGGGAAATCAATTTTGGTTCAAAATTAAATCCTTCCATTAGAATGGGTGGTAAAGGGTTAATGCATTTGATGTAATTAGAGGAATTATTTGTGTATGTTAGCTGAAGAAACTTTATGTAAATTCTCTCAGAATTTTATGCGAAAGGTACTTTTTAAACATTTTGTATGCCTACTTGCTTGGCACTTCACTGAATATTAAGTCAAAGCTAACATTTCTAACACTTAATATAACATTAAATAATATAAAACTCTCTCATGTTTGTACACAAACACACAAAACCACACAAAAGATATGACTGCAATAAAATGCATTTTGTACAATAGGCAGTAACACTACAAAGCAGTTGTGCAGGAATACAGCACTGCAGAAAAAATTGGAGCAAATATATAGCAGTTATTCATGTAATAAGTATTTTCCATATGTAACTGACATGTTTTCCCAGATTATTATCACATAATAAAATTTTTAAAATGAAAAAAAAGCAAACTGGAAAAGCAGCCACAGTTTGTAATGTAATTTATGTGTCTATTCAGTTGCTATCACTGTAATATTGAGTAGGCAAAAATGAATCAATGGGAGGTTTATGACACTTTGAAATTGCGTATGTCACAGGATGATCTAAAACTGCTTTGCAAAGGGATAAACATTATCCTCATTTTACAGGTGAAGATACTGAGGTAAGAGAAATTTCCTGCTCCAAATCAATATTAAATAAAGTACAGATGCTATATGACTTGCTCTTGCAAAATTCTAAATAAGATGAGGAATCTATTGTGCAAGATTATAATGCCAACCTAAGACCAGTGAGCTTAGGATAGGTTTCCCTGTAAGTGAGCATTAGCCATCTGACATCCCCAAAATAGCTGCACGATCCGTGTGAGTTGCCTGGAGTCTCTCTGTGGAGACCAAATAAAAGAAACCAAAGTCAAAGCCGTGTACATCTTGCTCTGATGGGAGCAGTAAATGAAGAGGCCCTCTTGCAGCATCTGTTGCTTTCCTCTGGCTCCTGACAAGTACTTCAATTTTAGAGAAACCTGATTTTTTTAAAAGTAAAGTGAAATCAGATAACCACACCTGTACAGTTTAACCAATATATCTCTAATGATATTTTACTAATGAAAATCTGGCACACAGAGGGCAGATGTGATCTAGCAGAGATCACAAAAAAAGTTTGTGTAGGACCTGGCTGTTTCCCACTGGTGCTTTCATTTCTATGAATAAACTATGTAGTATCTTTCAGAGGCTGGTCCCTCGCTGTGAGAAGAATGAGTCATTTTCTTCCTTCTTGAGGGAGCGTTAAAATAAATATCAAAAAGCTATAACATTGACTATGCACTAACCAACCAGGGTGGGTTTCTTTTTGTGTGAAACTAAGTTATCATGAGGGAAAACGGCCTGCAATCCTGTGGCTTTGATGCCTGTTTTTATGTGGGCAGTGTTAAGGTCTAGCAGACAGTCTTAACTTGGAAAACTCTTGTTATTTGAACACTTCATGGTCTTTATTCTTGGCATAATTTGCCTGTGCTGTATGTTTGTCTATATGCAAATAAATATATCTATATAAAGAAATATATCTATATAAATAAACATATAGGTAAATATAAACATGTATTTCCACATATGAGTTTCTGTGTCTATTTGTTATGATAGGAGACTAAGGCAGCATTTAAATGAGGTAGTCAACAAAGAAACAGATTTTGTAACCAAATGAGGACATGCTTTTGTGACATGTCTTTCCTGTCTGCAAAATGTATTTTCTGTGGTTAAAGAGGTGTCGGTATTTTTTCAAGGAAGATATTTTTGTTAAAAAAATGTTTAGCTATTTTTGCAAAGCAAAAATATATGGGAAATTTTGATTCCAATAAAACTGGACCAGTATCCCAAAGGAAGTGGAAAATGTAAAGTCAATGTACATTTCATTCCTCTTTTTCCTCGTGCTTTCTTTTTCCCTGTTTCATTTTTTACATTTGTGCCTTTATCTAGTTATAAACTAAATTGAAGACATTAGGAGAGAAAGACAAGGAATTGCAGAAAGACAAGAAGGAATGAAAAGGAAAAAAAAAAAACCAAAGGGAAATTAAATTTACCCCACATTTTTATACATTCTTTAATACTTGCAGAATTGATCTCTGCTGGAAGTTTTCAAAACTTCTAAATTTTTCATATGATATTTGCATGGAATTGAGCCAATGCTGACTGGCGCTTGTCTACAAGCATACAGTTGTATGTATGCATTCCACTCTCCCAAGCAGGTAACTACATTTATTCTCTCTACTATTTATTTACACCAGTTTTATGCTGATATTAATTTCAATTAATTCTGTAATTTGTACCAGTAAAATGAAGAGAAGAATCAATTCCAATGAAGCATATATCATTACTAACTATAATTACATATAAAAGCAGTATATGTGCATACATGCACACATGCGATAGACCATTCTGATTTATGAGATGGCATTGCAGTACAACATGGCAAATCCATGTACAGTTTGTTTGTCTCTTCCAATTTGTGTCGAAATTATTATAAACCCAAATTTAGTCTACCCACCACAGTGGTACTGCATTAAAAATAATCTTTTATTTGTTTTTGTCATTTACAGAGCTAATGGTCAGCAAATTTGTACATCCTTCCTTTTTTTTTTCTTAATGAAATGGAAAAGGGATGTGTGCTACATAAAAAAGAAGTTTTATTAATGATTCATAAAATGGTTGCTACAATCAAAGGAACTGCTATGAAAATTAAATTACTGGGCTGACTCTGAAAATCAGCATAATATGCTCTGTTTAATTCAGTCATGCTAAGATGTTAGATTCTCCTTCATTCTCTCAGCTTTCTCTCTCCTTCACCTGGGGGCATCTGCTGATGAGTCTCTTCTAGAGGTTGTTTAATGACTATTTTACAGCAACTGTCAGCTTTCTAAAGCCCAGTGGCACTGGGCGTCACTGTATTACCAGCTTTTTTACACAATTTGCCTGACTGTAAATCTGGGCTTTAAAAGTATAAGAAAAGCCCTTATTTGGTTTAATGACTGTCTGATGGGGGTCGATTAATCTTTTTATGCTTAGATGTTTTACTCGTAAAGGTCATCTTCTGTTTGTTTACTCTTTGCTTTTCCTTTCATGGTCAATGAAAATGAGGTGAGGAATTTTAAGTGTCATGCCATTGGAGCTGAGTGGCTTGTAGGCTAGTGCTGTTCACGAGCAGGATTGTTATTGTATGTAATTGATATCACAGGAAATCCCAAAGGCACCGTTCAGAATCAGGGTCCCATTGTTCTAATCACTGTATAAATTCCCAGGCATACATGGGGCAATCTCTGGGATATGGACAATTTAATTTATGAGAAGGTGCAATGAGCGTGCTGTAATAATACAAAGGAGAGAAAGAAGGCAAGGACACCCACTGAGAGGAACTCTTACAGAGTTTCTGCATAGTTTTTAAGATAGATAACATGAAATAGATAGAGTTTAAAATAGATTCTCCTTTAACCACCAAGGATGATTAACCAGGAAATAAAAGGCCATGAATACTCCATAAGTAATATTTCCAGAAGCACTGAATTTCCATTTTCCAAAGTGACTTAGGTACTTAGGAGCATAAATTTCACCTGCATTCACTGAGATTCAAGTGTGTTTTCCAAAAGTTGTATATGGAATAAAAAAACATAACATTTTTAAAATTAGTCATGATTCTTTGTCTCATTGAAAATCAGAGGGACTTATGCTCTTATTGGGTACATTCAAAAGCCTATAAATATGATAACTTGGCACCAACAAGGCTAAAGGATGAAGAGGTTTATACAGTTCTGCTGCGGAGAAGACAATGCTTGCTGGGACAAACTCGTAGAAAAGGCATCTCTTCATACAAGAATATCTCTTCATTTCAACAGTCCTATTTCTCCAATGCCACTAACAATTTCTTTGATGTAGCAGGCTTGGTGATACAGTCTTTCTCTTTGCTTTTGAAGCGGTGCAAAGTCCTTTCTGACACTTCAGGATGTTCCATAAGAATAGCACATGAACAGTTATTTCCTCCTTTAATTTTTGCATCTTATTCAATCTACTGAGTGGATTGTAAACATTTCTGTCTCATGTATGGCATGAAATGCACTCATGACACTTTAAGTCATAGCCTTGCCAACATGTAATATGCAAGTGTGATAAAGTAGAATTGGCTGATCCTTCTATAGCAGTTGAGTTTTCATGCAATTAGTAACAGAGGTGAATTAAGTTTTATCATCTTGATGCTTAGAAGGTTTATATAATGACTTATCATGCTATTTAGAACAGTAGGTGAACATCATGGGCTACCTTCATGCCAGCAATGGAAAAGCCCTCAAAGTAGGACTCTTCCTTTGTTGCCACTGGTTAGCTGTGTCATTGTGTCAGTTGGATGTAAGATGATTCACTCAAAGGGGCAGATTTGGTATAGAGATAAAATTGTGAGTGATCATGAGAAGATAGACTGCAACTTTCCCTGAAGTTTTTCTTGATTCATCATTTTCCTGTACAAGTCTTCCTACTAAGTTAGCTTTCCCTCTTCTTTAAGTTTTTTTCCAGTCCTTCCATCTTTTCTTTGATTTGGCTTGATTTCTAATAAAATTGAAGCAGTTCACTTCAAGAAACCAAACTGTGAGTAAAGGGTAGGTGTCAGGGTAATGTAAAAATGACAAGGGAAAGCCGGCAGCATCTGACACCATGTGAGGGCATGTGAGGCTTAATGACCCCCTTTGAAGTGCGGCAAAGCACACTAGTATTTAATGTGCCCTGGCAGGGTGAGAAGACAACAGACAGCAGCAGATAGGACTAGCTCTAGGAGGTGAAAATAGCAGAAATAAATTTATTTCAAATGCAACTGAAAAACGGCAGTTGCAACTTATGGAAAATATCACAGCTTCAGCATTTTGTTTCTGCTTTGGTACAGAAGGAGAAGGGATACCTGTTAGTATTCATCTCAATCAAATGTCCCATTGTCTGGGTACAAGCATGATCTGGAAACCTGTAGTTTCTGGTCATTGCTGAGACTGGACAAGGGCCAGGATACGACTCTGGCTCTCCAATGTTGCCAGGCCTCCAAACTGTCTAATTCATGTATACCTGTCTCCATCATTACTCAATGTTCCCTCACATCTATGCAAAAAGAAACACAAGTGAGAAATTTTCTATACAAACCCATGCTGCAGACAATAGGCATTACATATCAGCTCTTCTGCAGTAAGAAGTTGTTTCTGTCTTTGTCTTTCTCTGGTTTTAATCAGAAGTTTAATTCTAGACTTAAGAACTTTTCACAAAGTTTTGCTGAACTTGATAAGCTCCAATAATCATTTAGTACAATGCACCAGCATTTTCCTGTGAAAAAATCCTCAATGGCAATATCCTGCCCAGTTTCTGCATCCTCATATCTCTCACTTGTGCTGAGACAATTCTGTATCAGAAGGGGAAAACCATTGAACTAATCTAACACTTGCAGAATTAATTTGGATGTTAACAACTTTTGGCCTATAAATTTAGAAAAGCTGTATTTATAAAGGGTGAATTGTTTTTGTAATGGTAGGGGAAGTTTCTAGAACACTTTAGATTTGGAAGAAATCCCTGGAGCTTCTCACTTTACCGTGGTATTCCACAAATTTCCTCATGAGCTAAAATATTTTTCTTTATAAATGTCGCTGTTTCTTTCCTTTATTTCAGAGCCTTTTGCAAAAAGTAAACAAATATTTTCTTCCTCCTCATTGTACCCTGAAATTTTGGTCAGTTTTATCATTCTCCCTTTCAGTGCTGGCTTTTTGAGGAGCATTTCTTAAGATCAGTGAACATTTCAGTAATACCTGACTTTCAAATTCATATATAGGGAGAAATCAAGCAGTGATACACTCAGTTTTCTATTGACTTAATTCCTTCTGTTCTGGAGCTGTTGGATGGTCAGTTCAGCGCATCAGTCAGTAAAAGTTCGCTAATAGATGGCTAAAGGATATATCTGGAGACTGGTGCACAACAGTTTCAAGGAATGCGTGAAAAAAAGAAGTGCTTTCTCTATGTTAAATGGTGAGCCTAATGATGAAAGCCTACCAGGTATGTAGCCTGTAAAGGTCTGTATGCAGAAGCCTGAGCTAACTGTCTGCAAGACCAAATATGTATTTTTTATTCACAATGTGAGGGCACTAAAATTTGTTAAATCTGTGTCTACACCATTATGGTTACTCTGGAATTAGAGGAACTGTCACAGCTAGGGTGTGGGAAAGTAGATAGCAATCCTGGCTGATGCTGTGTGGCCAGAGACCATATATATTGCTACATAAAGTACACACCAGAACAGTGGAGATTTGACATATGCCTGTCGTTTTTTCCTTCCTTTAAGCCACATTCTGTCAGACTTCATATGCTAACTGCTAACTAGCAAATCTAATCTCATGCCTTTTATATTAATAAATGGTCACATGGAATTGCTTATTCAGCAACAGAAAAAAATTGCCTATGGAATTTCCAAATAACCCTGTGTTTATTCATCAAGTTCATTCCTTCACGCAGTGTAAACTCAATCTTGGGCACTGAAACCATAATGTAGAAAAGATTTAATGGCTCCTGTGTTCTTTCCACAATTCCCACTGTTGAGGAATCACATTTCTTTGAGAAACTTGATGCTGCTTGCTAATTTTGCAACTGTACTTTCACTCCACAGGCAAATTAATTTGAAGTGGATCTGTAAATCTCTAACCAAAGGGTAGGAAATGTTCAGGCTTGATAATATGATACATTGCTATCAGTACCAGACCTGGGACTTGACTCAAGCAGGCAAATTCTTCCAGTGGACTTACTTCCCTTTTATTCTTCCAGTGTTCTTCACTTTTAAAAACTGCTTCACTAACTAAATACAGTTCCGGAACTCTACCCTTCTGCTTGTAGGTGTATGTTCCATTTTCTCATGTAAATATGATTTCATCTTTTGATCCTTATCATTTTGCAGACTTAGGGTGGAGATACCAGAGCTGTGTAGATTCCTGTTTTTCTTGTAACCGTTTTGGCAGACATGTGTCAGTTTGATCGATAATGATGTCTGGATTAGGCAGTCCCAATGGCAAAAATGGACTCTTCTTAGGCTTATTGCCAGATTTTGAAAGCCGCTATAATGACATTCTGCCAAGCAAGCAAGATCTGAATGCTGATTGAACCCCTTTAAAAAAAGTGCAGACTAATAGGCGTTATTGCGTGAATAATAATTAGCACAATTAAGTGGCTGGCACTTTGCCTGTGAAATTTTCAGAGCACACAATTAAAAAGCTCTACAGAGTTTTGTTGACTATTGTCAAGCATAAAATAATGGAAAGAAGGAATTACCAAGAATGATGCAATCTTGAAGATCATTCCTCTATAGTGCAGGAAAAATTGTCAAGGAAGAAAGTTTCAACGGAACGCATTTGAAGGCTAGACAATAACTGCAAATCTTGGAAAGAAGTGACCTGTGAATCCTCTGAAGTGTGGGTTTTTTTAAAGTAAGATAAAATCTTGCAGATGCAAATTTTCCAGTCCTTGAAGTTTTCTTTCACATTATGAAGCTGGTTTGAATTTTTTTTTAACCTCCTTAAAGTTCTTGCAGGGAGTGAAGAGGTTACATTAGGACAGTGAAAAGAGCTAATCATCCTCTGTTCTTCCCAAAGTTTATGGACGGAAGGAATGATGTACTTTCTAAGTCACTTTTGACTTCACTGAATCATCTCTGAAGGAGTAAGTTAGGCATAAGTGCTGAGTACAATTTCTATCTGTCTAAAAATACAAATGGCCCCTCTAGTTCCAGAGATTTGTTCATGACTTGCTATCAAATAAAGATTATTTTATTACCAAGTCCTCTAGCTCAGCCTTATTTGACATATGCATAGTTTGGTACAAGCTATATATAGCATACTAATATATTAGCTTGATAGCAGCTCAGGCAAAACACTGTTAAAACTTATGAGGGATTTAATAAGGAATTAATAGATATGAATGGCTTTATAGGAAATAAAGTCTATCAAAAATATCTAACTTAAAAAATATATATTACGTTACCTTGTAAAAATAAATGCAGACTTTTATAAGGTTTTTATCTTAGATACATATGATATTCTGGCTGTACTAAACATTAATAATATATGTGGTGGGGACTAAAAACTGGGAAACTAGTGGGTCTAAAGTAGTTTCTAAAGGTAGCTGTCAATGAGATTATAATTTTGAAGGGGGTGGTTTTAACAGGGTGCTCCAGAGATCAGTACTTCCCCTAGAACTATTCAATATTTTCATCAGGGGCTAGGAAGTAAGGATAAAATTGCTGCTGATAAAATTGGCAGGTGACACAAAGGTTGGTAAAGTGGTACATAATGATGAAGATTCCAGTCATACCAACCAAAATAAATTGCATAGTAAAGTGTGAGTTATTCAGACAAACTATGTCTTAATATCAGGGAGAACAAAGTTCTAGGAACTAAGCATCTAGGCATGTATATGGGGGCTGAAGGACTATGTTATCAGTGTGGTGACTCCAAAAAATATTTATGGTTAACTGCAAATAACAGCTCATATCGAGCTCCCACTGCAACGTGGTGATAAAAAGGGCAATGCAATCAGTGCATTCATAAACATGGAAATATTAACAAGAGGGATGGTATTTCTACTTTTCTATAAGGCAACAGTAAGACTCAGACTACTACAAAAGTGGACATCATCTGCATTTAAAACTTTAAAAGAATTATTAGAAAACTGAAATTGCAGCAAAGATCCAGAAAACATTTGAATTTTTTAAACAAAGCTTTCCAGGGGAAAACTGGAGGAATTCAGCTTCTGAGATAGCCTGTTTACAGAAAATTGGTATTTCCATATGGAGAAAATAATAGGTCCTGAAATGCACTAAAAAGTGGCATAAGATGAGCTTGTGGCTGGTAACTGAAGCCATATGAATGCAAATGAAAAACTGTGCAAAATTGTTTAAATAACCTGGACAGTTAACTAGCAGAACAAAATACCAGTGAAAATCATAGCCTCTCCAGGTCATGTATTTTTCTTAATATAGGAGCTGAGTGTCTATCAGGGAGGCAGCATTTAGCCAAGCATTTCACTAGCCTCAATTCTGAGCTAAAGGGGAAAAAATACAGAAATTATTGGACTACATGAACCAGCCTTTCTGCCTTATGCACCATGTAGTTGTGGCCTTTAAGAACATTCCTTCTTTCAATCTTCCAGCCATTTTAAAGTACTGAGAAGAAATGGAAGGGCATGAAGTGATAAATCCCTAAATATTTGATGTGCTATAGCTACATGATTCTACCTGATAATCTGGATTCTGACTGACCTTTTTTGTCCTGACATTCAATAATAACAATATGATGATAGTTGAAATAGACACACAAAATAATAGTATTCTTCAACTTCACAACACTTTTGTTACTGCTGAAAAAAAGACCCTCAAATTAGAAATAACTTTAAAGTGAAAAATGGGGATTTACTTTTTTTTTTTTTTGCTGTTGCTGTTGTAGCTGTGACTGTAAACCTGTTATTTACTTTAATGGAAGATCATAAGGAGACCATATGGCTTTCCATGAACTGATCCTGTTTCTGTTTAAAACTTCCAAATTGGTTCAGTCCATGGGAGTAAGCGTCATGCTTCGTTTACATACATAGAATTGATTGATTGAAAATATGCTGAAACAAATACTCTTCACTTAGTTTAATTTAATAGATTAGATATTCTGAAAATTTGCTTATTATTTTTTAACTTTTCTTAGAGGTCTAAATTTCCACTGGAGCAGATTAAAGAATTGCTTCTAAAAATAGGTATTTCTTTTGCTCTCATCAGGCAAAGACTGATGGTTGTATGATAAATGCTGACATCTTAGTGGTGGCTACTGTATTTGCTGTACCTACAGTTTTCTCAGCTGTTGAAGAGTGGTGTTTTTCAAGAGTGTTTCTGTTTGGAACCAAAGATAAGCTTATTAAATTAATTAATGAGGATCCACTCCTTATAATATATATGCAAATTTCCAAAGTGCATATTTGGTTAATAAATTTGAAAAGAGTTTCTGCTCCGTTCTTTACACTCAGCCTTTGAAGGTATGCCTCCACATGCAAACAGTTTAGGGCACAGAGAGACTCAAAAATCACAAAAGATGTCACTGGAATAGTAATAAAAATAGTGCAACTGACAGACAATGACAGAGCATTAAATGGCAGTAAGTATTGAAAAACAAATTTATGCAAAATAAGAAAAGGATATCAAAGACAGAACCTCTCACAAAGTTAAAGGCAATGAGTTATTTCATGATGAAAGAGATAGTTAAAAGTATGAATACAGTTTATGAAACATTAGCAATCCCCCACTAAGATGCAATCAAATCTTGAGTATGCGGTATATGTTTGTAGTGGTAGTGAATAAGAAAATATTCTGAAACCTTTTGACATATACACAAGTCATAAACATTAAGTAATCTACTTCAGAAAGCTTTAAATTGAAGAACTGTCTAAAACCTCTTTGTGCCTTACCTTCATTATACAATGTGCATGTACAAGTCTCATAGGAATTTCAGAAGCTCATCAATATTTGCTAATCGGCAGGCTCCTGATGAAAAGTGGTAGTGGTATTTCAGCACACCTGAAGTAGCAGAAGCATTAAGTACCACTTTAAAAATTCAAGATTATAATATTTTCCCTCACACACAAATAAGAAAATATTCTGAAAGCTGTGGGGAAAATAAAAAAAAAAAAGCAAAGAAAAAAGCCCCAACCCTTTGGATCTACTAAGTTCCTTTCCTCTTTTACCTGCCTATCATAAACCTGGACTCATTTAAAAAAAAGTATAGTGTGTTCATCTACATCTGCAATTAATGCAACCAGAAAATTCAACCACTTGTGAAAAGGAAGAACTTTGATCATCATACACAATCACAAATTAAAGTGAATTGAAACTCAGTCACTAGAGTGAAAAACAAAGTGTACCAGAAATGTTCAATAGCGCATGATGTACAGATTTCTTCAAAAAGTAACATCCTAACATGGATAAAGAAAAGTCAGAGCAATGTTTCACCTTAGACACCTGGAAGATGAAAAGGCAAAATTATTCCCAGGAAGAAGTAGAAGACTAAGAAGAACAACTTCTGTAAGATTTCAGCTCTAAACTGTCCAAGGGCTGAAAAAAAGGTGATGAAAACATAAAGGAAAATGTAAAGTTCTGGTTACTCCCAAGAGGTTGAATCACAGCAAATAAAAAAATGTGCTGCTAACGTGTCCTAGTTTTATTCCACTTAGCTTTAAACAAGAAAAATAGATATCTCATTTAGGAAAGGATCCCTCCAATCCTGGTGCAAAGTGGGAGGGAAATTTTTCTCAGATGACCATATTAGATAAGATGAATATCTCTCTAGCATCTCTATTTTGCTCTATGGGCTATAGAGGGAGCTTGAATGATTAGTTTAAGCTTGATGACAGTTAGACTTTCTAGGCAGCTAAAGCCAGCTGAAATGAATCTTATCCTTTGTTTTAAGCCCATCACTTCCAGCTGCTTGGATGGAAGATGTTACTACAGTGGAGTCCAAATCCTGGCTGGCTTACCTGCCACTAGCAATGAGAAGCCTATAAAGGACCGGTGTCCTAGACACAGTATATGGAAAAATATTGTCAAATTGTGCACTTAGTTTCCCTTTTTTAAACGTTTGAATCGTTTTTATTCATCTAGTACTAGCCAGAAGTATAAGTAAAGGTAAGAATGGCTTGTCCTGGAGCTAGAAAGCAGCTCCCCTGAATCATCTTCACCTCTCAACTCTGCTTTATGTGGCTCTGTCAGGGAGACATGCAAAGCTCTCCCTACCCTATAGTAACATTTCAAACTATGCCTACGGGTATTCTTCACTTTTGAGCAGGGTTTGGCAGTAATAAATCATTACTCATTTCCCTGATTGCTTTCTCTGAGCCACAAGAGCAAATACATAGTCAGTGATAGCTCTGCTGAAATGTTACTGTATAAAATAAGTGAACATGGCTTGCATACATTATCCCATCATGAAGAAAGGGAATAATTTTCTTGGGCACTATGAGAATATAAATTAAATGCAGATTTTTCTGTTACATCCTTAATACAATTTGAAATAAATTACTGTTTGTTTGGTTATGATGGTTTCACACTTTTTTGTTTGTTTTGGTTTTTTTTTTATATAGAAGCTAAATTGTTTCTTTATATCTGGCTACCTATAAATATATATAACTCAAACAAATATATGCATAACATATGTAAACACACACATATATACATATAATATCCTCTCTTCAAACACTGTATTCTTACGAGATAATGAACCAAATTTTACAGGGAAGTTATTTGTTACCCTAACCCAGTGTCTCCCATGAGAAAAGATAGCTGAAAAATCACCGCCATAACACTGTGAACATTGCAATTTCTCCCGATGAGTAAAATTGGAGAAATTTCTCCTTGAGAGCAAAAAGGCAAGCTGATTAAGTCAAAGAGGCGTTATAAACCCCAAGGGAAAACAATGTGCTTTATTTTTGAAGTATTCCCAGCAGAAGTCTGGGAAATCTTACATGTCCTCTCACCACGATCCATCATTATAACTTAGCTGTTTGCAAATCCTCAGCAGGTCATCATATTTTACACTTGCTAACCATGTAAACACAACTGGGGACTCCTAATTACTGTAGATAATCTTAAAAACTTTCTGCTTTCGTAAAGCATACAGAAAAGGCTGGGAATAGATCGTTTCCCATGTCGTTGTGTTTTGCTCATGTGTATTTGTATAGCTGTCACTTTTTCAGATCTCTGACTGCAAGTGTAAAGCATCTTTTTCATACACGTATAAGAGCTTGTAACAACCTTGGAGATGCTCAGCTCTTGTTCCGCATACAGCAGGTGGGTTTGCTGTGCTTTTGCTAAACTGTTTAATCAAAGTGCTTCATACTGAAGAGTCCATGAATAAATATTGTAAACATCATCAGGGGAAGTGATTTATATTTACTTCAATTTTGCCAGGAGAAAACCTAGATTATCTTGAATTAGCAGCTGAAGTTTTTATATATTAGAGTTTGTCAAGTACATTAAGAAGAGCATCATGTGCAAAAAAGACAGCAGTTTCTCAGGTCTGGAGGCACATGCTTCCCAAAATGGAATAAAAAATGTCAATCATTGGCCCTGCAAATGCACATTCAGAGTATCTCAAAGTTGCCAGCACTACTGAAAAATTTGATTTTGCTGCCACAAATATGAGGATCTGAAGCCACCACAAAGCAGGCTATTCTTTCCACAGTGAGGGAGTTGGCATAGGCACACCCAAAGCAAAGAGCCTAGGGGACGCCCCATTAGGGCCAGGCAGGGTTCTCCGCACTGGGAAGAAGGATGGGGATGAGGGCAGCTCCTGCACCCAAGTGGTAGCCACTGCTGCACAAGTGCCAGGGCCTTATGGGAACACGGACTGACAGAACTGCAGGGCCCAGGCATGGGCAAGGTAAGGAGTAAGGGAAAGAAGTCATGCCTGTTCTTCTGCCCGCACCTGCCTGCTGTCATAAGCAGCTGCCCATTTCATCTCTGCCTAAAGTTTGCCTTCTGCATATCAGATTTTACACACAGAGTATAGTAATCTGTATACTAGGTAGCAGAATCAAGGGTATGGTAATTATCACT
The DNA here is from genome assembly GCA_039720435.1 of Amazona ochrocephala. Classification (NCBI taxonomy): domain Eukaryota; kingdom Metazoa; phylum Chordata; class Aves; order Psittaciformes; family Psittacidae; genus Amazona; species Amazona ochrocephala. The sequence continues at coordinate 58,235,009 of CM077878.1, forward strand.
TCTTATGAGAATGCTTTAGGGAAAAGATTAATATACATTTATTATATGTACAAGTCTTACCAGGGTAATAGTTTAATCTGATCAAACCTGAGGTGTGAAGCATGGTTCATGTTAGGACAAGAAGGAAGAGTTTACTACTGGCAGAGCAAATTTCCTTTGCTAGAGTGTTGAATGCATGCTTGTAGTTAGAGCATGGCTTAGCATAGGAAATCACTCTGCCATTCCACAATTGCATTGTTGAAATCCCATTTTTAATGGAAACCATTGTGATAACAATTGTATTTTAGCTATTCTCAAATTATTTTTATGAGGTTAAGAAAAAGCATCTGCTCAGCTCTTTTCTGTGCTTTCACCTTACAAATTTCATGGCAGCAGAGCTTGTTTTAGGGGTTCTTCCACCCTCTGGACAATTGAACTGCTGCTGCTGATTCCTCGCAACTTACCCCCAAAGAAGGTTACTGTTACCTTGACTGTATTTGTTACATATGTATAGAAATACGTCTGGAAATACACATATGCATATGTGCAATACTGTGCATAGGTGAATACATGGACATAAGTGCATATTTGTGTATATATACATAAATAAGTGTGCCTGGCTATTTCTGTGTCCAACTGAAACTGTGAAATGTTCTGTCCTGGTTGTTTGCTTGTTTCTAATGGGCAGAAGAGAAAGGGTGATAGCTTGTATGTAGGAAACAGAGTGGGATAGGGTTAGGTTGTGAGAGCTGAGGGGCAGGGAAAGACGAGATCTGTTCAACTGATTTTGCTGCTGCACGATTCATAATACGGCCTCTTTTGGGGGGTTATATAGCATGGAGCATATGCAGCAATCACACATATACTCAGAGGACACAGTGTAAGTTTTACAAGAAGTGTTCATGTTATAATACATATATCGATATTCTGGGTCAGATTCTGCTTTTCAAGTACCTATCTTTCTACAGCCATTCAAGAGGGCTATTTGTATGAATGATAGTGGCAGAATAAGAATCTCTGCTTCTTCATCTGCCTTTCTTTTCAACTCAGTAACAGAAGCATTACCATTAAGGTTTTGCTATATTCAAACCTGCCTGTGATGAAAGGATTTATGTTTGCGTTTAGAAATCCAGAGACATATGGCGAATGTGAGAGCTGGTCAGCAATTAAGAGTGATTGATTCAGGTTTGGTCTATCAATTAAGTGGTAGAGCAGTTTTAATTTTTTTTTTTTATTATTATTATTATTTTATTTTAAGCTTGTGACTTCACTGGAATATTATATCCCTTACTGTGCCTATGACAGCTACTTGCACCCATAAACTTTGGTGCATTGATCTATTCTTTCAGCTACTTCAATATGTCTTCTTTTCCATAAATATGTCTGAGCTGTGACTTTTTTCCAACCTCACCAGAGGTATCCTTATTTGGAGTGATCTAATATGTGCAGTCATATCTGCACATGCAGCCTAATATCTGCTTTGAATAGCCATACATAATTTACAGTGAGCAGTATGGCTGCGTGGTAACCTACATTTAAGTGACTTAGTGTTGAAGCATTTCCCTACCCACAGAAGAAAGAGACACCGGTTAATAAGAGTTCCCCTGTTTTTTCCCAGGGGAAGGGGGATGGGAGGGAGCAGTGGAGGAGATCTAGATTGCTGCACCAAATAAAACAAGAGAAAAAAAAAGGGAAAAAAGAGCAAATCTTCTTGTTCACATTTTTAGCTTATGTCTTTTGGATTCATTCCCTACCTTGCGTCAGTTTTCTGTACTGACAGCAATTCTTGCACACAGTCGCATGGCAAGATTAACTTTAAATCCTCCCCTCCTCCTATCCTCTCCAGCCCCTGCTTGTCATTGTCTGCTCTTGAGTGAGCAAAGTGAATGTGGCCAGAGCAGTGTGGGACTGTGTTTTTGAATTCTCAAGGGCAACCACCCTTCTCATCAGCAAATCCATACTAGCTGCTAGAGCTTCATATATAAAACTGATTTTCAGTCGTGAGGTTAGTTTCTCACTGGTGAAGCACTCAGCATAATAATACTTTACACCTTGTACTTCAGCAGTCTTTTTTAAACACTAATTTAACCTTACATCCCTCTCTGAGGAGGTGAGTATTATCCCACCATATGAGTAGGGAAGCAGAAGCCCACAGAGGTTAAGTGACCTATCCAGAGTCATGCAAGAAATGAGTAGCAATACAGAGAACAGAAAACAAAGCCACTCTGGCTCATAAGCTTGCACAGTGCAGTTGGAAAAATTATCAGGTGTTCAAATAAGGTTTGTTGCAAAAGAGAATAGAATAAAAATTAAACACAAAGCCTCTTGGAGGAAAAGTGGGCCTTTCACATTCACTGTTTTCAGGCGAGGTAACTGAGCTGAAAGAAGAGTTAAGTGATTTGTTTGAGATCCCATAGGTAATTCTTAACAAACATAGAATCATGTGTGTAGTGAAGGCAAGGAGACTGTAATCAAATAAGTGACTATGATTGTGTTATTAAACACAAAGAACCAAGAGAACAAAAGGAGCATAACGTTCTTTGTCGAACTTTTAGAAATCCAAGCTCAGTTGCCATTTTTATTTGATCATACTTCCTTTGTTTGAGTTGACTTTTACTTTACTCATCTGTTTTCTTTCACTTGTCTTGGTTTTCTTTTGACAGAAGATATTTTAATTATCAAATTCATTGTTTGCTTTAAGCATGTCAATTCTCTTAATCATTCTGGTTTGTCACTTCCCTCTTTTTCATCTGATTTCTATTCCCCATCAATATCCAGTTTCTGATTTTAAAATGTCTTGTATATTTACTCATACTTTCTGCCTCTCTAATTCTTCATTGTGTATTGATCCTCAGCTCTGGTCTCTACCGTTGTTTGTCAAATTCTGGGTAACCATCACTCTTCAGTACACTAACTGCACTGTTTTTGTTGTTTCCAGTCTTTATCTGCCATTTTGGACTGACATTACTGAAAATTAGAAAAATTTAGCTCTGAGTTGGTGCTTGTACCAAAAATGAACATTCTTATAAGACAACATTCTTCTTCTGTTACCCACAGGAACTCTTAGAAGACTTGCGCAAGATTCGTATATGATATTATGATTATTATATTGTTATGTATATTATACTATTACTATTATAATGCAATTATTATTTTATCTTCTTTTGACACAAAACCTGAACTCTCTTCCTAGGAATGTGACATACAATTTCTATAAGCAGCTATCATGTCTTATAAAAAAAAGAAAAAATGAATTTTGCATGAATCTATAAGTTCTAGCTGTCCATTGTAATACATTTCATTTCTGTCCACTTAAAGAACAACTGTTGAACACTGCTACAAATTTGAAATTAGATTCATGCCTTTCCAATTTGGCTTGCATTTTGGTTCAATAATATCCATTGGAGTTCCGCAAGTGGACTTTTTGATAAGAGTATTTCCTTTTTTGACTTCAGAATTTTCATTGTTTCACTTTTCACTTTAGATGCCAAAGAGAAGGAAAAGATTGTTTATGGTTTGTTTTTCCATGTATCTATTATTTTTTTTACCGTTCTTTTCAGTCTTTTTGCATGATGATCTATTCCTGTCTTATAAAGATGACCTAAACTTTCTCAATTTCTCCTAAAGCGAGTATTTTTCCCGGCCCTCCCACAATCTTGTTACTTAAAAAAAAATAAAGGGGGGGGAGGAAGGGGGAGAGCATGTTGCAATATGTATAACTGTATGAGTATAGGATTGTAACGACAGTACATAAACCAAACTTCCAATGGCAATTGCTATCTTAATGCAACCGAAAACCTTGTCTGCTTCTTTGACCAAGAGCAGAGGCAAGCTTAGATTTCCAGTATTCCTGTCCTAGTCCTCTACTTAGCTCAGTAGGTCACCACTTACACGATAACCAAGATCTCAAAGAGATAATCATTAGTTCCAGCTGGTACCTAAATATAACAAACTGTTTTTATACAACAGGGCAATGACTTTATAGCAGATCTGTGGGTGCGATCTGCCATCAGCTCCCAAACACAAAACTCCCCATTGATTGTGTACGGAGTGTCCCTCAGTAGACTGTTGGCATGCTACAGCTCCCTAGTGATTCCACAGTGGAAGAAATTCAAGGAATTTGTCTCTGACCACAGAATTTATGAGGCCATGCAGAAGTCCTTCTTGAACGGCAGGGAGCAGGGGAACAGTTCAGAGCCTGTTGGGTTTCTTCCTTTCTTTTTGTTTTGTTTGTTCTGTTTTGGGACTTCACATGGGAGGAAAGAGCTGAGAGGAAATTCTGAAAAGTTTTCAGCTCTGGCCTACCTCTGCCTCCATTGAAATATAGCGTTAAACTCCTGTTATTCTTAATGGGAACTGAGGCAAATGTCAAGTGTTTTCTTATGGTTACAGAGGGTGGAGGTTTTTCAGTATGTTTAGAAATGTTAACGTTCAATTCAATAGAATTTTTAATAACACATTTTTTTAATGTACTTCATAGTGTTATAAAAGAGCATTTTGTTCAAGATTAAAACATTGCTTTTATGCCAAAGAAGAAAGGTTGCTGCTGCTTACAGTGTGTGAATTCATAGCCAAAGCACACAGGATATTTGCAGCTATCATCTCCGGTGGCAGCACTACTTCGCTCCTACATATTACTTCCATCACAAGATCTCATACTGTTTTCAAGCAATGTTTCTTCACCTGTAATCTGGAGACTATTTACGATCCAAGAAACACTCAAAAGTAGTCCGTAAAAAAACCCCTGTAATTCACCTGCTCTGCATTACTGGATGACTGCATAGGAGAAACACATTTACAGAACAAATGTTTAAACACTCATTTTTACATACCTGAGCAAGAAAACAAAATGAGGTGAAAAATACAAGAGAGAAAAGGGTATGTCAAGTTAACTCCTTCTTTTATTTTATTGTTAATGAAAATCATTTCTGCAAGATCAAACACGATGGGCCTTGTATCTGACTTTTTTTGCTTTTCAGAGGAAAGTTTAGTCCAGCATAGCAATAAAAATATTGAGGAACAGGTCTCTTCAAGAAATCAATGTCATTATTCTCATTTTACAAGAGGCAATAATGAAATTCAATGAAAAATTAATGCTGTTAGAAGGACATGCACCTAAACAGTACCTGCTTTCAACATATCTCTTAAATGGCAGTGGGGAGTTTTCACAGTTTAAAACTTGTATTTGAAGCAGTGTTGCAAGGATAAAAAAATATGTGTGCATTTCAGGACTATTTTTGCAATCAGCCACTATGATTTATAACTTCAGGCTCATAATTTATTCCACTTGACCTCAGGCACTCTTGCTGCAGGGTTGTATGAGGAGCAGAGCCGCCACAGCATATGGGGTTGCTGTATCCAGCAAACTGACAGAGGAGAGGTGAGCTCTATGCCCCTAGGTCCAGCCAGTAGTGAGTCTGTGTGTTCCTGGTACATACACATACACCCAATGCATATACATATGCGCACTCAGCCAGCCGCATGGATCAACCAGGAGGGAAAATACAGCACTCATGCAAACATAAGCATCACCAATGGCCTTATCCTGTTCCCCTCTCTGCCCAAAGAGAATGAAAGGCAGTGGAAACTACATGTGAATATATACAATATGGTACACTCCGGCTGACTATCCATCTGGTAGCTGCCACTGGATCCCAGTCTCCTAAGTTGCTGGCAGCTGGATATAAGAGCCCTTGGGTCCACAGCCTCACTCCAGTAGTCAATACAGATCTCACTTACAGATGCACTCACAGATACACACACACACAAAGAGGATCCCTCCAGCAACTGCCTTTAAATGCCCATTTTAACAGCTAGTTGGTCCCTGGATCACCTGGTGTTCCAGTTACCTGACACTGAGAGCCACACACATGCAAACAGGCCTCCCTGGTAGCTGACTTCAGTGACATACTCCTCTGGACTCTCTATGCCCACTTCTGTATACCAGACAACCACTTATTTTCGCTACAGTTCAAGTGCTTCACATCTGCAAATGCTGCTCCTATATATTTAAATTTCTTTCATATCAGTCACTAAGTCTTTTACAAAACCCAGAATAAACACGACATGCATCTAAGAATCAAAAGTGCCATCTGCTTTGGTGCTGTGTTGCTTTTTGATGTGTCAAGAAGGTGATTTTTTTTTCTTCTGAAAGATCAATGGTATCAGGATATGCACCTAAATATGTTATTGGCTTGGCAAGTCTAAACAGGGAAGTTTTCACAGTTCAGTGTTTTATTTGAAATATTATATACAGGATGCTAGACAAGTCTGCATGGATTTTAGGAGGATTAGTGTAATCAGTGTTACATTTTATAGTTTTGCTACTTAAACTCATGTCCTCAGACAGCTCATATCCAGGCATGAAGATACATACATTTGCTCTGAAATAAGATTCCGGTTTATATTTGTCCTTATCCAATGATATGCGCCAGTAAGTTTGAACCCATTTCTCACACTTGTGAGAAGCCACTTCTGCAGGTAGTACCAGGGTAAAAAATGAATGACGGGACTTTCAGTGGTAAAAGTTCACCATGCCTATAAAAGATCCTAATATTTTGAGTCTAAAAATCAAAAGATGAAATGTAGTGTTATTTTTTAATTTTTATTTCTTCTCCATTATCCATGACTGTTTTTTCATGTGTTTATTGTTTTATTTCAACCACTTTTCTCTCATTTAATTCTCATTAAATTTATTGTTTCTATTTTCTTGGGGTTTGACTTCTTTTGCCACAGTATTTATCTACCAGACGTTGTTGTTAAATATGAATTCAAAAGTCATTGAAATCAAATGTGTCAAGGCAGCAGGAAATATGTGTGGGTTCTGTAGTACAGTACTGAAGGAAACCCACTTAATGTTATGAGAAAATTCTCTGCATCCTGAACCTAAGGTTCATATAAATGCTCTTTGACAAAATATTTCCATAATAACCAAGAGAAAAACCTATTTATTCACTAAAAGGAGCAACTAAACAAAAAGCTCTAGCAAAAAAAAAAAAAAAAAAAAACCCAACCAACAACAAACCCACTCAAATTCTTCTTCCTAGATATGCAAGTCTCACTATAGGAGCTTCACCACCCAGGTTCTAGTGAAGTGAATTATAACTTTAAAATAATTTGTAACTGAATAGGTACAACCCAAAACCTTTAAATGAATAATTAATGGGTAGCTTTTCATACAGAAATACATTTACATTTCACTCTGATGCTTTTGTTTCTTTTTTGGAGGGTTAAGGCAGTTTTCAAAAGGAGAGCAAAACCACACCTTGTAAAAATCAGGATGAACACTGTTATGCTTCTGGATTAGCATTTGTAGATTAAGATTTAAGCATCTTTTTAGTGAAGTAGAGGAATTCTGAAGCTTTCCTTTTGGCATTCCAACTCACAATTTAATTCAGTTAGAGTAACTGTCCTCAAAAAGTTAACTCCTTCCCATATACCTTGCAAGCGTTACGATTTGAAGCTTTTCATAAAAGCTATTACTTAAATCTGTCCAATTTAAAAAAGAAACTGAGAAATGATCTTTTATACCTTCATGTAATACTGTCATCACGAAGACACTGATCAAAATGATGGCACATTTTTTCCTCAATAAATTTATGACTTTGCCTCAGGAGCAAAAACAAATTCTACCCTAACCAGTCCTGAAGACTGAATTCAATGTACACACTTTGGGAGCAGAGGCAAAGCCATATTTCTATCACAGTAAAAAAAAAAAAAAAATAAAAAAAAAATTTGGTTTTAATTCACATCTTTCAAGGACTTTCAAAGTCCTTAAAAAGGCTTACAGAATCAGTGACTTTTAGATCACATTAGAAAAGTGAAATACTACTCTTACTATTAGTGAATTAGCTAATTTAGAACACTAAAATAAAGCTGGGAAAGATTTTTCACTTCATGGGACTTTTCAGAAGCACTAGTACTGTTCTGTATTTCCACTGAGTATTTTTTCTGCTTTAGCATTTTATGCATGAAAAATCTTAGCTTTTTTCAACATACTTCTGACTGCATCTGTAGGATCTCTGGTCATGCAAACTTTTGTGTGTATTTATTTCTCTGGGTGATTGGTCTAGAAATGTGTTGGAAGTCTTTGATGTATTCCTGGGTAGACTCACAGCCTCATATTCTAAGTGCCTTAAATGCAGCCGTGACTGCAAAACTTCAGTTTAACAGCAATGGCTGAAAAAAATGTAACCAAAATTCACCTAGATCTTAGATACCATTTTACTTCAAGGTTCTGAGGATGAAATTCATCACTTTTCAGAGATAAAGAAGGGAAAAGATTCATATTGCCTAAATTCCAGATGTCTAAAGGTCAGTTGTCTGAGTTATTTACTTCATGCTCCCCTTTATTATCAATGAAAAGAAGTGGGTAACTCTAAAGAGCAATTATTATTCTTCTAAGATATGAAGGATAAATGCTTTTTAGGTGTGCTTATTTGTCTCTGCTGACTTTGCAGGGATGACTAACTCAGATGAATAATTTTTAGATGTCTAAAGTTAAGTGAGATGAATCCCCCCCACTAAGTGTACACATCCTCTTCTTCCTGTTTCATCTCTAGCAATGTCTCCCTTGGACAGAATTCAATAATTAAGGATGTGCGTGTGTGTGTTTGAAATAAGAGTGCTCAACACATTTATATGGGTAGATCTTCCCTCTCTTTCTCACACTGTCAAGGCATCATCTCTTCCTGGCCTGACTCTGCTACTTCTGTTCCTCATCCAACAGGACAACCCATGAGCAGGTAAAAAATAGATGCAGGAGTGGGAGACAAAAGGGCTAGACCACAAAAAAACATCCAGTGTGAAAGAGAAAAACTACTTTTGTTGGTGTTGAAATCTGAGAAGGAACACTTATTTTTTGAGGGAGGTTGTAAACTTCAGGCATGGAGGGTGTCTGCAGAGCAGGACCAAACTCGGTCTTAATGTGTATGTGAGGCAGCCACCTGAGGTTTTTTTCAGTCACATCTGTAGATAAGTTGAAGGAAATTGGAAGGATCTTCTCCACTTGGTCTCTTCCAAATGTAAATATGTTTCCAAAATACAGGTTTTAAAAGAACCCAAGAGCTAATGTCAGTAATAACACATAGTAAATGTTCTAATTGTTTTATCCATACTTAAATACTTAACTAAATCTTAAATAGGCATGAAAATGGGAATAAATTTCTTCTTATTGCAGATATACCATTCATATGTTTATTGAATAATCTGAGTTATTTGGCACTAAAATCCTAACAGTCTGTTTGTTTCAAATTTGGTGCTTTAAAAAAAGAAAATGTAATGACATTTAGTTTGATGCCAAAAGATGGAATTTACAGAATCACAGAATCACAGAATAGTAAAGGTACGATTCATTCTTTTTCTTTGCTGTCTTCATAGGAGTAGCAATTCTCTATTAATGTTTTTAATAAAATGTAAGATCACTATTATTATAAAGACATTATCATTATGCCAATAGTACTGTAAAAGAATCACATCTCTGATACATATGTTAAATAAGCCTGGTGGGAAATGAAATTGAGGCCAAGCTGCTGCCATATGTCAAATGAAATCACCTGGGTGACCTTGTAAGAATGGATAAAGCCATGTTCCAGACCCCGTGACTTGCTGAATCTTAAGTCTGAATTTAGAAATTATTAATAAAAAGCTTTAATAAACAGTCAATTTGTTTCTTCAAATCTTTTAAAAAAAAAATCCATAATTACTAAAGTTCATAGGCCCTAGGGCTTAAAAATGACATCTTGTTTGTCTTCAATGAAAAGCAGTAGAGGCAAGGAATCAATTTAAATCAATATTTTCAGAACTGAATAATGAAATTACCAGAACGACTTCTCATTCTTATTTTTTTGCATCTGAGCCCCCAAGTGCACTTGCACTGGTGTAAATCTACCTCATTGCTCTAGCACAGAATGCCAATTAAATCTAAGCTGGCCATAGAGAGTCCAACCACAGTCCTAATCAACTTCAGAAAAAGTTTTCCATTGACTACAATGATGACAACAAAAGTTTCATATTGCACAAACTGTTTACCAAGGCCTCAGTTTGACAAAGCACTAAGCAATTCCTGAAAAAAACCCAACTCGTCAGTGCTCTTTTTCTTTTTTAATTAACCCAACTCCAGCATTGTACCTTTCAGGATCTAGACCAAAGGCCTTAGTTCTGTTAGACACTATGTCTTCTAAATTTATTTAGGGCTCACTGAGACTAGAGGAAGAGGAAGTTGGGAAGAGGTGTGAGAGTGGCAAATAGCTCGCCCTGTCTCTAACAGTATTTCCTGTCCTTAAAGTTGCACTCCTTTATGTTTTCACTTTCTTTTAATGGCTTGCTGCTGCATCTTAAAATACGCTGTTATCAAGGGGGGGGGGGAGAAAAGTGTTCAGCTAATTGAAATTATGTTAAATATGCAAAAGTAATGCTCTTATTCAGTACTGAGAAATAACTAACAAATATTCAACTTAATTACTCAATATTTCAAAATGTTCTTTGAATAATGATAGTGTTGTAAGGCCTTCGGTTTAGGCCATTAAAACGCCCTTTCTGTCCAACTGCACAATGAATGCTTTAGGGATACTCTTATTTTTACTGATTAGAAAGCCTTTATAGTCTATTTGAGAACACAAGTAACATCTTTCTTTGAGTATAAAGTACCCATGATCTCAGGGAGATGTGCTGTGTCACAGGCTTGACTGATAGAAAGGCAATATTCCACCTTCAGACTCTAACTGGAACTACCCAGTGCAGCTGAAGATTTGAGCAACTCCTTATTTTTCTGTTTAAAGGCCTTTTTGCATTTACAAATCATTTATCAGAATCATCCCCAAATGAAAAATTATAATAATAGCGAAGATGTTTGGCACAATATGTTTGGCTGGTTGTCCAAAGGCTTTGTGCAGAGGCATCAAAGTACAGGGGATGATGTCATACACTGGAGTGGGTGCAAAAGGGGAATCAGTCTTAATTTCTGGCTTACTTCCCAGGCTTTCTCTTGGTCCTCTTCTACCGGAATCTGTCACAGCGCTTTCTGTCACAGTTGTAAAATACTTTCGGAGAAACATAAAGTTTTTATGAGAAGAATGATAAAATAGATGACTTATTCTAGGGCTGGGGGTTAATATTTGCACTTGTAGGCTGACTTTGAGAATTAAAAATAAAAAGAGATTAAGGAAGACAGTCAGAGTCCTTTATTTCCCCTTGCAGTTATTCAGAAGACACAGCAGCAGCTGCATAGATTCTCTTATATAAAATTTAACATACTGAGCTACTGTCATGGCATTTCGAGCATGGTGGGTTTATTGGTGGATAAACTACACTACTGATGATTTCCCTTTAAAGATAAGGCAGGAAGGCAGGAAAGCAGGAAGGAAGGCAGAAAAGCAGGCAGGAAGGCAGGCAGGAAGGCAGGCAAGAAGGAAGGCGGACAGGCAGGAAGGCGGACAGGCAGGCAGGCAGGCAGGCAGGAAGGAAGAGGAAGGAAGGGAGGAAGGGAGGGAGGGAGGGAGGAAGGGAGGAAGGGAGGGAGGGAGGGAGGGAGGGAGGGAGGAAGGAAGGGAGGGAGGGAGGGAGGGAGGGAGGGAGGGAGGGAGGGAGGGAGGGAGGGAGGAAGGAAGGAAGGAAGGAAGGAAGGAAGGAAGGAAGGAAGGAAGGAAGGAAGGAAGGAAGGAAGGAAGGAAGGAAGGAAGGAAGGAAGGAAGGAAGGAAGGAAGGAAGGAAGGAAGGAAGGAAGGAAGGAAGGAAGGAAGGAAGGAAGGAAGGAAGGAAGGAAGGACGGACCAGACAAATGCAGGACAAATTTAAAACAAGACTATGTACTTCATTTCAAATTCAGACACTGGCGAGGTATCTCCTAACCCTTGAAGACAGTGGGCATACTAGCTCATGCCTTCTGGTTTAACTCCCACAGCAGCCTTTACAGATGACTTATTCTTTTTTAACAAACAGGACTGTCTACGAAACAGAATCCTTTTCCTCCATGTGTTTGCCCTTTTCATATAATATTTACTTAGAGCCACCTAATGGGAAATGTCACTGAGGTTTTGAGTATCTTCTAAAGAATGGGAATATTAAGATACTAAAACTACATGCTGTCAAAAACCAGCTTAAGTGGTCTGGTTCATCAACTAATGCAATAAGTAGAACTGGATTTGGTGGACTTTTTATGTTACAATGAACAAGAAAAGACTTTAATATCTGTGATACACTTGGTTTTTTTCTTTTTTTTTTTTTCTGAGGAAGGACAGTCTCCTAGTTCTTGAAGTTTATTAAAGCTTTAAGCTGTCAGGCTATTACTGTCAGTTTCAAGAAAGGAAAGAGCTACTGATGTAAAATTAATTTATTTAATAGAATTGTTTGCCCCAGGGGAATAACAGCACCATTTAATTTAATTTCCCCATCATATTGTCTCATTTGCAGACGAAAAAAATAACTTTCCTTTTTAACAGAGCAAAGGATGTTATGCTGAATGGTGAATTATCCTTACAGTTTTTCCTTGTTCTAGATTATCAGTTGTCATAAGAATATTTCAGACTCCCTGTGGCTTCTACTTACTGCCTTTTTTGAAACACTGATTTGTAAAAGTTCACTCAAAGGCCTAGTCCTGAGAGTCATGGCTGATGGATGTGCTTCCATTGACACTTTTTGGTTTGGATCAAGCCAAAAGGGAGGAAGAAAATAAGAAACAAAATGTATTAAGCATTAGAAAATACAGCTGGACCATTTACCAGTCTGTCCAGGATGCCTTCAGTATCCCAGGCAACCTGACCTTGTTCATCTGTAATGAAATTAGTAGACTCAGGTGGGAGATTGCTGCTGAACAGTTCAGTGGGGTGGGATTTATTTATCACAATTTTAGAGCTACTCTGTCAAATCAATACGTTGCCAGATCCAACCTCAGTGGAGGTAAAGGGCTTGTAGTTAAAATCTTTTCACCACCTGTTTGGTCAAAGTATTGTTTCACATAATTTTAGGCAGTTATATTGTATGCATCTTTTTATAAGACATAAAATTGTTACTGTCTTTACTCAATTTATTGAAAGAAAAAATGCTTTGCATTTCAGTTAACTGCCTCTGATGAGTGGAACTACTTTAGAGCAGATTTTGGTTGAACAATTTCTTAGCATTTTTCCAGTATTCTCAATTCCTTCCTTCTTTCTGACAGTATCACTGTACCTTGCAGAGGTTATTAAAAGCAGAACACAACAGCCCTGATGTATTACAGTCTCTTCAGCAGTTACAATTCCCAGAGAAAGAAAAATGCAAGAGAATGGGAGGTTTGCAGTATAATCCTATGTACTCTGTGGAACTGACATGTTTTGTTATAAAAGCTTATATTCTCTCTTTGGTACCTGACCCACACCAACTTCAAAGCTTGAAGTGACAGTCATTGGAAAATCTTCTACCATACATCCAAATGGCTGAACAGTTTTAGGTACCTGCCGCTGCATGCCTGTCAAAGATTACAGTAAAGTTAAGGTGAAGCACCAAAAGCCAGGATAAATTAATCAAGCCTTAACACTTGAACTTTAAAAGAATTCAATCATGGTACAGCCAAAAGCTTATATATCTACTTAGAAGACTAATTGCTGTACAGACTTTGTGTGCCTAATTGCTGCATAGGCTTTGTGAGCCTAATTGCTGCGTATCCAGAGGTATCCACGAAAAAATTTTTTGGCCTGCAAACATGTGCAGTGGAAAAAGGAAGAGTCACTGTGGGCTGAAATGTTCCTTCCCATACACTCCCTAAACAAAAGTTTAGATGTGAGGTGAGATAAGCTGAGGGGAGTTGAGACCTGAGAGATATTATTGTGTCGGTCAGGGAAGTTGAGAGCAAACATTGGAGTCCCTCTGGGAGTCTGGTCCTCTTTAACAAAGGCAACCACGCTACCTTTCAGTTGTGGTGATAACAAGCAGAGGTCAACCTCTCTCTGAAAAGTGTCTGCCAAAGGAAAGATCTCTCTTTAGGAAAAAAAAGAAGCTTTAGAAATCTTTAGAGCAAAAGAGAGAACCAGCCCTTGCCATTTAAGTTGCTGTTCTTTGTCAGCTCTCTGTTTTGGTTATTTCAAGTAACAAGCACAAAGGCAGTGATTATGGTCTGTCAATATAATTGTCCTGTTTTCAAAATCCATGTCAAAAAACAGAGACTTTTTGAGAAGTTTTGCCTTGTTTTGATTTTAATAACCAACCTCTGGTGTTTTTAATGGTAGAAATGCACTCAAGTACTGAGCCAGCATAAACTCTCTATTTGAATTTATTAGAGATTACCTAAATTTTTTCCAGTTTTATCTCCCCATATCACACAAATCGCAACACAAATACTACCAGTGAGCCCCTTAATTTCTTTAAGTTGTTTCTTTGCTTTAATTATGCTATACTATTTACTGAAGCAAATTAGTCTCTTGTGAGGCCCACAAACAGAAGCAACATCAGAGCTAGCGCTCCCACTGCGATGGGGGAAGGGGGCTGTTCAGTTGGACACAAAGTAGCCCTGATCACCTGTGTCTGGAAGGACAGCTTTATCCTAAGCAGCATTCATGGGATGGCCTCTATCTTGGCTGACATCAGGGGCATTCTGAGGTAAAAGCTTGAGAATAATAGTTTCAGAAGCGCCTAAATAAACTCTGTGGAAGTTTTTGAGCAGTGTCCAAGGACAAATTTAAGGGATCAGATTCTGTGGATTGGCATTATGTATATTCTATATGGTTGAATATCGAAAGGGTGTTCTTTGCACCCAACAGTAGGATACAGCTTATTGCACAGCTTATGTCACCCTTCTCTGAGGAAGGACAAGAAGAAGGACCCAGGGAACTGCAGGCCATTTGCCTCAATCCCCAGTGAAGGTGATGCAGTAACTAATTCTGGAAACCATCTCCAAGCACATGAAGGGCAAGAAGGTGATCTGAAGCAGTCAGCATAGATTCACAAAGAGGAAAACATGCTTCACAGAACTTGTTAGCCTTCTAGAAATTGTTGGCTGGCTTGCAGGAAAGAGTAAATTATATTCATAGAATCATGGAATGGTTAGGGTTGGAAAGGATCTTAACATCATCTAGTTCCAGCCCCACCGCCATGGGCAGAGCCCCTTGTCTGTTTTGACTTCAGCAAGGCTTTTGGCAGTGTCTCCCATAATATCTTCATAGTCAAACTGATGAAGTATGGTCAAGATAAGGGACCAGTGAGGTGGATGGAAAGATGGCTGAATGGTTGGGCTCAAAAAATTGTGATCAGCACCACAAAGCCTAGATGAAGGTCAGTCACTAGAACATATGTATTCCAAGACTTGGCACTGGGTCAGTACTGGCCAATGCTTCATAAGGACATGGATAACGGGACAGAATGAACCCTGAACAAGTTTGGTACAAAAGTGGGAGAAGTGTTTGATACATCAGATGGCTGCGCTGCTGCTCAGAAGGACCCCAACAGGCTGGGGAAGTGGGCTGACAAAATGTCATGAAGATCAACAGAGGAAAATGCAAAGTCCTGCCCCAGGGAGGGGTCATATAATCTGGAAAACAGTTTTACAAAAGAAGACTTGGGGGTGCTGCTGGATAAGTTGAACATGATCCAGAAATGTACTCTTGCAGCCAAGAATCATAGAATTATAGAATAGTTAGGGTTGGAAAGGACCTCAAGATCATCTACTTCCAACCCCCCTGTCATGGGCAGGGACATCTCACACTAAACCATGCCATCCAAGGCTTTTTCTAACCCCACCTTGAACACCACCAGGGATGGAGCATTCACAACTTCCCTGGGCAACCTATTCCAGGGCCCCACCACCCTTACACTAAAGAATTTCTTCCTCATATCCAATCTAAACTTCCCCTGTTTAAGTTTGAACCCATTACCCCTTGTCCTCTCACCACAGTCCCTAATGAATAGCCCATCCCCAGCATCCCTATAGGCCCCCTTCAGATATTGGAAGGCTGCTATGAGGTCTCCACTCAGCCTTCTCTTCTCCAGGCTGAACAGCCCCAACTTTCTCAGCCTATCTTCATATGAGAGGTGCTCCAGTCCTCTCATCATCCTCGTGGCCCTCCTCTGCACTTGTTCCAACAGTTCCATGTCCTCTTTATGTTGAGGACACCAGAACTGCACACAATACTCCAAGTGAGGCGTCGTGAGAGCTGAGCAGAGGGGCATGATCACCTCCCTTGACTGCTGGTCACACTTCTTTTGAAGCAGTCCAGGACACGGTTGGCTTTCTGGGCTGCAAGCGCACACTGCCAGCTCATGTTCATTTTCTCATCGACCAGCACCCCCAAGTCCTTCTCTGCAGGGCTGCTCTGAATCTCTTCCCTGCCCAACCTGTAGCTGTGCCTGGGATTCCTCCCACCCAGGTGTAGGACTTTGCACTTGGCATGGTTAAACTTCATCAGGTTGGCATCAGCCAACCTCACAAGCGTGTCAAGGTCCCTCTGGATGGCATTCCTTCCCTCCAATGTATCAACCAAACCACACAGCTTGGTGTCATCAGCAAGCTTGATGAGGGCGCACTCAATCCCACTGTCCATGTCACAGACAAAGATGTTGAACAAGACCGGTCCCAACACCGATCCCTGAGGGACACCGCTCGTTACTGGTCTCCAGCTGGACATTGAGCCATTGAGAACTACTCTTTGCGTGCAGCCATGCAGCCAGCTCTTTATCCACCGAGTGGTCCACCTATCAAATTGATGTCTCTCCAACTTAGAGACAAGGATGTCATGTGGAACAGCGTCAAATGCCTTGCACAAGTCCAGGTAGATGATATTAACTGCTCTACCCCTGTTCATCAGTTCCTTAGCGACATCATAGAAGGCCACCAGATTGATCTGGCAGGATTTCCCCTTAGTGAAGCCATGCTGGCTGTCGCCAAGCACCTTGTTGGTTTTCATGTGCCTCAGCATGCCTTCCAGGAGAATCTGCTCCAAGATTTTGGCAGGCACAGAGGTGAGACTGACTGGTTTGTAGTTCCCTGGCTCATCCGTTTTCCCCTTCTTGAAAATGGGGTTATATTTCCCTTTTTCCAGTTGTTGGGAACTTCACATGACTGCCATGATTTTTCAAATGTGATGGACATTGGCTTACCGACTTCATTCGCCAGCTCTTTCAGGACCCAGGGACAGCCAACAACCTCACAGATTGCATTAGACAAAGCATTGTCAGCAGGCGTAGGGCAGTGATCCTTCCCCTCTACTAAATTGTGTTGAGACATATGAGGAGTGCTGGGTCCTGGTCTGGGCTCCTGAATACAAAGGAGGCAGGGACATACTGGAGCATATCCAGAGAAGAGCCACAGAATTGTTGAGAGGACAGGAGCAACAACCAGACAAAGACAGGCTGAGAGAGCTGGACTTGTTCAACATGGAGAAAAGAAGGCTTAAGGGAATCTGTTCAATATGTATAAACATTTGATAAGCCAACGTAAGCAGGCAAAACCATACTCTTCTCAGCAGTAATCGATGACAGAACAAGAGTAAGTGGGCACAGACTGAAAGACAAGAAATTCCATTTAAACTAATATGTACATATATTGTGAGAGTGACTTAGCACAGAAAGAGTTTGCCCAGAGAAGCTGCAGAGTCTTCATCCTTAGAGGTATTCAAAATCTGACAGGACACATCTCTGCACGACCTGCTCTACGTGACCCTCCTTTGAGCTGGGAGGTGTGCAAAGAACCTCCAGAAGTCTCACCCCATCTCAACCCATTTATTGTTATTCTCTCACAGATGCCTCATTTGTCTTCAGCAACATGAATTTCTTAAGCTTATAAGTAAGCGAAGCTGATAAGACATACATGGCTGTCTCTCAAGTGATATCAATAATGTCTTAATTAGAGAGTTTGTTTCATTCCTTGGGCCCCCTGTTGCAGTCTGAAACACCTCTGCATGGGTACTAGAAGTAGTGGGAGATATTGAACAGCTGCTGTCAGTGTTAAAAATATAACAGTCACTACTAAGAAGGCTTCCCAAGAGTCTTTGGCTATAATGTACAGATACTTATTGTATAACCTTCTGTCTGCCCTCTCATGAGTGGTGGATGCTTCTTCTGGTAGGTGCTACCCTTTGTACACACACAGGCAACTTTTGTCCATAGAAGCATCCATTGTGTCTAAGTGGTTTGAATATAGAATATGTTTGAAGAAATAAAGAGTACAGTGAAGAGAAATTGGTGCAGTTTCTATTCAACAATAAAGCAAAACTCTGTCTGCTGTACTGCAAAGCCAACTTTTCAACAAAGTAAAGAGAACCTTCAAGCAGTTATTAGCATTTGAAATAGGAAGGAGAAAAGCTCTGGAGCACTATCTTTCACAATGCAAGTATCCCCTAGAAATGTACTTCGGGGGAAAAAAAAAATCATCAGAATCTTGAACTTGTAAATACCGAAGCTCAATATTTAACACAATGCAGGGGAGAGAAGAAGCTAATACAACATACTTTAAAATGTTAACCTGAAAATTTTACAGGGATAGATTCGAGGAATTCACACCAGCTTGGAGACAGCAGGGAAAATTAGCTCCAAAAGTACAACGGGCCTAGTTACTGGTTATTGCTGAATGAAATGACTCTTAAGAAGAAGTAAGAGCTTCAGTTAAAAATTTCATTGTATTTAAATGGACAACTAAAGCTTCAGAGAAATTGGGTTCAAGTAAATGGAGAGGTTCCCAGCTGTGCTCACTGGCACATCACCAGCATCAGTAAAAAGGCAAAGATTACCATTTGTACATTGCATTAAATTGCATAATGTCAAATTGTCCTGATCTTATCCCAAAAGAAAGATGTTGAAGAGAGACAGAGCAGGGTTTTTATCACAGGATCTAGTTTAAGGAGTAAAGATATGATTCATACTGAAGACAAAAGCGGGAGAAAGAAGATGCGTTATGCATTTAATATGGAGGTTGCTAGCCCACTGAGGTAGCCTTAGTCATACATATTAATAAAATTATGCATCCACCTTGTCCAGTTGTGTGGAGTGAAATTTCTTCCAGAAATATTACCAGGTAAGAGTGTGTGCTGCTAAGTAAACTTCTGCAAA
Organism: Amazona ochrocephala; assembly: GCA_039720435.1. Lineage (NCBI taxonomy): Eukaryota > Metazoa > Chordata > Aves > Psittaciformes > Psittacidae > Amazona > Amazona ochrocephala. Next base: position 58,253,996 of record CM077878.1, read on the forward strand.
GGTTTTGGCTTGTACAAGAAAAGGGCTTTCCGTTCCATAGGATGCAGCGTTTTACTCATTGGTGGGGTTGTCATTGAAATAGGTATTTGGTTTTGTTTACTTATTTTTCAGCCAAGGTGGAGTTACCCATACTTTCAGTAGAGATCCTTTCTTTTTTTCCTTTTTTGTACTAATCTAAATAAACATAACTATTTTCTGTGCAGCTGTTTTAAAACTAACAGGATGTTAGTATAACTTCCTACACAAAAAGCATCATCATTTTCTTAGGTAATGTAAGAGCTGGATTAGTTAGGAAAATTTTATGGCAGTAAAGATCCAGAGAAAATTTAAATTGTTTGTCTCTTATTCTTGCTCTTCTTTTTCTTTCCTGGAAGAATGACTAGATTGTCTTGGCAGCACTAGTTTAGCACTGTAATGTAACAAGAAAGATTTCCTCTGCTGCGCCCCTTTTTTTTTAATGCAGTAATCAGAGAGGATAAAATGCTATGATTAAACTATTTTCATCTTGTCTGCAAAGAAAAGAATTGTCAGGTGGCTGAGATGAAATTATCCTGTATTTTTATGATGGAAATTGCAAATTGTAGTGTGCACAAAGTTTTTTTCTTCCCCCCATTAAAACTTACATGTAGTTTCGAATCAGGCAGGACTGAACTGAACCATTTCTCTTTCTCAAGCAAAAGTCAGAATCATAGAATTATAGAATAGTTAGGATTGGAAAGGGCCTTCAAGATCATCTAATTCCAACCCCCCTGCCATGGGCAGGGACATCTCACTCTAGAATAGGTTACTCAAAGCCCCATTCAACCTGGCCTTGAACACTGACAGGTATGGGGCATTTACCACTTCTTTGGGCAACCTGTTCCAGTGCCTCACCACCCTCAGAGCAAAGAACTTCTTCCTTATATCCAATCTAAACTTCCCCTGTTTAAGTTTTAATCCACTACCACTTATCCTACTGCTACAGTCCCTAATGAAGAGTCCCTCTTCAGCAACCTTGTAGGCCCCTGTCCTGGGTTCAGCAGCAGCAGTCATTTTTTCTCCTTCATAGTAGCTGGTGCAGCGCTGTGTTTTTGATTTTGGGCCTGGGAACTGCACTGATAACACCAGTGTTTCCAGTTACTGCTTGGTGATGTTTAGGCTGGCCAAGGACTTTGTGACTCTCATGCTCTGCTAGGGAGGACGGGAAGCCGGGAGGAAGGAGAGACAGGACACCTGACCCAGACTAACCAAAGAGGTTACTCCATACCACAGCACGTCATGTCCAGGAGGGAAAGAAGCGGAGAGGAGAGACCCGGAAGGGTGGGGGGGTGTGCACGGTGGGGGGGTGCACTGCGTGGTCGGGCTTTATATTGGATGGTGAACAATTGTATTCTTTTCCCTTGTATTTCTCTTGTCATTATTATTATTGGTGGTAGCAGTAGTGATTTGTGTTATACCTTAGTTACTAAACTGTTCTTATCTCAGCCTGTGGGAGCTGCATTCTTTCGATTCTCCTTCCCATCCCTCCAGGAGCGGAGGGAAGAAAGAGTGGGGAGTGAGTGAGAGAGCAACTGGATGGGTTTATAGACTTAAACCACAACAGCCCCGTTCAGATATTGGAAGGCTGCTATGAGGTCTCCACACAGCCTTCCCTTCTCCAGGCTGAACAGCCCCAACTTTCTCAGCCTGTCAATCAGGGGTTTTTGTCTACTTACTAAACAAAGCAAAGAACACACTGGACTTTTCTGCTTCCTTATCTGAGGAGACAAGAACACTACAGATATAGTTAGCAAGGCACCCCACTAGGTCTAATGTGCACACCAAGGAGTGATATTCACCTTATTCAGGCTTAGTATGGATACCAAATCAAAATATCAATATTACCTTGGATGTCCACATTTTCTAGCTCTGACCCCCCCTGCACAGCTCTTAACTCACAGAGTTAGAGAAATAAGGACATACTTACTGTAGAAAAGGGATGGCTGAAAGACTGGGACACAATCTTTTGTTCAGCTTACATTCTCACTTGCAGATGCAACGTCTGCAAATAGTTTTTTCAATTAGTAGCAGCTTTAGCTTTGCAAGTAAGTCTGGAGTGCCCTCATGCTAAACCCAGCATGGGATACACGGAACAGCACTCCACCCTAACAAGACATAAACCTGTAAAGCACCTCAGCATGCCTGTGTGTTTAAAAAAAGTTTCACTTGTCATAACTGCCTCATGTGGCCAAAATTAGGCTGTCTTTCTCATATTAGTGATTTTATATGCACATCTGCATGAGTTTATACACCTGCATCTGTATGTATGTTCAGAGAAAATGCGATAATGACAGTAAATCTGCTTTCTCAGGAAGGATAATCTTGGGGATTCTTAAAAAAAAATCCAGTTTGTGTCTTGCAATTATTATCAAGCAATTGAGGAGCCAATAGCTCCCAGTAGTGGGGTTTGGGAGCATTTGACAGCAACTGCTTCCGTTTTTGCCAAGAGATTAACAAAGAATTCCTTCCGGAGTCTGGAGCTGCTATTACAGCTTGGCAAATACTAAATCACAGAAGTTAATGTGCAATAGCCACCTTCACTGTTTCAAACACTTTTCACATATTTTTTTTCCTTTGTTCAAAAGCATTATTATTTCAGTATCTAGGGGATTAAATTACTGTATTAATTTTTTACTTAATTTATATGTATTTGATATAGTATCTATTTTTAATTATCATAAGTCTTATTTAATTTTGACTTCATTAAAAATTACGTATGGGATTGTACACATTCTTATCTCTTCTACATGTGAGAAGACGCAATATTCTATTCGCTGGAAATAGTCAATTAAAATGTTCAGTGCATAAACACAAGAATGTTTTCTCTTATCAAATATAATACAGAAGAAGGATGGTCTTGTGGTTAAAATGTTTGGTGCATAAATACAAAACACAGCTTCTCCACAAATATAATAGAGAAACCTTATGATTAAACAGAAGGAGGTAAGTCATCGCAGCTGCATCCCTGGCTCTGCCAGAATCTTCTGATATGGCTTGTGGCAAGTTACATGCACAAGATTTTCACGCAGAGGTGATACAGGTGCCATGCTGGGAACATGAGTGCTATTATTTTCTAGAAACAGCAGAGTATGATGAAATTTTCAGCACTGCTCTGCTGGATTTCTGAGCATTCATTGCTGTCTTGGCTCACTAATGTTACCTGTACGGCTGTTCAGGGGCTTTGGGGAAGGTAGCTGGAAGTCCCCTGTTGCTAGACACACATGTAGCTTTGGACCTCTGAGTGCTAAGGGAGCTGGCTTTGTCTTTCTCTTCCTTGAGATAAAAAAGAAGTTCCATCAATAGTTGCTGAGCTAATGGCTTCACACAGCAATGATTTGCTCTTGTCCTGTGTTGCTGATCGCAATAGCGCTGCTCTCACCCCTTGCTCCCTGAGGAGCCCTTGCCTTCCACGCTCATGTGCAAGCAGATTTCTCTTAGGCACCTAGCTACCTGTGAGATACTTCAGCACCATCACTTTTCCCTGGTGAAAACCATCATGTACCACTCCTGGATCCCAAATTTGCAGGACAGGAGGCCACATGGAACAGTAACAGCTGAGCCCAGTTGTCTGCATTCCTCCTGCTTCCCCACTCCTGATTTTCACAGGACTCATAGTAAGCTAAAATCCTTTAGATTTACTGGGGGCAATGCTGAGGCAGACAGACACAGAGTATCTGGTTTTTTTTTCCAGTCTCTACCCACACATTAAATTGCATTTGCTTGATGCGCTGCTTGTCTGCAATTGATTATATAGACCTTTCAAATCTTAATGCAAGTATCTCCAGGGCTGAGAAACTGTGGTTCTGGTTCATGTGAAGTAAGAATAAATAAAGGAATAAAAGGTTAAACAATAAAATCGTTGTGTAGGATTCTCTTTCTTGGCATTCATCTTTCTTAACATTACAGTTCAAGTAAGTGGGGCATAAGCAATGAAGTGGTCAAATGCTCAGACAATATGGCATTTTTTCTCATGTGGAAGCCACCTTTGATGTTTTTAGAAAAATGCATAGGCAAAAAGGTACCTCCAGATTAGTTTAATCACCTCTAATCACAAGCAAAGATTTTGGATAGTAATCTTATCTTGCCATGGCTCAGTCAAAATTCAGGCACCCAAATCTTTCACTGGATCTGATGATAGATTCCCGCCACTTGCTCTTGGCCGTCCGTTGTGTCATGACAATGTTGTACCTGGACTAGTCTCACCCTAAAGTAAAATTGCCAGTATTAGACATCTACAATAGGTTTCTTCACAGAGAAACACCTGACATCAGGCTGCCTGCACATTCATATGCTGCTTATTATATAGATTGGTTTAGTTTAGCCAATGTACAGCATACATTGTACAATCATTTGAGAGTTAGTTACTGTGATAAAAATGAACCTGAGTGCCCAGAGAAGAAAACTGCATATTTTAATTATTTCTTCCAAACTATTATTTTATAGTAATCGGTAACTATCATCTGGGGTTGCACAGGCATGTAGGACGAGACCTCAGAAATGCTGATGCAAGCACTCCACTCTCTTCCAATGTGACTGCTTTTGCTAGGTGTGAAATTGTAAAAAAGAAAAAGACAGTGTATTGTGAAAATGATTAGTATTGCATATTTTGACATTGCCAACAAGAATGCCAGACTTTGTAAAAAGCTGTAAACTCCACAGCATCACAGCCACATGAACATGAAACAATACCAGAAGACAGACATAGCTACGTTAAGATGACTTCAGGTTTGTGATCTGTCTACCAGAAGGAAAAGTAATGAGAAATATGTTTGAATTTTTTTCAGGGAAGAGTAAACTTACAGAATAACATTTTGATAGGACCAAAACTATTCAAGAATTTACTTTGAATTTGGAGTGATTTTGTCAGAAGAAAACCACTTTTTCTTTATATCAATTTTTTTCTTTGTTTGTTTTTTTTTTTTTTTTTTTTGGAACTGCTGAAAGATTTCATCTTTTTCATAGTAATATATGCTCTGGCTACACCTTTTGGAATAGTATTTTTCATTTCAAAGTTAAACTTAAAAAGGGAAAAAAAAATACAGACAAAGGACTTCAAAATTGAGCAAGTCAAAATATTGAATTTTAGACCAGATGATATTTTTGGAAAAATCCCAAATTAGTCTTTTATATCCCCAAAAGAAATCTGGTTTGGTTTGTTCAAACTAATTGTGGGGGATTTTTTCATTCTGCTTTTTGCCACTTTTATAAAGCAAAACTTATTTTTTTCAGCGTTATTGTGGACCTTTTTGACAAGAGAGAAAGGCATTGTCCAGGGATTTTCAGAATTTACTTTAATAGGAAATAAAGCATGAATCTGGTGTGTTGACTGTCACATTCATTTCTCTGTCTTAAGAATAACCAAAAGCTTTAAAACTTTTCAATTTACAACTCTAAAAGCCTCCTAACATGCTGTCATTTATCTAGGATAAAGCTAGTTTGGGTTTTTTTATATTGATGAAGTATAGGTTAGAAATTAAGCACCTGATTTTTAAATGTGTTCATCTCTGTAACCCTTCCAATGATGCCAATTAAATACTATAGGAAATGCTTCCTGTTTGCACAGGCAGATTAAGATATGTTGAACACACTTTTCTTCTAATCATCAAGCTTGCTCTCTAATAAAACCAAATCCCTAGCAACAATTAGAACCTTGCTATGGGCAGGCAGGAACATTACAAAAGAACAGTATTAGAGATCTCTTTCCAGATTAACAGTTTGTTTCCATTCTACCTGTGTTTTATCCCTAAAGCAGAGTTTTCTCTACATATCTTATATACTCCACCCTACAACCTGTACCTCATGATCTACCCCTTGGTTTATATCACACCGTGACATTGCCTGAACCACGCTTCTTAATATTAAGTTTGAAAACATTTTGGAGAAGATGCTTATGTTTAGGAATACCTGACTGCAAAAACACCTCTGTTCGTTAGCTACATTTCAACTAATACATAAATACATTCCAAGGTTAATTGCTCTGATTACTGCATTAGCCGGAAACATGTTACTTTTCTTACACGAAAGCAAACTTTTATATACTTGTTCCTTTCTTATCTCCAAGGCCCAAATATTCTATCATCTGTCACAGAAATTTACAAAGACTTAGCAAATTCTCTCAAAGGTATAACAAGTTTTTGTTTGATAGCTGTTATTGCAAAGAACTTGCTGTACACCATAAATATCAAAATATAGTCAATAAAGACTATTTTAAGCCGATAAATGTATAAGAAATTTCTTGCTAATACTGGAACCGTCATTTTGTCAGCTTGATGAATCTAAACTTCAGATCTAATTATAAAAACATGTGGATTTAGTTATTTTTTCATATAGTCCTATGGATTCTCCAGAGGAGGGCCAAGAGGATGATCAGGGACTGAAGCACCTTCCATGTGAAGACAGCCTGAGAATGCTGGGGCTGTTCAGCCTAGAGAAGAGAAAGCTGCATGGAGACCTCATAGCAGTCTTCCAGTATCTGAAGGGGGTCGACAAGGGTGCTGGAGAAGGACTTTTCATCAGGGACTGTAGCAATTGGACAAAGGGTAATGGGTTCAAACTTTAGCAGAGGAAGTTCAGGTCAGATATAAGGAAGAAGTTCTGTACTGTGAGGATGGAGAGGCACTGGAATGGGTCATCCAAAGAAGTGGTAAATGCTCCATCCCTGGCAGTGTTCAAGGTTGGATGGAGTCTTGGGTGACATGGTGTAGAGTGAGGTGTCCCTGCTCATGGTGGGGGGGGTGGAACTGAATGATCTTAAGGTCCTTTCCAACCCTAGGTATTCTATAATTCTATGATTCTATTTCAAAGAGAAGGAAAGCATTTTTGTACTACCATAGGATGCCCTGCCAGCACACAAGGTGAGAGTCCAGCCTGGGCAGGGGTGTCACTTTGGCTAGGGACAGCTTGCCACTGTGCATGGTCCTTTCCAACCCAGCCTATTCTATGATTCTATGAATGTTAAAACTTCTGTATACAACAAATTGCTGGTAAAATTAATTCTATGAATTAAGACACAACAAGTTCCACATAGTAAATGGTGTTTCTTGTACAGTATTAATCTAGAAACACCAGCAACTGAGCTGTGCTGAGTGAGGAAGCTGTTTGTAGCATAGGCTGGATGAACAAGATATTCTTCTCAGAAAGTAATTATGCTTTATGTAACAGTTCCTTGGTATGAATTTGCTTTTACTTTTCCTTATGAGGGCATTTTAGTGTCTTTAGCACATTTCAAATCTTAGCACTACAGAAAAGCTAAAAGTTTTGTTTGATGCACTAACATTTTTCTTGAGGAAAACACAAACTTACTTATTCAAGTCTGAAGGTGAAAAATAAAAGGCAAGGTCCTTGTGTTACAGACACTGTTATCCTGATACTTTGCACAGGTTATCAGCCCCTCAAGTACAGGCTAGAGCTTTCTACTCAGTTAGATATAACTGAAAGCTTTTTGGCTTGTGGGTTTGTTTTGGGTTTTTTTTTTTTTTTTCATGATGGATAAATTATACTTTAATAAAAATGTAAAATTTTCTTAGAGGTCCTGGCTACAGTCAATGCCTTAAATATCTTTTTCTCTACAGTCGTAACTCCCACCACTATTAGTGAATGAAGACCACTAAAACTGAACACAGCTATTCTTGTGGCATAATTCTGCTTCTAACTGACAGGAGAAATAAAGGAAAAAAGAGGATGAAAGAAGTGTCTATGAAACATCTTCCTTTCCAAGATGTACAGCTGTTTACAACCACTTTGTGACCTTAAGGGTAGCACTAGACCCTCCAAGTCTTCCTATTTGCAAAATAACGGCATGCTTTCTGTACCTCAGAAGCTTACCACACTATCTTTATTGATCAATGAGATGTGCTGAGATTCTTTCTGAGATGCCAGGAGGTTGTATGACTGTCTCCATGTCATTATAGTGGAGCTAACCATCTTGTGTGAAGTGACCCAATGACTTCACTGTGAGCTGCTTATAAATATTGGTCAATGACTAACTAGGTTCTCCTTCCATTTATAACTTAAACATCAAGTGTCACTCCATGAATGTCTGTCATTTTCAAGGAAGAATGTCAAAAATGAGCAGAAAATAATGTGCTGTACTCTGTAGATTGACAACAGGTTAAGTAACAATAATGATGAGTTTAACCATGCTGAATGCAAAGTCCTCCACCTGGGTCGGAGCAATGCCAGGCACAGCTACAGATTGGGGGGGGAGGAGATTGAGAGCAGCCCTGCGGAGAAGGACTTGGGGGTGTGGGTTGATGAAAAAATGAACATGAGCTGGCAGTGTGCGCTTGCAGCCCAGAAGGCCAACCGTATTCTGGGCTGCATCAAAAGGAGTGTGACCAGCAGGTCAAGGGAGGTGATCCTGCCCCTTTACTCTGCTCTCGTGAGACCTCACTTGGAGTATTGTGTGCAGTTCTGGTGTCCTCAACATAAAAAGGACATGGAACTGTTAGAACAAGTCCAGAGGAGGGCCACGAGGATGATCAGGGGACTGGAGCACCTCTCATATGAAGATAGGCTGAGAAAATTGGGGCTGTTCAGCGTGGAGAAGAGAAGGCTGTGTGGAGACCTCATAGCAGCCTTCCAATACCTGAAGGGGGCCTCTAGGGATGCTGGGGAGGGACTCTTCATTAGGGACTGTGGTGAGAGGACAAGGGGTAATGGGTTTAAACTTAAACAGGGGAGGTTTAGATTGGATCTGAGGAAGAAATTCTTTACTGTGAGGGTGGTGGGGCCCTGGAATGGGTTGCCCAGGGAAGTTGTGAATGCTTCATCCCTGGCGGCGTTCAAGGTGGGGTTGGACATAGCCTTGGATGGCATGGTTTAGTGGGAGGTGTCCCTGCTCATGGCGGGGGGGTTGGAAGTAGATGATCTTGAGGTCCTTTCCAACCCTTACTATTCTATGATTCTATGATTCTATGAACAAACAAGAAGAAAATCAGAATCATCCATTGGTTTCAAGAAATCTTAATGTTCAGAAGGAAAATCTTGAATATGCTGGAGTTAGGGATGAATCTCTAAGAGACTACCGTGAAGAAGGGTCTCCTTTAAGCAGTCTCTTTGACTGCCAAATCGAGCATAGGAACTTAGGAGATTTTTCAGTTCATCAGCCTTTGCCTTTTGTATTGTTTTCCAGGCAGTGGCATACTCCCAAAAAAACAGGCCAGGAGCGGACATAGCACAAAACTCAGCGCAAAACTCTGCTAGACTTGTGCTGGAGAAGCAACAGAAGTCTAAGGATCCAGAAACAAGGAGCAGAATGGGCAAAAAGAAAGAGTTATTCTGTGTGAGATGAAGATGACAAGCAATCGTGCTTGACCATTTTGACATAGAAAATAGAGTAACTGCAAGGAATGAAAAATTTGAGATCACTTCCCCTTTCCTTAGCTTTGAAAGGCTGGAGCATCAGATTGACTAGTCTTTCTGTGTTTGTAATATCGTCGAATAGGCTCTGGTAAGTTGTGAATATTTGGTTTATGTTAGGGTAGGTGACTAGAAAGCTTCTGTGTCAGCATCTCCTGAACCATATAATGTAGTCTGCTTTGATTATTTCCTAGTTCTGCCTAAATTAGACTAAGGAAATAGTTTTTGTGCAAGGTCATATAACACTTCAGTGACTGGCTACCAAGAAAGGAATAGAAAAGCTTAGTTTAAACCTAGGATTCTGTCACACAGTAATTAAAGAAAGAAACAGGGAAACATAGGTGAAAGCTGATGAAAGTGTGAGAAAATGTGACATGGAGCTCACTTTCTTGTGTCTGTAAGGGATTAAAAAATACCATTTGTTTAACCTGTCCTAGAGGTATTAATTGGATGTTTATAATGGTTAAGGAATCTTGTATGATTTTATTTATGTAAAACTATCCTGCAATGACTTAAAACTTAAACTTTAGGCCCTTCCTTTCCTCCTTTCCTTTCCCCTCCTTTCCCTTCCCCTCCTTTCCCTTCCCCTTTGAAAAAGCAGGTGCAGATTTAAGAGAAAAAGCTGAATGAGCAACTGAAGTTAAGAGATCAATACTAAGGAATTCAATTAAATTTCCCTCACAGGGGGTTTCCTCCAAATCTCATTGAAGTCAACAGAAAGATTCCCACTGACTTCAGTGTGGTTTTGATGAGACCCAAGGGACATGGCCAGGGAGGGCCCCATCAGTGTTTTGATGACTTAAAGCCCTTCCTCTGAGTCACTTTCTTCTTCTTTTTTTTTCTTTTTTTTTTTTTTTTTTTTCTGCAAGAGCATATTTTTTTTTCCTCATTCTTGCACTTTGGGTCTGCAGAAAGTCTCTGTCCTGAGCTTCATCAAGTGGTTAAAACCTCCTCAAATCTTCTCACTACTGCTAGACAAACAGTGCAAAAAGATTTCTTAATCACATTCCCTATTTCTCATGTGTTCTGGTCTGTTATAGCCTTAAACAAGATTCCCATGTTTATGCAAAATATTAGCTGGTTTTATTTTTATTAAGGGCATGCTTTATTAATCTTAATAAATCAGTTTGTCACTTGCTTTCTGACTGCCTCTCAAGTAAAACGGGGATTGACTGTGCAGTAACACTGTTTATGTCATGCCTGAATAGTTTAAGGTGAGGCTTTGAGTAGTTTTATTGCTTTTGTTTATATAGGTAAACCCAATCTGCGTGTTTGAAATGATTGATGAAGTGCAGTCCCACTTGGAGTGTTTGTCATCATTCATGTACTGAAGTGACATTTCTTTATGTATTTTGGCATAAACATATGCAACTACTGGCAAAGCATTTGACCCTGGAGTCTGACTATTTGTCATTCTAATCTTTTTTTTTTCTACCCCAAAGTCAGGCAAGTTACTGTATATTCTATCTGCATTCGTGTTGCTAATTATTCAAGAGACAGTAAAATAATCCTGTGGCTGTAATAGCACAAATTGCTGAATGTGCATTCTTCTTTTCACAAGTTAGGTGCTTCGCTGCAGTATAAATAAAGTTGGGCTGTGTGTAAATGTCAAGAGCAACAGCCATACTGAGCTACAGTAGCTACTCAGTAAAACCTGAAGCCTATGCTGTGTCACTAGAATAAGGCAAAACACCAAGCACGGAATTCAGCAAATCAAATGTGAGCAAAGATTAAGTAAAACACATTAAATATATCTTGGAATTTTCCAATAACACAGTTACAATGAAAAGCAAGTAACCAATAATTCACATTATGTGGACAGAGATAAATGGATGGTGCCTTAACCTCCAGGCTCAGAGTTCAGACTGTGTGTTGTCTCGTTGGAAACCAGCTGATTATTTATTGGGGAAAATGTCAGAAAAAAAATTAAACTGTGAAGTAATTTTCCCTGGAAAGCATTCATTTGTCATTTATAAAATATATCAACTTTTTTCAAACAAGTCATAAAAATGTGATACCTCTTCAATACTTACTCATCTGAATAATAGTTCTGAATATCGCATCTGTATCTACAATAATTGAGACAGATTTAGATATTTGGATAGAGAAAGGGAATGATGAATATGATTGATAGAAAATCAGTCCAAATCCTCAGATCAAAGAATTTGTCTCCCAAAACAACATATTTAAATAGCTTTCATTCCAAACTTAGATAGTGCTTTCTAAATTTGCGGTAACATTATCTGTTTTTATGAAGTGATGTAAGTATTCTCTTGTGTTTGCTTTAAACTTACACACATTTATATGTAAAGAAGCATCATACAAATTATTCAGAAATACAGTGTACTGATGGAAGTTTTCACTTTTGGTTTCAAATGTTTACCTAGAAGGACAGAAGACAAATGTAAGCTAGCAGGTTACCCATCTGTGCATGAGATGACACCAGATGTCTACACATAGACATCCATATCTAGAGGATGCTTAACTCTAGAGTGGCTGAGGAGCCCTCTAGTTTCCATTGACAGGATTGGCTAAGGGTCAGTTCATTTGCCAGCATATAAACATCTCAATTCCCTTGAGATCTACACTGGTCTCCAGCTGTGAGGGAGCTTTAGTGCTTCTAGATAAAAGGGTACTAAAAATGTGTTCAGATTTGGTCTTGAACCAAATTCCATGCTCATACAGAAAACAAACAAAAAGAAACCCACTAAGGTAAGGTATCTAACTTTGCTATCTATCTTTCAATTTTAATTAAACCATGAATTCAGATCCTATTAACATGTTGAGTAGTAATAAAATATCTGTTAACAATGTAATATAATATATTCTATTGGTACCAATACCTATACACAAGACTTCTGCATAAAACCATATTATTTAAGGCATTTCTTTCTGATGTTTTCAAGAAGTTTCTAAAAGACAGGAAAGCTAAGTATTTGGAGCTACCTCCATTCTCTGTGCTCTAATAACTATAGTCATCTGTATTTTCCTTCCCTTCTCCTCTTCTCTTTTATCTATATAAAGATAGCTTTACATATTTTTTTTCCTATTACACTTGTCAAGGACTTTGATTACCTCATAGTTTCTCTATTAAAATTTTACTACATTTCACTCACAGTGTTAAATAGAATCTATTTTGAGCATTTTTCAAGTACCAAAAAACCAGACAAGGGTTACTATCATGTTCACAGAAATACTTTTAGTCTCCTTCTCCCCCTCAAAATAACCCTGGCATAAAAAGGGAAAAAAGATGAGAAATGTTTGGGATTTTTTCATGGGGAATACTTGCCCTTTGAATGATGATATATTTCTTTGTACTTTTTGTTATAGGAAATGACATATAGTTGGAAAAATGTCTGAGAAATGGTTCTCATTATCAAATCATTCTATGCAGTAAATGTATCATAGCATTGCTAAAACCATGATACAAACCAACCGTTTCTGTAAAGGAAGACTGGCAAACAATATGCTGCAGGTGCACTGTTGTTTTACCTGTTGCAGTTTTTTTTTCTGGAATAGAGCTCACATAAATGATGCATCAAAATATTTGTGGGATTGGGTGGAAAGAGGGGGTTACTTGTCAGGTTTGTCTCTATTTCTGCCTAGCTCTTTTCTCGCCTTTGGCTCCTTCTGGGATGTAGCTGTTTTGGAATATGTGATGATATGTTGCATTAGATATGTAACAAGTCATGTGTAAAGCAAATACAGTACCACTTTAACTGAATGTCTGCCTTGATAAAAGAATGTATTCCAATTACATTAATCCATTAATGGTTCATTTCCTCAGATAATTGGCTACTTACGTGCATCTTTATTTGCATCTACCGAATACATAGCCTAGAGTTACCAGTACCTATGTTGAGGCTAATGATTTCGTCCTAGGTTAGCACTTCCAAGCTAGGACCACTTAAAACAACATAACTTCAATTAATAGATTCACCAGAAGAATAAGTTTTGTTCATTGATTGGTTTCCTGCCTTCCAGTTACAGCTTATAGCTAATTCTGCAGGCTTTCAAATTCCTCTTTAAAAGCAGTATGTAAAGAAAAAGCAATATCTTTTTTGGTTACTGGGTTAAAAATTCAGTCCTAAATTATAATATGTCATTAGTGTTTTCTGTGGGTGAATAACTGTTGAAACAAAAAAACAAAAAAAAAAAAAAAAAAAAAAAACACATTTTTTGCCATTTAAATATTGAATTTTGTACCTGTTACTAGGGAAAACTGTAATTTTTCAGTGAAATAATAGATTTATTCCAGTCTGAGAAAAAACTTTCACTCTTTTACAAATATATGGTCTGGTATATTAGAAATAAACTCCAGGTCTCACCTTTCAGAAATAGTGGTAAAGTTTGAACTCAGTCTTCAAGTTTTGACTTATTTATAGTTTTCAAAATTTGGTTCATATGTTTCTATCAGTAAGTATATTGATAATTGTTGATTTATTATCCCTTGGGAGAAGTTTAATTGTGCAAAAACATCTTAATAACTAAAAGGGGAAAAAATCCCTTATGTTGCAATGCAAGAATTTCCAAGTTTGCTCCCTTTCTTCTCCATCTCACCTACATCTTTTAGTTTACATTTCATGCTTTTGGCAGAGTTGTCAACTGTCCCAAACATTGATCAAGCCTCTTGAACTTTTAGCAATGTCTTTCTCCAGAAGCTCCATAGATGTATCAGTGTCCAGAATCCCAGAGATGCTATCCTCCATTTTCTAAAAGTACATCAAAAAGATCAGGGTGTGTTTCCTTGTCACCTTGAGATATACATTATGGGTTGAATGTGGAATTGAATGAATCTTCCCTGTTAAAACTGAAAACTCTTCATGCCTTTTCTAAAGCATGTTTTCTGCAGAATATTTTAGAATTTGGATTTTGTTCGCCACAGATTGTTTCAGCTCTTGAAGAACTTCAGGGAAGAAATTCAAACAAGTCCTGAGATTCATATTGTGGAAGCCATCAAACAGGTAATCGCAGTCACCCCTTCTAGCTTTAGAAATCCATGGAACACCAAGTGCTCTGGTGCCCAGATATCTTCTTGTAGGAGTTCAGATTCAATGGCTGTTTCTTGTTTCAGGCACTGACTCACTTCTGAAGAATAAAAGGTCTACTAAGTCATACTTTCTGTTGTGAGACAAAGAAAAAAGATGCAACATTTGATCTCAAAATTTCTGCCTGCCCAGAAAAATGGAACGGCTGATGACAATTGAATCTCTCTTCCTGAGTATATAATGTTTTTCTTGCACAGTTACATGAACCTAATAACCATATCAATCAGGGTTCTTGAAAGTAAAGCAATATATTCTACTGAAGTGTATAAGGAGATGTTGAGGTTAAGAAGGTGTTTGAATTTCTGGATGGATGGCAAGGTTGTTTTTGTTTCAAAGTCAACTGGCAATATGAAGAAACTGAGAAACCCTCGGCAAAGTATACTCAAAGAAGGAACTGAAGTTTGAAAAGAGAAGGAAAAATCACTTATACGGAAGACCTTATGTTTCAAGTGCTCCTGGATTTACACATACATAGATAAGTCTATGTAGATTTGTATCAAAGCTGGTATGAGTGCAACAATAGCACTTATGTGGTACATTCAGAATTGGAAATGCAGCAGTGGCAAGGATACTGTGAAGTTTCAGTATATTCGGGGCACAGTTATGATATGTCATTGACTCAAAACCAGAAAAAAACCAAAAAAATACGACCAAAATCTATGGAAAGAAAAGAGCCTGGAAGATGGAAGCAGCTAGGAAAATAAGTACAGAACGCCAATTTGATGTCCAGCCCTTGGCTTCATAAGGGTTTACAACAATTCTTGGATAATAAAAAGATATTTCATCCAAAAAAATTAAATGTAGCCTTTGGCCTCAAGTTCTTCGAACTAATACTTCTACTGCTTGGGACATTGCTGTTTCATGCTCCTGATTTCCCACTCATGGTTAATATTGTTCTTCTGGATTTTTAGCTTCTTCATTGAGTTTGCTCTTCCCATTCAAATTCCCAGAGGGGATCACCCTCCTTGCAAATCTTGATTGGCTCTAAAATGGATATACAGCCTATCTCAACTCTTTTCAGATTAAGACTTCAAGAACATTGAACATTTTGAGAAATGGCAATAGGAGCATTCAGGCTTCAGTCTCCCAACTTTCAAACCAACAGGCTGCCGAAGTATTTGTGCTGGGTTCAGCAGTAGCAGCCATTTTTCTCCTTAGTAGCTGATGCAGTGCTGTGGTTTTGACTTTCAGCCTGGGAACAGCGCTGATAACACCAATATTTTCAGTTGTTGCTCAGTAATGTTTACTCTGACCAAGGACTTTCTGAGTCTCATGCTCTTCCAGGGAGGAGGGGAAGCCTGGAGGAAGCAGAGACAGGACACCTGACCCAAACTGACCAAAGAGGTATTCCATACCACAGCACATCATGCCCACTATATAAACTGGGGGCACTTACCCGTAAGGGCTAGGTTACTGCTTGGTTGGGCTGGGTATCAGTCAGCGGGTGGTGAGCAGCTGTATTCCCTTCCCTTGTTATTTGCCTTGTCATTATTATTATTGGTGGTAGCAGCAGTGGTTTGTGTTATACCTTAATTACCAGACTGTTCTTATCTCAACCCGTGGGAGTTACATTCTTTTGATTCTCCTCCCCATCCCTCCGGGAGCAGGGTGGGGGGAAAGGGAGAGAGTGAGAGAGAGGCTGCGTGGCTGACTGAGGTTAAACCATGACAGTATTGAGGTTATTAAAAGTGGCCAAGTTATTTGCAGCTCATGATGGTTTAATTCCCACCTGCTGTGATTCTCAAAGGTATTTACCTCAGCACAGGTGTTATTCCAATATAGAACAACAGAGGGAAGAGGATCACTTTGCTTTCACTGCCTTATGGAGTGGAAGGAACTGGAAGTTGCTCACCTTTACTAAAATGTTTCTGTTTTTTGTCATTGCTTAGATAACAGCTACTGATACACTGACAGGAAGCATTTATCATTCAACCTTTGAAAAAGTTGGAAAATTCACCACTGATGGTTAGCCCAAGGATGGATAAAAAGGATTGAAAATATGGCCAAATTTGGGAACACAAGTTCCCAATAGCTACTTTACATTAACTGCCACAAGCAAACAGAAGCAGAAGCCAGTATGTAACTTGGAAGATGAACATCTGGAGGAGACTGAGACAATGGAGATCAAGCTTGAAGTAGTTACACAGAACAGAACAACTGCAACAGAAATGCTTCATGTTGTCACTTCTGTAGAGATGTGCCAGGAAGATCATGCTTTTGATCTTTTAGACAAACATGTATTTGGGCTATTTCACAGCTCCTTTTCAAGGTAAGCAAGCCTGTTTTCTTTCTGCAGAAACCGGGTGTTGCCTGGATTTCACAATGACATAGAAATAAGGAGAAGATAGACAGATGGGGTCAAAGGGAAGTGTTTCCGAATGCTACAGTACAGGCAAGGACAGAGACAGTCTTGAACTTACAACTTCCCTGGTTTAACACTGGGCCAAAACAGATTCAATTCTCTGCTTCAGATCACATGAGAAAATAATCCTTTCTCCCCAACCACGAGGTTATTAGGCACATTCCTCTCAGTTTTCATCAAAAGCTCCAGGCATGAGTTACCTTAATGTAGAAGGAGAAGCTTTCAGATATGTCAAAAATATTTGTGAAATAGTATGTCTTCCCACTGCAGCTTGAAATTAGATCCCTGTATCAGAACAATTTATGCATATTTCACGTTAAAACAAGTACAAAACAAATAATCTGTTTTCTTTATATGAAGAATACGGCCGTGTTTGATATTATAAAAGATAAGAGCAAACACTTCAGTACTTTGTATCTGCTCACATGTTGCATTCCTTGCAAACCTCTCCCAGACTGTAATCTGAACAGAGCTGGTATCATCATACAGTTGTCAGTGGCTATGTTTGCATTTGCAAGTAATTTAGCACAAAAGAAGTAGATCAGTAGGCCAAAGTAGGTGATGACGAGGTCTTAACACTTGTTATGCACATTTTAGGAGTTCTGCTTCACACAGGGTCTAAGCTTGTCCCCTGGACTGGGCATCCTAACCCTGCATACAGTTTAATGTTGCTCAGAATAGCAGCTACTGGTGTTTCTGTTAGTGACTGGATCACACTTGGTGCACACCTGAGCCCTTCAAAAGGAAACCAGTTCATTCATTAAGATGACCCTGTGAAGCAAAGCAACCTTCAGTTGGTGGAGATAGAAGCTTTATCTCAAAACTTGATTACTGCTCAGATCAAAACATTAATGCAGACACAACCTGTGTAAATGTGGGTGTGAAACTTGAATTAAACATTAGCATTGAACACAATTCCAAGCTTCCTCTATTTGAAAGTGTACATAAGGAATTTTTAAAACTTTAACGAAGCAACAAAATGCTTCAGCACACTGCATGCAAAGTGTTTCTTGGAGATTAATAAAATATTTGGCAAATGTAAAAAAATAATGAAAGTTTGTCTGTGTTATGTAACTCATTTTGAGTGAAAATTTACAGCATTTCTGAGGGTTTTTTCCCATTCTCTGACAGGTGTTAAAAGGACACTAACTCTTCATAATAATTTTCCCTAATGTTGGGTAAAACGTTTGTGCACTTTGAGATCAAGTTCACTTTGAAAAAGCACCCAAAGTTCAAATGTGCATTTGGAATTCCAGAAACCCTCCCACTCCAAACCACACACCTCTTTCTTTCCCATCCGAACAAGCCCGTGACTGTTGCTTTTCCTCCAGCTGACCAAGCCTAAAGTACATCTCATGACATCTTTGGAGAGACTGTGTAGGCTGCTTACCTTACCAGCTCATCAAGAGATGGGCAATTTTCCACTGCTCACCTGCCTGGAAGGTACTGTCTCTGTAAGGTGAGAATTGCCTGTGTGAAGACTTTTACACTATAGTAACGTAAGTTAGAGAAGCTTGGGGAATTTTTAATAAAGACTCATTTTTTAACCATGACTGTAATCCCTACTAAACATCTTCTTCTGCATTCATGTTTGGTGTTATTTCTGTGTTCTGCTTCATAATAGCAAGAAAAAACTCTAGGACAGTGTGTTTCTGAAGGCATACTACTTTTATAATTGTATCTTTCAGAGCTGGTAGTCACTTGGCCTTCAGCTTCATGTCTTATAACACCACCCAAGACTGTCTAATTCCCACAACACAATACTCTGCAGCCCAATTAAATTCTATGTTAGAGAGTTACTAAACTGTGGTGATAAATACTGCTCACAGCAACATTAATGCCTTGAACTGAGGTGCACTGGCTCTTTTGAGGAAGATGTGTGTACGTACTCACTGGTTCAGTAAGTCATGAGACTTACTGCAGTTTCTTGCACTGCCTGGTTGCATGGCCTGAAATTGAAACCTACATGCTGGATTGATTCAAAGGAATTTGAGAGAAGTGGAAAGCTGCTGCTAAAGATGTTTGTTTGTTTATTCCTTTGTAAATTTCTTGTGATGTTATTCTTGTTAAAATACCTTCTCTGGGCTATAGCTAATGGTGGATTAAAAGGAACTTTCCTTGAGTCTTCTTGGTTTTCATTCATGGATACCTTTATGATTCTCCTGTATTCATTTTTCAAGGTTGTTTCTGCAATTATGGCACATTATTAAGGCAATTCAAAATAATATATAGACTTTTTCTTCTCTACTGATGACTTCCTTGTCCTTTCTCTTTACATTCCTTTTTTTTTTTTTTCTGACGATGAAACACAGTTAAAAGCAGGCTGTGCTTACTCAGTTTTATTCATGTTTTTGGCTTAGCATCTCAGAAACATTCTTGATTTAGTGAAGTATAGGATGCAAGGCTGTTTATGAATATTTCTTTTCACAGTTGTCCTGGCTTCAGCAGTAGCAGCCGCTTTTCTCCTTCTTAGTAGCTGGTGCAGTGCTGTGGTTTTGACTTTCAGCCTGGGAACAGCACTGATAACACCGATGTTTTCAGTTGCTGCTCAGTAATGTTTACTCTGACCAAGGACTTTCTGAGTCTCATGCTCTGCCAGCAAGGAGGGGAGGCCAGGAAGAAGCAGAGACAGGACACCTGATCCAAACTAACCAAAGAGGTATTCCATACCCCAGCACGTCATGCCCACTATATAAACTGGGAGCAGTTACCTAGAAGGGTGAGATCACTGCTCAGGTTGGGCTGGATACTGATCGGCGGGTAGTGAGCAGCTGTATTCCCTTCCCTTGTTATTTCCCTTATCATTATTATTATTGGTGGTAGCAGCAGTGGTTTGTGTTATACCTTAGTTACTGGACTGTTCTTATCTCAATCCATGAGAGTTACATTCTTTTGATTCTCCTCCCCATCCCTCCGGGAGCGGAGGGAGGTAGGGGGGAAGTGAGCTAATGACTGCGTGATTGATTTACAGCTGGGCTTAAACCACGACAACAGTACCCAAAATGAACAAATATCAAACCAGCAAAAGCACAGGTTAAGGTACAGAAGAAGGCAGGGTTTCTTTTTTTCTTCCCTATTCCTGTGAAACAGAAGGAACCATCTCAGCTGGCTATTACTCATCACAAGACTGGTTTGATTTCTGCAGGTGGCAGAAGTAAAAGACTTAGTTATGCAGGGCCTGAGGATTCAAAGGAAGAAATTGGTCAAAAGTTCTTTCACTTCATCTAATTCTAATGGGGATGAGTGTTACCTGACTTATTTAGTATGAAATTCTTTCTGTCATTCTTTTGTAACCTGCAGTATTATGGATAATAGGAAAACACTGACCAAAGCCTCATGTTCATTAGAACAGCAATGGGAGACAGTATTGCGGGGATCCGTTACAGACCGTCTGATCATGAGGACTATGTGGATGAAGTACTCTACAGACAGATAGGAACAGCCTCGTGCTCACAGGCCCTTGTTCTCATAGGGGACTTCAACCGCCCTGATATCTGTTGGAGGAATGGTACAGCCAGGCACAAACAATCCAAGAGGTTCCTCGATTGTATGGAAGACAACTTCCTTCTACAAGTAATAGAGGAGCCGACAAGGAGAGGTGCCATGCTTGACCTCGTGCTCACCAATAGGGAAGGGCTGGTTGGAAATGTGATGCTCCAGGGCAGCCTTGGTTGCAGCGATCATGAGATGGTCGAGTTTGAGATCCTCAGGACAGTGAGAAGAGCATGCAGCAAGCTCACTGCCCTGGACTTCAAGAAAGCAGACTTTGGCCTCTTCAGGAACCTGCTCAGTAAGGTTCCATGGGATACAGCCCTAGAGGGCAGGGGGGGCCAAGACTGTTGGTTGATATTCAAGGATCACCTACTACAAGCTCAGAAGCGCTGCATCCCAACTAGAAGGAAGTGCTGCAGGAGGGCCAGGAGACCTCCTTGGATGGATAAGGAGCTGCTGAGGAAACTTCAAAGGAAAAAAGAAGCTTATAAAAGGTGGAAGCAAGGACAGGCGGCCTGGGAAGAATACAGGGATGTTGTCCGGGAAGCTAGGGATCAGGTTAGGAAAGCCAAGACGCAGTTAGAACTAAACTTGGCTAGGGATGTTAAGGATAACAGGAAGGGATTCTATAGGTACATTGCAAATAAAAGGCAGAATAGGGGCAACATGAGCACTCTCCGGAAGCTATAAGGAGAACTGGCTACACTAGAATTGGAGAAGGCTGAGGTTCTTAATGACTTGCCTCAGTCTTCACCGGCAAATGCTCTGACCACACCACTGAAGTCCTGGAAGGCAAACGCAGAAACTGTGAGAATGAAGACCCTGGGCCCACTGTAGGAGAGGATCTGGTTAAAGACCATCTTAAGAACCTGAACGCATGCAAGTCCATGGGACCGGATGAAATCCATCCATGGGTCCTGAAGGAGCTGGCAAATGAAGTTGCTAAGCCACTGTCCATCATATTTGAAAAATCATGGCAGTCAGGTGAAGTTCCTGATGACTGGAAAAAGGGAAATATAACCCCCATTTTTAAGAAGGGGAAAATAGAGGAGCCAGGGAACTACAAACCAGTCAGTCTCACCTCTGTGCCTGGCAAAATCTTGGAGCAGATTCTCCTGGAAGGCATGCTGAGGCACATGAAAACCAACAAGGTGCTTGGCGACAGCCAGCATGGCTTCACTAAGGGGAAATCCTGCCAGATCAATCTGGTGGCCTTCTATGATGGTGCTACAGAACTGATGGACAGGGGTAGAGCAGTTGATGTCATCTACCTGGATTTGTGCAAGGCGTTTGATGCTGTTCCACATGACATCCTTGTCTCTAAGTTGGAGAGACATCAATTTGATAGGTGGACCACTCGGTGAATAAAGAACTGGCTGGATGGCCGCACGTAAATAGTTGTGGTCAATGGCTCAATGTCCAGCTGGAGACCAGTAACGAGCGGTGTCCCTCAGGGATCGGTGTTGGGACCGGTCTTGTTCAACATCTTTGTCTGTGACATGGACAGTGGGATTGAGTGCGCCTTCAGCAAGTTTGCTGATGACACCAAGCTGTGTGGTTCGGTTGATACATTGACGGGAAGGAATCACAGAATCACAGAATAGTAAGGGCTGGAAAGGACCTCAAGATCATCGAGTTCCAACCCCCCGCCATGGGCAGTGACACCTCCCACTAAACCATGCCATCCAAGGCTATGTCCAACCCCACCTTGAACGCCGCCAGGGATGAAGCATTCACAACTTCCCTGGGCAACCCATTCCAGGGCCCCACCACCCTCACAGTAAAGAATTTCTTCCTCAGATCCAATCTAAACCTCCCCTGTTTAAGTTTAAACCCATTACCCCTTGTCCTCTCACCACAGTCCCTAATGAAGAGTCCCTCCCCAGCATCCCTATAGGACCCCTTCAGGTACTGGAAGGCTGCTATGAGGTCTCCACGCAGCCTTCTCTTCTCCAGGCTGAACAGCCCCAACTTTCTCAGCCTATCTTCATACGAGAGGTGCTCCAGTCCCCTGATCATTCTCGTGGCCCTCCTCTGGACTTGTTCTAACACTTCCATGTCCTTTTTATGTTGAGGACACCAGAACTGCACACAATACTCCAAGTGAGGTCTCACGAGAGCAGAGTAGAGGGGCAGGATCACCTCCCTCGACCTGCTGGTCACACTCCTTTTGATGCAGCCCAGAATACGGTTGGCCTTCTGGGCTGCAAGCGCACACTGCCGGCTCATGTTCATTTTTTCATCAACCCACACCCCCAAGTCCTTCTCTGCAGGGCTGCTCTCAATCTCCTCCCCACCCAACCTGTAGCTGTGCCTGGCATTGCTCCGACCCAGGTGGAGGACTTTGCATTTAGCATGGTTGAACTTCATCAGGTTGGCATCAGCCCACCTCACAAGCGTGTCAAGGTCCCTCTGGATGGCATTCCTTCCCTCCAATGTATCAACCGAACCACACAGCTTGGTGTCATCAGCAAACTTGCTGAGGGCGCACTCAATCCCACTGTCCATGTCACCCACAAAGATGTTGAACAAGACCGGTCCCAACACCGATCCCTGGGGGACACCACTCGTTACTGGTCTCCAGCTGGACACTGAGCCACTGAGCACTACTCTTTGCGTGCGGCCATCCAGCCAGTTCTTTATCCACCGAGTGGTCCACCTATCAAATTGATGTCTCTCCAACTTAGAGAGAAGGATGTCATGGGAGACAGTGTCAAAGGCTTTACACAAGTCCAGGTAGATGACATCAACTGCTCTGCCCCTGTCCATCAGTTCCGTAGCCCCTTCATAGAGGGTCACCAGATTGGTTAGGCAGGATTTCCCCTTAGTGAAGCCATGCTGGCTGTCACCAAGCACCTTGTTGGTTTTCATGTGCCTTAGCATGCCTTCCAGGATAATCCACTCCAAGATTTTGCCAGGCACAGAGGTGAGACTGACTGGTCTGTAATTCCCTGGGTCATCCATTTTTCCCTTCTTAAAAATGGGGGTTATATTTCCCTTTTTCCAGTCATCGGGAACTTCACCTGACTGCCATGATTTTTCAAATATGCCATCCAGAGGGACCTTGACACGCTTGTGAGGTTGGCTGATGCCAACCTAATGAAGTTTAACCATGCCAAGTGCAAGGTCCTACACCTGGGTGGGAGGAATCCCAGGCACAGCTGCAGGTTGGGCAGGGAAGAGATTCAGAGCAGCCCTGCAGAGAAGGACTTGGGGGTGTGGGTTGATGAGAAAATGAACATGATCCGGCTGCAGTGTGCACTTGCAGCCTAGAAAGCCAACTGTATCCTGGGCTGCATCAAAAGGAGTGTGACCAGCAGGTTGAGGGAGGTGATCCTGCTCCTTTACTCTGTTCTCATGAGACCTCACTTGAAGTATTGTGTACAGTTCTGGTGTCTTCAACATAAAAAGGACATGGAACTGTTGGAACAAGTCCAGAGGAGGGCCACGAGGATGATCAGGGGACTGAAGCACCTCCTGTATGAAAACAGGCTGAGAAAGTTGGGACTGTTCAGCCTGCAGAAGAGAAGGCTGCGTGGAGACCTCATAGCAGCCTTCCCGTATCTGAAGGGGCCTACAAGGATGCCGAAGAGGGACTCTTCATTAGGGACTCTAGTGATAGGAGTAGGGGTAACGGGTTCAAACTTAAACAGGGGAAGTTTAGATTGGGTATGAGGAAGAAATTCTTTACTGTAAGGGTGGTGAGGCCCTGGAATGGGTTGCCCAGGGAAGTTGTGAATACTCCATCGCTGGTGGTGTTCAAGGTGGGGTTGGACAGAACCTTGGATGGCATGGTTTAGTGTGAGATGTCCCTGCCCATGACAGGGGGGTTGGAACTAGATTATCTTACGATCCTTTCCAACCCTAACTATTCTATGACTCTATGATTCTATGTTGAACACTTATATGCTTAGTTGGGATGCTTATGACCTGCAAATACTGCTGGGTTTTTTTTTTTTTTTTCGCAAGAAGTATATAGGTGATAATTTTAAGGGACCATTAAATCCCTTCTCTAGAAAAACAAGAAACTTAACTTACAAATAAGATCAAGAGAGACAAAATTAACATAACCCCTAAAAAATAAATAATTCTAATTCCCATGAGGTACAATAGTACTGTTCTGGAATTCTAACAAATATACACAAAGTTTTCTGAAAATAATAGAATGGGAGACATGGTAAAGCTAAAGCAATATAATTGTGAGCCATTTATCTCAGAAACGGAAAAGATTATCAGCTGTGGTCTGGGAAACTAAGGGGAATGAAACTGTTTTTCTAATTATTATCTTTGCAAACATCTTAATGAAATATAAAAAACATGCAACGGATTCTGCAACAAATAAACTAAATTAATGGAAAGGAAAAAAACATGAAAAGTGCTATTTTTCCAATAAACAGCTGCAAATGTCAGTAAATTAGGAATAAGGTATACAATTTCTATCTTATTTTTTATGAGTATCTTTGTAATTTTAATATTCAGTTTTAATTAATATGCTACAAATCAGCTGGTTTGGGATTTTTGGTTTTATTTGAATTTGATTTTGTTGTTTGTTTGTTTTAAATGAATCATGATTAACCATTACGTAATGTTCAGATTTAATTCTGCCAATACCTTGTCTCTTAAACAGAAATAATGAAAGAGAAGACTAAGACAAATGGGACTGGTTGTGAACCTTTTTGGAAGCATCTTTATTAAAAAGAAAACTTTCTGACAGTTCTCTTATGAAAAGTGGACGTCAACAATTGCTGAGAACTGTGTAGTGAGTGCTGAGGACTGTAATTGTTTAGCAGAGTGAAAGGACCTTTTATTATTCACCTCTTTTCTATTAGACCCAGGCTTCTGACATGGAAGTGCAATGATTTCGAGTGACACCTAGCACCTTTAGAATGAATGCAGAGGATTTTGCCCCTTTTTTTCTCTATATTAGCTGCTGGAAATCCTTCACAGTTGTATGTAACTCAACAGATCTTAGCACTGTAAGATGGAATAGATAGTCCATTAGCCATGTGTTAGAGTAGCAACAGTCTTAAGCCCATAGTTCCTTCCTGACCTTCAAAAGCTTTGTGAATGTGAAAGGCAAAGAGAGGTCTGAACATTGTATTTAGAGTTAATTTTTTTCACTGCCTTATCATATCTTTCTCTGTAAAGAATTTGCTGTTGCTGCTGTCTAGCCAGCAATATTTTAACTAGGATCTGGCAAGGACATGCCTGAACTCTTTTCACTTACAGTCATATTTCATAAAATGTGAAATTAAATGTGTTGACTTGCATGTATTTTATATATGTATTTATTTTCAGAATATCCTTGCATTTTTCCAGGTTTTTGGTTTTTTTTCTTTTTTTTTTCATCTATTGGAATGGTCTCTTGTACTCTAACTTCTTATTTAGTAGGCAAAGGAAACTGTATTCTGTTTCTAAACACAGCATTTCTACATTGTCTGCATTTCAGTGCAATGCTTCTGGCTTTAGCTGCTTCAAGTCTATAGACATTTATTTTTAGAAGTTGAAAAAGAAATGTAGTTGTGGGGAAAATTTAGCAAACATTTTAAAATTGGTGATGCAGCATGTTTTCTTATAGATGTCAGTGATCAAATGCTTTGGCCTTATGGAAAGAAAAAAAAAGAATCATCTTAATGAATTTGTGTATATAAGCATTTAAACTAATTTATTTCTTGGTTTCAACCTGTACTGTAAATCTGGGTTTATCTCTGTAAGGTTATCAGGGTTAAAGATATTTGAGTCTGACGGATATCTCAGCTGGAGAATGACTGTTTTTTCTTTTCTCACGTTTCTCACCTGTCACATGTTTTTTGTAACTTTTCCCTCATAAAATATTGAAATAACATATGCTAGAACAGATCCCTTTAATGTTGTGGGTTTTTTCTTTATTTTCAGGACATTCTGCGGTACTATCCAGCTTTACTAGTATATTATATTTTTAATTTATGCATGGAACTTCAATTAGCATAACTGGAAGTTGCATACTAAGTACAGGAGAGAAAAAAGAACATTACAATGCAACACAAGCTTTCTAAATGACATGAACATTGGCAGATAAAAGGTAAAATGCTAAGGTGCAAAAAAATTTTGCTGTTCATGGTGTAAATGTTCCTTATTTGTTTAGCAAATCAGTGCTTTAGGTTTTACCCATCTGTTTCTGGGATGTCCTCTCCAACATCCCTACTGTGAGCAGGGGAACCTCCCTCTAGACCAGGTTGCTCAAAGCCCCATCCAACCTGGCCTTGAACACTTCCAAGGATAGAGCATCCACAGCTCCTCTGGGGAATATGTTCCAGCGTCTCACCACCCTCACAGTAAAGAATTTCTTCCTTAGATCCACACTAAACCTGCCTTTTTTCAGTTTAAAATGTTTCTTCGTTACCCTGTCACTACAGGCCCTGGTAAATACAGAAGGAAAAGAAGGAAAAGGAAAGCTGGAAAAGCTAACTGAGGGGGCAGCACCAACATCTGCTCTGAGTTTCATTAGGAGGGACCTGAAGAGTCTCCTCACCTTGGTGTATGTTACGTTTCAACCTGCACTGTCTTCATAGCCACTCTGCACCTAGACTTTGCTATTTCTTTAATGGTGTGAAATCCCTTGCGGGAACCAGAGCTGAAGAGTGTTGACTTTCATAACCTTCATAATAGAGATTATACATGCTACCTATTCTTGTTGGTAATAGATGGTAATATGCTTTTGTTTCTTTCTGCATACTGTGCAAGATTAAGGTCATACAGAGGTAAATCATAATAAACAAAGGGATCTGTAATGGAAAACAGTGGCCTAAGTGAGATTTAAAAAGGGCAGGAAATCTTGAACTATAGTTCCTGCTCCATATACATTTCTCTGTCCCTCTGATCAAGTCAGTTTGCATTTGGTTCATCAAACCAAGGACACAGATTTCTAGAAACTCGCTCCTTTTGAAAAATCAAGAAAATCAAAAAATTTAATTAGTACTGGGATAGTCTCCCAGCAAATGGGGATGTTGAGCAAAATAGATCTCATGATTCAAGCCTTTATTTTCCAGTGTTGCTGGATAAATTTGATGTCATGAAAATGAATTTCCTGGTAAAAAGTTGTATGTATTGTCCTATATTTGTTCCCTTGTGACTCAGGTAATCTGACTGGAAGATGCATCTGCGAAGTAGGATCTGTAGCAGCAAATAGCAAAGTAGGATCTGCTTTGCTAAACATGATCTACTCGACCTAGTAGTGTATGACAATTCGCTATATTTGCATAGTCATATATTTAAGCAGTTTTCAGGGAAGTATTTTAATAGGTCAATTCCGCTCTCATACCCTTAATGTAGCAGATTAAAGATATAGAAAAACACTGTTAAAATCAAAGAAAAAAGTATGGTCACGCTATAAGGCACTAGGAAATTGAAAAGTGGTAGTAACAGAACCAGGATTTGTCACCTTCTCAAATTTTATTTAACAGAAACATAATAGAGGAAGGTCTGTACTGTAAGAAGCTGATGTCAGAGACTATATCATATTTATATATATAAACATGAAAAGAAAAAACTTGTTATAATTTGAATATCGCTCTAAGCATATACAGAACAGCAGCAATGGTCACAAGCAACAGAAGAGAGCCACAAATCCCAGAAGGCAAAGAAACAATGAACATTAATCTAACCTTGCATTTTGGTAAGGTCTCAGACAGGAGACAACTATCAAATCTGGGCTGGCTATGCCTCAAGGTGTACCACAACCAGAAATGACACTGATATCTAGCAGTACTTTATGTGTTTATGAGAGCGTTATTAAGTCTACATAATGACACTAAGCTCTGCAGGTGCTACTTGAAATCCACTTTTAGCTTAGTTATTATGATGTTTCAAAGCATCTGCAAGCCTATGTTATGCTGATATTGATTCTTAATTCTTAAGTTTGTTTAGGAAAGGAGGATGTGAGGAAGTGAACCTATGATACTCATTCTAAGGCAATTATGGCTGATTTTTTCCCTGTGTAGAAGCTGCTGTTTCACAGACTATTGATCAGCTGGAACTAGATAAAGAAGAACTGATGACTAAGTAATATACATTGATTTAATATATATGAAAATACATAGTCATAGTGTGTGGACTACATAGAACCTAAAAGCAGGTATTGAGCTTCTATAGAAACTTGAATCTTCATTCAGCAGCAGATCCTTGGTTTTGTAACTCTAACACCTTGTGACAGTTTACAGCATGGCTCACAGCTGCATTTTCAGTGCAGTGCTAGGTACTCACACCTATTTCTGATTAGAATGACTGAAATGTGTATGACTATGAGCATGCATGTTAAATGTCAGGCCATAATTCTCTTCATCAGTCTTTTTATTTGTATCATCAACAAATAATATTTCATTACATAATTCACAACCATTTCATAAACCTTAGACAAATGCTGACAAACCACAAAGATGAAAATCACCACAAGTTTTAACCCAGCAGCAACTGCAAGTGTGAAATGTGCACAACTTGTGAAAAATTATATATAAATAAATATTTCTGAAATCCATGTACATGCGCAGCTACACACAGAAGTAACGATATTAGTTTGATATAAAGTTTGCTTTTTCCCCAAATTCTTTGCTCACTGGTGATTCATCTACCATCTTTGCAAAACTGTCCCCCAGTGACTCCTAAAAATCAGTGACTATAATAAGCATGAATTAAATTAGTCAAGGAAAAAGTCTACTTTTAATTATGCAGGAAAAGAATCATACTGAAATCTGAATATTTTTCTACTTTTTAGGTGTTTGTTAACCCAACAGTGCTGAAACCTTTTAAAAAAACTAAAAAACAATTAAAAAAAAGAAAACCAGTGTAACTTCACTGACTATCAAAAAGCTACTCCTGATTTATACCATAGAGATGTAAATCAGACTCAGTTCCTCTATAACAATCTTCCTAACATATCATGTATGGATGAAAATCTAAGAAATAAGATTATGGGGATTTATTCAAGCATATTTGGCAGCCTTTTTATATTTATTGGTCTAGCAGATATCATTTGAATTTGGTGTCTTTTTGCTTAAGAGTCACATAAGTTATTTGCTGTATGAGTAAGTATGTGATAGCAGATCAAACAAAGATAAGGTGTGAGGTATGAGATTGCAGATGCAATAAAATGACTAAAAGGCCAATTTATCCCTCATGTAATATTGCTGAAGTCAATGAATTTGATCTTTATGTTGAAAATCCAATTTCACACTTAAATAGATTATTTATATCAGAATTGTTTGTTTTTTGTTTTGTATTGCTCTTGTAAGAATACCCTGTAGGATGAGACCAATTAGATATTCACTTGTAACTTTCACACATGAAACACAGTCTTTTTTTTCCAAATATATCACCCCAACTCATGTCAAGGAAATGCCAATGTGTACTTGCATAGTACATATAATTAGCGATCATTAGTCCAATTAGTGAACATTAGGGATTTAGATGAGATATGACACTTGAGCTAGAGAGAATTCAGAGAACTCAAAAAGCTGCACTGACAGCAGGAGCTGTGAGAAACCTAGTTCAGAAAATGGGAGAACCACAGAATCACTGAAACAAAGTGGGAGAAAATTGGGCTAAACTAAAGACTAGAGGAAAAAAGCTAGATTTGCAGGTTGGTTCATAAGGGTCAGCAAGATTCAGGGAACAAGGAGGTACAAGGAGCAGAAGGAGCACATTTTAGTTATACAACAATCCCAGAGTACATTAAGGAGCAAGAAGCAAATGGGGAAATGGGTACAGAAAGAAAGTGGTCAGTCTTTCCGTCTTCTGCACCTGGGCTCCAAGCCATGGGCAGCTGCTGGTCAGTTTTCCCATCTCTAGATTCCCAGCCTCACTCTTCTGTCAGTCAACTCTTTGGCTTCTTTCTTCATTACATATTGCATAAGTTTCACCCTACTGTTCAAACTGCTCTTGTATCTATTCCCTCTTGAACCTCCTCAGACTGTTTCTCCTTAAATGCTTTCAACTAGAGAGTCCGTATGGGACAATGGGCAAAATGCGTATTTTGAATTTGCTCCATCTCTCCTGGATATGCAGGATTTAGAGGTATCACCTGTAGCAATTAATATCTCTTTATATGACTTTCAATGTTTAAACATTTAATCAGATGTGGTTAAAACATTTCAAATAAAGAGTGAACATTTAGGGCTCTGGTATGATCTTTGTATATACTCAAATTTCTTCTGGCATTCTTTGTTTTTCACAACTCTCTTTAAAATCAGGTTTGAACTGGTGTTGCATCTAAACAATAACCTATTTCAGAGTGCTGGGAAATCATTCAGAACTGAATAAGGTCTCTAAAGTGTAGGTAGGTTTTTCCTGTTGTACAAAGACATTGCCTCCTGGGAAATCTTCATTTGAAAAAAGACACCTTATTAAAAACCTTTACTGTCCACCAAAGTAACAAACACCTGATTTCCTGGAGAAGCTCAGACTTCATGGTTTTGAAAAATTCCAGGAGATAAAGTTAGGTTCATCCTACTTCGCAATGTTTGCAAGCTTGCCACCTGCCAAATAAGAAGTCATGTTACCACCTATGCTATTCAATGGTTTGGATTTATCTAGTTTCCAGTGCAGCACCAGATTTTTTCTGACTGGGAAATACTTCAGATTTAGATATGGATTCTAAAAGTCAATTGTCCAAAGCCAAACAAGTATCTAGGTAACTTCGATGGTCAGTGGAGAGAAAGGAACTTCCAGATGCCAATTCATTCTAAAATATGTTTTACCAACTCCCATCTGAAATCAATGCTAATCATATTGATAAATGCAGACTAATCTATATACCTGTTCTTTGAAGAACTCTAGTAGCATTGTCTTCCAACTACAAAATCTGTATTGGCTGTTCTTCATTTTTATCCAGAATAAGTCTCCTCTTTGGTATGACATGAACCAATTTACTGACTTAAAGTCAGTCTGTACTCACCAGGGTTCCCTGAAACCTTTAAAATTGTCTTCACATTTGTAACTTCTTTCCCACCAAGGAAATTTAAGCAACAGTCTGAACAACAAAATCGTCTTACCTCAAAAGTAGTAATCTAGCAATTTCATATTTGTGCTAATTTAAAAATTTAGAATTAATATTTTATCACAAAATACATTAAACTTGAATTGTATTTTCCAGATGTGGTACCCTTATTCTTATTAACCATTTCACATTTTCTCCTTGCCTCTACAGCTGATGTTGTTCTAATTGGAAACCAAAGTTTTTGTTCTATTTTGTGGCTCTACCTGGAATATTTTCAATGCTGGATGCATCTTAATTAATTAGCAATGCTGTATCTTCTTTACCTGTCTTCTTTTTACATGGTTACAGATTAAATATTTGGTTTAACTTCCAAATTAGGCAACAATACAAATAATTTGGAAAAGTTTTATTTTACCCCTATTTTTACTGAGTCAGCCAGGGTTTTTTGTAGCAGGTTCCTTCTTCTATTCTCTCTGGGCTGATTGTACCTTCCCAATATTCCATTACAGGTGATTGCTTCCATAACATGGCTTTTCCAGGATTTCTTTTTGCTTGGAGCAGGTACAAACATGTCTCCACCTTTGGTGTTAAGCATTCATTTTGACAATGTCTGCACAACTAGACAGGTTTCTGGTGACTTAAATATTTGTATGTCTAAAGAAACGCCTGGAGGTGGTCCGGAAGGAAAGCCATCTTTTGCCTGAGAATATAGGCATCTACAAATAGTCTGGTGTTCCCTTCATGAAGTTCCAACTGCTTTGAAATTCATGTAAAAACTGATGCCATCTCGAAAACAGAAAACTGAGAGACAGAGGGTATGAAAAACATGTATAATTAGCAAGGAAATTAACTTAATGCTGGGAGGCAACAGGTGCCTAATCGAGCATCCAAGCAATCTTCTCATTTTTATATCTTCTGGGTTTTTTCCCTGTTAACTGACAGATGAGAGTTAATGATGATACTGATGAAAAAGAACTAGTTTTAAAAAACCAGAAGAAATTCCACAAAGAAGCAAGAAACAGCCAAAAGGCTGACAAGCCTGCTCTCAGCAGCAATCAGAGAAGGGTTTGCATTGATAAGCAGTAAAAAAAGGAAAGGCTCCACTGGCTTTACGCTTCCCACAGAAAGGTGAGACTCTTCGTTTGGGCTGATAATACCTAGGCAATACCCAGCCAGCAACACACCTGCATTAGGAGATCCCAGAATGACAGTCTGTGGACCTGACATATCCAGGCAAGCAACTTTCCAAGGTAAGGCATTTTTCCTTACTTATCTCCAAAGTATTTAGGGCCAAATTTGTACTCAAAAGAGAAGTGCATGTAGAAGCAGCTTCTCTAGTCCCATGGCAGTATTTGGAAAAGAGCACTTTGCCCAGTCTTTCTGTTTTTTCTCCCATTTCATACTTCTTGCCTTCCTAACCCCTGAAAAGCATAAGTACTCTGGGGAGGTAAAGGCTCCATGATTTCAGGAAATGTGCAGCAATATTTCTAATAAAGATGTATGTCATTTTAGACTTGAAATAACATGGATTTTTTTCAAGCCATTCAAAACATTTCTGGCCATCGCACTTCTTCCACACCCCAAGTTTTGCATTCTTCTCAAAGTACACTTCCTTGGTGTGTAATGATTTTGGAGCTGTTTAATCTTTACATTATCCCAACAACATGTCAATTAAGGGAGGCATTTTATACAGATTACAAAGATTTGTCTGAGGTGGTCACAGCTTTGTTAAAGCTGTTTTGTGGACATCTTCATAATTAATGGAAAAATCATTAGGAATTCAGTCTTTATTAACCCTTGTACCTGCAGGGGCCCATTTCATCTTAATTGCATTCATTTGGCACTGGCAGTATTATACAGCATAATCACTAATAAATGATCTTTTAATTTGTACCAATCAAGACAGCTTGCTTTCATGCCAATATTCCTGTTTCTTTGATGTTGACCTGTCTTGATTTTTGATCATTTGAACTTAAGATGATTTACTGGAAAATCAATATCAATACCAAATCTGCCGTATTCATACATCTCTGGTTAAGTTCAATTTGACTGTATTTTGATTGAAATAAGCAGCGCTTGATTATCCATTCAGATCTTATGAAATAATCAAGTTGGGAAATCTAGTCTTGCATTCTTAGTCAAAGGCACATAATTAGAAACCATAGGAAAACTGCAGAGCTGGGACAGCATTAGAAGTAACACTTCAGATCCCACTAATTAACCAACTTTGTCTGTAATCTCCTAAAGGCCTCTACCAATAGAGTAATATGCTATTACCCATTTAGAGGGGCCAATGGGGGTTTTGGCTACACTTGTTAATAAGAAGATCTGAGACAGTTTCTCTCATTATACCCCCTGTCAGCACTGTCTCTGCAGTATAAAACAGCCATCATTGTTCTGTTGGTCAGTTAACCAGAAGCCAGACTACTGTAAAAAAATACTTTACAGCTAATTGAAAATGACTGAAACATTCCCTTATCAACCAGCTGCTTTGTGCTATTTGAAGAAAATATAAATGTTGGTGAGGGAAGGCAAACACAAAGTTCAGTCTTTTTAATTAATGCCCCCTACTTGAACTAAAATTACTGACTTAGCTAAAGACAAAAAGCCCTTACAGCTATTACTTCAACCTTCTAGTTATGAATTACAAGGAAAAAAAATACGTATCTTTCCTAATATCATAGCACTTACTCCCTAAGTACTGAATTTATTGCGCATTTACAAGTAAATCTGTTAATTACTATAAGCAATACGGGTCTTGTCTAAACTATTACTGCACTGTAACACTGATACAGCTCCACTACTGGCTGATAATAAATAAATAATGTAGTCCATTCTGAGGAGGGAGAGAATGAGCTGAACCACTACAGCTGCATCACAGTAGGGATTGCAAGGGCTCCTTCTGATCTGGTGACACTGCCTTGACCCTCAGTGTTTTGCCTGCAGATAATGTAGATGACTGACCTCCTTCCATAAACGGTGATTTGGGGCACTGGGGCTTGCAACAATCTCCAATTGCAAAAGGCAGATAAAGTTGAGTGTGCCTGTGCATGTGCAAGCTTACTGACATTCCATTCTATGTCACACTGATTTTCAGTACAAATACTATAAATACATGAGGATTAAGCGATTGATCTCCAGTTGCTGAGATACATACATGAAGTAAGCAAATAAAACAGTTTTGGCACTGCCATGCAGTGGCATTGCGCAGGAGACTCTCCAGGTTTGGGGTACAGAAGACACTTTACACTGAAACTGTAAGCATGAAATTGCTTCCATTAAGCTTGACTTCCTGATTATTGTGCAACATTACCAAAGGTACACTTGAGGCTGCTTTGATAATCTAAATGTGCATTAACACACTTAAACAAATTCAAAATTATTAATAACTGCCCTTGCTTTATGGTGCCTGTTTAGTTACTGTGGGATTTCTTCTTTTACAGGAATTCTGTGAATTCATCTGTCCCAAAATATGGATCAGGATTCTCACCTCTAAAATTGTTATACCAGAGCTTCTTATTTGGGAATTTTGACAGACGGATGTTCATAATAGCAGCATTTTGGCAATTCCTGCTGCCAAGCAGGTTGCTGGAGACCTCCACAAAGTGAGCTTTATGTACAGGTTCCAGAAAAAATGCTTGCCTTATTTGTGGGAAGGAAGACAGTGTTCACTCCAATCATTAATTATTTACAGTCCAGTGTATTACTAGAAATAAACCAAGCTTATTAAACTAAAATGATGGGGAGAGAGAAGGGAAGGAAGGAGGAATCATCTTTACCAATAAATGCCAATTTTACGAATAAATAATTTCTCTTTAAGGGTGGTGTGGGTTGGGTTTGTTTTTTTTTCTTTTTATGGACATGCATTTTCAAAATTAGTGTAATATTGCCTTGAATCCACCCCATTATTTTGCACTAATCTTTGTCCAGCTGCTTCTATTTATTGTGTTTGGACACTGAAAAACTGATTTCTCCAGTTGACCTCAAAGGTACTGACTTACTTTGGTTTTTTCACCTAAAAGTTATATATATTTTGTCACTCTTCTGTGCTTCAATGCTCACCTCAGTGGAAATCTCAGACTCTTGTTAATATTTTAATAACATGGATTTTAAAACTTTTCTTATTTGCTGGCAGTCTTCTTTGTAAACTGTAACACATAAATAAATAGAGTGTATCACCACATATATATTTTCATATATAATTTCATGGCAAAGACTATATGTGTGCTGAGGAACAACCATTCCTTGGTTATTATGATATTTATTGCCAAGTGTTATGTGATTGGACATATTTTATTCTGATAAAGACTATTAATAGTTTTCTTAGAGATTTCCTTCCTGTGATATATATACACATACACAAAATTCCCTTATATGCTTAACTTTTCTTGTCTATCAGAGAAGCCTCTAATACCTCCTTGAAAAAAAATGTGTAGGTTATGTATTCACTTTTATAGTCACTCAAGAGAAAAAGATTTCTGTCCTACAGAATCACATGCTTCTTATTGTATAGTTTTACATTTAATTTTGTTTGATTTGGTCCTCCAAGAAGGACTTTATAACAAGATAATTTTTTAACATGATTCAAGATAGAATTTGAAGAGCTGAATGAGAAGATCTTCCATGCCACACTCTGCACGAAGGTTGCTTGTAGTCTTCTAGGTGAGCTTGGGACCTCACTGGACCAACCTCTAAAAATTATCATGACATAGATAAAAGCAGTTAAAGACTTTTCAACTTTAGGAGTATTTTTTTTATGTTGCATTCAATTTTAATAAGATGGAAAGTTAATAGGAGAATATAGTGGGTTTTTTCACCAGCATATGCCTCTACTACTTACCTGTAGAACACCCACTGAACATCCCATGAGAATGACACCAGCCCTTTTGCCTCAAATCTTCAGTTGCCTGGCTAATTTTTTGCATGTTTATTATTCTTACCACGGTTGAATACTTCTGTCTGTTCTGAATTTGTTCCCCTTTAATTTCCATTTATGTTCCTCTTGTCCTATCTTCTTGCGCTGACCTGAAAATAGCAGCTCATGTTGACATTATCTGCTCCATTTAAAATTTCAAATACTTCAATTAAATCACCTCTTAAGCGATTTTTCTTTCTAGACTTCATAGATTTAGATGTTCAGCTTGTCCTGAGAACTTATGCCTTCAACCTTGTCACCTTTTCAAGAACAGCAATATCGCATCCATAATATATATCAAAGGTAACGTTGTGCAGCTTGAATGTTGTCTCTAGCTTTCTTAAACATATATATTCTGCTGTCCTGGCTAACTGTCCTAGGTGGCATGTCTTTGGAATCACTTTTTAAAGGTTCTTGTCAGTCCACTGTGCTAGTTATGTTTTATTTGACTCTAAATGTGCTTTATACTTCTGAGAGCAGAGCAATTTTTTTTAATAGCATAGGTTCTTAAAATCATGTAAATACCCATTTAGTGGATGGAGCAAAATTTTTTAAATTTAACGTTAATGTCATTCTTTACTATTTTTCCTCTATGTCTGGAATTGCCTTTCTTAATGTGCTTTATTTTTATAGAAAACCTACCAAGTCTTAATTTGTGGTTCTTAGACTTGCAGTTATGCACTTTCACATTCTTCCCATGCCATTTCTAATTCAGGTACAAGTCCCCCAGTAACATACTGCTACAGGCACAATTTCAGATTTTATAGCAAATAGTTTATGCAGAACATAATTTGTAAAAAATCTGTAATTAATTAGAGGGCTTATTACAGAGTGCTATTTCCATTTCAGTGGCCGACCAGTAGACGACTGCTTAGTTTCCATAGTGTAGGAAAGATTCAGAAAGAGCATGGAAATTATCCAAGGAGAGCAACTTGGCTATGAAGGAAATATCAGACACGGGGTAATTCAAGTGAAGTCGTCTATTTTTGGTGTGTTGTAATTGTGAACATGTGCCTCAGATGTTTGAATCTTTTTTTTCCTATGAAAAAAAAAATGAATCTTACCCGAAGCATGTACCTGTCCTTGGAGACTCTCTAAGGACTAGAACATGAAATATCCACCCTCTGGAGCTTCTGCAGTGCCTGCTTATGGCTTTCTACTATGTCGATACAAGCAAATATCCAGGGTGTTGGTGTCCTACAGCTCTCAGTGAAGCAGTCTCTGGCAGGGTCTTGTACCCAAGGAATAGTTAATGAAAAGGAATTTGCAGGATAGAAGGATTAAGAAGGAACATCTGGAGAATTGGGAGATGGGAATTTTGCATCCAGTTGGCCCCAGACCTTCTGTGTGACTTTGGCAAGTGTCATGACATGAGGTATAGCAAATTGTGGAAGCTTTGCCCCTGGCTTCAGTGAAAGAAGGATCTGATTTAGTTACAGCTGACTCCTCACTTTCTCATCTGTCAAACAGGGTAATTATCCTTACTTAATTCTTTGGTGATCTATTAAAAGCATGACGAATTTCTCCAATAGGAGTCGTTATGAAGCACTGCCCCTTGGAAAGATACCTAAACTGGCTCCAAATCCTAGAATCATCGAATCATTTAGGTTGGAAAAGACCTTTAAGGCCAATGACTCCAACCGTTAACCTAGCACTGCTACGTCCATCACTAAACCATGCCCCCAAGTGCGCAGCTCCGGACCTGGCAGCACAGCAGCCACACCAGCTGAGACACACAGTTCATTAGCGCAGATGGAATGCCTCACTAATGACTTTGTGTCCTGGTTTCTTTGCAGAGCTTTGTTTCATAGACATACCAGCTTACTGAGACCTAGCATAAGAGCCATTGCAGAGCACTGCCCTACACAGTGTAGGCACATATACCTAATCCCCAGGTGCAGTAATGGCATGGGTAGAACAGGGTGTGATACGGGGTAGAAAGGCTCATGGATTTTTACTCACCCATGGTAAAACTCCAACCCACATCCCAGTTTAGAGGTATAGCAAATATCAGTAACTTGTTCCTGGCTAACTTGGGTCAGTTGGTGACTGAGTCTGGTACCCTTCCATTCACAGCCTCCTGCTCCCTCTGTAAATTGGGGAAGGCACAGCACAGATCCAGTCACACAGCTCTTCATAAAAGCAAAAATTCCATTTCACAATCTGGACTTTCTCAGCAAAGCAGACTGAATGGAGGCCAGAATCTGTCCCCTAAAATATGTGGTTATTTTCTTTATCATTTAAACTCAATATGGAGAAGGCCAGATTTCCATGAAAGTGAATTTT
Organism: Amazona ochrocephala; assembly: GCA_039720435.1. NCBI lineage: Eukaryota > Metazoa > Chordata > Aves > Psittaciformes > Psittacidae > Amazona > Amazona ochrocephala. The sequence goes on from CM077878.1 coordinate 58,292,446, forward strand.
AAAAAGAGTTAAAGTGTACAAAAGGGAAAATATTGTTGCCATATAGTTCTGTTGCCTGCAAAATGGTTGAGAGATTTTGTTTCGCATTTCCCTTGTGACACTCTGAGAGACGCAAGAAGTGTACTGGATTTGTTTAAAAGTTGGAACCCTGTGATCTGGAAAAGTCTTTTTAAACTGGGTTCTAAAAAAAAGAATCCTATCTTATAAGTAGCCTTCACAGTGTGCTCTTGGGCACCCTTTTTGGCATTGTGCTGTCAGTGCATTTGATTTGCTATCTTCATGTGATGTTATGTGCCATATTGTCACAACTTAGGAAGAAGCAGTAAATTGAAGTTGAGTCCTCATTGGAATGAAACTCCCATTTTAAGAAGAAATTCAGATCTATTCAGTTTGACCTTGGAACTTGAATTAAATCTTTAGAAACTCAACTTACTCGAGGGAAGTATGAGGTTTGTATGAGTCTGGATGTACTAAAAGCTCATACAGCTTTGGTACAGTGCACGTGCCAGAATGGTTAATTTTTAATTTAGAGGACAATGAGAAAATCAAAGGGTTTCACCTGAACTAGTTTTCACTGTTATTTTTTATACTCAAAACTGGTTTATAAACACTTAATAATCCATACAAAGCAGTTTAGAAAGCTCAGTTTTGATGCTTAATGAAATATTTTTGTATGTTTAACCTGATTTCTGAATGGAATTTTTTTGTTTTGGGGTGGTATCATAAAAATGCACATAAGTTTAGGCTGGATTCCAATTTTGTATTGCAATAAGCAGTATTTTATGTACGTGTCTGTATGTACACTCAACAAATCATTCAGAAAGAAAAATCAAGTGGATGTGGTCATTGAAGATGAGGATAGCATTTACCTGCTTGAAATTTGATGCATATAATACATAAGGGGATGTCCTTGCTTCAATCATAAAACTGATCCATTTAGATTGTCAAGTCAGGGAGTTGGACACAATAGGTTTTTGCAAGACTACAGCATGTCACCACGCAACCAGCAGAGCAGCACCCACACTGTAAAGCAAAGACAGAACCTTTGCTCCTGCCCTGCCTGCAGCAGAGTAAGACAATTCCTCTATCAGGACTGGGAAGATGAATTTGCCCTGCTCCCACACAGAGGCAACACCTGAGATTTCAAAAATGGCCAAACGTTTTGCTCCTGCCTGCTATCATTGCCGACTAAATGCATATTTATCTTCATTAAATCTGCATACAGCAAATCAATAAGAAGTTGGGGTGCTTGTTTGTAAAAGTAACAGAATCATTTTGGCATGCTGTTAAGATGTTGATGACTCATTTTAGTGTGACTTCAGGAGTTGCCAAGAAATGCTGCTAAGCTAATCTAAGTCTCGCTAACATAGAAATGATAGCTTCACTGCGACCTGCGTGTCAGAGTAAAAAGGAAGGAAAATAAAAATCCCCCAATTCCCTGGGGTTTAGGCTTAACTGAATTTCACGTCTGTGTTTTTCCGTGGGAAGAAAATGGACCAGGGTAGTTTTTCCGCATTAAGTAATGTGGAAATTACCCCCAGAAATTCCTTCATTTCTACAAAGTAGCAGATATCAAATGTACCATTTGTGATGTGTGATGCTCTTGCCAGTGCTGCATTTTTGTGCCCTGGAATGTAGGAACATGATGTAAGAGAGATGCAGCCCATGAGGACTGAGAAAGTGGGATGAGGTGTAGGTGCTGGGTGGAACTGCACATGGTTTTACAAATTGGATAAAGTCATATAGTATGCCCAGCCTGGAAAAACATTGCTTAACAGCATTTTTTCAGGGCACTTTATCCTTTTTGGACCTTAGGCATACTGCAAGGTGGAAAACATGTTTTTTGGAGTCCCATTTGCAACACAGTGATGAATAACACACCAAGAAGTATGGATTCCTCTGCTAACTTGCAGAAAAACAACAGTGGGACCAGCATCAGTAATTCAAACCTTCTTCTCAAATTATTTGCTTTCCTTTGCACAAAGGGAGTTCAGCACTGGCAAACCCTCTTCCTTGGATGACAAAAAGCATCAGGGCATGCTAATTGCAGTAGTACTTTTCTTACATATACTTTTTTCCGTCATTCAAAGATAGCAGCCTTCCAGTGCCTAAAGGGGCCTACAAGAAAGCTGGAGAGGGACTTCTTACAAGGACATGTAGTGACAGGATAAGGGGGAATGGCTTTAAATGAAACAGGGTAGGTTCGGATTAGATATTAGGAAGAAGTTCTTTACTGTGAGGGTGGTGAGGTCCTGTCACAGGCTGCCCAGAGAAGCTGCGGCTGCCCCACCCCTGGCAGTGTTCAAGGTCAGGTTGGATGGGGCTTGGAGCAACCTGATCTAGTGAAAGGTGTCCCTGCCGTTGGCAGGGGGGCTGGAACTGGATGATCTTTAAGGTCCCTTCCAACACAAACCATTCTATGATATGATGCAGCTTTAGATGAGTCATACTGAACAAGGGACCTGGAAGCTGAAGTCTTTGAATACTCTCAAACTAAGCTCTGCTCCAGAGTTGTTTTCCCTCTTAAGGGAGTGATAATACATATACAGATGTGCAAATTAAAACATGTGAGGTATCCTGGGACAAAAAAATTACTGTACAAATTATCTGTGACTTTTGAAATTCACAGTAATGGCCACAAACACGTATTTTTAAAAGTACTGAAGAACTCCAGTAATTTAGGCACCTCTCTTCTGACAAGTTGCAATTATTTTGTGATCATTTTCCATATGTAACTAGCTTTTACTTTTTTTTGCTGATTTACCCATTTCCTCTTAAACCCTTCATGTGTGTAATTGAGAAATGTCAATTTGCGCATGGGAGAAGGGGGGAAGATATAATCAAGCTATACATTTGATCTATAAGTCTGATCTTTTAGTCAATAGAGGCAGTTTCTGCTCTTTTGTCACTCATGGAGGAAGAGGGAAAAATCTACTGAAACAACCAGCGATTTTTTTTTTTGATGGGAGAAAATTTGGAAGGGGATGAGGAAGAACCCTGAGAATAGAAGCCTTTGTTCAATGAAACAAATGTTAACACCAGAATATAGATAAAACTTTATGTATTATTAAAGAATATATTTTGTTGTTGGAAAAATGTAATGCAACCTGGAATCATTTATTCAAACTGGTAATTCTTTTCATGTTGTCACATTACAAAAAGTCTTGACGTGTCTTGTGGCTGACTGAAAATACGAAACGCTGTGGTAAAGGCAACTAATGAGAGGGACTGCATTTTCTTTAGCCTGAAAGCCATTCCAGACAGAAATTATCAAAAAAAAAAAAAAAAAAAAAAAGCCAAACCAAAAAAAACCACCACATAATTTGATGGGAAGGGAGAAGGGGAAAAAAACCCAAAGATATTCTGATAGGTCATTTTTTTTTATATACATGAGCATTTAGTCTAGAGTAATCTACCAGGACTGTCAAATTTGATTGAAAGATAATGCAAGATTTTTTTCCTTGCCACAATTTATAGCATATATCCATTAGGAATAATTACGGTTGCATGATTTTGCTAGCTGTTATCTCTACAAGTGTTACTAATGGTTTTATCAATTACTCCCTGTCCAATAACTGCATGGTTGTAACCTAATTTAAAGACACTCTATCACCAGGCTGATTTGTGTAGTAGTAAATGACAGCATTTGAGACACCAGCCAAATGACTCACTTCAGTGACTTAGTTAGTCTCTAATAATTAACAATTAGTAGGTACCGAGGAAAACTCGAGAGACTAGAGCTCCCATGTTTTCCTTTCTTACCTAAATACCAGAAGTTACTGAGACTATACCCTGTAAATATAACCCCTATCTCCTGTAAATACAACCAAGTAAATAAAATCTTCTGTGGCTGTTAAAAAATGTGCTTTAATAAAGGTTAACCCAAACTTTAGGATCCGTGGTTGTAAGACATAGTGACAACCTAAGGAGGAGACGCAGGATTATTCTTTGTAGTTTTGAACTTAGTGTTATAGTTCAAAAGCAAAGCCAATGTGCTAAAAGGGGAATAATGCTGGCAAAATGGTGCTATTTTCTTGAACTTTAGAGCAAAAATGCTGGATGTGCAAAAAGAAGCACTTCATTACCGACCACTAGTGAGGTTTTATGTACAGCTCAGAAAGGTATTGCCTACTCAGAACAGACTGGAAAGAAGTCTGAAATCTATTTTAAATGAGTGTAAAAGATGTTATTCTTCCAAGGATGTTATCTCTGACGATTTTGAAGAATTTTTCCATTAAAAAATATCCCCTCCTAAATAGGACTTTGAACTTTAAGTTTAAAGCAGGATCTTGTACTCTGTGAGTAACTATTTCTTTGTAGGCATAAAGACATTTGAAATAACAGTGAGTGAACAGGGGTTGAGGTTTTTGCAGTGCACACTCCTTTGCACAGTCCATTAGTATATTTGAATTTAGCTTGATGGGGCAAAATTGCCTGGAATAATTCATCATTTGGGTTATTGTGTCACATCTTAGTACATCATCTCTTTCAGATTAACCAAGATCCCAAAGCAACAATCTTTCCCTAGGAGCCTTGAGGGTTATATGTTTATAAAATGCTGCACTTTACCCACTCAACAGTCTGATGACATTTTCAGGCTTACATGCAAAAACCAATATCTGCTATGAAGCATGCACACTCTTTGTAGGAACATAGGAGCTGCCACACTGGATTAGATCAGCGATCCATCTAGCATGGTCGCCTGTCTCTGACAGATGCTGAATCCCGGCTGCTTTAGAGGAAGGTGCAATAAACCTTGTCAGAAAAAAACTGTAGAAACACCTGCCTGTAGAAGTAGTTGCTTCTTAAACCCTTAGTAAGTGGCTGCTTTATGCCCTAAAGCGTGACAGCATGCTTTAAAAAGTACAGGGGGGGTTGTTATAATTACAAGAGCTGTCACAATCCTCAATTTTTGTATTATATTCCTGATCTCAAGGTTATGTCTAGATTCCACAGCACAGTCCCACTTCACTGATCATTGTCCAGGTTGAGGGCTGCCCCAGACATGCTGCAGTTTGCTTCTAGGTAATGTGGCCAGCTTTCTTTCTCCTGGGAACCAAGTCCTGGTTACAGATGGGGAGAGATGGAGAATGTCTAGTTCCCAACCTGACACAGGCTCTCATATCACACAGTTTAAACATAGCCACAAAACCCAAATTGCAATTAATTAATTCAGTTGGGTAGACTTGGGAATATTTTAAGTCTCTTTTGATGCTTTTAAATTTTTTTTCTTTTTCATTGACCCCATGCTTTTGATTCTTAGAGTAAATAGATAGCCTTTTTCCCATTATTATTTGTTTTCTTCAATACTCGTACAATATTCTGCTATTCACCCCCACTCAAAAGCAAGCAATTTCAGTCTTTTTTTCTTTTTTTCCTTAGCCTGCATTCATTTTTCTAAGCCTTTCATTGACGTTTTGGAAGCTTTTATTTTCTGAGATGCATTTCACACAGTAAGCTGAGGGTGCACCGTTCATTATCTAATGCCATGAAAATAATTTTGGTTCTGTTCTCTGCCTGCAAATGCTTCTCTAATATAAATATTATTTAATAAAGCTAAATGACAAAATTCATGCCTCTGATTTTAGCTTAATCTGATGATGATATTCATCAGATACAGAGCATTTGTCCATTCAGTGAGTTGATAAAACAATCTCAAGTCTGGGTTAGTAAAGCCAGAGATGATCTTCAAAATGTAGTTTTAACCTCACCCACCCTTCCTGGTTCATCTGCATATTCTTTTGAAAACCACTTATTGAGTATCTGTAGCCCAAATGATGTCATCAGGCACAGCATGCAGCCACTACAAGTGGGACAATTATAATTTTTGTAGCTGATTAATCATCATGAAAAAGTAACAGTCAATTGACTCAATCATACATCCATGGTGATTAATCACACTTCACTTGTGTTTTTTACAAGTATTTTACCGACAGTGCAGATGTTGGATGATTTTTCTCCTTGAGCCTTTTCCTTGGTCACAGATGTTAAGTAATCACCTTGTCCTGATACTTGACTTCTCTAATTTTTTCTTCTGCAGGTCCTTAAAAACAAATGTATTTCTTATGTAAAAAGAAAATGTTAAACTTGTTATTATTTTTTTACAGGTTAATCAATATCTGAAGTCACTGCAGTTGTCATCTGTAGTCATAGGTGTTTTCGATAGGCACATTAGTCTTAAATTTGTTCTCTGTTATATACAACAGCAGGAGTACTAATAAAACACTGACAGAGGCAGGTAACAGAGCCCATCTTGTGTTTAGAACTCAACTAGAGCTTCTAATCCAAGTTCAGGAATGACTCATTTGATTGTAATTCATTATCATACAGGCATACAAACAAGCAAATAAGAATATTCTGACACCAAAGTATTGATGTTCATAGATACTCACTTGAGCAGCTGGACTTCAGTCTTAACCTCAGCTGGAATAACAAGGAAAACTGCTGAAACATCACCGCAGATGAAAAGTGTTTTAGTGTACTGCTAAATGCCTGGTCATGTTATTTTCCATGGAGTTACATCTATATTGATGAAGGCACGAACATCTACAACTACTGTCTGTCTTATAACTATTATATTCTCTTGTTTCATATCATCTGTGCATATATAGAGGTTACTTTATTTCTAAGACTGCAGTTTGATTTTTCGGTGATTTTCAAAGATTTATTTCAGAGGACCCCTTGTAGATAAAACCTGCATATTTCCCAGGCTGCCCTCAATATTGCAAATGGAAACGCGCAGGGCAAATAAGGCATTTATTTCAAATGAAGCAAGCTTCACTGACTACAGCCATGTTTCACCCTTCAGAAAAAGCCAAAGGTCCCCATTCTATTTAGCAAAATAGAAAGGATTGTCCATCCTCTTTGGCCATCCTTAGATCACTGTTAAGATCAACGCATACACTGGAAATTGCTTTCATGAAAAGATGACACAGCTGCATTGAATTCTGCACTAGACTCCAGTCTTGATACTGTTAATAAAGAGGCTAAGGTTGGGTATAATTGTTAATACACTAATTCTAAAAATCCACTCAAATGTCACTTATAATCAGGATTTTCTACTGTGCTAGGACCCCTGGGGAAACCTTTGAAGCCGTGAATGGTGTACACGATGACAGGGATGAACATAAGAAGGTAGAAAGCCACCAATGCTGCTTAGCTTAGTTGTACAAAACTATCACGTATATAAAAGCTTAGAAATACTGGCAGCTAGGAAGATGGGAAAGCAAAGTGTAGATGGAGAAAACACCCAGATCCAGAGGAAAAGCTTTACACTAAACCCAGTTTTTTCAAAGTACTAGGGGGAGAGGTGAAGAAACCGTATAGCTTGTAATTTACAGTGGAAGAACCGAAGTAGAAAAGACATTCTAAAAGCATTTCATCAAGAAGGCATCCATGACATGAAACTATTTAAAACAATAAAAAAATAAAAGTTAGTTGTTTTATTAGCTGTAGAGATGAACCTTACATCAGACATGAAAAAGTGGGATGACTGTAAAAGCTTTAAGTAAAAATAACTTAACATGCAATATCAAAAAACCTCTGAATGTAAGTCAGTGATTATACATTAGTTATTCTTTAAGTTTGTTAAAACTGTGCACACTTATTGTCTCATTTTATCATATCTTTGATATTATTATGCACAGCATTTTGAAATGTAACTTTGTGTATTCCCTCACAGTGCTTGTTGCACTTTATTTATGATTAGTGCTCAGCCTGGTGTGAAGTGAATGCATATCCCTCAATAATGAAGCACAGAAGAGTTGGGTGGATTTTTCAGAGTCAGAAGGCCTGCCGTAAAAAATCCCTCATGAATCTTTTACAGTTATAAGTGGCCTGGAATTGGCAATAGCTCCACTACTATGGGAAGTTTGGTGGAAAATGTTTTTTTAAAAGCTCCTGAAAAAGAGAGGATGTCAGGATTTATGTTTCTGTTTGGAGTAACTGGCTGCCAGAGATAATAGCAGCATGCTCTGCTTGCGACCTGTAGTCAGCACAGGGTTTTCTCACACACCTGAGTATTTTTTGTACATTGGAGTATTTCATCTGAGCTGCAGGTTGCTCTCTCTTTATTGACCTGCATGGATTTCTGCAGAGGGACCAGAGGCCAAGCTGGGACCTTCCTCCCAAGCTTCTTGTTTGGCTAGAGTACAGAACACTAAGAGGATTTCAAAACATTTTGTTGATGGTAACAGCAAAGAAAGAAACTGATGCTGGAATTGCAGACAGACAAGGGAAAGGTGCCATCCTATACTCTACAAAGGGGCTGGAAGAAAGAAAGAAAGAGAAAATCAAGAAAAGGCAGGAGAGATAACATGAAGATTTGTGAGGGTGGGAGATTAGGGAAGGAATGAGATGCTTTGAGAGTAGCAACTAGGATTAGTTAAACTGAGATTATGGGGCTGGGAAAAGAGATAGGGAGCAAAATGTAGGGAACAGGAAAGACCCTTGAGGTTGAGGAGAGGCTGAGCCCACAAGAACTGCAAGTCTTCTAACACTGAAATGCAAGTGGTTTCTCTCCTCTACTCTTGGCAAATTTACATTGTGGAATTTGCTGTCACTGTGACTTGCCCCCTTCTAGGACCAGCACACTAGTGTGGCAGGCAGCGGGCAGTGGCAGTACTTCAGCTCATGAAGCAAAGGGCTCAGTAGCGGGTCACTTTCCATCTCTCTTAACATCAGCGCAATACCAAACAATGGGACCCTTTGCTGTATTCTGAAAGGGGAGCAGGATTCAGTTTACACCTAAGCAAGAAAACAGAAAAAGCAGTAGGATAACTTGGGAAATTAAGCAAGTACATAACAAGCTTTTCATAACTGGGTAAAAATGTACTTTCTGCTTCTTTCCTAGTTATATCTTGTAACTTTGGGGGTGCTGTTACATGCCTGAGGAGTCAATCCTGGAGCCAGGACCTCTGAGACCTCTGCAAGAATCCCAAGTCCACCTTGTAATGAGGTGAGTGAATTAGCAGGGCCCAGGCAGTCTGTTTAGAAACAGTGTGTTGGTTAAAATTCTCACGTCCACGCAGACTGTTTCACTTTCAGCAGAACAGCATTTTCCAAAAATGTGCTGATCAGCTCTAATTATCAAGGTTACAGACTGAATCACTCAAAAGGTAACAAATGCCAGAATTCGTGATGCCTGGGTAACCTTGATGCTCACATGCACACCCCCTTGCACATGCATTATGATACAGTCTTTAATTATCTGATTGCTTGTTATTTTTTCCCCTGTATCGTTGGAGGCACGGGATGCACCTGCATCAGGGATGAATCAGAGTAAAGCAATGAAGGTGGTTGCTCTCCTTAGACATCGTGTTTTGGTTGGTGCAAAGATGTGTAGGCTGAAGTATAGACAGCAGGAAAAGCAAGGGTAAGGCGCAAATTATGACAAAAAAAAATGACCAGGAAGCCTAATTTATCCGAGCCTCTGCAACAGGATTTCTCCAAGGTGACGGTCAACTCACTTAAGCTAAACTTTGGACAGGTGATCCTTCAGGGGAGACCTGAACTGCTCTGACAAGCAATGTCTCAGAGGGATGTGAAGAAGATTTGTGAAGCTGGGGAATACCACTTTTATTTTATGCTTTCTGGGTACCTCAGTTTAGACCTTGGATTTTGATTTACAGAGCTTTGGAGCAGTCACACCTGCAGCCAAATTCAATAACAGGAGCTGTACTTTGACTGCATAAAGAATTGTACAGTGCAATGCTAACATCTTAGAGGGCTGGGAACCAAACATAGATCCTAAACACTGTAAGCTGGGAACAGAGTTAATGGAAAAACTAGACTTCATTTCTCTGTACCCTGATTCTCCACCTAGACAATGTGAATAATAATCATACCCCTCACATGCCAAAGATATAAAGAAAAGAAATTTAAGGTATATCTGAAATGCACTCAGACTGTAAAATAAAAAACCACAAGGAAATTAACAGTTTTGTCTTCAGAGCAGAGGTTTTGAAGAAAGTGGTAAGTAAGACATAAAGCCAAGAAAAACAATGAGGAAGTACCAGGTAGCTAAATAGCGAGGTGCTCATTACACAGCATGCTGTACCCTCAAGTAGGAAGAGTTCCCAGGGAAAAATAAAGTATTTTTTTATCTAACTGAAGGTTGTATTCAAAGACATGAATAGAGAGGTGATGGGCAGTGTTTGATAACACAGTAAATCCTGTTTAAGTTTTCCTGGAACTGTGAAACAAACACAGAACCATGATGAAAATGTTGATTCAGCTTGAACGCCTCCTGCCAAACCAAAATTTTAACAAATCTTGGAGAAACAAATAGTCACAAATTTACAGTTCGTACACACAGGCTGTAGGCCTACACAGATATTCTTTTCCTGAAGGCAACATGGAAACACAGGCTGACACAAGCTTGGCACTGGGTGCTCTGCCCAGTTTAACATTAATGTTGCTTTATTCAGATCCAGTTTGAACTGCTAGGTGTGCATATATTGCAATGTCAATGTCTCTGGGGGGAAACAGCACAGATCCTAAATGTTACCTTGCCTTTGAATACTTGATTTCGCAAACTTAACAAAGTTTTCAGACCTCTCTTCCACTCTACTGCCTGTTATATGGAGGTTGCGTTGAGCTGCTAGCAAGGATCTCCAGCACACAAGAAGCAAAATCTATACATAAGCACAGATGTATTCAGTAGATAGCTTCATTCAATTGTGTTACTATTTAGATTTTGACTGGTGTCTAAACTAAGTCCATGAGGATAAAAAAACTTGCCTTATATAAACCGAATTCATTTTTACCCTAGCTTTAAAGACATTTGTATACCGTAAAATAGACTGCAAAATTCCAAAATAACTTTATTGTGCTACAGCTGTAGTTGAATAATTATTTTTCCCAGTATATGAAATTCTGAAAATCTTTCAAGAAACATTTTCATTTTTCTCTGCTGATGGCTCTTTGGAGACATGGATTTCTTGTTTTACCTGCTGAGAACATTCATTATTCTGAATACTCCTTCTGATCAGGAACAACTTGAATGTGTTTTTGGTTTTTTTTTCCAGAAATATTAACATTTTCTTTTTTTTTTTTTTTTTAATTTACGCTTTTGCATATAGCCAGACTTAGAGTGGTAAAAATCTGAAAACAACATTCATTGTTTTTCTGGATCAGAATCTTCAGAGTTTTCTCTTTTTGCCAAGTTGAAATTTTTCAACAACAAAAAATTGGAATACTTTCTTGTCCTCTCTTTCCTCATTCAGTATAAACTGCTCTGTGCCAAAAACTAATTTAATCTCCTCAAAGCCAAAACCTTGAGTCAGTTTTTAACCACATTGCACATTCAAGCCCTGAAACAGCAAAGACAGAAACAGAACAGCATTTCAGTAGGCAGTTACCATCAGGACACTGTGGCACACTATAGTTTGTTGAAAAAATATAATATAATATCAAACTGAGGGAAAATCTGTTCAGTTCCTTCCTTGGCTACATAAATTTGACAGTGCAAGAGGGATGGAGGCTTCTCTAACTTCTTTTGCTGCTTAGGTTGACTCCATTCTACCTGTGAACTGGTAGAAAAGTAGACATAATTGTCTTAACTTTGTCCTTTTCCCAACTAGCAACTGATTTTCTCATAACACCATAATGTTCTTTAAATGTACATGACTTTAACCTATACCTACTCTATAGCCATTTTCACTGCCAATTAGCCAACAGAAGCTTTCATTGCCAATTAGTCAACAAAAGATTTCATAACAAGGAAAGCCTGGCCCAGAGTGTTTTCTCCCATTAAATTTCAGAGCCATAAACTGGTAATGCCTTTATTGGCCTTCCTGAACTGAAAGTCCAGAAGACTGCTCGTGACTCCAGGAGAGTAAAGAGGAGGGCAGGAGAAAAGTAGCAGCACTCAGTGTGAAGTGTAAGCAAGTGTAAGCAAGCTGCTCTATGAAGAGCAATTGCATGTTCACTTGTGTTCCCGCATCCCTTTCATTCCTCTTTTCTTCTGGGCATGTTGAGCCAAAAAGCATCAAACCAGCCTTACCTCTGAAAACAGTCTTGGTAGTGACCTGTATAGCAGTTTGCTTTTATTGTGTTGATGTCTTCAATTTAAATCTGTATTTAGCTGAAAAGCAGTTAAAAGCACTTGATGATGGCACTGTTCAGGATCCTCCCACAACGTGTTAGCATCAGTGTCTTTCTGGATGCAGAAAACTGTTCTCTTAAATAATTTGGTTTCTTGAGAAATATTTTCATACATTTTCGGCTAAAAAAGTGTCCCAGTGAAGTAATTCATCAATTAGACACTAGTTATACACCTAAAATCAAAATGTTTTTAAAGTATATGAAATTAAGACTTCAAGAAACTCCCTGGCCAAAAATTGGAGGAAATGGGGCTCTGACAGTGCAATTTAAAGGCTCAATGTCCTCAGCACAATTAATCAAGTTCAAGGCCTGAACTGGAGGAAGTCACATGAAATAAACATAATGAATCTTGCAGAGGGACAATATGATCGTTGTAGCTACCTTTCACCTGAAATGTCTATTCTATTCTAGGCTAATTTAGTCAAGTCTGGTCCGTTCCATTCCATTCCATCGTGTCCAATTCTATCTTTTTAGCCAGAAAGATCTGTGGAGAAAATGTGTAGAAGACTCACACAGAAATTATCTATCTCGGATGTCAGTTACGTACCTTTCCTAGTTTACTTTTCATTCTTTCATGTTCTTTACTGTTGAATTTTATTTGCACATCTTATTATATGCATTACATTCTTATAATCAAGAGTTAATATGTGCCATGAGTACATATAAAGTGCTTTTTACTCTCTATTAGTAAAACTCAGCAAGAAAAAATTCAGAATTTTAACAGTTGACTAATTTACTGGCATCAATATTCCTTTGTATATATTTTATACTTGGATTTATACTTTCTGTGTTCCATTTTTTGCTTTGTTGCTTTGCTGTGTTGGCTGGAAGGGCTGTGCTAAAATTCACCTGCCACTCAGTTTAATTTCTTGTGTTTAGGGCTGTACAATGTTCCATGTAAAGCTAATCAATACAAGGATTTATGAAACATCAGAACAGTCTAAAGGAGGATATTATAGTCAGTTCTAGTTATTAAAGATTTCCTATACTAAATTTAGTGTAACAGAATACTTATACATCTTCTTTTAGGGTATTTGTCAAGTGCATAGACTGAAGAAACTATTGTGGTTAGTTCCACTACAATGTGTCTTTATTTGTTGCTTACTATTTAATGCTAGCTGGAAGGAAGCAAACAATGTCATGCAGAGGTAAAATACTGATTCGATTTTAGTCACAAGCAGCTCTTCCATTAATTTCTTCTGAAATTTTAACTGATGTGCAAAACACTGTGCAATGGAAAGAGAAGCATCAAATTTTATAAGATGCTAGGATGAAAACATAAATGACTCTGTATCTTTCTTGTATTCAAGGGTCTTACATTACAAACTAGATTACATACACATGTACATATGTATTCGTAAGTATAGGCATAGATATAATGTATTTATATAAGGTGTGCTTGTGTATATATATATATATAAAAAAAAAACAAGAGTAAATGAAAAAGTTCTCCTTATGTCATTACCTCATTTAAATGCAGGATTTGTAGCTGAATATATTTGTTTCTTTCCTGGACTAACAATACATTTCCTAACACTCTTTGTATACCTTCACCATTCTTTTTTACTTCTTTACATTCATTCGCTACTTTCATTCTTTCTCATGACTAATTATAATATTTTACTGTGACAGCAAATTTTATGAACATGTTTGTGTCTCAGAGTACTCTGACTACCTAAAACTTACACAGAGACATTCAAATACTCATTTTCAGAAAGACTTGAAGATATCCCCAATTTTGTTTTTTATATTGTATTTGACAGATGAAATATTATTTCCTGATTTGTTTTGTTCTGTTTTCTTTTTAATAAAATCACATGCAGATGAATTGTCCACATGAATTGTATACATGTATATATATACATATATGAGTATTTGTACTCATATATGCAAGCACACACATACACACATACTCCATTATGAAGTTTGGTTTCCTAATAATGTAATAACACTAGATGCAGTTATAACAAAATGCTTATCTGTCACAACATCCACAATCAGTATCATTTGTAAATCAACATGTAAATAGCAAGGCAATATAGAAACATGCACAATTCAATGTAGAAACATGCAGATCTCTTCTAAATACTTCAAAAAAGGAAAATTGAATGTATATGTCAGTACAAGTCCAGTTACTTCTTTGTTTCTGTAGGCACTGACCAACAGTTACATAGAACACCCCATTTTTTTGATCTCTTCAAAGTGTAATTTCAACTCTTGATGAGTTCATTGCTTTATTCTTGTAAACAATGTCTTAAACAAAAAATTATTGTCTGTCTTCTGTCGTTCCCCTCATGGTCGCCAAATATTTCTCTGGTACTTGATGGCACAAGTAAGCAACAGAGTTGCTACTGAGTCATTCATAATTTAAAATATTTTCTCCTGAGGTACTGATTTGAGGCAGCTCCACTTGCCTCTTGTCCTTCCTTCACTTACAAACATAATGGGACTTATGAAGAGCAAATAATCAGCAATAAAAACCTCATTTCATTTGACTATAGACCAGCTAGAAAACTAGCTTATGTAAAAGGCACAGGGAACAAACCATGCAATTTCCTTTCAACATGGCAAGAAACACTTTACAATCTCATTTTTAAAAAAAAATTTAAAAACAGCGAGTACAATAACAAACCACAGAGAAAACAGAGAACCAGCCTTGGTTCAGTTTTTGTTGCCTCTTGTTTCTACCAGACTTCAGTGCTACCCTTGATTCTCCAAATGATACTTTGCTTTACAAGATGTTTCCTTGGAAACAAATATCAACTGCATTGTGGAGATTAACTTATACACAAATGACCAAAATAGTCATTTCATCACTAAAATTCATCTATATCTACAAATCATGGTGAGCTACTACTAATTGTTCTTAATCAAACAGCTTATGATAACAGAATACTGACTGAGCCAAAGATGTTTTGCTTGTGAAAAGGAGTTATTTTGGAGCTACACAACAACATATATGTATATTGATCCTCATTAAGAAGAAAAACAAACAAACAAAAAAGTCCAGTCTTTATCTTGATAGTTTCTATTTTCAAATCTTTATATTTCACCCTGGGACACATGATACAGGAACCTGAGATGACAAAACAACAATAAAAAGAGAAAGATTGTATAGAAGTGAACATTTCTAGAGTGAAACTGCAGAATAAGATGACAAAGAAATGGTAAAATCTGTTTCTGAAATAAGCTGAGAAGTACTTAAAATCATGACTTGTGTAAAGCCTTTGACACTGTCTCGCATGACATCCTTCTCTCCAAGTTGGAGAGACATCAATTTGATAGGTGGACCACTCGGTGGATAAAGAACTGGCTGGATGGCTGCACGCAAAGAGTAGTGCTCAGTGGCTCAGTGTCCAGCTGGAGACCAGTAATGAGTGGTGTCCCCCAGGGATCGGTGTTGGGACCGGTCTTGTTCAACATCTTTGTGGGTGACATGGACAGTGGGATTGAGTGCACCCTCAGCAAGTTTGCTGATGACACCAAGCTGTGTGGTTCGGTTGATACATTGGAGGGAAGGAATGCCATCCAGAGGGACCTTGACACACTTGTGAGGTGGGCTGATGCCAACCTGATGAAGTTTAACCATGCTAAGTGCAAGGTCCTACACCTGGGTTGGAGCAATGCCAGGCACAGCTACAGGTTGGGGGGGGAGGAGATTCAGAGCAGCCCTGTGGAGAAGGACTTGGGGGTGTGGGTTGATGAAAAAATGAACATGAGCCGGCAGTGTGCGCTTGCAGCCCAGAAGGCCAACCGTATCCTGGGCTGCATCAAAAGGAGTGTGACCAGCAGGTCGAGGGAGGTGCTCCTGCCCCTTTACTCTGCTCTCGTGAGACCTCACTTGGAGTATTGCGTGCAGTTCTGGTGTCCTCAACATAAAAAGGACATGGAAGTGTTGGAACAAGTCCAGAGGAGGGCCACGAGGATGATGAGGAGACTGGAGCACCTCTCATATGAAGATAGGCTGAGAAAGTTGGGGCTGTTCAGCCTGGAGAAGAGAAGGCTGCGTGGAGACCTCATAGCAGCCTTCCAATACCTGAAGGGGGCCTATAGGGATGCTGGGGAGGGACTCTTCATTAGGGACTGTGGTGAGAGGACAAGGGGTAATGGGTTTAAACTTAAACAGGGGAGGTTTAGATTGGATATGAGGAAGAAATTCTTCAGTGTAAGGGTAGTGAGGCACTAGAATGGGTTGCCCAGGGAGGTTGTGGATGCTTCATCCCCGGCGGCGTTCAAGGTGGGGTTGGACATAGCCTTGGATGGCATGGTTTAGTGGGAGGTGTCCCTGCCCATGGCAGGGGGGTTGGAACTCGATGATCTTGAGGTCCTTTCCAACCCTTACTATTCTATGATTCTATGATTAATAGGGATGAGGTTCTGTCTCTATAGCTGGACAGGATCAGGCTCTTTTATTGGGCTCACTCTGTATGTGCTGTAAGTGCAATGCCAATATTCAAGACACAATCCTGTAATGTCATTACAAGGTCCCATCACAGTCACTTGCACATTTCCTTTGGCACAGCAAATTTTTTTTGATGGGGCACAGGGTCAACAGTCAAGAAATCCCTGCCCTCTAATAAGACAGCAGGAGAAGAAAAATACTTGCTAAGCACTTCAGCTGTTCTCAGATTCATGAAAAACATCATGTTGTGGAGACTGTGATGTTTCTTTTCCCTGTTGGTTAGCTGCTAGAAAACCTTTGGGAATTTGCTGGGTAAATGCTCCAGAAAATTGGAGGTGCTTCTTGCTCTTACCTCAGCAGAGTAGCTGTGGAAGTTCACAGGCAATGCTTCCTGTTGTGCTGGAGGGCAGGGCAGAACAGAACAAGCCTAACCCTAACCCAGACATTAAAACTACTAAAAAACAATAAAGGAAGTTCTTCAGATCTTCAGAATGCTGACTGAGAGCACAAAAAGCAAGATGAAGTAGGGGAGCATGGCAAGACACTTATGCCTCTAAGAAAAGGAAGGAATTCAGGACCAGAGAGAAAGCATCTGGATTATTTGCTCTCGAAGTTTAGTTTTCAAGCTCACACTCAAACCTACAGCCCCTGGGAATGAACACAGAACATTTCAGTTTGTGTCACACTAATGAAATCTTACAGTTGTGCTTTTTTGTCTAATTTTGCACCCTTTACGCTGCAGGAGAGTCTTTTTATCACTTAGTCTGTATCCCAACCTTCTTGTGCAAAGGTTAAAAAGAATTGTATTGATTACACTGTGAAGTGTGCCAATGACATTTCTAAGGTTGTGTAGTACAAATCTATAGATAGCTAGGGAGTGTTCATGCTTGATCAAGTTCTTGTTATTACTGGGAGAAGCTCAAACCTTAACAGATGAAAGATGTTTCTCAAATTACCTAGTTCTGTCAAATATTTTAACATCCCCTTGCGATTAACGTAACACAAATCACAGGTGAGTCTACAGAAAAGAATCAGGATGAAATCCTGTTTATGGGAGATCTGTCACCAGTTTCAGAGTGGTCAGTATTTCACTTTAGCTTCTTTATATAAACAAGGAATATAAATCCTTGTTTGCAAGCAAACAGTGATCAAGGTAGCTGTGTCAGATTTGCTCCTGGGCCTTTTTCTTCCTGATTTGCAGCTGCCATATCACCCCTCAAGATATAGTCCTCTCTGCTTCCATGAAGAGACGAAAAACTCTGGAGCTTAGTGCCCTACTGCTGTCTCACTGTGCATTAGTAGTTCCAGGAAAAGTGTCATCAGTGCAGCTTGGCTTCTCATGGATTTGCGTGCTACGATCAGATCTCCCAGAGCCTTGCCATGGAGGAGCTGTGACTGGCACTCTTTATGCCGCTGGGACATCACAGCACTTCTCCTCCTGGCAGGTTCTGTGGTTTGACAAGGATTTCACCGCCTCTGAAATTTTTCCCTCAGGTTGACACAAGGAGGGCTTCCCTCTCCCAGCAGTCTATTTTCATGAACTGTTTAAGAATCTTATGAGTGTTAAAACTGCCAGCCAGCCGAAAATCTTCTTTAAAACTTGTCTGGTCAGATAGATACATGCACATAAACTGGCAGACACAAACACAGAAGACTTGTTTCCATAGAAAGACAAGTAAAAAGACTTTAAGCATATTTCTGACAGGATTCCTCTGTAGGTATATGGGCTTTGGTTACAGGAGCTCAGAAATGTTCATTAGCCTTACCCACCCAGGAACTGCTGTTCCACACAGGTTTTGTTGCTGTTACAAGTCATTCTGGAGCCTACTGACACAAGGAGAGAAAATACGCAATAACCCTTCAAGGGAATAAACAAATCAGCTCTTGAGTCTCAAATGAGTGCCTAAGACTCAGGTCTTAGGGCTGACACTTGAGCTCCAGACTTTAAAATCTGCTTTGCCTATGTGTCAGCTGTGGCTGTGTATACCGCTAGGCTAAATGGCTTTCTTGCCAACAGGAATTGCATGTATCAGAGAGCAGTTCAGTTCATGAGTCATTGGCTAAGCAGATGTCAGAAAGCATGATATCTAAAGTTGATTTCTGATGGAAATATCAAAGGAGGTGTCTCTAATGCTGAAGTCGCTTCTCAGTGATGGCTTGCTACTGGTTCATAACCACTTTCTGCTCTGCATCTACTATGAAAGCTGCTGTGCATGAAAGCCGCTATGCATGAAACCTTGCATCTCTGCTGAGACAGAACTAGACTAGATCCTTTTAAATGAACTGCATAGGCTAGCTACTTAACCAAAACTGACCTATGAGTTTGGGGCAGGACTAGTGTCCTGAAGCTACCGATATTACTATCCCTTCTTCATCATGGCCTAAATATAAGGGTTTAGAAATATATAGCATGATTTACACTTAGGAGAACTCATGCTTTGAGATTTCTTCCTAGAAGTGATTCTGTCCACAAGGTCCTGAGTGATTTCTAGCAAAGAAGCCATTACCCTACGGACAAATATGGCCTTATTCCCAGACCACTTCTCAAAAACTGATAGCATAGAATCAGGTCCACTTAGGGTCTGCTACTCTTGAGAAGTTCAAAAGACTTTGATCCAGGACAAAAGGATGTCTGCAAGATTTGCATACAAAGGAAGTGCTTTTACTTCCTGTCTATCCAGACGTACATTCAATCTTCTGATATTTTGCTCTCCATTTTTATTTTTTCCTGTCAAATAACTATGTGTTATCTCTGAAATATCTCAATAAGTTCAAATAATGATGATGATGATAATAAAAATAATAATTGTGATAATAATTATGATGATGATAATAATAATGCCATGCTTCAGGCTTTTATATTGTCCCTTTTACTTGGAGTTCTTGAAACATTTCATAAAAAAAGATCCTTAATATTAGCTTCTTTTTATACATTTGGAGACCAAAGCGTAAAACACTAAAGTAACTTTTCCAAAGCTACTCTGCAGAGCCAAGTATAGAACCAAACTTTCTTTTGTCCTAGTTCCCTGTATCATATTAATTCCATAAAAATACCAATAAGTTATGTGTTAAAGCACACATATTCACATATTCAAATATAGAAGTCAGGAAACAAGCTGAAAGAATTGAGAAATGCTTCTTAATAATTTCTATGGCACATGCTAGTATCCATGTCAGCTCTACAAGACTGCATTTTCTCTACTGTCCACACAAACTTCTGCATCTTAAGATCTTTCGCACTTCACCATATTCAGATTTATTTTTAAAAAAACGTATATTTTTTGACTGTTCTATCTGGAATTTAATACTGTGGTGTTTTTCCTCTTTCTGAACTTACCATTTCATCACCTCTCAAAAAAGCTGCACTTGCGGTGGTTATCACTTCATCTTGAAGAATGTGCAAAATGTAGACTGGCATGTCCCACATCAGCTTATTCCCTGTGGTTTTCCAGATTATTTTATTTTATTGTTTTATTTTATTTTATTTTTTATAAATTGTTTCAGGTTTCTATTCAAATAAATTTATGAATTTACTAGTATTTTTCCCAAGCTTCATGACTCTCCCACAGAGACTAAACTTCATACACTTGATGTTCTTAGAGCTATGTCCTTTCATCTTTCCAGAACAAAGACATCTTGAAAATCTCTCAGGCTTTTTGTAGCTTTTGGTAATAAATCCAGGGGGATTTTTTTTTCTTCTCAGAGGCTCTCAGAGGGATTTCAAATTGTACGAGGGTCTCACATGCATTGAACAAACTGTGCCTACCCTCTCAATCATGGCTCACTTTACTGAGACTCAGTCAACATCTCTAGCTTGTTTTAAGGGAATCCCTACCTCTGCGCTGTGCTGGGCAGGTAGTTGAAGTTCAGCTCATATGATCATCAGACGTTGCTTCAGGACAAGAACTTCTAGATGAGGTCCCCTGGAGTTGTTAATTAGACACATATTATATTGCCTGTCTTCTTGTGAGGTTATTGGTAGTTGCCTACAGAGGGATCCAGGTGGACCATTCCTGGAGGAAGACAGATTGTCTTATGATAATTAAAATTCTCTGGGATGCTTTTGGGTTGATATGTCACCTTTACTTCTCCACTGGTGCCAAGCCCTTTAACCAATGCTTGTATGGGTACACCACTCAGAAGCTGAAACTACTTTGCCTTTTATGCCCAGTATTATGACACATAAGCATTTAAGCCCTAGAAAGTACATCTGGCTTAAAAGATAGGAGTGTGCATTTGTGAGGTATACACAAAATATGCAGTGAGATCACATGGCCAAATCATTCTGAAGATGATTCTCAATATTCATGCCATAAAGTCATGCTACTAACGCATCCGTTCCTGGTGACCTTCAGTAATATGGCTCCTGTGTTCTTCTTTACTGATCTTGTTGGTTCTGTTTATTTTTCTACAAAAATGGATTTATGGGAAAAATCAAAATATGCAAAGTCTATATTTAAATATGTACACAGAATTCAGGTCTGCATTTAATTTCAGTTGTATGAGCTGTTCATGGTATCGTGTGTTGATTTGGCCATTTAACTGCTTGCTTTTGTCCCCTTAGTGTTCTCTTAAGCTTGACTTATTTACTATTGACCAGCTTAGTACTCAATATCATGCAGTATTTAATGTGTGAGAGTTAGAATAGGTACATCACAATGGCCAAAATGGGTGGATCCCTCCAGAGGATGTCAGGGACAATATTAAGACTTTGCTTTATGCAAGAAATTACTACATTTAACCAATTTCACTGTATTCAGTAGAGACTTATAGAATAGTTTTGGTTGGAAGGGACCTTTAAAGGTGATCTAGTCCAACCTCTCTACAATGAGCAGGGACGTATTCAACTATATCAGGTTGCCCAGAGCCTCATCCAGCCTGGCTTTGAATGTCTCCAGGGATGGAATATCTATCACCTCTCTGGACAACCTGTTCCAGTGTTTCACAACCCTTATCATGAAAAATTTCTTCCTAATCCCTAGCCTAAATCTACCCTTTTTTAAGTTTAAAGCCATTACCCTTTATCCTATCACAACTGGCCCTGCTAAAAAGTTTGTCCCTATCTTCCTTCCCCTTCAAGCTGCTCCAATCTTTTCATTCCCTGTCTGTATTCATACTGGCTGTTGCCTTGGTCGAGGTGCAGAACATTGCCCTTGGTCTTGTTGAACCTCATGGGATTCACATGGGCCAACTCCTGGAGCCTGAGTTACAAAAAAGCTAAATTTAAGGTGTCCCAAAATCTCTGCAAATTTTAAGAGTGAATGCATACAATTTTAACCTTTACATGGTTTTTTTGCATGCACCCATGTTCTGTGTTCTAAGCCACAAGTGTGACAGGACTAACTGTTGTGGCAGTGTCTTTATTTAAAACTCTATGTCACACTTCTAGACCTTTTTGGGAGATTCTAATTTCAGGAAATTTCCTTTTTATCAATGGAACGCATGATCTGAAGAGTCATATGAATTATACATATTTTATATACTGTCCTGGGTTTAGCAGTAGCAGCCATTTCTCTCCCTCTTAGTAGCTGGTGCAGTGCTGTGGTTTTGACTTTCAGCCTGGGAACAGCGCTGATAACACTGATGGATTTAGTTGCTGCTCAGTAATGTTTAGTCTGACCAAGGACTTTCTGAGTCTCATGCTCTGCCAGCAAGGAGGGGAAGCCGGGAGGAAGCACAGATAGGACACATGACCCAAACTGACCAAAGAAGTATTCCATATCACAGCACGTCATGCCCACTATATAAACTGGGGGCACTTACCTGTAAGGGCTAGATAACTGCTCGGATAGGGCTGGGTATTGGTCGGTGGGTGATGAGCGGTTGTATTCCCTTCCCTTGTTATTTCCCTTATCATTATTATTATTGGTGGTAGCAGCAGTGGTTTGTGTTATACCTTAGTTACTGGACTGTTCTTATCTCAACCTGTGGGAGTTACATTCTTTTGATTCTCCTCCCCATCCATCCGGGAGCAGGGGGGAGGAAGAGGAGGGAGCAAGTGAGTGAGCGGCTGTGTGGCTGAGTTGCTGATTGGGCTTAAACCACGACATATACATACACATAAGTATATATATTTATCTTAACACTTTAAGGTCAGCCTGGATGATGATCTGGGCAGCAGAACACAGGAAATAAGCTGATGAGGGACATGCCAGTCTACATTTTGCACATTCTTCAAGATGAAGGGATAAATTACTCCTTTATGACCCTTAAAAAAAAAAAAATAAATAAAAAAAAAAAAATCAACCTTTTACTTAAAATAACTCTTGCAATATCAAATCTTCAAAATCTGTTCCTGAAATACATCTCTTGATTTTATTAGAATCCATTTTATAAAGAGTGACCAGTGACATCCAAATAATTTTAGCAACAGTAGCTAAGGTGAAATAACATGTAGACAGTCATTCTTGACAAAAATGCTGTTATTCAAAAAGTCAATGCTCTACCCATAACTATGAAAGAATATTATATTCTGAAAAAGATATTTACAGTATGTCAAAATGAAGATAAAGGAAAAGTACTCAAGGCACTCTATGTGTTTAAGTAGCTTAGAAATTTAAATGGTTCACATAGTATTAACCAGGTGGTTTACCGTAAATTATAGGAATGAATTTTTGTCTTCTAAAATTGATTTCAACCTTGTGAAAGAAGCTGGATTGGCATCATATTGGACTGAACTCAATTTATCCAATTATAGATATGTTGCAGGCACTGCTATTTCCCATAAACTATCTTGTCAACATGTCTCAACCCTGACCTACTTATGGCGCCTCCAAAAATGAGCACATTTTTCAGTTCTCCATGTTCATTCAGCCCTTGGATTGTTTGCTGAGCTTGCCAATTAGTGTCCCTGAAGGATCATAGAATCATAGAGTGATTTGAGTTGGAAGGGAATCTTAAATATCATCTAGTTCCAACCTGCCTGCCGTGGGCAGGGACACATTCCACTAGACCAGGTTGCTCAAAGTGCCGTCCAGCCTGGCCCTGAACACTGCCTGGAATGGGGCAGCCACAGCTCCTGTGGGCAAAATGTCACAGTGCCTCAACACTCTCATAGTGAGGAATGTCTTCCTAATGTCTGATCTAAATCCACCCTTTTTCTATTTAAAGCCATTCCCTCTTATCCTATCCTTACGTGCCCTTGTAAGAAGTCCATCTCCAGCTTTCTTGTAGGACCCCATTAGATAGTGGAAGATTGCTCTAAAGTCTTCCTGGATCCTTCTCTTCTCCAGGCTGAACAAGCCCAACTCTCTCATCCTGTCTTCATAGGAGAGGTGCTCCAGACCTCTGATCATCTTTGTGGCCCTCCTCTGGACTCAATTCAACAGCTTCATGTCCTTATTCTCAGGGCCCCAGAGCTGAACACAGTACTCCAGGTGGGGTCTCACAAAAGTGGAGCAGAGGGGAAAAATCACCTCCCTTGACCTGCTGTTCACACTTCTTTTTGTAAAGCCCAGGCTATCATTGGCTTTCTGGGCTGCAAGCATAGAAATGTTGAGCTTCCCCAAAGGAAGAAGAGGAAAGGGGAACCGTTTGATGTGGACACAAAGTCTTGGACCATGAAGTCATGGCTCGGAGTTGTTTCCATTAGCAAGCCACCACTTACTAACAGTTTCCCACCATGATTTCTGACATCAGTTTTGTCTCTTTACCTATGCTTACTATACGAAATAGCTGAGATGTCTCACATTCTAGCGCGTGAAAACTGTTGGCAAGTGTTGATGCATTTTTTTCTTAATTCTGACTGCCATACACCTCCGATTAGCCATTACATAATACAATCTGTTCTGCATTTAATTCGAACTAACAGATTCTACTATTATGGACATACATAAGCACCTAGAAAGATGGATAGGCCCAGTGTCATGGAGGTGATAGACTGCACACTCCAGTAACAATCCCTGTGTCATTCAGTCTCCTGTTGAGTGTGAATTTAAATCACTTCAATCCTGAATATTTCTGTCTTTTGAATATTATAAAATTTAAATCCTTTAAGAATTCCTTTGGAAAAAAAAAATACTAATCAAAAACAAATGATAAGATTAAGAAACCAATTGTTCACTTGGATTTAAAAGTCCATCATGAATTTCCTAAATCTCAAACTGTTTAGTTAGGTTTTAGTTTTCATATTTGATGTGCTTGATCTTAAATAGTTCAATAATAAAATGGAAAAATTACAAATCAGCCTGGTTAAATTAGAATATTCATAAAGTGAGGTGCCATAAGAAAGTCTTTTAGTAGCTTAGAAAGTTCACTTATACGGTTCAAATTGATGAAACATACTTCTCAAGAAAGTATAGCATATGTATCAGGATCAATGCCAGCCCTTTTCTACATCCACAATATTTTATGCATCTCTGGGTATTGAGAATAAGCCTCTACTAATATCCATTTCCTTGTAAGTCTCCTAAACTTCTGGATACAATGACTGAGGGAATGGTTGTTCCTGGTCCAGTCTGAGCTGGAAGAGAAGGCAAGCAGACAATCTATCTTCAAGCATAAAATTGAAGTGAGGCATGCCACCATCTGTCGTTCCCACCTTACCTTATGGATGTTAGCACGGTTGACTCCAAGGAAGTAAGAAATGGTCCTGAGTAAAACTAGACTTGGGGATGTTTTAGATATTTTTACCTTTTTTCTTTTTTTTTCCTGTGATATTCTTTGCCAGCTTCACTTTTCCATGACTAGATGTAGGACAGAGTATAAAATAATTTAAGAAAATGTCAGGAAACGGCAGAAACAAATGCTTTCTTTAGTAAAAGTGGGATGGGAGAAGTTGGTGGAAAGCCCAGAGGGTCAGAACACCTGTTACATTTCTTTTATGAGAAAGCTGAGCCTCTGAGACTTGTTTACATCTTCCATGTGAAAGGCCTTTCACAAGAGCCATGTATGGGGGGAACTTGCTCACACCTCTGGCATTTTTACATGACTCTTAGTTGGAAGGCAAGAAAGAAGCAAATTACTTCTGTAGTGTTTGGTGTTCTTTGGTGCTCTTTGGCAGTTCATTTGTTTTTCACAATGACAGTGACTTGAAACTTTTTGTAAAATATAAAACAAGAGAAAATTTTATGTTTGGAAACCACAGAAGGAGTTCAAATAATGCAAATTGATAGAGAATCCTTAGGTCAAATGATGACCACAATGCTGTTCAACCCTCTTTATCATCCTCAAAGTGTTCAGAGACACCCGGTTTATCAGTCTCCTTTACCAGGACAGCATCATCTGAAAACAGTGGGCTGCAGGAGTGTAACAGTAGACTTAATTTATCATTCAGAATCATGGTTTCAAACAATAACACAAAACGGTAGGAAACAGACTGACCATAGTATGCCAAAGTAAAAGTAGAGTCCCTTTTTTTTTCAATTTTTCTGTTTTTCTAACTTTCAGAATTGAGCTGAAATGTAAGATTCAGTGACAGTGGAGTCAGAAGGAGAGCAACTTTTACATCTTACATCAAAATAACTTGAACTACACTTTAAAGTGCTCACACTACGAAAGTTCAAGCTTCTACTTATTGGCAAAACAAACTTTTAAGGTCTTGACTAGCTACACGGAAAGTTATTTTTGAGTTTAAGCTGTTCATAAATCAACAGAAAAGAGCTTTTTCTCAGCTCTTTTTCCAATCCATTATGGGTTGGAGAATAACCATCTACATTATGTTTCAGATTTTGTGACCAGGGTTTTATTTGTAGGTAAAACTCATCTGTTTCCTGAGACCACTCTGTGCCCAAATCACCAGTCTTACATTATGAGGACAATGTAGTTTCATGGAAAAAGCACCATGGTTTCATAGCTTCCGATTTTGGACACCTTGGCAGCTTACTGAATATTCAGTTTGTCTAAGCTTTTGTATTCATTTGAGTTTTCCCATTTTCAGAAGAGCTGTTAAGAAAATTGGAACTTTCCATCATTTTCAAGGATCTGTCTGCATCCTGATATCAGATAGCCCTACTTTTTAAAACACCACATACATATCCCATCTACAGATGTGCATTTAATTTCCATTCTGCAAATTTAAGTCTCATATATCATATATTTTGGAAGACCTAAAATCCTGATTTTGATGCAGTTTGTTATTTCTAGTAATTCAACAGAAGTAGTAACGAATTTACCAGTCCTACGGTTGTATAAGGGCTATTCACTGTGTATGCTCATCAGGGGTATTCAGTCACTGACCATCTGAAGTGTAGCAAAGAACATGAAACCGATGCTTAATGAAGATGATATTAACTTTTGGATTATGGGGTTGTATTTGGAATTTAAAACAGATACTCATAAACAAATAACTAAAAGAGAAGAAAAATACATACCAGAGTAGTTGCCTTCTCCAATTTAATATCCAAACATTAATTCAAACCTTAGACTTGGTTTACATTAAGCTGAGGGCTAGGTATGCGTCTGTGCACTGTATGAAACAAGACAACACGCTTTTTATATTTCATTAATTTATTTCACCAGTTTTTACAATTGCCTTTTTTATTATCCAAGAGTATTTGCAGAAACACATTTTAGGTCATTAGAATGCCCCAGAAAGGGTGTGTAATTATTTCTGAAGCTATATGTCTAATATTTTTATTGTGTCTCAGTCCTCATGTAGTTAAACATTATATATATAAAGCTGCAATGGTAAAGAAGGAATTTCTTTCTCTCTCACTCCTGCTCTCTCTGCCTCACAGACACACACACTCTCATGCACATAGTCATATACAAAGGGAAGTTTCTGGCCCCAAGCTTCCCAAATTGTTCAAATGTTTTTCATCAAAAATGCCAGTAAACTGAAAAACCCTGCAACCACAAAAGGAGGCTATAGGAAGAAAAGGGAGAGGTGAAAAGAGAAGTATCTGTGCTGTGACACCATACCTGGGAACTCTAGGGTGCAAAATGCAGTCTCATACTGTGAAAAGCAGATCATCAAAGCAGACTCGCTAAATCACCTTCCACTGGTAAGCACACAGGCCAAGTACCCTCACCCTGTAGCAGCCAATAAGCGCCTACCTATTTGTAATGCTGCAAACACAGTTAGCAACATATTTGTTAGCAGGTGTCACTGTGATGAGAAGAGCAGACGGCAGTCAGGCTGTAATTATTGTGTGAACCCAATAGGCGTTACACACTTCATTTTGGAACACATCACAGAATTCTTTAATAGCTGGCCTGATTATTAGGATCTTACATTAATTTGTGCAGAATGTTATAAAAGTTAAGCAAGAAGATATTAACATTATACAAATGAGTGTGGTTCTGCCTGTTAGCTTGAACATACGGCAAGAAACAGAATGACACTATCCAACACTGCAAATTTACATTTAACAAAATCGCTAAGTAACAATTTTACAGTCATCTTAATTTGCATCACTAAAACCTGGCAGCATTTCACCCAAAATGCATTAGCAGGAACTATTTATAAGATCAGTATCAAGGTTTTCATGTAAAGCCAGTGAATTAATATGATTGTTAGAACAGTCCTTGCAGTGGTGATGCCTAACTTCCTTAACAAAACTAGTTAAGGATCACCATCGCTGCTCTGTGAACACTTGTTAAAACAATTCCTAACAAAATGCTTCTAAAAAGGTTAATTGCGGTCTAAGGTGGGAAAATATAATCCAACTTCTGAGTGCAATCAAATATCATCATATTGTGTGCTATCTTGGGTGTGAGTGTAAGCACTTCACAGTGGGGATGTTTTTAATCTGTATTTGTCCAACACGGCACAGAGGAGCCACAACTTGCATTGATTTTGTCATTGTGTTTGTGCAGCAGGTGTGAACTAATGGAGGCAGGGTCCCAGTTCCCCAGCTCTCTACGTCAGGAAGCAGCCTCCTCTGCAGTTCAAGCTCTGCTTTTCTATCCAGTGCAATGGGTAAAGAAGAAAGGAGAGATGGTGCAGACCTGGGTCTTAGCATGGAGCCAGACTACAGCAGCATGGGATGCACCAAAAATGGAGATAAGAAGCCTCTCCAGACTCCACCATTTAAAAAGTAGTATAAATAATTGATTTAACTATACAAATTTAATTAATGTCACTTACCTTTGAAAGCATAATATATTCCTACAAGGCCAAAACTTCCTCTCAGGTCTGCTCTCTAGCTCTTAATTACATTGATCTACTGTACTGACATATGTATTTTCCTTTATACCAGTTGAAAATCTGCACACCTCAGGAGTCCAGAATACTGAAGCAAATGGCTCTCATGGATTTTAAGAGAATTTGCCATCAGATTAGATACAAAAAGGGCAACCCCCCCCCCCAAAAAAAAAAAAAAGCCCTGAGTTTCTGAGAGAGTACACCGCTTGTGTGCTGCTTTATATAATATGAATAATTTATATTGCTAAAAGTGCTTCCTCTGAAATATTGGTAGAAGCAGGTAATTGCCCATGGATAATACTTTATATATTTTGTAGGAGAAACATATCTCAACCCAAGAAAATACACTGGTGCTAGGGCACAACTTTCAGATATGAATTACTCAATGAATCATGAATGACTATGATTTTCTTGGGACCTAATGGTTTAACACACACTTAAATACATAACAAATGCATGGAAAACCCTATACAATCTAAATTGTGCAGCACAGAGTGGACTGTGAACTCTTCTGAGCACTATAACTGTTTGGGGCTTAAACAATAAATGAATATATACATATGGGGGCAGCTTTTATCTGACTGATACTGGCATCCATCTCCCCTAGAAGTTTATAAATCTGTCTGAAATCTTTCTCTACTGCTCTGTCTTAATAGTGACATGCAGTGGCTGTGTGGTGCAACAGAGGTTTAAGAGAACAGTATCGCACAAGAAAGAACAGCATTTAACACATGACAACATATCAGAACTTGTTATGTCACACAGCAAGTTTCCATAGACATTGTTTTTACTGGTATTTAAACACATTGTAAAGTTACTGTTCATTCATGCATCCGTGCAGTTGCACCCAGAGGGGATTTTAACAAAAAACATATCATAACTCTGAGTCTTTTATGGGCTAGAGCGTAGGGCTGCCTGCACTGTAGGATCTAGACTGTCACAAAACAGCACCAGATATCACAAAACAGGAGGTAAGAAATGTTCCAGAAAATGCAGAATAGTTTTGTATTTTGAGTATTAGCCTTTGGATCAGCTGACCACTTTACAGTTGCGCAGATAGCTAGTGAAGTTAGCCCACTTCTCCCTTGTGTTGAAAGCTCTTTGAGCATCGACCATTTGTTTCACACTTGGGCTACTCATGGCTGCTGCTGTAACTAGAACTGCCCTTTCATTGCCCCTGCTTTTGATCCACTCATCTTGGTAAATTGGGTGGGATTTCATTTTGCAGTAGCTTCTCTATCTACTGTGGATTGGTGATTTAGCCCAACAAACCTCCCAGTATCTGAAAATGAAATTGATTTTGCTGGACTAACCTCTTTAAAACAAGGAATGCATAATGCAAGCCTATTTTCTTTGTCTATTTTAAGTCTCAAAATCTGTCTAAACATGGATCTCAATGAATTTTGTTATTCCTTATTCTGTCCTGGTGGGTATAATTTCTCTCTAGTTATGGTATCTCTTATTAACTCCTCTAATATCTGGCATAAGATCATCTGACTTTCTTCTGGAAACCATGTTCTTTCCAACATAAAATGATATCTAAATATTACTGTAAAACTTCATTTATCTACATGGAGCAAAATGAGGGAGAACATGAGCTATTATCTTCTACAAATAAAATAACTATTAAAAGCCTGAGGAAAATAGGTGTCAATGTGTTGATTATAGTCCTAAAGAATTTGGAATTATAGCAAAAACTTAATTAAGGGATGCAGTCCAGCTAAGTCCACTTTCCAGTAACATGAGAGAAGAAAAATTGAAAATGCAAAGTCATCTTTAGAAATCATCATCAGATTTACTGAGTTTAGAAGTATTATTATCTGATAGTCATGTACACACGTGGCATAGATAGACGTGTGTGTACAGCGGTGCTATGAGGCATAGCTAACGTGCTCTTTGTATGTTTTTCTGTATCTTAATTTCTTGGCACCATTTTTAAATGCAAATGTTAATTCCAGCATTCCTGTGGCTATAACAGAAATGCACTGCTTACACTTCTCAACCTTTGATTTCTTCTGTGTATCTCCAGACTTAATTTTCCAGGTTAAATTGCCCAACGGTTGTTTCGTTTTCTGTGAAGAAAATATATATTCCAGGAGCAGAACTGTCTTGATTGATATGTTATGCATCCATCACTTGGGTTACATGGACTATGAGTCAGGGTATAATTCTGCCCTATGTCAGCGTTTTCCTTTCCAAGTGCTCAAGACTGTGCATTGCAGAAACATGCTTCTGGGGACAATACTTCAGAAAATTGTGCTAACTCCTTGGTTCTTTCCATCACCACAATGTCATATTAAGAGGCACAAAGTGACATCTTGATATATTGCTTATAGCCTCATATAAGGTAAAGTCTTATTAGAAAGTAATAAAAGTGACCTCCTGCTTTTTTGTCCATAATCTTGTATTACGTTAAGATGGAAAATCAGAGCTGGTTATGTTTGCCATTATTTTGTTGTATTTAAAATAATATTGTGCAACAACAAGGTTGAAGTTTGAAAAATGCTAAGAAATAATACTGTCTGGAGCAATATATAAAATATTGATGAAAATAGAAAAGACAAACATACTTCCCTGTGGTTCGTTTTGGGTGTGTCTGATGAAGAAAGCAAATAAACTCTGCCTTCATTTACAGTGTGTTTCCAGTTCAAGCAGTCTCAATGCTCAAAAAGTTATACTCTAAAATAATCTGGAAATATCATAAAAATCAGTTTGGAGCAAAATAGGTCATACAAGTACATTGTGCTCATGACCTGGGTCACAGCATTGAGGATAAAGGTATTTTGTTAAAGAGCAGTGAAAACACTGTGCCACCTTAAATGAGCTTTCTCTGCAGGAGACAATAAGTTATTTCTTTGAAGGAAGGGTTAGATTTTGAAACCCATCAGGAAATATGACTTGCAGTGGAATTTAAATAAAATATTTTTGACATATTTAACTTCAATAATGTCTTCTCTTCTATCTATATAGGCCAGAAAAAAATCATAATATAGATTTAATTTAACGCAATTAAAGTTTAGTTTGTCCTATGTTAGGGATGTTACTCTAGAGGCAACAAAACTGGTTGCAATAGTGAAATTACAAAAGTTGTTTTATGTCACATTAGTTAACATATGCAAGCTTATTTAACATGTGGACCACAAATAAGTGTAATTATATTAAAACAAGGATCTGTAGCTCAGAAGCAATAAAAATAGACTAGGTTGTATTATTAATTCTTGTGTTGAGGGTTTTGAGCCATGTTGATTGGCCTGAATTTTTTGATTTTGTTATGGTACAAAGGGATTGTTTGAAGTAATTTGTCCCCGAGAGATGCTCACAATCCCAAGCGGGTTTCAATTCAGCAAAGCAAATCTAATTTTGTTTGCTTTATGCAAACCAGAAGGGGCTGTGGTTCATTCTGTTTTCACTGGAGGGGAAAGGCGCACTAATGGGACCTGCTGAAATGCATGCATTGCAAACATCATACCCCTGCATATATTAAATTTAGCTATGTGATGCACTGTGTTCATCATCTCATTGTGTACACAGATACGCTTTAGAACAAAGCCTTTAATAGTACAGGAACCTTACTACGTTATGCCAACACACTATTGTATTTATATTTAATGCTACAATTGGCATTTCTTCCCTTGGATAAAGTGTATTGATATGTCACCTCTGTTTCCCTCCTGTTACTTGTTATAGTAGACAGCATAGTGAGGACATTACATGCTTAAGCTTCAAGCCATCTGAAGATTAATTATATGGAGGTCTCATAATGGTTTTTAATTTTCCCTTTTTTACAGCCCAGAGTTAAATAGGAGACATGTTCAGGATCTGATTGCCAAAAGAGCAATAATCCCCAATCCATCAGATCAAGGCTGGAAGATAAATGAAGGGGAATAGCACCTGCAAGACAGGTAGTGCTCCAGACAATAACCACTGCTTTGAAAGATTGCTACCCTCTCTTCAGAGTGGCTCCTTTTTAGGCTTTACAAATGTGGTATTTATATTACCTAAAAAGTACACCAAATCAGAATAAGTGCTGGATATAGGATGAAATCCATTTCTCTGAAAGCCATTTCTCTGAAAGCCAAAGGAAATGTTGCCATTTATTTCACTAGGAGTCAGAGTGGGCACTAAAAAAATGTTTGATGGCAAAGTTGAAGGATAGATAAATTTATTTGCATATAAGTCACATTATTTATTTATTGAATTTTCATAATAGTGCTATGGTTCACGTGGTATTGCTCAATTTTTTCCAGGGTGCTTCTGTTTTGAAAACAATTTCGATATTGCATAGAGACAGACGCATCTCAAAACCCTTCAATTTGTCATTAGACATTTGGCTGCTTGCCTATTTTACTGATAATATTGCAAAACTACATTAATTTACTGAATGATTTTTGTGAATCACTTCACACAGAATTCAGAATGATACTTGTCATGCATCAAATGATTAACTATTAAAAGCATAGGTTTACTTGTTATGCTTATTGTGTGGTACAGTTCAAAGTTTGCTTAAGTGTGCAATTTAAATTCAAAGATGGGTTAGGAATAATGATTCTTCTGCTTTAAAAGTTCCTTCGTGAAACACTACAGGAATACTTTTCCCAGTTGTGCACTATATTGCCACTTACCTTTCTCTTCAAATAGTATTCTTCCTTAATATCTCATGGGATTCTGTAATCAAAAAATTGTAACACTGTAACACAAATGTTTTGTCTCAGTGCCCAAAACCCTGACTGTGGAGGCAGCTTGAATGAGTCGATGGGTCTTCTTGCGCAGAAGGTCTCCTCATGAGCGAGCCAAATCACAGTGCACAGGATCAGAGCCCTCCTTCATGCCTCTTCTACAGCTCAAAGGGTGTGACTGTGTTCTTAACATGGAGAAAATACACCCAAATATATTCTCATCTCATAAAGACACTCAGAAGTGATTCAAACAGGTGAGATATCAGTTGTGTGTTATTTTAGGAGAAATATTTTAAAATAATTATATTCTCTATCACCATATGACCCCCGCATGTTCTTTAACATCCAGGTCAGCACACACAAAGGTTTGATGAATTCTGCTAGGTTCAGGCAAAAATTGGAATTTAGATTGGAATCAGATTCTAGGCAAGCTTAACTTTTTAATGAGACAGTTCTTTCCCTCAAAATGCTGATTGGTCAGGTAACAAAGTAAATATTCGAATTAATCTAAAACTTCTAATAATGTTAAAAAAATAAATAAATAACATAAAAGACAAAGAGCTGAAAGTTTTTTTTAGAGGATAAACCCTTATGAGATTGGAGGAAAGACAATGGCGTCACCTGATGTTAACAGATTTCTGTGATCTTCACTGAGAGGGACAGGGCCAAAATCTTTACACGGTGTAAAGGAAGACAGGAGATCCAAGTCAGCATAAATCGTTACCTGCAGGTCAGTATTACTCTTCAGAGCTTTGCACTTTGACAGAACAACTTCACAACTCTTTTGATTTGCTCCAGCTGAGGATGTGACCCGCAAAAAGAGATGAGTACAATTTCAGAGTTTTAAAAAAATGCTCTCATCAAAGTATTTTTATTAGCTAAGGTTATTGAAGAAAAAAATATCTGAAATACAGTTTAAAATGAAGAAGAATGTTTGCCAGAAGAGTTTAAATCAAGATAATTTTACAGAGGGGGACTGGGAAAATGCTAAATTGCCACCAATTGCAGTCATAAAGTATTTTCATTCCTAAATACGATTTATTACTTGCTTTTATTTTTGTCATTCCTCATTTTATAGTATAAAACACTTTACAAAAATTAATAAAGTATCTCATAGAACCTTAAAGGCTAACTCAAATGACCATAAGGAGAAATGAAGGGAAGGGATGCAATGTCACTTCAATAATGCAATACATACAGCAAGAGACAATCCTTGCTGCAAGGGGTCTTCTGTATGAATAGACAAGGCAGATAAAGCAGCTAATATTAATTCCTCAGTTTATGGATGGAGAACTGAGGCACTGAAAAATCCAGGGATTTACCCAAATTGACAAAGAAACTCTGCCTGAGCTAGACATTGAATACATATTTTTCCATGCTCTACTTCAATGTTTTTCCCTCAAGAAAGGTTGATGTATACTGAAGTAAGATAAACTTTATACAGTCTGAACTATTCAGCAAGATCATATGGGGCTGAACCTATTTCAGCTTAGTCTTAGTTGTGGGTCTGGCAGAGTAAGATACCCTATTAATCCCTAAAGTGAACTGATCTAGACTATAACAAGCATTAGAGTCCAATTCTGCAGCTGATTATGCAACATAAACCAAATAGATATCCTTATCAACATTACTGAATCTATGAACAGGCTTACAATTAATTGCTTACATGTGTTGCATTGATTAGGAACTAGTTTTTAAGAAATTATATATAAAAATAAATATATATTTATATATATATACTTATAAGAAAATATTCTACCCTTTAGAGGGGTTTGAAATACAGAATGGGTAAAACCTAAATTTCATAGGTTTATTAATTACAAAAAACTCCAAAAGAGTTCAAATAAAAGCTTTATTTGCATAAGGGAGTAAAATCAGATCATCTGCAGGTTTTCAGGAGTCAGCCTTAGTAGGTTAAGGAATGGTCGAAAAGCATTAGAATGACAGAATTTATTTGTTTTCAGTAGATTTTTCATATAATACAAATAAAAGGAAGTTGGAAAGTTATTGTAACAAAAAAATGTGAAAGGGTTCCAAATTGCTCTGTTCAGATAAAAGGATTTCTGTTTTATGGGTACATCTCAGGGTCAAATCTCATAATGATTTACATTTTTAAAAATCTAAATATATGCAAGCTACAGGAAGACATAAAGGATCTGATGATGAACAAATATAATTAGAGAACTACTCATAAATATAAATAAAATAAAAATGATGATAATAAAATAAAAATAAAGATAATAAAATAAAAATTAAAATAATAAAAAACCCTGTGCATAGGAATTGTCCTTTGTTCTTTTATAAAAAAATAATTTTTTGCTTCTATTACTAGTAATAATACTTATTCTGATTCTATAGGGAAAAAAAAGATTCTGTTGTTGATGCCAAAGCAAAACACAGGGCTTGTCTGTATCAGTATTTTTTTTAGTACCTATTTTTGCTGTTCTCATTGGGAATTCTGCTGCGGAAAGTCCTTAGAGTAAAACCTTCAGATTTTCTTCAGGAAAGCTTCAGTGATGCCCTAACGTTACAAATGGAAAAAAAACAAACAAAACAAAAAAAACCCTTCTAATACAGTGTTGCGTAAGGAGTCAGATAATATTTGCCTTTTATTCTCAGGCTTTTAATTTAAGAGATTTTGGGTGACATTCAATGAAGTGTTGCTTCTTTAACATCTATATATTGAAAACAATCAAATCGTAACAGCTGGAGATGAGGAGATGCTAGCTCAGTGTAAATACATTCCTGCTCCCTGTGTGACAGCTCCTGTAGAACACCACATGAAAAATGTCATTTAAATTTAAGACAAAGCTAAAGGAGCTAATTAAAAAAATATATAGATACATGCACTAGTCGATGCTGCTAAATACACATATATATTTGTATATGAAGCATGCAATAAAGTACAGCTCTAGGTAATTGTGTAAATCTAGGCCTGGCACTTATCCAGCTCAGGAATTACTGACTTGTGATCACAAAGTTGGCAGTTTGAGTAACAAGAAGGCCTGACACGATGTCACCTGTTAAATTTCTGTATAAATTCAACTTTTGCTATTTAATTATATTGAGGAAAGATGCTGAATTGTTTCATGGGATCTCTGCAAATTGTTAGCACTGCCCCAGGGCTGGTGGTGTTTGTACTGTCTGTGCAATGCACTGTATGGGATTTTATTGTAGTAATTATTGTAGTCCATTAACTTCATTACAGCTGGATTAAAATAAAACATGGCTTAACAAACTCTAAACTAATAAAACCTGTATTGTTTATTCAAAACTCTCTAAGAGTCAGCCGCTGGGATCATTTAAAAGGACTGACAAGTTGAAAGAAGTTGGGGTTAAACTGATCTGTAAGAAGAGCAAGAAAATGCCCTCCTCAAATGGAGGCCCCATTGCCTGATGTTGGTTGTAGTATGTTACTTTGTTCATACAAACATTATGTTCCGGCCTTAATCCTGTATTCAACTCTATCCTATCAGTTAAAGGACTCTAGCATCTTCTGGTGATGATGTGACGTACCTCTGTACCTTGTTCTGCAGGACCCATGCAGAGATTTGCATATCCATGCTAGTTAGAAAGTGACAAACGGGACAAGGAGCCAAGGCAACCTGATGGGGAAGGCAGGCTTGAGCAACCATCAAGTGAATTGCAGTCAGAGTCAGACCTAAGCACAGAATATAAAACAAGGGACAGGAAAGCACACCTGCTTCTTTCTTTTCAGGTGTGTCATTTAAACCCTTTGCTTCTGTAGGTTTCAGAAATGGGCTTGAAGGGTGATCAGACTTAGTAGCATTAGTGTCAAGTTCCTTACTTGGCACTTGCCTCCTTAGGTCTGCCAACCTTCTGCTGAGGTTCAGCCATGTACAAGTAGCCTAGGGCCCCACAGGCCACTCGTGTAAGCGCCTGGGCCAACTAAAATCCTATCAATATGTTCTCCAGAGTTTTATGTATGGGTGCACAGGAGCAATGGGAGGTGGCTGTGCACAATACCTAGAATGAGCACCCAGCACAACACGCAAATCTACAGAGAAGGCGGCCAGTCACTTTATTTAAATGTCATAAATATCATGTAACATCTGGAAGTTCGGGCAGTCTGAAACTAGGAAGAAGATGTTCCAGATTTCAGAGATGTTGCGCTGCCCAAGTGCTGGTGGTACCTGTACTCTGCGTACAAGGTACTCCATGGGATTGTCATGAAAAGGGCAAGGGCAAAATTAGAATGATTAAGCAATGTTTTTCTGACAGAGGTTCGAACCTATGGACCCCATTATACAATACATTCCTTGCCTGGAATGTTGTTTAGAGCTCTACTCCCCCACACTCTGTTTGACTCAGATTTCAGGGTATATACAATTGCTGGTATATTTGGAGTAGTGTCAGGAAAATACTATGACGGCCAGGGTCCCCAGGGTCTGTCACATTAGAAGGAAATCTAAGAACTCGGTAAGTTTAGCAAAACAAATCCCAGGTGACTGGCTATATACACATCAGGCTGGAAAATACGTCGGAGAGTGAAAAGTTATTTACACAGGTTTAAAGCTATTTTGAAAAGACAGACACAAGAACAAATAGGTATGAACTGCCCATGACTAGCTTCAGTCTGGAAACTAGGGGGTTTACAACCCAGAATGAGGTAAATATCTGGAATAGCCATCCGCTATTACACGAAGACAAAACATTATAACCACCTCTTAGCAGCAGCAGCTTGAAATATGTCTTGTCTTCCCAGCAGATACAGGATGGATTTAAGAAGCAGAGAGTTTACTTTGCTGACCTGCAGAGTTGACACTCTGCTGTTACGTGAATCTTGGAGGAGCTGTTGCTGATACCAGCACCAATAGAATTGTTTAGTGTTTGTGGCTATTGGCAAGGACTGCTATTTGATCTGAAACTTCTGAAAGTCAGAAGTTGTTTTGCTGGCCAGAAAGTCTATAGTGAGCATATCTCACTAAAACCAAAAGATTATCTGTAAGTTTTTTCTGCACAGCGCTATTACATCTGCACACAAGTTGCCCTAAATATAATTTGTTATATGCAAATACCAGATCCAATTCTACCAGACTTACTTATGTTAAGTAACCCTCAAACAAACAGTTCCTAAGAATTCCCAGTGGGACAACTCACATGAGTAAGTGCTGCTACACACTGCGAAAGGTGGCAAAGCTGGTACAAATAAGCACAATGCTTCTTTTCATTATTTTCAGCCTCCAAACTGATGTTACCCAAATATCACTTTTTAGCTGATTGCCAAAAGATTTTTCCTCAGATCTGGGCAACCACAACAGAAAGAAATCTCTCAAATGTATGCATATATTGTTGAGCAAGTTTATGGCTTACTGCTTGATTTTCACTGTTAATACAGGCAGTTGCAGGGCCAATTGTGGGACAAAGGTGACAAAGGCAGGCTAGGTAACAAATTTTGGAAATTGGTTATAGTACTTTTCAAAAGCTCTCAGCACCAATAGAGTTACTTCATCACATTACATCCTCAAAGCCAGCTCTGGCACTACCAATCATCAGTGCATTTTGAAAGGCATCATAGCCCTCTAGCAGTGAATTATGGATTGCACACCACCTTCCTCAGCAGCTTGTTGAACCAGAGTCATTTATTCAGTTGGTATTGAGAGTCTGGGGGCATGACAGTACATCTGACCCCTTTTGGGTAAAATTTGATCTGGCATTTCATTTCACGGGCTCAGCCACCAGTCTGTCAAATCTTCATTTTGCTGGTGCCCACTAGAACTGCTGACGCTTGTCTCTAACTCCTGGTGCTTTCATCTTTCAGCGGCAATAAACATGTCACACTGCTGAGGTGAAACACAATCTGGAATTAAATTTACTGCATATAAAATATGGTGCCCTCTTTATTGGTTCAAATACTTGTCACTCATAATTTATTTGAAAGTGTATGGCATTCATGAGGCGAGACTGCTGCTGGAAATGGAGGTGGGGGAGCTGCAGAACTCCCAACCACAGCAGTTTGCTAGACCTCCTCTCCTTTAACACCCATTTCCCCATCCCTTGCCAGTCCTGACTGATATAAACACATCAAATACAATATCAATGCTTCAACCAATATACAGTATGCATCTTAGTAAAAACAAGCTCATGTATGTCTGGCTGTGCAGCTGCATGTTATCTGCAAAGTGGCTGAAGGCAGATAACCAGTATTGCTCTCAGAAGAGCAAGCATGTAGATGTTTATGCGTGTGCATCTGGGGAAGGGTGGGAAGGATGAGAAGGAGCCGGATTTAGCCATAGTCCATTTTAAACTACCTTGCCATGCTTTCCTTCTGGCACTCAACTTTTTCATGATTTATTCCAAATACTGTCGATCAGCTTTAACTAATACAGTTCTTGTATGAAGCACCTCTCTAATCTCTTCAAACACAGATGTGGAAGCGCGGCTTAGAGCATGGAGGCCAACAAAAGCACTTTGCCTGTACCAGTAATTAGCTTTGATTGACATAGTACACTTCTGCTTTCACAGACATACTTTAACACCCATAAATGATTGTTTTAAAATGAGAAGCACCGGGTAGTGCAGCTCTGACTTTAGTAAATATGCAGTACAAATGTAGTAGCAAATAATGCAGTAGAGAATACAAAACACTTGATATTCTTTTATGGTTTTTATTCTCCTTTTCCAGATTTTTTTATTTTTTTTTTAATTCAGCATTTATTCTGAATCAGTCAAGAAAAATGATGACGATATAAATTCTGCTTAAACCTGGACTTTTGGTCCTGTCCTATGTGTGCTTCATAGTTTTTGTAATAAGAGGCATTTCTGGGTTTGAAAAAAATAAGCTAATGCAGAACTGGAGGGGCTTTCCCTGTTGTAACACACAACTTGTATTAAATTGATGAAAATAAGGAAGGATTAGAAAGAGACAGTTTCATGATGTGTAAAGACATCCAGACTACAAAGCACAGGGTATCAGCAAAAGAACATCAAATATGTGAAGCAGAAAGCATTTGAGGATACAAGTTGTGTAGCTAATTACAAAATTGCTTACTTTTTCTGGAACCCACTTGATCTATTTATGAATAAACCCATGTGATGCTTGAATATACACTCAAAATCGAAGTTCTAAATTAGAGATACTACCCAAAAACCTAAAATTGCTTCCACTTCCACCCACAAAACATTCATAGCCCCCTTATCAATCAGTACAGCCCATTCCTTCTTTTCCCCTCAAAGAAAAGCAAAGCTTTGCTCTGTGACCTATCAACCAGCTAGCTCACATTCTGCTCTGACAGCTTGGGAAGCTTTCACCCCCTTCTGGTGATCTCAGCCTCCTGGTCACATGTGAAAGGAGAAGTGTTCTCTTTGGGTATCAAGGAACCAAGCCATTTAAAAGCACATAAATTTGAACCAGTGCATAACACTACACTTGAAAATGAACTGAAGTGAGGGCAGACAATGGGGCACAGATGTAACAAGATCCTGGTGAGAAACACCCATTAAGAAGAGAATAGTCACTATATGCAACAGGTGAAATTTCCAAGTGATGTTAAGATGCAGATTCGTGTAAGGTGTGTTGCCAGTCATCAGTAACCCAGTAAGGGAGATACTGCTAACAGGATGGACGCACAAGCATTTCTGCATTTAGACTAGTAAGTAAAGAACTCAATCTGCATTTTAGTTACATGGCTTCTTGAAATTATGGGACAGACAGGTTTCTTTCCTTCCACTGTGTAGGATCTAGTGTCAAACACAGTTGTGAGAATTCTAGTCTGATCTAAGAGCAAAGAGGGCACTACATGTAAATACTGACACTTGACATAGCCACAGGCAAATAAAAGTAAAGAAAGATAGCTGATTGCAGTACCTCTGTAGTTCAAACCAGAACCAGGATTTATTTTACCTTTATGAAGAAGAAATTTCAAGTAATGTATACAGGCTGGGAAATCAAACATTCCTTTTGATAATTTTATGAGTCTTTCAATGTTTTACACATAAATGTGTAAAATAATAATGTGGTATCTTTGTTTTAGTATCAGCAAGATAATAAAATCCACAGAGTTTACTAAATTGGTACAATTAATTGAACGATAAAACTTGTGTTCCAAGTTCCTGGGGGAGGGGGGTACATCCCCATATACACACATCTGTGCATGTACATTCCAGCATTTTTGCATGTATGTGCATATGTGTATTAATGGCACAAGAGAAAAAAAAAATCAGTCAGACAAGAAATTTCTGCTGAACCCAGAAGTTTTAATCTCAGTGAGAAAAGGCTAAATAAACCCTGGGAGTGCAGATGTCTCATTCTCTTCTTTGTTGAACATCTCCACTACATTTTGTTGTTGTTGTTAAATATTCGGTATTGCACACCAGTAGAAAAGAAAAGATTTAACTAAACTATCATAGATGCTGGTTATTCATGATCTAGTTAGACAGTTTTCATGGGAATGATATACAGTTCCACAAGGACCTAAGTTTTATACAGATTTACATGCAGTTTTCTTGTATTGAGAATACAGTCAACATGATTCGATAGAAGCATGGACAGGACCAAGCATCCACCCTGTAGAAAACAAACATGAATTCTGCTCTTGCAAGGTTCACAGAACAAAAATCACTATGGCAGATTTTGCAAGAATAAATATCAACCTTTTACATTTGAAAATGTTTCCATTCATTCTTTAGCCTTCCTGTCAGACTCCAATGATACTCTGGACTCACTGCACTTTGCATTTTGTCCAGAAGCTGTTTGGTTACCAATGCCCCTCAGAAAGTGAAGTCTTCTCTGTGAAAACTACTTACTATTTGGCTGTGGAGAGAACAGAGGCCTGAACAGCTCTTTTCTGAACAAAGGATTTCTTAAGTGGAAGAAATTCTCTTCGTCTCGCCTGAGTGGCTGGGCTAACATCCGGGGAAAAAGAAAATCCTATTCCCATTGTATGTTGCTGATGGAGAACCTTGTGCAGTCTTAATTGTTCTCTGTCTGCTATCTGACACCTTATACAGAATAGTACATTTCAAGTCTTCTTCCAATTTTTGTCTTTTGACAGGGATCAAAAATGCCTTTTCATATAGGCTCTTCCACATTTAAAACCCATGGTGACCCACCTTTGAGGAAAATCAGCAAGGTCCCTTCCTTAAATCCCATGCAGAGGCCCACAGCTTTGACTCTTTTCCAGTCAGATTCAGAATCATTTCCCCTTGGGTCAGTGCTTTGTGTTGTCCATGACTGGCAAGAGACCCTGGGTGGGTTTTCTTCAGTCATTTCTTTCTCTGCCTTCATGGCAGCCCATCCATTTTCCTTCAGCTTTTTCTTTCATCATCTGTGCTTGCACTCTTCTCTTTCTCCTTTCTCTTCCCAATTCACGGTCTCCAACACGCAGTTTCCCCTTTTGCGCTTTCTTTTCACTCTTGTCCAATCCCTTCGTTTCTCTCTCCCTTTTCTTTTGCACCTTTGTTTGCTCCCTGTTCTTCTGCCCTTCTTCTTGCAGCAGATTATTAATAGCTGCGAAGCCTGCAGCCACAAGCTCTGCCTGATTAGGCAACCTGAAATGTTAGCCGGTATGTTTTTTTAAATAAAGTCAATCTTCAGCTTTACTTACTGTGAAGGTAACAGAAACTGGGTGTATTCACCTCCAAGCCCTATTTATGGGCCTGGGTGTGTTTTCAGAAGCTTAACATTATTCATTTGGCTTTAAAATTTTGGTCATTGTCTCTCCTGAGAGAAGATATTATAGATAGGAAGTTTATATGTGCTTTTTTTTCTTTCATTTCAAATCCTTATGCTGTCTAACCAAGGCTAATTTACATCATACAGGGATGCATCAAAACACGAGCGAGAAACAAAACTAACTCTATGCAGCAGTCCACCCCGAGCTTCATGAAATGACAGAGGGAATGTCTACATTGCACATGCTTCATTTTCGAGCACACACATCTCTCAAAGTCTTATTCTAGCTAGATCAAAAAAGTAACCCTGGCAGCAGGTTGTAGGCAAACCCCAGTTAAACTCCGAGTCATGGTGACTGTCTCCAGCCATCACATATTTGGCCATCACCCACTTTGGTTTGCATGACAGGACTCTATGCTATAAAATGTCTTACCGTTGGCCTCCCTGACTTTGAGGTAAACCACGTGAAAGGACCCCAATTCTGCAACACAAAAGAAGAAATGGTATAATCTACAGTGTATACTGACAGAAAGCTAAATACCACCCTGCGGGGGTTTGAACTCTTTCAAGTTTTACATTTGCTAAAAATTCTGGCATGTCATATATCATCTATTTCACCCTTTTTCCCAAACTTTTGCACCTTTTCTGAGGCTTGGGCTTGATTCCTGCAATCCTCCAGGAGAGGCAATCATCACGTTTCTGTTTCCTTTATTAGCATTTGTTTTAAAGCCACTAGCACATGTCTAGTTCTTTCTCCTTTTTTTTTCAGATTCCCAGATGTCTATATTTGGCTCCAGCAATCTGTGTTTCAGAGCATTTGTCATGTGTCAAGTGAAGATTATAACTTGGACCATCTAGAACTGAAGAATTTAGTTCCAGCACTCATGAGGGAGGACAGGATACTGTTTTCTCGGAATAAAAGCTAGCTGGCACATCTCCTGCCTGATCAATTTCAATCTTCCCTACAGCTAGGCAAATGGACATGTGCTGGGGTGGCAAAGAAAGGAGATCCACCAGCATCATGCTCGTATTTGATGTTTCAGCCAATTCTGGCTTGGACACACTGGGAAAAGATTTGAGTCTAGACAGATCTGGCAAATCCATCTATCTCATCAGCACTCTACTGCTGGTATGAAATGTAAAGTATAAGGCAGATCAGAAGGAGAATTGTTGACTAAGCAGAGTAGGAGATTCATGAGTAGTGTTCACTGAACATGGACTATATAACGTATCTATGATTTTGGGGGGATTTAGTATTAATTAATGTAAACCTCAGCACTAAAAGAATGCATTCATGTTCTTTCAACAAATATCTGGCAAAGTATCTTTTTTAAAATACATCACAAATATAATAAATATAAGAATCTTGATCCATTCAGCCTCTTAATGCCCTCGTGGGTCATACCAGAATACATAGAACAGCACTGCAGATACAAAACCACATGAATATTTTTATTCACATTACTTTCAATTTAGTTTGCACGTGTTGTAGTAGTATTCAAGACATGGTGAAGCACACTTCATTACAAACTAGCAATGTAAGATCACACTGAATGTCTGTGGTTTCCTATAGCACAAGCTGTGTGTGCCCCATTCTGAAACATAGGCAAACCTACCTCCATCTGAATTAGTCCTAATTAGCTGGATTAAACCTTGCCAGATTAAATTTATGCTATTCAACCATGAATCATATAACTTTAGTGGCTCTTTATCAATACTCAGCAAACTAAACATTTATGTGTCTGTAGGCATGTATATATTTATACATATACATGTGTGTGTGTGTGTGCATGTGCATACATCACTGCAAGCATTCAAGGCACTTTGCCCCAGTGAAAAGTATTGGAGTGTCTGTGTTGAAACAGTTACAGTGCTGATCATCATATTACAGGTTTGTTTTTATATTCACCTCAGCCTGGG
This sequence comes from Amazona ochrocephala, assembly GCA_039720435.1. Classification (NCBI taxonomy): domain Eukaryota; kingdom Metazoa; phylum Chordata; class Aves; order Psittaciformes; family Psittacidae; genus Amazona; species Amazona ochrocephala. The sequence goes on from CM077878.1 coordinate 58,337,268, forward strand.
TTTTAGCTTTTATCTGTGGACTTCCTCCATAGAGGAATGAGATGGATGTAGAAAAAAAAGATTGATTTAAAAATAGTCGCTTTGTCTACAGTATTCTCACAGCATTTGTGGACATAGATCAAATCTTAAGGTTCCATTAAAAAAATGCCATCCTTTTTTTTTTTTAAAGAAAATGAAATAAATCTCTAAAGAAGATGACCGCTTAATTAATCACAGGAAAAAAAGTGAGACTAATGCCTGGGAGTTTGGTGAGTAAGAGAGAACAGAGGACCTGATAGCTTCAAACGGTGCTGAGCAATTTTTGCCTCCGTACAGACCGATAGTGATAGAGTCTGTGGGGCAGAACCTGACTCACGCCAGTCCATGGTTTTTAGCTGTCATCCTGTTGACTCCCACCTATCAATTCTGGCAAAACCAGTGATAAAAGACAGTGTGGCTAAACCACTATGCATTACCTAGTACCTACACAGCACACAGACCAAAGTGGAATAATAAAAGCAGCTCAAAGCTGAGCCTTGAAGTTGGTTTGTCTTTTGCAGGGGATAGCTGGGCTCCTAGTCATTTTGGTGCGTAGAAATGATGGTCACAAATGTGGCCTCCTCCATCCTAACTGTTGTTTCACAACTTATCCAACTAAGTTTGCGTTCCTACAAGTCTAGTGTAGTATAATTTAATGACACACACTGAAACAAATTGCTTTTCAGGTAGGCTCTTAAGGCATGCAGGTAGGCAAATCACCAAAAAACCCCACTGTTGCAGATGGTGGTAGTTGTCACCTCCCTCAGCAGAAGTCTGATCTTACTTCAAAAGATGAATCTGCTCTCCCTTTCCTACATGTGATCCTTTTTCTTTATTAGGAAGGAAAACACCAGTGCAGAGCAGGAATTATGTTGCTGGTGCTATAAATGAAACTGCTTTCTTGGCATGTTTTCTCAGGATTGTTCATTGACTAAAGTTATCCTAAGGACAGAAAAATTCACAAGGATCTTCTTAAGACAGGAGATCTTTCTGGCAGAAGGTATGGACACAATGCCAACCACTAATAATATGTTCCTTGGGAACAGAAGCTCCGTAGGTCTCATGTGGCTCCCCAGCTTGGTAGCATATGTCCTCCCAAGATGCATTGCCCACTCTGGCATTATTTAGGTTTTTTCTTAAACCTTTGCTCCTGTAGTCATGTTTTACAACTAGATCTTCACTTTCAGTCAGAAAACCTTCCCAGCCCCTCAAGTATTGCAGCCCAACAAGATCAGAAATCAGTATATAATAATTATATTAAATCATATACTGCAGTAAATCTCTTGGTTCTGAGAAGGTCTTTCTTCTGATGTCTGAAATGTGCAGTGATCACTGGCATGCTAAAAAGAAATAATTTTGCCTTTAATGACACTACTGTCTTGGACTTTAATCAGCATAACTGGCAAATCAATTTTGACATGCCACTGCCCCAATCCAAAAGAGACCAGAATCTCCTTGTATTTGTGGTGGTTGGCCTTTTGACTGTTCAGCTGAGAAGCTATGAGCTACATTTCCAGATGGAAAAAGGGAATATACCCCCATAGCACTCCTGTGGGGCCACAGTCATTACGTCCCCAGATGCTGGCGACTCCAGCTGCACTCCCCTCTGCAGAAGCACTGGGATGTTCTGATGCCACCTTTGCTTCTCACAGCCTGTAAATGCTCTGCCACCCATTAGTCACCCCCATGGTTTTCCCTGTTGTGATCTATCTCAAGCAACAAGGACTAGAGCTCTGTCTGGCAAAGGATGGAAAACCACAGCAGGGTTTTCACTAGACAACTGTCAACTTATTTACAGGCTGTGTATTAATTAATATAATTAAGGCATTGATGCTGTAAATTAAATAGTATAGAAGACATTTTGCTGGCATAAGATCTGCACAGCATTTTCCGTACACTTGCTTATGAAGCATGAAAAATGAACAAAGTGTACAAATTAGAAGTCAAGATGCTCAGAGCTGCTTTACCAATAGCACATTATTTCTGTTCTGAGGAACTTTCAGGACATTTTAATAATAGATAGCTATGAACTTTTCTTCCTTCCTTTCCTTCCCCCTTTTTGAAGTGATAGCTGACAAATTTCATAAATCCTATAATGTTCTGTGCTGTAATTGGTTTGGAAGCCTGTAATTGTTTAAGTCTAAGCCAGCAGATAAAGGCTGCCAAAACACTTGGGAAGAAAAGTTGTATTAAGGGCTTCATATTATCACTTGCTGATTTATTTAATCTCTTTCAATCAAATAGTGACTATCAAACAAAACCAAGAAACCTTGAGCAGTTGTTCTTCAATGTGAGGAGGAAATTGGCAGAATGGACAAACACACAAACACATGGAGACAAAAGGGCTTTTGTGGCAGAAAGGGTGAATTGACAGTCTTGAAGGTCGGGTGAGACTCAAAGGAAAATATGTTGTGGGAAGAGATATATTCAGTAATGACAGCTAAAATTATACATTTGGTTACAACTAAAAGGCTTCCACTTGTGTACTGGCACTGCGGTATCCTGACACACCTTTCCCACTGTTAAGTGAAAATCAGTACACTACTTTTACTTATGAGAAGTACACTAATCATAGAATCATAGAGTCATAGAATAGTTAGGGTTAGAAAGGACCTTAAGATAATCAAGTTCCAACCCCCCTGCCAGGGGCAAGGGCACCTCCCACTAAACCATGCCATCCAAGGCTATGTCCAACCCCACCTTGAACACCACCAGGGATGAAGCATTCACAGCTACCCTGGGCAACCCATTCCAGGGCCTCACCACCCTCACAGTAAAGAATTTCTTCCTCATAAACAATCTAAACTTCCCCTGTTTAAGCTTGAACCCATTATCCCTCGTCTTCTCACTACAGTCCCTAATGAAGAGTCCATCCCCAGCATCCCTATAGGCCCCCTTCAGGTATTGAAAGGCTGCTATGAGGTCTCCACGCAGCCTTCCCTTCTCCAGGCTGAACAGACACAACTTTCTCATCCTGTCTTCATACGGGAGGTGCTCCAGTCTCCTCATCATCCTCGTGGCCCTCCTCTGCACTTGTTCCAACACTTCCATGTCCTTTTTATGTTGAGGACACCAGAACTCTACACAATACTCCAAGTGAGGTCTCACGAGAACAGAGTGGAGGGGCAGGAGCACCTCCTTCAACCCACTAGTCACGCTCCTTTTGATGCAGCCCAGGATACGGTTGGCTTTCTGGGCTGAAAGCGCACATTGCCACCGGCTCATGTTCATTTTTTCATCGACAAACACCCCCAAGTCCTTCTCCACAGGGCTGCTCTGAATCTCTTCCCTGCCCAACCTGCAGCTGTGCCTGGGATTGCTCCCACCCAGGTGGAGGACCTTGCACTTGGCATGGTTAAACTTCATCAGGTTGGCATATGCCCACCTCACAAGCGTGTCAAGGTCCCTCTGGATGGCATTCCTTCCCTCCAATGTATCAACCAAACCACACAGCTTGGTGTCATTGGCAAACTTGCTGAGGGCGCACTCAATCCCACTGTCCATGTCACCCACAAAGATGTTGAACAAGACCGGTCCCAACACCGATCCCTGAGGGACACCACTCGTTACTGGTCTCCAGCTGGACATTGAGCCATTGAGCACTACTGTTTGTGTGCGGCCATCCAGCCAATTCTTTATCCACCGAGTGGTCCCCTTATCAAATTGATGTCTCTCCAACTTAGAGAGAAGGATGTCATGTGAGACAGTGTCAAACGCCTTGCACAAGTCCAGGTAGATGACATCAACTGCTCTGCCCCTGTCCATCAGTTCCGTAGCCCCATCATAGAAGGTCACCAGATTGGTCAGGCAGGATTTCCCCTTAGTGAAGCCATGCTGGCTGTCACCAAGCACCTTGTTGGTTTTCATGTGCCTCAGCATGCCTTCCAGGAGAATCTGCTCCAAGATTTTGCCAGGCACACAGGTGAGGCTGAATGGTCTGTAGTTCCCTGGCTCATCCATTTTCCCCTTCTTGAAAATGGGGGTTATATTTCCCTTTTTCCAGTCATCGGGAACTTCACCTGACTGCCATGATTTTTCAAATATGATGGACAGTGGTTTCGCAACTTCATTCGCCAGCTCCTTCAGGACCCATGGATGGATTTTATCAGGTCCCATGGACTTGCTTACTATGAGGTTCCTAAGATGGTCTCATACCAGATCCTCTCCTACAGTGGGCCCAGGGTCTTCATTCTCGCTGTCCGTGCATCTGCCTTCCAAGACTTGGGGGGTGTGGTCAGAGCATTCGCCGGTGAAGACTGAGGCAAAGAAGTCATTAAGAACCTCAGCCTTCTCCAAATCCAGGGTAGCCAGTTCTCCTGATAGCTTCTGGAGAGGGCCCACGTTGTCCCTAGTCTGCCTTTTATTTGCAATGTACCTATAAAATCCCTTCCTGTTATCCTTAACATCCCTAGCCAAGTTTAATTCTAAGTGGGCCTTAGCTTTCCTAACCTGGTCCCTAGCTTCCCAGACAACATCCCTGTATTCTTCCCAGGCCACCTGACCTTGCTTCCACCTTTTATAAGCCTCTTTTTTCCTTCAAATTTTGCTCAGCAGCTGCTTATCCATCCAAGGAGGTCTCCTGGCCCTCCTGCTAAACTTCCTTCTAGTTGGGATACATCGCTCCTGAGCTTGCAGCAGGTGATCCTTGAATATCAACCAACAGTCTTGGGCACCCCTGCCCTCTAGGGCTGTATCCCATGGAACCTTACTGAGCAGGTTCCTGAAGAGGCCAAAGTCTGCTCTCTTGCAGTCCAGGGCAGTGAGCTTGCTGCACGCTCTTCTCACTGTTCTGAGGATTTCAAAGTCTACCATCTCATGATCACTGCAACCAAGGCTGCCCTGGAATGTCACATTTCCAACCAGCCCTTCCCTGTTGGTGAGCACGAGGTCAAGCATGGCACCTCTCCTTGCCGGCTCCTCTATTACCTGTAGAAGGAAGTTGTCTTCCACACAATCGAGGAACTTCCTGGATTGCTTGAATCTGCACTGTTTTAAGTTTTATACTGTTAATATGTCTCCCTTCATATACAGCTTGCTCCTATGCTTTTCTAGCTGAAGTAGCAAGAATTTAGCACCAGATGGGAGAAACTATAAGAAGTGTATTTAAAGAAGAATATGTGTCTTTGCTGGCAATATTTATAAGGGTTAGAGCAAAGGTCCTCTTAAAAAACAACTATGAGAAAATATTGCAGGGTTTATATGTTATTAATGGCTTGTGTTTAACATTTATATAATGTTGCCATTCATATATTCTATCACCCCCTTGTATAAGATACTTTTACACTAAGCATAAACAGAGGACAGTTCTAAACCACGATATAGGAAACAATCTACCTAGCTGCTATTACCTCACCTTCAAGGAGTCAACAGTGCATGCTATACACAAATTCAGCTCAAATGCATCTACTAAGAAGTCATTTTAATAGTTTAAGAGTAAAGGCACACAATTTTTACAACCAGTATTACAGTTTGTTCTTAAACTTTGTGCCATAGCTCCCTGAATGTTGGTTTTTTTTTTTTTTTTTGTTCCACTGCAACTTAAGCACATGTCTGAACTTAAAAAAATATGGCAGTAATCTCATTAATATTAGATTACTTTCTGCACTTGAATTCAACACATTCTGAAATTCCTTGATAGATCAAGGCCTCTGTGAGAAGAAAGTTATACCAAGGTTTGACATCAATAACTCACAAGGAGATGGTGCTGCCTTTATTGCAGACAGTGACAATTTCACTCTCTTTGGATCCACTTTTTAGGTGTGGTTAATGACACTCATTGAAGGAAACACGGTCCTGGATTTGCCACCAAAGCTAAAGGAACATTTCCTTTTAATGACAACTCATGAAGTGTTAAGACTTGTTTTTATTCTGTGTCAGAGTGAAAGCAAAATCTTTCTAAAATTTTCATAAGATGAGAGTTGTGTTGAAGTTGACCTTTTCAACAGCAGTTTGGATATGGGAGAGTGGCTCTTTTAAAATTTTAACCATTATAATTCTGCAAAATATTTTGGCATTTACTGAAACAAAGATATTCTGCCTCGCTCTTTTTCTTCTGCAGAAAATTGGCTGTCTAAAGTTTAGAAAAGCAGAGGCACCGCCTGCTACATGCCATTTCTAGGATCTACACCGTAACATACATAAGCATAAGCTTTAAAGTGAGATTAATTTTAATGGCTAATTGCTTTACGGATATGGTTTTCTGATTCAAATCCAAACCAGACAAATTAAATTTATTGTGACTTTGTGGATTTCTGTTTCAAATTTGTAAGTTTATTGTGTTCTTGAGGGGTTTTGTTTTAAATTGAACAATCACTCTGAACCTGGTGAGTAGACAAAAACTGGCAAAACTGGAAAATAAACACATTCCATAAAACAATTATTTTCTGATAGTTATTTGTTTCATAAAATAATATTCAGGTGTTGTACAAAAATACTAGTAGTATACCTTAGCATAGATGACTACAAACCAGTAGTAACCGCTTATTACATCTATCATATATGTAAGCTTTAAAAGAGACAATGAATAAAAAATAAAATAAAAAAGAAAAAGAAAAAACTGCTCTGTAAATATTTTTTATAATGCCTAATCATAAAGAGATAGTAGTCTGCTGAGGGACAAGGATCAGGTTGCTACATCTTTCAGCACGTGGGAGAGAGGGATGAGCTAGAAAAGGGAACCATGCTCCAAGTAAAACCACAGGCATTGACCTATGGAAGCCACGTATTTCTTGGACAAGAGACTGGGAAGATGGATAAGTTCAGCCATGATACTTGCAAAGCATCAAAAGTAAGGATGAAGGTCTGTATTTTGGATCAGGTCTACACATGGACCAGCACTATGCATCTACAAAGGCACAGGAGCTTCTGCACATACAGCACACTGTGGAACTCAGGTCAGGGCTGCCATAACACTCAGCCAAAAGAAAAGCTATACAATGGATGAAGAAGTCCTTCATTTTGCCTTACGTTGCAAAACGACTTTTGCTTTGTTATGGCACGAGCAGGCAGAGGGTACCCAATTGCTCAGCCTCAATCCCCACGAAGGGAGCATGCTGTATAATATGGATACAAAGCCTAGACCATCTCCAAGCAAGAGCTCTGAGATGAGAATATCTGATGATTTAATTATGATTTAACAACATGCACTGAGGTTTGTCTGATATTTTGAATTTCTCCATTCAATAAAAAAAATCTTAGAAAGACTAAATTAATTAGATAGCATGTGCAAGCAAACTGCTCCATTCGTGATTGTCTAGGTGAGCCTTTGATATTTTACTTGAACAATTAAAGCTTCTTCATATGATCCTCCTCTTACCATTGATTTTTTTTAGTACATTTTGTACTGAGCAACTTGAAGAAAACAAATTAAAGAAGAGGATTTATGAGAAAGCCTCACAAAATCCCAAAGATGATTTTTTTCCTTACCAAACTGAGGTGGCATTCAAAAAAAAAGAAAAAGAGGTGGGGGAAGCAAAAATGAGAGAGCAGCATCAAAATTCTAGAAAAAGAAATTAATTACTAAAATCTTAAAAGCCGCAGGGGAAACATATGCCTGTAATCAGATTCTGGGAAACAAGCCCCTGCAAACCCTTGCATTTCAACTTCTAACTCACTACCATTTCATGTTCATTTTGTGATGAAGTGTGAGTCTTATAAAACAAACAAACAAACAAACAAAAACCAGTTACAAGATTTCCACTTTTCCATGCAGCAGAAAAATGTCCCCTGAGCTTAAAATAGCAAAGCAAGCTGCCTTCCAAACTATTCAGAAATGAGGTAATGGCTTTGCGATTTCATTCCTTTGGCTGGAGCAAATAATGGAAGCTGGGAAAAGAGAGACACAAAAAGTGTGTTCTTTACCCCCTCCCCATTGGCTGTCTTGTGCAGCTTTCAGCCCCAGGAATGCAAGGGATGATGTAGTGCAGCCGGTATGTACAGAAGCACTCGCAAACCCATTGTACTTAATGAGACTTGGAAACCAGTCAGGACCAGGGCACTTCTTCTTGTGGTGTTTTTCATCAAGGCCACAAAGAGGGACAGCGGAGAGGCTTGAAATGTTACATAGTTCTTGTAAATATTTAGGGCAGGATTTTTAAAAATTAGCCGTCTGATTTCCAAACATCCTCATCTTCCCAGAAGCTCCTGCTGAAGATCCCGTTGCCTTCAAGGATCATTTGTGTCTTGTTTCATATCTGAGCTGCAGGGATAGTGCTAGTGCAACATCAGACCAGCAGACAGCAGCCTAAAAGGAGGAGGTGCAGAGCAAAACTCCTTACCATATAGAAAGAGAGTTAGTAGAAGAGTTTGGATTGTATTTTCTGTTTTACACCCAGCTCTCTGTGCTTGTCAATTCTACAAACATTTTAATATTCCTGACTTCACAGTTCATCACAGTGCAAACTCTAACACTATTAACAAAATATTTAGCCTTAGGTTACACCAAAATCCACTTAGTAAGAGAAAAATGGGTCAGGGCAGTTGTGTCCAGCCTTTGTAGAAGTGTGAAGCAGCCTGAGCTATGAGCAAGGTGAAACAGACTTAGAGCAGGTATATGAAAAGTACATAAGCTGCCCACACAGTGGTCAGTCAGCACCATCCCAAAGCGTCCACCAAAGACATAATTCAGGCTTCAGGTGTGCTGTGTTTCATTTACTAAAGGGCACGTTCACACCACTGTGTATGCGGATGTGTTTGTAAATACATGCATCTATAATTTATGAAGCCACCTATTTAAGATTCTTGTCATTTATCAAGATGCTTTTGAGACTTGATTCCTTATTTTGCAGACCAAATGTTAGCATTTGATTGAATTTATTAACTCAATTAAATGAGAAGTGTTCCATATTAGAAAGCATAATGTCGCAATTAATTCGCCAAAAATGCAGTGATGCTTTAACTAATATCCTGCGACCTCTTGATACCCTCTGACACTGTCCCTATGAGCTCAGTATAAATAATCAGATCAGAGGTTTCCCAGGGAGCTCTCTGTAGGGGATATCAGATATCTGCTCAGAGGGGATGCATTCACCTCTTTCTTAGACAGGGGAACTGCAGAATGCACTCCCTGCCTTCTCTCAGACCTCCATGCTTCCTCTCCTCCCACCCTTCCTCATTTCCTTTTTCTTCCACCCCTCATAGTCATTCCTTAGCAGAACAAAGCACCAAACCTAGCTGTGGTGACCTTCAGAAAAAAGCTCTTTGATCCCAGACAGAATCAAGATGTAGACACAGGAAGACTGGGCAGGTTGGTAGATGGCCACAAAAAGTACCTGGAAACAGGAATGACTGCCACAGAATCCAATCAAGGCAGTACAACCCATCACTGACATCTCACCACCATACAGTCTGCCCTGCCCCTCACCTAGCAGCTGGAAGTCAATTAGGAGTGAAACCTTCGTCCCAAGCTGGTCAAATTGTCTCCCAACCCAAGCTCTCTGTGTAGGCAGGCTGTTCGTATTCCAAAGAACAGGAAACAAATTCATTAAAGGCAATGAATGCAACAGATTTTATCATAACCACTGCAATTTGCAATCTGGTAAGACACCAGAGGCAATTTTTTGCTGTGCAAGAAGAAAGAAATCATTAACCTACTCCCTGACTAGAACACTCACACTGGGCAGTGCTAAAGGTCTGGACACCATGCCGGTATAACAAACTGTTCCCCCACAGTCAGTCTTTGAATAACGTATGAAAATGTTCATGGGTTCTGCTAAAACTAGAAGAGCAGAGAATTTGAGAGATCTTTCCTCTGTGCCTGGGAAAGAAGATGAAACATGCAGACTCACCTTGACTTTAACCTGAATATAACCTTAACTGAGCTAAAGAAGGCAGTTATAAAGGCTACAGAGAATGGAGCACATCCATAACAGAGCTCCACGAGCATCCAGCATAATGTAACCCCAATTACACATCCTAATTCCCATTTTGCATGATAAATCTGACAAATTCGTCCAGCCAGGAGCTGAAAGATTCTCTATGAAAAGAGGTACAATAAGTAAGATAGATCGTGTCTCAGCCTCCTCAGCTATTCAGGCATCATGTTGGTTCCTTGATAGCTGGACAGGTCACGGCTGCCAAGCACAAACTCCTCAGCCCAAATAGAGACATGCTGTAGGAAAGGTTTCTTTACATAATTTTAAGGACTCATGGAGGCATGGCTGCATTCTCATTTCTTTCCCCATTGTGTTATTCCATAGAAATCTGCTATTAGCTGCTGTTGGAGCCAAAATATTGAATTAAAATTATCATAATTTCATTCTTGAATTCTTATGGAATTTGCCACCCAAAAAAAAAAAAAAAAAAGCATTCTTTAATTTAAAATTTGAGGTTAGCATTGATACCAGGTTTGTAATTTCTCAGGGAAAGACTTTGCAGGCATTGTTGAAGGCTCGCTCCAGTCAAGATGAAATTAAAACTTTCATATTCCACTACATATTCTAACAGCAACGACAGATAGAACACTATATATACTCTTGTATACACATTGTATATAGTTATACAATGTATATGCTATATACATAAATCAGCATTCTTATGATAATTTCTGTATTTTAGCTCACATAATGCCCCTGAATGACCCAGCTTTTTATGAGTCCTGAGAGACTATTCTCTCCCCATACACTCCTCCTACTCAGCCAGAAGGAAACAAGTCTATGCACTGTTGTCCTTTAATATAGGAGATAAAAATGATAACTATTTCCCAGAGCCTCCTAGAGGTTTTCCCCACTGTCAGTATGGCTGACTCTGAGATATTTAAGGGCAGCATTTTGGTTTAAGCCCAGCCAGCAACCCAGAGCCACTCAGCTGCTCGCTCACTCCCCCCTCTTCCCCCCACTCCCAGATGGATGGGGAGGAGAATTGAAAGAATGTAACTCCCATGGGTTGAGATAAGAACAGTCCAGAAACTGAGGCATAACACAAACCACTGTTGCTACCACCAATAATAATAATGATAGGGGAAATAACAAGGGAAGAGAATACAACTGCTCACCACCCACCGACCAATACTCAGCCCGACCAAGCAGTGATCTAACCCTTCTGGGTAACTGCCCCCAGTTTATATAGTGGGCATGACGTGCTGTGATATGGAATACTTCTTTGGTCAGTTTGGATCAGGTGTCCTGTCTCTGCTTCCTCCCAGCTTCTCCTCCTCCCTAGCAGAGCATGAGACTCAGAAAGTCCTTGGTCAGACTAAACATTACTGAGCAGCAACTAAAAACGTCGGTGTTATCAGCACTGTTCCCAGGCTGAAAGCCAAAACCACAGCACTGCACCAGCTACTAAGAAGGAGAAAAACGACTGCTACTGCTGAACCCAGGACAGGGAGACACTGTTCTATTGCAGTATGAGTCCCAGATATAGCTGATTGTTAGCTGACTTGGTTATGAGAAACACACGATTGTTTTCCATCAGTTTTTAGTGTCTATGTCCCTGGGCAGTTTAGGCCTAGCATGTAGGATAGCACTTAACTCTATTAGACTATGTTTGCATGATAGACGTGTATGACGTTTAAAGCATCTTTCCATTGTTATGTCTATGATCTTACCAGTCTTTTGACAGAATCATCTTTTCTGCTGGAGAATGCTCTCAAAATTGCAGAAATAAAATTAATCCTTCTGACACAATCCACTACATTTCTCACCTTGCATTCTTGTTAAGCCTCTTTTTTACAGTCACCAACAGTGACTAAAAGTCTCATTGAGTTTTTACCTTTCCCTTGCTTTCTTTGAGAACTATTTACTGGCTTTCAGCTCCAGTGAAAAGAAACTCCCATTTAACAAATGCACCATATTCTATAGTCCAATCAATACCAACCCTCTTTAGTGATCATTTGGCTTAATTCAGAAGAAAAGATGTCATGCTTCATATAAATCAGTCTTTTTACTCAAAAGAAGCCCTTATTGAATAAACTGTAGTGTCATTTCAGTCAACAAAAACAGAGCACAAAGATCCTAGGTACCCCTTGGTAGTATGCATTATTTATCCACCTGCAAAGTGATGTGATTCTGATGCAAATGAAATACATTTTTAACTTACATTTTCTCTTCTAATTGAAAATTACTACAGAAGGCTAGAAATGTCCCTATTTATGTAAGTGAACTTTCAATTACTGTAATCCCACAAGCACTATACATGTATGTATATATATGCCTGTGTTCATTCACAGTTCTAGCAAAATTGAACCCATTAGGCAATGCTTCACTCTGTTCTTCCTGGCATTGCCATTCAGGTACTTTGATAAAACAAGCAGGTCGAGTCCTTTTAGAATGACAATTCAAAACTCTTCACTCTCAGCTTTTAGTTTGGATCCAGGTTGGAAATATGACGCATTGCAAAATCACACTGAGCCAGATTTATGGCATAATGTAATAGATGATTCACCAATACTTTTGCTTGTGCCAGACTGAGACAACAGACCTTAAATCAGCAGTCAGTGTCAGCTTTGGAACTGCATGGTCTATCTTAAAAAAACAACAGAAACAAAACAAAAAATCTCTACAGAACATTTTTTTGCAGTTGTCAGAGACACAGAAGTACCATGATACTGACACTAACATTGAAACCATTTCCATATTTATGTAAATTATGTACTGTAGCTTCAGGAATGTAAACACATGAAGTTTCCATGGATTCCCACATGAAGTCTGAAATATGGACAAAGGGGATAAAACTCTGCCTTACTTCGTCTTCAGGGATCAGAGAAAAAGGTATGTTATGTTTCACATGGCAGCTATAACTGCAAAGTTGTTGGCTACATAAGCATTCAAGGGCACTCAGTGCATCTCATTTTAAGCAACTGTGTGTTTGAGTTTGCCAATAATATGCTCTGAATTCTTCTACAGATACTGGAAGCATGTGTGTGTGTATGTATGTTTGCTGTCATAACCTATCTGCCCAAGCACTGACTGTCTTGAAAGATTAAGTGCACCTATTTTGAACTGGAGGCTGCATGCCATAATTTTTAGCTAACCCATTTCCTTCTTAGTGAAAACAGAAATAAAAATATATTGTGCACACTTCATTGCTAGAACCTTTGACCTCAGCTGCCTGTCTAGCTGAGACTGTGATGAATGCTTTGTGTCTCTTCATTTTTAATTGCTCATAAATTGTTATCCCATGAAACACAAAACTAGCCTTGTCCTCATTTTAGTAGGGGTTGGAGGTCAGCCTAACAGTAATACAATTAAGAAGTGTCTTTGTGTGGGGGTGTGGGAGTGAGGAGGGCAGGAGAGTTACAGAAGGTTGTGGTAGTGAAAGATGTATTCCTTTCCAAGGAAATACAAAGCAAATTCCACACTTTCAAACAAAAGTCTTTAATGTTTGACAGTGTTGAGAAAAGTGCCTGGGAGGGCATTAAGAAGGGCAATAAAGTAGGCATTATTTTCCATGTCTGCATAATCACTCTTAAACATATATGTACACATGGTTGTATATGATAACATCGATTTTTTTGCAATGACAGACTAAATCCTATGGATCCAATTTTACTCAGGCATGCATATTCCAACTTCCCAATTTCAGAAGAAATCATAATCTGCCTTTGACTCCTCTAGAAAATAATCTAAACCTCATCTCTGAAGATAACACTGCAGAGTTACTTTCCTCTGTTTAATCTTCTCTCAGTTGCCACACATTTCCTTCCTGTTTGTGAAAAGCTGGACTACTCTTAATTCAAATTATATACAGTATGAGAAGACATAACAATCTTCAAAATGTCTGGTAATAAATAATGATGAATTATTAGCTCAGTGGCATCAGGGAGCTTAGCATGCCTAGATGCAAACCTCTTGATTTTGGTTGAATGAGTATGCAAATACAGAAAGCTAGTTAAATTTGCTTTTACCTTGCACAATACATAATTCTGTTCAAGAAAAAACTTTACTGAGCTTTCAGTAACTGAGTTTGTCTTCATACTCCTACAAACCAAACCATCCTGGCAATAGCAGGTGCCTATCAGGGTTAATTCAGGCAATATGTTCCAAATCCTGTAACGATCCTTGTTCTATGATTTGACTCTAATAAGGCACGGTACCTGCAGCATAGCCACTATGTTCGCAGGACCTTGTTATACAGCTTGGAAAGAGTCTTCTCCAGCCCACTGCACAGGCCGCTTTTAACAGCTGTTTAAAAGGTACCGAGAGCTACAAGGAAAAAACTTTTAGCATCCACTGTTGAATTCTTTCTGGTAGACAGACAATTCCGTCACTTAGTCATAGTATAATGGATGCCATCAGCTCATACAATTCCAGAGATTCAGATAGCAAAAGGGAATGTTTTAGTCCCACTAAGTGACACACTGCTGAATTGAGCAGCTCAAAAGTCTGCACCATCTCACCTACAAGCTCACCAGTACAGTGACCTGCTACCACACTTTCACAAGAAGTCATACAGATTCACTAGATACTGCATGGAAAGAGATGTAACAAGTTACTAAGGAAGAACTCTAGTGTCCCAAGATCATTTGAATTGGATTTCCATAGTATTTAGAAGCTTTCATTCAAATCTATGTAGCGGGGTTTTTTTCTGAACTGAAATTCATTGTCTGTCAGTTACTAACATTTTATCATTTTATTTCATAGGATATTAATTACTTTCCCATGAACATTAATGAAGTAATACTAGGAAAGAGAACAGAAACTACTGTTCTCCTTCTAATGAAGGATTCTGGCTTGCTTTAGGTGTGCTAGTAGTTGAAATTGCACATTTGCTAATGGTGCCACTAAGATTAAATTGTATTTCAGGCTTTCCGTAAACTGAATTTTTACCTTATCTTTAGCAGATAAAAAGCATATTAGCATTTTCAGGATGTGGAATGGAAAAACTTGTATTCCTCTGATATATAGGATCTATCAAATTATACTGCAATGTTTATCATGACTTCTGAAAGACTTACTGGTTTACTTTTAAAATCCATTCCTGAAGATAGGTGATTTTATGAGATTCTTACTTCTTTGCTCAAAAGTAAAGGCCTGGTACCATCCCTCTGTACCCAATCTAAGCTGTGACTCAAGAATCAAAGTTCCACCTAAATCACAAGTAACCAGACTGCCTACATCCAAGCATTACTCAAGTCTTCAGCGCCAAAACTGAAGCTCAACTGCCTCCTGCTGGAAATCCCCACATCCGGCACATGAACATTCAGACCCCATTACGTCCTGAGTGAGTCACATCTGTGTATTGTTGCCAGTGCCTCCATTTCTCATAAAAGCACCTTGTTCCATGAGATCCTACCTGCATTTGAGGCTGGACAGCTTGCATCTCAAACTGAGAGAGGCACCATGTTGGATTCCTCCACATTCAATGGAATTGCCAAGACTGATTTCTCAGGATCTTCAGAAATGCCTATCCCTCCTCATCCTGTATGTGTATAGATATCTCCAGAAGTTGTCTTAGGAATTCCTACCTAAAATTTAGTTATGCCTTTGTCCCACATGTTTTGGTCAGATGAAGCTCAACTTGCAAACTCTAGTAGGCCTTAATATTACACAACCCTTCCACAGTCTTAATTGGAAAAAGCGTAGTATTAACCTGATAAAAAACCTCAGGGCGCATGTTTCTGATATCCTCTCAGTTAAAATTTATTACAGCACAAATGACAACACATAGTGTTCTTGTTGAATCACAGCATTGCATTGCAGCATTATTATTGAAAATGGAAGACTAGTTACTTTCTCTCAATAAAATCTACTATTTCATTCTATTAATGGAGAATGTTCTTTCAACACTGTGTACAAAATCTCTCTAAAGAGTCAGTAGGGTCAGATCAGGTGGGTGTTGCTGCCAACATCTAGTCAACCGCTCAACAGGAATTTCCAGCAATTGGCCATCTGAGTAATAAGAATTTGATGGGTTCTCCATCCTAATTTTTCTTAGAAAATTTGGGGTGGGGGTTAATAGGTTTGTTAGTAAAGATACTGTTTCTATAACTTGTCATGTGTTCAATTTTTCAATTATGAAGTAATTGTTCAGAAAGGAGACTGAACCCTTGCTAAGTTTGTACTGGATAACAGAAGGCTATATGGTGCTTTGGGGCAGACTGTGAGAAGTGACCTGGGATTAAAATAAGATTAAAATAAAGGTATGTCCTAAAGAAGATGTGATCTGTGGCTGGTTTTCTCGATGCTGATGAGAAGCAAACCACCACTTTTTTCCCTTTATGAGTCCCTTTGAAGGAAGGGTATCAGGCCCAGAAGCAAAGGCCAGCATGACAGGATGACTGCTGATAGCAAACCTCTGCTAAATGTGTCAGAGAGAGAGAAGGAAGGTTAAAGTCTGCCTTTCTTTCAAGTAGAATAGATTTTATGCAAAAGAAGGCCAGTCCTGGATGAGCTGTTGAAAGATAGTTCCCAGATGTGTTAACAAATAAAGCAGTGGCTTGCCCAAACTAAATTCTTGATGCGCCTATTCTTTTGATGCTGGGGACGTCCAGCACTTTTTTTGGTTGGTTCTTCTGTTTTGGAAAAAAAAAAAAAAAAAAAAACCACAAACATATTTTTAGAAAAAATAGCTGCCACTTTAAGTGAGCCTAGAACTGTGCATTGCAGTTGATCTGCTTTTTTAAATAGATTTGAGTCTTTTATGTGGAGAGACTCGTGCTTGAGATATAGTGCATCATACACTTTTAAAACTATGTAATATTAATTATGCGTTACAAAGGTCTTGAGTTTATGAGCTATTTCTCCTTAGGGCCATAGACTTTAAACACAGCATGTTTCTCAAAACAAAGGAGACAACGAATTTGAGACTTCAAGTAACCAGTGTTGGGGCAAAGCTAACGATTCTGAAAATGTCTTCTCCAGCATGTGGCAACTTCTGAAGAACCATCCAGGCCTACAGGTGTCCCCTTCGAGGTGGCAAAATAACTCTTACAGAGCAGGGAGCTCATACTGGGGAAAAGCGGTGGGGTTGGAAAGAAGGCTGTGTTTGGTAAAGACACCCATTTTACAGTCCTAGCAACGACTAGTCAGGGTTTCCAGGGCACCTGGCTTCACTCTGTGAAAGGAGCATGTTGCCACCTTGTACTTTCTTGCCAATCTCACAACAAGAATCAGGAGTGTGGGGAAATCTATTAAACATAGTTCATGATGCAGCCGTATCTTTGGCCTTAGCTCTGGTGAGCCCAGGTGGGAAATAAAGGTCATTTACAGAGCACACCACACAAACTAGAGAGGGATGCAAAATGTACTCACCTACTCATAATATTCTTTCTCTGGAGTGGATACTGTGTCCTTTGTGACCCATTAGAGCTGGATTATTCTTCCACTCTAAACAAAGAAGCTATCTGATTTTTATTTCTTTTTTTGTTAGCTTCTCAAACTAGTGCTAACTGCCCAAAATGGGAAGCCGAACTACAAATCCTGATGAATAAACATTCTGCAAGATTAGCCATCTCTGAGCAGGAGATGTTCCCTTTTATCTATTTAATTTATCAAACAAAAAATGGAAATGAAGATGGCAAAGCAAGATACCAAAGCGAAGGAATCGCAGGATTTCTCCCCTAGCACTCAGTAGGAGTGCTTTCTGAGGGACAATAGAACGATTACAGACATGATGAAAACGTGACAGAGTTCTGGGTGGGGTCTCTCCACAGCCACTGTAGAAAAGGGAAAATTCCAAGCAGGTAAATATATTTTAGCTTGCTCCCTTGTGGGTGTCTCGTGCTCAGTGATGCATCGCAGGTGGGACGTATCAAACAGCAAAACAAATCTCCACAGGCGTAAGAGACATCTAAGTTATCGGGAAAATTGAACCCAGAGAAAAGAAAAGCATTATTTGAGGGTGGCTGTCTGCTTTATTTTGTTGGGATTTTGTGTTGTTTGTTGTTTTTCTTCTTTACTGCCTTCCGATAGCATAGGAAGAAAGTCTTTTTTAAAAATGAATAAACAAGTCCTCTGAATACTGCAGAATTTTGTGCCTACAGGTCACAGCTGGTCCGAACACTAAATATGGGAAAGCATAAAAGAACAGGTATGCACACAAGAAGAGAAGCACGGACCTGGTGTAGCGTTTTCCTTGCCAGCTGCCCAGAAGAATGCTTGTCTTAAATAAACAAACTGATGGACTAGCAAACTTTTGAATTTATACATCAGGAAACAGCAGATGTGGCTGCTTGCCACCTCTTCTTAAAGTTGCCCACATAATCCTAAAATTATATCTGATGTTCTTCAATGATTAATTTTTGCATAAACAGAATATTTAAGTTCTATCCACATCTCAAGTGCTAATGTGTATAAATGAGTGATCTTCTGGAAAGAGTCAGAGCACAGGAAAGGCAAGTGTTTGGTTCAGATGACAACTTCAGCATACTAATAAAATGGAGAATCAGTCAGAGAAGGTGCACACTACTACTGGAGGTCGCTCTCCTAAAGTGCAGTAAATCAAGTAATAATTCATTGTAAGTGATACAATGGGATCTGAGTAACAGAAAGTTTTATCAATGTATTTACAAAAAAGTTGTTCTGTGCAGTCTAAAGCAGCCTGGTTTAGACTCAATAGAGCCTTTCTTTCTGTCACCATCCCTCTAAAATCTTCCTCTGCAAAGAGTCCTGTTTCTGTGCACATCCATTCTGGCAACACCACAGGACATGGGCAAGCCTACACTGGGACAAGCTTACACCTAGCTGAAAACCTAACCGGCCGGCCACACCATTGTACTAACAAAGCCTGCCTTTCCTTCAGAAATTGTCAAATATGGGTCTCTCATCCAGCTACCACTCCATGTAAAACCTCTGAGAATTTTATTATTCTTGCCTCCCCTTCTTAATTAGACTTCCTTTTCCACAATTTTAACAAATTTAATAGAATATAAATCACAGATTCAAGATGTACTTGAG
Organism: Amazona ochrocephala; assembly: GCA_039720435.1. Classification (NCBI taxonomy): domain Eukaryota; kingdom Metazoa; phylum Chordata; class Aves; order Psittaciformes; family Psittacidae; genus Amazona; species Amazona ochrocephala. The sequence goes on from CM077878.1 coordinate 58,356,119, forward strand.
AAAAAAAAAACACAAAACAATCAGATTAAGAAAGTAAACACACAAAGTTTAATAAATTAAGGAAAAACACTACTAAGTGTTGACTTATATAGAAAAGCCTTTTGAGACATGGCTCCAAAGAACTGGCAAAGATCATCAGTCACATAGAAAAAGACTTAATGGACTAATTTTGTTGTAAAATCTGTATCAATAACACTTGGACACCAGGACTAGGATCCAATAGAGTCTCTGCTTAACAGGCAAGCTGTTTGCATCTCTAACTCTATTTCATCCCTAACCATGAGACAAAACCTGTGGTTGCCCTTTTTAAGGCACCATTAGCCGAATTTTCAGGTCTGGTCAGCATGTACACAGATCACTTCTATGAGGAGCCATCAGCAAGTGATTTTGCTGTCTCCCACGCATTGGTGTGAAGCCAAAGGGCTTTCATCAAAACTAGAAATAGTGTAAAACACCCAATGTGCTTCTAGCAAAGCCAGCAAATTGGCATGGAGCTCTTTCATTATAGAATGCTGCAGTTTTGAGATGAAATGTCTGTCCAGGTAAAAGGTCTGTGCTCTGACAGAGTGGTAAAAAGTTCTTTTTTCCATCAAGAAGAATAAAGATACACTGTGTGTGCAGGTGAATTTATTTATACTCAGGAAAGTGTCCACTTGTGGCAAAATGCAGCTACAACAGTGCTCTTTGTTGCAAAAGGAGAGTTGAGGAGAGGAGAAGAGAGGGAAAAGAAAAGGGAGAAGGCCAGCAGGGTATGTGAGAAGGCTCAGTTCTTAGCACCTGATGGGAATTTCAAGTATATTTGGAAAGCTGGAGATGTTTTAAAGGAAAGCTGTGGCTCAGTAAGAGAAGTGATATATATATATATATATGTAGATTTCCACACAGATATTTTTTCTATAAAATAGATATTTTAATTTCATCATCACATTCTTGTACTTATTTTCTCGTTCCCTTCCTGAGCACCCTTCTGCATAAAGACACTGCAAAGCACAACTGAGAAGGAATTAAGGGACCTTATCAGGAAGAATCTGTGAGCAGGTATGTCCTCCTAGCAGAGGGAAAGGAAGAGCTGCAGTTAGACGCTACACCTTTTTGTGTTGTTTATTTGTTTTAATAATTAATTACCCTCAGCCACTTACCAAAACCCTTTTTGGTAGCGTGTTGCTTCTATAGTGGCAAGACAGCCTGCATGCAATTTACTGAAAATGAGTTCTAACTGCCTCTGAAAGACAGATCCTCATTTGCTTAGACTGTCCTGGCCCATAGTTGCAAAGTTTGTGTTGTTGCTACATTTGCAACTTTGCTGCTGCCATAGCCTGAAAGCTGCTCCTTGATGAGGCGAGGAATACCGTTAAAGAAATAAAAATAAATTTAAAAAAAGGCATATTTACAGAAGCAAGGCTGACAAGAGGGGGGGTGTGGAGAACAGGGCATGAGCACTCATGCTTGAAACCCCTTGCTTGTGCAATAATGAGCTTGAAAGCCTTGCTGAAGTGGTTTTACAGCTGTGCAACAAAATGGTGCACTCTCCTCCCTTAATGCTGACATTTTAATGTAGGATCACAGCTATTCAGATTGTCCATTGGAGCTGGCAGGCTGATGGTGTGAGCAACTACGCACTCTCATCAATGTCGCTTGGATGAAAGCTGCTGTCAGGCTCAATAAAATGGCAGGCTAGGCCAATCTGGCACACATGAAAGGAAACTGGAAGAAAGGCTTAATTGCACCTCCAGCAGATTCCAGTTATTCTGCTGGTCTGTTAACAACATGCAGCCTGGCACGCCAGTTCAGTCCGCCGTGCTGTGTTCGTAAGAAAAACTCCTTGAAGGTATGGCACAAAGGCAGTCTGGGTTAGGCCACACCAACCAAAGCCAAAGAGAACACAAGTCTACCTTCTCAGCTGGGTTAGCAGCAGCCACCATATCTAGCAAAAAAATTAAACAGAGAGAAAGGAACCCTGAAATGTGAGGCTGGTTTGGGCCATGATGGAGGGACCAGGGCAGGGCCCACCAGCTCTGGGAAGATACCAGAACAGACTGGACACTCAAGGAGGAGTAGCAAATGGGAAGAGTAGAAAACAGTAGCTGATATTAAGCCTCAAAAGAGGGAGGAGAGAGAAGAGGAGGCATGATTGATGAAACCAAATACTGTGGCATTCAGTCTGAATGGAGTGCTGGGTGCATCAAGGATGGAAAAACTAAGCATTTGTGTCTTTGATGTGTTGGTAGGGGACTGAGGAAGGGCAGGAGACTGGGTTTTACTGCCCTTTCTCATTCTTGTTCAGTGGTCATGGTGGTCGTGACCTGTTGGTGCAAAGTCTGCAGAAAAGGTTTTCTGCTGGTAGGGGGAAGGAGGCAAGGAAGAAAAATATACGGGATATAAAAATCTTGCTATGGGTAGGGAGCAATCTTCTGCCTCTTAAATGGGATTGAGATAATGGGAAGTGATAAAACAGCTCTGGATATCTCCTTTTGCTAGCATTGTGAAAATAAGGAAAGAAACTCTTGTGAATTAAAAATGAGAGCCTTCGTACTTGCAAGACAAGGCAAAACTACTCATTTCTAAGTAGACCACAGCACCAGGTGGCCACAGGGTAAAAGATTTAGTCCATTCATTCGGTCTGTCTTGGAACGTGTATGAGAATCACACGATTTCTTAATATTTTTGTTTCTAGCCTTTTTTAATTTTATTTACAGGCATGTCCAAGGACCACATAAAACAGATCCAAGGCTGCAATTTTATTACTTTTTGAAGTGTGATCAAAAGTAATTATTCTGAAAAAATATTAACATTTTCTATAGAGTTATTCTCTTGTAGCATAGTCTAAAAATACTCAAGAAAATTATGTCCTGTGAGACACTGAGGAAAAAGAATATATCCCTGTCTTGTGATGAACCCAATTCCAGTTGCATAAACCTTCACATTTCCAGCTCTGGATTACAACCCTCACTGACTGCTATACTTCGTGTTCTTATACTACCTGAAATGAATAGATCTTGTTTCTGTTCGGCACTGAGTACCTACACAGCTAGGTGGAAGAGACACTGTGGTCATCTGTATTGAAATTACCCCCGTTTCTGGAACTCTCCATACAGCACATTAGAGCAAATGAACTCAATATCTCATCCATATAATGACCTGCCAAAAACAGAGAGCACAGCAACTTTCCATAGCACATGGGTGGCTAGAAAACTGAAAATGCTCCTTCTGACAGCCTGACAAAAACAAATTAATATTCTTATTCCTTCCTTAAGGAACAGCCTGTCTGTGATATAGAAGTCTCCCACACTTATGTTACAGAGCCAAGTTGCCTGACATTATGGGCCCTGCACATCCTTAGGATCACAGCTGTAAAGAAATTAGACCAACAAGGTTGCCTGTGGTTTTTCAGCATTCAGTGGCAGAGCAAGCTGTTTAGAAATTTGCTTTGGATAAGTAATTCTTGTAGTAAACTGGTAATTCTGCCTTGCCTAATTCCCTTTTGTTCTAAAGTACATAATGGGTCCCGAGTTCCATAGAGAAATCATCAGCATGTGTCTGAACCTGGGGATGCTGAAGGTGTCCCTGTCCATGGCAGGGTGGTTGGAACTATATGATCCTTAAGGTCCCTTCTAACCCAAACCATTCTATGATTCTGTAATTCTATGACTATATTCATTGCCTTGAGAAGATGGAATAGATAGTTACACTGCTTCAAATTGTATCTAGCACTTGGGATAATTTCCCAGAGATTCAGGATTGGAATCATGTTTTGGGGGCTTGGAAATACACGGATCAGAATTTTTGCAGCAGTCTAGCATCTACTGAGGAGTTTAGAGCTTGGTGGCATTCTAACAGACATTAAAAATATATGGAGCTTCCTTTAATGTAAAGTCCTTTGATGGTAAAGCAGATGGGTCTAGAAATGGCCAAATCCATTCCTTTCAGTGGCAGATGAAGTCACAAAAGAAACACTTCCTTAGCTTAGTTGCATACAGTACAGATATTCATCACCCTAGAAATTACAAAAGGATCAATAAAAACTGGAAGAACTTCATAGACACATCCTTTCCTAATTGAAAAACTTAACATGACTGCTGCAGTAAGAATAATATACCCAGTGTTGACCTACTTCAAAATAGAAGTCATTTTATGGCTGCTTGCTTCACTCTGTCTACTTGTTTCCTTGAAGATAGCTTTATATAAAATATAAATATTCCTTGCTAGCATTTTGATCCAAGAGAAAAGTTTCGTCCTTCAATAGTGCACGTAATAGAATTGGTCAGATTTGAAGCATGGGAGCACTTTTTTATCTGGGATCTTTAATATTTTACAGTTCAGGCAACAGAATTTAACCAAACCATTGGAAATATAACTAATAAGCTCTCCATACACACAAAAATTCACACTGTAGCCTTAATTTTGTTTCTTGCTTTACTGATATACCTGTAGTAAAAGCATGATTTAAATAAGATCTAAAATTTGCGTTCTTATTTGATTATCTCCTGGAACAATTAATGCTCCTGAAAAATTTCAATATTTTGGCCACAAAGCAAATTTAATAAGAACAAGAGTGGTAGCACTGAAGTCAGAAGAAAGGTCTATTAAATCAGTAACCCTACTGATTTAAATAGGACTAACACTGCACCCTGTAACTTTACAGACACTTATCATGCAAATTTTCAGAACATCCTAGTAAGCTCTTCACTCTGAGACACTTACAAAGTCCTGCCTTCAACAGTTTCTCAGAGATGCACATGCCGTGTGCTGACACTTGAACATCTTCTCTACCCTAAACTCACGAGGTTCTAGAACAACATGAGCTTTTATATCATATAATACCACTCCATTCTCCCAAACCTCTTAAAATTACAAAATGATGCTGCAAATTTTGAGAGAATAGCTTTATTTACAATATTTTAATCATATCTTTACCATCCTTATGGCATAAGAATCATTTGAAATCTTACCGAGTATCTATTCTCATGAAGCTTTCATTCTAATTTTCTATGCCATACAACATCACACACATTTTTCTAACTCACAATATATATGAGGTGCAGTCTTCAGAAAGATATTGAGAATCATAGATTGTTCTATCTCTTTTTGGTTGACAAACCTCCCTCGCAAATAGAGCTGCCATGATTAATAGGAAAGTCCTATAAAACAAGATGCTGGTGATAGTGAGTATGATATTTTAATAGTTTAGTTTACAATGTTTTACGCTGTAAGATTTATCTAAGATAAAGCTAGGAACTGACTAGTCACCAAATGTAGCAGGCAGCGAAGGACAAATGAAATGTAGCATTCAAGGAGGTATAATCATTACCAAGCTGAGACTGTTCTTACACAAAGTTGATGGCTGAGAAGTTAGACGTACTGTTTAAGCTAATGCAGATTTCTCTAGAGTACACAGAGAAAAGCTGCATTTCAGCAGGTGACTCCTCTCACCCTGAAGTGGTTTCTGAAAGAAGAGATTAATTACCTCCTGAAGGTGCTGATCTCTCACCAGTGAGTACTCATGGCATCAAGATATCTAGGTTAGAAAGGGCATCTAACTTCTAACCAGCTAGCGACATTAATGCCATCTCCACTTGTTAAACTGCTTGGAAAAATTAGTAGGAAGCCAGTGCATTGGTAGGAGTCTGAATGTACAGGATTTATGTATAGAGATGGCTGCAACTCTAACAGAGGCACAAGGTAACAGCAATGCTGAGAGAAGCTCACGTGCAGTTCGGGGGCAGGGGGGAGACATTTTGAAGAGAGGCACTTGCGGTACCTGGCATGTAGCTGACTTCAGTAAGGTGCACATCAACACAGCATGCCAGCTGCAGGTGACAGCAAAGCTGAAACCCACAGCTGATCTTTGAGAAACCACATTCATCTGGCAGTGGGACATGACAGCTAGGAAAATAAATTGTTTGGTAAAGGATAAGCAAAGCACCCCAAAGTTGTGCTCTAACCACCTCAGCTTCTTCTGTTTTTTCCTGCCTGAAAAAGCAGTTTCTTCCCCTGTAGTTTCCTGCCTTATTCAAGCCTGATGACAATAGAGAGAATGTATACTCCGTATTTAATGATGAGAAGCTGCAGCGCATACTAATGGTGCCATAGCTCCTAATATCATCCAATATCCCCTGCTGGCTTTGCAATTACATACACATGGAGCAGGGAAGTGGCATGTGGCACTCCCGGTGAGGATAAGCAGGTGTCTAGAATTACCTTCTGACATCTCTCGGAGGAAGAAGGTAAGTGTGAGTTAACTGACCCCACACACAGCTCCGAATGCCTCGAGGCCCCTAATGGCAAAGGCTGATGTCAGGGTAAGAAGAGTCTGCAAGTCGTCTTCTAAGTGACTACCCTAAAATCTCTTACCTCACTCCTCATCAAGAAGACAGTCCTTACTGAGAAGCCAATAAGAAGTGCTTTGTAACCCAGTATTGAACCTGATGTCAAGGTGCGTAATCAGAGCACACTTAATAATAACCAGAGTGTATTTCATGAGGGTCTTCATCCCCAATTTTATTCTAAATTTTCTTTTTGTGTTATTCCCTTTCACTGAATTACACACATAGGAGTGTGTAGCTCAGGAGAAACAGGAGTGTTCTCACCTTGGGATTGAAAAGATAGCAATTTTATGTCAGCACTTGATTTTTTCCCTTGGAGGGGAAAAAGGAAAAAATGAACAAAGGGGCAACATTTTAAGAAAGGTTTAACAGTTTCTGGGGTTGACACACCAACAATATTTTGTGTCCCTGCTGTTATTTAATGCTGCAACCTGTACTAGATTAAATTACATGGCAGAGTACTACAGTGTATTGGACAGCAGGCAGAAAACACACCATGCCCTGCTCATTACTGTGCCCTTGACTCAGTGTGTGAACTTGAGTGCTCCTCAGTTCTATAGTATCCTATATCCATAAAAAGGATAATGGTTCCTGCTTAGAGACTCAGCTGTTAAGACTAAGCTTCTCCCATTAAATATATGGGGAAATACTCGCTTCGGGTCAATTGTTTCTATTTAGGTTTTCTGGATTTTCACAGGAAATCCAATGACTCACTTGGGTTTGTATAGTCTCAGGACTCAATTTATTTGCTTTTCATAATTTTATGAAATAAATTAGTGGGAAAATAAGGTGGGTTTTTTTAAATCATCAAATTTTTTTCATATAAACATTCAGATTGTATAATCATAACTGAAAAGTGCTCCTTCATATATAGGTACGCATATACATATGTGTGTGTGCATATGTAATGTGTTACTATTCAACGTATACATGACAGCGTGCCTTGGATAGTCATTACTTCTGCATTATTCTTCATGCAAGCTTCTCTTTATTCCTGAAACAGTAAGTTTAGTCAGCAAGCCTCAAATGTCATTAAATTCCATGTTCCTATTTTGGTATGAGGCCAGGAGAACCGAACCATGGACTGAACAAGTTGTGTTGGTACCTCTCACCAAAGCCAGAGGAGGGGGTCTGGGAAACCAGCGAGTGATCTGGGCATTTTCTGTTCTTCAGCTTAAGGTTCTCTACCTCTCTTAGCTCTTTAATTCCTTTAGTTTTTTGAGTCCATGGAAAGAGGTGTTTTGCAATGAAATCGGCACAAGAACTGCTCTGTGGTGAGATGACAGCCCTTGTTGAAGGCAGGCACCTGCCCAGGCGCCTGGCAAGGGATGATGGATTGAACACTGCCACCTTTTGGCTGTGACCAAGGCAAGGGCGTTGTGAGGAGAAGGGTTTGGCAGGCTTCCTCATAAAGCAGGCTGGGCACCTGGCAAAAGCACCCTTCCATGCCAACCCAAGGCTGAAGCACTTTCAACTGTTGATCTGTAGTACTGCACACACCGTGTTGGCATCACGTAATTCAGTTTCATCCCTTATCTGTGAGGTCCTCGGAACTGAGAAGACGGGCTAATAATGCGGAGAGCTGTTAGCTTTGCTAGAGCATAAGTGCAATCAGGTTGATGTAAACAGTCACTTCAGCCTGGCTGTGGTACACTCTTCCTGCCTCAGGAATACTTGAGAGTATCTCGCATTGTGCTGCGCTGAAATAGTTTTCTCAAGCGGTGAATTATATGCAGTTTGTACTTCAACCTCTTTTGAGCACTTAGCTGGGAATGTTTGTACGAGTGCCAGTGACTGTGAGGTGATCTCATTAGAAAGAAAATATTATTAGCCACAGAATTATTTCCCAGTGATTTAACTAGTAACTCTTATTCACATGCAACCTCTGCAGGTCTATGGGGTAAAAAAAAAAAAAAGAAACTCAAATATTTGCTTGAGAGAAAGACACCAGCGCCTATCCTGACACTATGCTCCACACAGCCTTGGCTTGGCACGCGTAGCTTTCTGTAGTTTTCCATCACTGCACAGGGCGCAAATCTGTACTTAGTGCAAAGCTGCTGTCAGACCATATTCTCCCCATGCCAACCTTAATCACAGACGCAGGTACGGCTAGTGGCCCCTTCCCTCACACCCTCTCCTGTTGTGCTACACTGTTTGCTCAGGGGCTGAAGGGATGCGGCAGGATGGCCCTGTTGACGTTAATGGGGCCAGGCTTTCACCTCCACTTTCGCACTTCTTTACTTTTGGGAACCCATAATATGGCAGCGATAACTAACGGGGGGGGGGGGAAGGGGGGGACGGGACGAACGACACGACAGATTCCTCATCCAACCATCCAAATACCGGACACTTTCTGAAGGCAAGATGAGCAAAGTTGGGGGACCGGTCCCCCCCTCCCAGGGGCAGCGCTGACCGGTAGCAGCCGGGGCCCGGGTCGGGAGAGGGGCTCCGCCACGTTCCCCTGTCAAGTTTGGCGGGCAGCCCCGCTCCTTTCCTTTCCCTCCTCCCTCGCTGTCCCGACCCGAGGGGCGGCAGCACCCGGGCAAGCGCAGGGGAGCCAGGCCGGGCAGGGCAGGACCCTCCGCCGCCCGGCCTCCCGCTGCCCGCAGCGGCGCGTTGCCCGGCAACGGGAGTGCGCTGGGCAGCGGGGTCGCGCCTGCGCAGCGGTGAGGCGGCGCCCGGCAGGCGGAGGGCGGCTGGGGGTACGGTACCGGTTGGAGAGGAACCGCTCTGCGTCGAGCTTTTCTACCGGCGGGAGAGGCGGCGCGTACCCGAGCCCCCCGAGACGGCAGCCGGTCGGAGCTGGCGATTCCCAGGCGGCCGCGCGTGTGCGGTGCGGACCGGCAGCCGGCGGCACGGTGCTGGAGCCCTTCCTTGTCCTTCTGTGCGAGGGGGGAGGACAAAGCCCCCTGGCTCCCCTGCCCCTCCTTGGCAGATCCCGGCGTCCCGCTGCTTCCATTTGTTTTTGATCTGCCTCATTAAAAGACTATTGATGGCTTTAACCATTGTCCTTGTTTAGGTGCTGATTTACAAGCGCTAATATCTGACTGTGCCGAGATTAATGGGAGCCCGTGAAGTTTACAATTATCCGCAGGTCCCTTGGCCACACATGGAGGGGTTTGGGCTGGGGTCACGCACTCTTATGAAAAACTCCAAAGCGGGCTTAAACCTGGGAACATTTTAATAGGATTGAATTTGTAATAGGATTTGGCAGCTTGGCCTAAACTATATGGTAGGGGGGTTTGCTTTGGTGTGTTTTGAAGTTGAGTTTTGAGGGGTTTTTTTTAACGTGGTGCCTTTACTACTGCACAAAAAGGTGCGGGGTTTAACGTTGCAAGTTTATTTTTCATGACGGTCTAAGCACGTGTATCTTTGGAGTATTAAAAGAAGACACTACCTGAATATATCTTAGAGTATGTGTGCGATAGATGTGGATTACGATTTTATACATCTTCTGATGTGAATCTGTGCACTTTGAGCTTTTAACCCTCAAATTTGTGACAACATATATGGCATTTATTAAAGAAAAAAAGAGAACAAGTGTGATTGTTACTTCACTGAAATCTTGCCTTAAACAAAGACGCATTAGGAAATAGTAACTGGGCAAGAAATTAGATTTATTGAAAATAGTATTGCAAATAGAGGGGAAGTTACGTGAGAAGGTAGGAGAGAACCAAAAAGTGAATCATATGGCTGTTAATTCATTTTACATCACTTTTTGCTGTGCAGGAATGCTGATGTGCTGCTTAAATTGCTGCAAAACAGGATCTTGGGAATTACCTCATTATTAGGTACCCTCATTTAGTAACAATTCTGAGTCTGTGTCTTACTGGGTTGGGATTTTTTTTGGTAGGCTTTTTTTAGTATCACAACAAAACTGGAAATACGTGATGCTTGTCCTCAGGGTCCTCATCATACTTGCAGGATATAAACTGTAAATCCTACAGCACTGAGGCAGTTACAGTGGCTAGAAGGTGTCATGAAAAAATAATGGGAAACTAATACAGATAGAGTTTGCTTGGCTTTAAATGTTCTAATACAGCCAACTGTAAGGATATGGGAGCTTGCAAGAAAACAGCAGCAGCAAATCCTGCACTAGAATATAGCCATGAAATGTCTGAGAATGCCATTGGCTTTGCTGATGTAGCACCAGGGGAAAAAAAAAAAAAATAAGGCAGATTTTGCCCCTGTTTAGAGGCTCAGAGCTCCACTTTTTGTGGTCAAGGCTGACATGGGAAAGTGCTAGTGCCAGGGGTCCATATATGCCTGTATTCCCAGTCCTTTGCACTATTGTAGCCCCAGATGTTGTTCATCTTTTCTGTTCTTATACAGTCAAGGGCTGGAGTATTCTATCGCAAGGTTGTGTATATCTGGCTGCCCTAGCTAGATGTATTAATTTCTGTGGCAGTCTGTTGCAGCTCCTTGGAAATTCTGAGGCAGGTTCAGATAATAAAACCAGAAAAGGCTTTGTAATTAACTAAAATAGTAGTAGTAGTGGTAGTGATGGAATCAGTATTGCTATTATTGTCATTCCAAAGGACATCTGTGGTTGTGTTATTTGCTAACTTTGTTCTAGTGCTGATTTTCTATACTAATATACTACCTATTCATAACCGCAATGTAGGATTTGAGAAGATACTACATATGAGGCTTTCCTGATGAGTGAGTGGGAGTTCTATAGTGCATCCCAGTAGCCATGTAACTGTAGTTGGATTAGGAGGATTAACAACTGAAACAATTAAGTATTGAAATGTGCATCATCTGTTAGCCTTTGGGAGTAAAATCTGGAAATGGGTGGGATAGTCCCCACCTCCCTGAGAAATGTTGCTTTATGCTATTTGCAGGTCCAAGAGGACAAATCTGTTTCACCTTAAATTATTCTGGAAGGTTTAAAAATCCCACTGGATCTGGATCTGTATTTTGAGTATTTTCAGGAAAACTATCTAGGATCGAAATTTTGCAGGCTGCTCTGGATCCCGTGGCAAACGGAGTGGCCACAGCTTTTCAAGAGACATGTAGCCCAGTGTATAAGGTAATTTTGAGAATGTTTTAACCAGGAAAAATGTTTTCTGCTCCCCTATTTTCTTTGAACTCAGATTACACTGCCTCATTAGCAGTTCCTTAGTGTCTGACTGAAGTAGGAATTTGGATGAAAATGAACTGACAGCAACTTAATCTAAACAAGTAGGACATGGTAATTGCTCACACAGAAAAGTACTTTAAAACAGTTAGTAAAAACCTGTGGGGTAGGAAAGGAGGAAGCAGGAGGTGGGGGAGGTGTTGCTCCTGAGCTAACAGGTAGGGCTGACTGCTAGTTCTGTGCTATGCTAGATACAGAGATATGGCTTCCTCTAAGATCAGCTGGGATCTTAAGGCTCAAGCCCTTCAGGCTGCTTGGTGCTCTCTTCTTCCTTTTTTTCCCCAACCTTTATTGTTAAGAAACTAATTTTCAGCTCAGCCAAAATGCATCTGACACTGGGAAAGCGAAGCCAGATATATACACTTTCATTGCCACTTAAATGTGTGGCACCATAGTCACTTTACATTTGCTAAAGCCAGCACTGCCACAGAAGAATGAGTCCTGCCAGCCCCTGGCCCCAAGTGGGCATTTCCATCTGTCTCCTTATTGCCATAAGCCTGCACCATCATACCTGCAAGCAAAGCTCAAAATGCCTCCAACAGCTGACCTGCGTAACCTATCCTGTGGACAAACATGAAATGGAAATGGAAATCACTGCTGTTGCTCACCAGGGTCGGTCCCCTGAGCCACCAGGCTGTGGGGCTGCCCCGGAGGAGCTGGGGATGAAGAATCAGGGGATAAAGGAGGTGGTTAGTGCTTTCCCCCACAAAGTCAATGCTGTGCCCTCTGCCTGCATGATATGAAGACCTAGGTGTCCCTAAAACCTCTCAGGTATGACAGTGAGATGCAAAGCAGAGCACAGAGGGGTGAGGTAGCAAGGGTCAGCTATAGGCCACCAGAATTGTGCTCAAAACTTGCAAGAACCAATGGTGCGACCTAGAAAAGGGGAGAAAAGTGCCTTCTGAGTGTGCTGGATGGCACATGGATGGAAGAAAGATAATAAGCGATTTTATAGATTAAATCTGTGTATCCACGTAGCCCATAATAAGAGGCATGGCCTTTCTGCATGTATCTGCTGTAACAAAGGCAGGTTCTGCGATTGCCACAGGGAGGACTGACTTTCAAAGAGCTGTTGACAATGGCAGCTGCTTTCAAGTGTGTGCCTGCGAGACCTTTAAAAACACCAGCTTGGAAAAAAACCCAGATTACATGTTTGAACACAGACAGTTGCCATGTTTCTGCAGTTATACTTTGTCTTTCTGGTATGAAATTTAAAAGAAATGCACATGCATTTTGCAGTTATGACAGCCATGATAGATGTCTGTGGTGGCATTGCAATTGTTTCAAGAAAAGGTGTTGAAGTTGTAAAAATATTGTGCAGTTTTCGATTAAATGACTGAGGCTTATTTGGGGCATTTTGTTATTTATTTATAGGACACAGAATATTTTTGAATTGATTTGTAATGATTGATTCTGACTGATGAAGAAGTTTTACATCTCAAACTGGAGGGGAAAAATCTCCTTGTTACATCTTTAAATGTTTCTAGTGTGACACCAAAATTATAGACAAAAGCCTCATTATGCATGTGCGTGAAAAGAAAAGTGGATAAGAAAGAGATTACAGTCACTTAATCTGTAACACACTCGTTTAAAATTAGAAAGCTATAGCTAATTATCTCATTTGGAAAGATTGAGCAAAATTTGACCAAATATCCATGACAGAGTCTAATTTATCATGTATCTTATATGATATCTTTTCCATAATAGCTAAATCAATGAGACCCAAGTGCCAGTCATTGATCTAATGGACAGATGGTGATTTCCATTTGATAAGGATTAAAGTTTTGGCAATGAGGACCGCTAGAGGTAACAATTTTTCTTGTGCTGAAGAGATTGTTGAGAATTGCCATCAAATATTTGTACTGTAAATGAAGGCTGTATTTTTGTACACAGAGAAGCCAGCCCTTCTCCTCACAACCATTGCTGTTTGTGCTTGTCAAGTCACCAAGCCACAGCACAAATGCTCCATATCCAGCTTCACTCATGAAATACACAGTGGGCTCTAAGGTGTTTATCATCTGTATGGAACCTGAATTTGCTTTCTGGCATGCTGCACAGGCACAATGGCATTTCTTTGGAAGTTGGAAACATGAATAAACTCAATAGGTGTTTTTTCTAGATGCACTTAGCTGCTCAGCATCTAGTCTTTGCAGGATCCCATCTCCGAAATTTCAGGACCACTGATGACATCCCAAATGCCTGTGCCTGCGTGACTCAGAGAGTTGCTCATTATGAGGAGATGACTGGGTTACGGAGGTTTTTCAACCAAGTGAGTAGATGACTCTGCCTGGCCCCAAATCTCTGCGGTCAGCCTCTGACAGCAGTTTTTGCAAAGGAAAAAGCAAGCCTGAGCGTCCCACACGAAAAGACTTCTATCTTCACCAAGTGCCACAGATTTGGCTGCATCACTCAGCTGATTATAGCATGCAAGCCCACGAGACAAACTTACAGCATTATTTTGGGGATGTCTTTGGTTGATGTCATAGGTTACAGGCCTTTTGAAGGAAAAAAGTTCTTGTTTCTGAAGCCCTTGATGTGGCATGTCCTAGCTATCATATGTCTAGAAAACAGAGGAAATCATGACAGTTTCCTTGTGTGGCACCCCACAAGAAACAATGAGAAATAGTAAAGCAACACAAGAAAGTGTTTCATGCTGTGTTTGGATTCCTTCTCTTACTTTCACATTTCTGCTGCTCTGACTGCTGTAAGTTTCCACCATGACTCTGATCCCACTCTCGTCCTAGAGGTGCAACCATGAACCAGGGCAACTGGAATAGGTCCTGGACAAGCGCCAGTTTGAAATTAACAATAATTAAAACAATCCCAAAATGTTCCTGCCCCAGAGATGTTACAACCTGAAGAATAAGGTACTTGCTATGTTCTTTTTCAATGAGCTGCTAGCTTAAGATACTCTATCATTGTGCCAATGTGATTTTCCATGGAGCTACAGTGCAGGCTTTCTGTTTTACTAGAGAAAGTGTTAAGTGTAACCATATGCCAAGCATGAAATAGGAGCTAATAATAGACACACAAAGACAAGGGAGTAGAGTTAAACAATAACCTGATACCTGCTGGGATGGTCAGTCATGTTCTAAGCACTGTTCTGTATGATAATTAATCTTTAGGCAGCTCTGGTAAAGTCCTGATTTAAATCCAAAGGCGAACAAGCTAAGCAAAGAATCTGTAAGAACTCCACATAGCGCTGGATTAAGGCAGACAAAGAAAAATCACATATATAAAGGCTGGGACAAACAGTGAATTACAGTTAGTGGAGTCTGCTCTATCAGAGACTGTGTGGCTGTAATGTCTTCCGAGCCTGGAGGAGCACAGCTAGCACTGACAGCAGGGTCACGGGGCGCTGGAGTTTATAAGATAATGAAACATGCATTAAGTGAGCACACAAGGAAGCCGTGGAAAAGGCTGGTTAACAAGAAAGACCACGAGCTGGGACAAAATCATACTTAGAGAATATTTTTGAGAAGCCTGTTCAGACTCTGCCAGGTATGCTGGGGGATGCACATCAGCACTGATTTGGAGGGACACGGTCTTAAGTGCTGTGGGAGCAGCCTAACCAGTTTGTAGTAGCACTTAAACCCTGACATTCATGTAAGTGGGGGCAGAAGCTGGGGTAAAGACTGCACCTAGGGAGCAGCATGGATTTCCTGGTCATTCCCTATTCATCCGGTTGCTAGTTTTTGTGTCAGGACCCTGGGTTAGGATGAGGACGAGGTGGAGGAATTTATTTTTTCACCAATCTGTGTTCCAAAAAACCTTCTGAACAAAACCCAGTGTCTGTTTTGGGTAGTGGCATGTCATGAGTATAGAAAGCTTGGGTTAATTGCCATGAGATGGAAAAGAAAATCTGAGGAAGTGATCAGTGCTGTTTCTTGGTGCAATGCTATGTGCTGAGAGCTCACCACAGCATGCTGCCATCCTCTAGCCTTCCCGTTTGCTCCTGCTGTCAAACCCTGTTAACCTAGAGGTGTCTTACTTCCCTGCCACTGCTCCTACAGTTCCCTGAAAAAGAGACTGGAGAGCCCAAATTTGTTTCCTATCTCATCCTTCCCCTTCTATCTCTTTTGGTGACACTGGTGCTGCCTGCTTGTCCTCTGGATGCTGGAAATCAGTATTAGTGCCATTTTTACTGTGTATATTTTCGCAGTTTGCTGTTTTAAAAATGTTAGACTACACAACGCTTTTTTAATTAGCTGACAGAGGAAATGAAGCAAAAGAAAAGTATTCAGTTAGGGACAACCCTCCAATACTTGTATTTTTTTCTTACAAAAAGTGAAAAAGAGAAAGAAAACAAGTTGTCCTGTGAGTATTACAGCTCATGGAGCCTGTTCCTGCAGATTTGTATCCTGTTTCCTTCCCTCGCTCCCACCACAATAGTTCTGTCTCCCTCTGTAAACCCTCTGACATCTGTCAGGCAAGAAATAACACATACCCGGGCTAATCTGGAGCCATGCATATGCAGATTGGGCAGCTGGCTACTACCAACCCACATAACATATCACATCCGAGTTCTTCCTGCCCTCTTTTCAATGGGGTTTTCATGCTGGGTCTCTCTCCACTTCCCAGCTGCAGATTTAGAAAAAATGCAGTTAATTGTTTCTAAGACTTCTGCTCCTCTTTCAAATTTGGGTTAAATTGCCCAACAGACTAAAAAGTTATTAAGACTGACTGGCAGAGAAGTGGAGAACCAGGAGGACAGAAGCCTCATTTCCTTAGCAAACTAGCCTGAAATACTTCACTTAAATTATCCTCTAAGGCTAATACAGTATTTTGCTTTACTCTTCTGTGGCACAAGCAAAAGATGTGAAAGGCTGAATCCAAATTCAGCTGCAGAAGATGGCATCTGTGCCTCTTTACCCCAGGGTGTACTCACTACATTAACCTTCTGGGAGGTAAGAGGTGCAATACTTTCCTCTGTACTTGGAACTGAGCCTCAGCCTCCCCAGGGAATATCAGTTGTCTTAGGTAGGGATTCCCCCTGGTCCACTGTGTTGGTGTTTTCACCCCAAACTGGCTGAGGTGACATTGAGTGAGGCAAGAACTGATTCTTGAGTGATGATCCCTGTCACCAGACCAAAGAAGCATAATCAGCATTGGTATTTGTTTCAGTATTTAATAAAAAAGGTGGTCAGCACTGGCAGGGGAGTCTAGTTCACATGGAAGCACCTGGATTCTCTTTCCTCAATTGCCTGTTGTGTAGTTGAAGTAGGATCCTAACTTGGTGCCTGACCGTTCAAGTTCTTCTGGCTTTTAACACTGAAACCCAGAGCACAGTTCTTGTATATCTAGCTATTTCTTATAGCTTGGTGGCCAAGCCAACCATGGAGCTAGAAGTCTGCGATTCTTTCTTGTTATGCCTTAATGAAGATCAAAGTACAAGGCATTTAGCTGAAGACTTCTCCAAGAAGTGTCTAGAGAACACATGCAACACAGGTTTTCTTCAGACTCTAACATCTGAATTCCAGCAAACTTTTCCCAGGGAGAACAGCAGGTACATTTTTTACCCCGAAAGAATTGTCTCTGACAAATATCACGTACTTGCCTAAAAGCTTACATCACTAAACTTCTTTTTAAGACACTAGAATTATTTGACATATGAAACATATTTTTCACTAGCCTTCTTTTCAGAAATGATTTGCCAGTTGCAACTGAAGCCTATTAAAAATATATCATCTCTCCAGTGTGGAAAGTTTCAGCCATATTAAGTTTAGCACATAAAGGTGGCTGTTCTGTGTGTTACACTTCTGTATTCTGCTGGTAGGCTCATTTGGGTAACTTTACTAAACTGAAAAATATGTCAGTGTTATACATAAGCTTATTAACTTTACCCTTTAAAAGTATTTGAGCGTCCACTTGCAACTTCTTTTTCCTATCCCAAAAAAGTAAAAGGCAAAGAAATTGTGGGGGGAGAATAAAGGGGAATCCCAGCTACACTGGAAAGCTGGAGAGGCTTTGACATGGAGGTTTCATTATCACTTCCACTCCCTCCCTGTAGGGATTCATTAAAATGTCAACCGTGTGAAGGTATACCGGTAAATATATAAATAATACATAATAATTCCATTTGCAGATTCCACTCGGGAATACTAGCCCCAAACCATGTTAGTCTTGCTTATACTAGAAAAATCGTAAGTAGTATTCTGTTCTGGTGTGGCTCCACTTGTAGCAACTATGTTGGTGCTGCAATACAAAGTGGGCACAGAGCTTTTACTTCAGGATCATTGCACCCAGCTAACATATGTATGTGATCCCCACTGACTCTGTTGCTTTCTGCATCACAAGTTTAAAAGTTGTGGTCTTAAAATAACACCAGCTTGACTTGATGTAATGTCTCCAGCCAGCTGTCCCTTGGTGTTTGGACTGGATGATAATGTCTCACGTAAGATCTTCCCACAGCCAAGTACAAGGAACTGTACATTATTAAGAAAGTACAGTTATAAGTTTGTACAGGACACCTTAGCTGTGGTGTTGCTCAAAATCTCTGTGACTAACTTTAACCAGCTTTAGCAGCACATGGGTATTCATGTGCGCACCATGTATGTTCATTGTGATCCATGTATCATGAGCTGCTTTGCATATGGGTAAAGGTAAGAGAGCTCCTGCTGGTTACACAGAGAAATGTAGTCTGATAGACAGCTGTGCCTGCTCCCTTTTAGGGTACCAATGCTAGCCAGTGTGGACCAGACATTAACAACCTGGGCATGGCTACTTGGCAATCTGTGTTAAAGGGGTGGATGGGCTCAGCCTTTACTCATGGCAGCCTGTTGTCTACATGATAAAAACTCTCTTGCAAGTGGCACTTATGAGCACCCAAGCTAGCAATCTTAGAGATTAGGAGCTGAGTGAACATAGAGACTGGTTTACCCCCTTTGCCCTCCCAGTGGCCCTCAATGAATAGAGCTGAAGGCAAAATCTGTGGACAGGGCACTCTGGGAGGCTTTGCCTAACACAGTCTATATAAAACCCATGCTGCTGTGGGATTACACTCTCCAGGACTGTCAAGTCACTACTCACTACTTTGTAAAACCAGTAAGTTGCCTTTTAAAAGATGTTAAAGAATCTTAAGGAAAAAAAAATAAACACCACCATAATTACTATAAATGCGAGTTTTCCATTGGGTCATACATCTTCATTTAACTTAGTGATTTAGTGATTCCTAAAGGAAATGATTATAGTCCTTTGTTCTTAAACAAATAAGTTGTGTTCTTTATCCTCCAAAAAAGCTGATAATATGATAGGTGCAGCTCTAAGGAATAATTATACTAAATGGCCGTGGATATCTCAAAAGACAGAATACATCTATTATGCAGAATTCCCTACAGAAATCTTAGAAATCTTATATGCATTGATTGCTAGTTAGCATTAGAAAGACTTTTGCAAGTTGACTTTACCAAAGAAGCAACTATTTGCATTAGCAAACAGGCAACATCAGCTAGCTGATAAGAATACAGTGGAGTAATGCAATTAATATAGCTATGTCTGTTAATTAGTGTTTGCTGACTGTCAAAAGAAGATACTGTTAGGAGACAAACTTATTTTCCTGATTAAAGAGTAGGGCCCATCTTGCTGAATTGAACTGGACTCACTTTTGATCTAATTAAAGCTAGCAGAGTACTGTGTACTGGAAACTTGTGCCACTCTGACATACATTTGCATATTCATAAGTGAGATAGATTGATATTTTGTAATTATCATGGACCAATGAGAATAAAGCCTAATTAGTAAACATGCTCTCTTTATTAACTTTCAGGTCAGGCTTTTGTTGTACTATAAAGTAATACTGGAACAGGAAGTCCTTTTTAAGAAAAAGAGTTATGTCATATATAGTTCATTCCTTTCTCATTCAAGCTCCATCTACTTGTTACTCTACTATTACTCACAGCCATTTAGCTAATGACTGGGATGGGTCAAAGGAGATGTATAGGAGTGAAGAGGGAATATTAGGTCAAAGTAGGAGTGGAAAATGTTGGTAAATGCAGAACTCTTGGGCAGTTTAGCTATAGATAAGTTTATTACGGTGTGCTGCTCTTTGTTTTTTTTTATGATTTGAATTGGCTTCATTCAAGCAAATCTGCAGGTTTTGAATGTTTTCCTAGATCCTCAAATGACAGAAATGTGATTACATCAAGAATGTGCGATACAGGCTGGAATATGATCTGTACATGTGGGCTTTAAGAAGCTTGCACAGCTACACAAAGTGTAGAATTTGTTAGAGTTATATATAAATAATACTTTTATATTTAAATAGTAATTTTAAAGATCAGATTGTAGAAATAATCAGAGTCAGTTGGCAAAACGACTTAAAAAACAAAATATGTCTCTATGTAGGGCTTACTACATGTGGTTTGCAGAAATAAGTCATACTCTCACATTACTAACTTATGTCCTCATTATGATTAAGTAAAATTAATTCTATATGCCAGTGTTTACAAATTCACTGATTCTAGCCTTCATTTTTTCTCTATTTAAAAATACACACAGATGAGGCATTTAACTGGATATAACACATCAGAAAATGGCTCACAAACAAATATTATGCAGTATAAACTCCCATTAACTAATAATGTAGTTGGCATTGATTGAAAGTGATTAACTCTAGTGCTCTTTTTCATGTTGTTAGTTAAAATAAATACCAGTGTATAAGGGAAAAGTTGGCATCTTCTCATTTTGCAAATGGATTGAACAGATCTGACTTCTTCCTCATATTAAGTTAAACTAAAGGATTAGTAGGTGCATTAGGGAGACACAGGAATCCAGGTAAAGCAATAATAGTCAGTGAGGCAGTCTCACTCCATCATTCACCTTTCCTACTTAGAAGAGGTTAGTTACCTAATGATAAAATTTCATGGTCAATTTGGAATATGTAATTGAATCTGATTGTAAACCTACTGCTATTTCTCTCCTCTTCAGAGGTTAGCACAGCAGTATAATTCCTGACCCCTGTCCATGAGCATTTTCTTATATCTGGCACCAAATACTATTTTGGAGGAGATACCTCTTTTCTTTAGGCTCTAGTCAGCAGCTTGCTTCTGTGTGAGATCTGGCAAATGAGACACACAGATCCTATTCTCCAAATGTAAGTCATGGCAGGAGCCCAGGCCCCTTCCAATAACAGCTGCCCCCTCCCCCCCCCCCCCCCCCCCTCCCGGGAGTTTGGCAGTGGCTCTGCTGCTCCGTCATCACTCGGCTCTCTACAGGTGGCTGCTCATGAACCTTCCTGAACACAGAAGGATCTAAACAGTATTTTCCAGGTAGGTCTGCCCAGCTCAGTGACATGCTGTCTGTGCTCCTCGGCAGCATGCAGTCGTGTGCATGCTGCAGGTGTCACTACCTGCACTGTACCCACAGCATGCCACGTGGCTAGAAGTCCACCAGGTCTTCATAGTGAGAGCTGTATGTGGAGTCTAACTCCACTGAGCCCCTTCCCATCTTTCAGTTTCTTCCCTCCCCATTCACCTTCACAGCCACATGTGCCTCTCAATAAGACAAATATAGGGCTGCCACATTCCCAGAATTCCTGAGAGGGGGCAGTGATCTTCTTTGATTCTCTTTCCTCCAGAGTAGGATCCCAGCAGCGATGTTTGGGCAGGTGGTGCACCATGGTCTCTCCTGTGCTTCAACTTTCCAGCAGAGGAGCTTTCCAAAGTGCGCCCTCCTCCTTTCACCTTTTCCACCCCCTAGCTTCTCCTTTCTGACCCAGCTGCTGGGGTGTAAGGATCAGGCATGTACTGTAGATGTCCAGCCTCCCTTCTGCCTCCTGCTACTGCTGTCCCAGCAGAGCTGACACTTAATGAAGTCCCACTTCTGGGACTTTGGCTCTACCTACTCCCTCACTGGCTTTTCTCAAAGAAAAAGGCAAAACAGTTATACTGAGAAGGATGAAAAAAAGGCCTAGATATTGTCTGCAATCAGCGGTAATTTACTATGACAGGACCATGAAAGCAGAAAATGAGAATGCTCCAGGAAAAAATAATGCAGTAGCTTATGATGGACTGTAAGTGATGAAGTTACGGCAAAAAGTGGAGAGATTACTCTATCCGCATAATGGCACAGTCTCAAAGGCTAGAAGGAGGATGCCTTACCCTCTGGAAAAGCATAGAGTTGGATAGAGATAGGGTAAGACCAAATCTCATGAGGCTAAGAACAGAGTTCATGGGGATTTCCTGCATCTGGACACAGTCCTCTAAGCAGAAACTTGCCTGGAAATTTATCTTAATCTGGACTCAAAGAAAGCAGCCTCCTCTTGGGAGGAGTGCAGTTTTGTATGTTTATGTCAAACCTTGCATAAAGCAAAGAGGAAGAACATCTCACTTGTGGATGATGATAGGCTCTAGGCATGAACAAGGCATCCGATCTTTCAGCTTGGGCAATATTGAAGCACTTGTGAGAAACATAAAGGTGAAAAATGGCAGAGACTGTGGTTTCTAGTGTTAGGTGATATCTCAACTGAGATTTTCAGAGATGTAAGCTTAAGTGTCCTTTAAATGCCTACATCCTTTTCTGTGGCTAGCAGTTGGGTTTTAAAGCAATTTATTTAAAAGTCTTTCTTTTATTAGCAAGCCCTACATCTTCCAGGCACTGATTTGAAAAATCGCAGTTTGAAGCCTAACCCATTTACTATAGCCACCATTCTTTCAAAATGTCTTAGGTGTTCAGATGAATGACTGAGTGTTAAAGCTAGATAAATTCAGATTAGTGAAGAATTATAATTATCTGATATCAAAAGCATCTGACCACTGGAAGAACTTAAGAACTGCTTTTAATGCGCCATCTCAAGTAGCTTTTGATTCAAGATTAGATTTTCAGAAAGGGAAATACTCCAGTTCA
This sequence comes from Amazona ochrocephala, assembly GCA_039720435.1. Taxonomy (NCBI): domain Eukaryota; kingdom Metazoa; phylum Chordata; class Aves; order Psittaciformes; family Psittacidae; genus Amazona; species Amazona ochrocephala. The sequence goes on from CM077878.1 coordinate 58,378,424, forward strand.
AACAAGTATTAAATACAAGAAATCGGTATTGTCTGTACTCTTGCTATATCACAGCTCAGATTAGTTGCCCACTGTGGTCTCCCCTGAAATCTGAAAGTTAATCACTAACTTAACATAGCCTTGAATTGAAGCATTAATCTCTATTAGCTAAACAAAAAAGCGAATAAGAAATATTTTCATAGGCTTTTAGGTATTATAATCATCTGTGTGAGATTATTAAGAAAGAAGGATATTCTCCTGCTGGATAATTGTGGCCTTAACAGCCCCAGCCTGGCTTGGAACAAGTGAATGCACAGTGGATAGAGGTCAGCTGCCTGGCACTGGCAGATAGAAGAGAGCACAGAGGAGAAGGTAGCAAGTGAAAATAAAGGGATGACAAAGATGTTCTGTCAGGTCATCTTTCCTGCTTTGAATGCTAAATAACTTAGGAACTGGAGAGGAGGTGGCAGCTCCCACAGCTTCCCAATCCTTGTTGTAATGGCTCATTTTCACTGGAGGAGAAAATGATTTTGTTCCTCCTCCTCAGAAATATTTAGGCTCCTAATGCCTCTTGAGCACACATTTCTCATTCATTTTGAATAGAAAAAATCAAATTTAAAAAAAAAAAGAACACACACACAAAAAACAACACACAAAAAAAAAAATCTCTGTTTCCAAACTCTCCTGGGCACAATGACAATGGTGGAATTAAGTCTCTGGGCATACATGGAAGTATTGCGACCCAAGAGTGCTGAGTAGGAAACAAGAAGTGGGACTGCACAGAGATGTTAACACATCTGAAAATCATGTGCTTAGACTTCAGAGACATTAGAGAGTGCCCAGTAATCCTACATTCTACAGCAATTATGGGAGTCTTTTTCTGTGACTTCATGAAAACAAAACCTCAGTGATACTCTTTTTCTTATGTGACTTCATCCATCCCCTCACTGACAGCAGAGACCTACAGTGGAAAATGAAACTTTTTCAACATCTTCTCCAATATATGCCTGAGTATTCAGATACCAACATAGAGTTGGTATAAACAAAACATGCAGATAAAACATACAGTTTTATCTGTAACAAAATTCCAATTTTTTCAAAGATCTACAGTCATGTTATTTTCATTGGGGCAGTTCTACTGCATCTTTTACACTGAGTTGCCAGATCTCTGACTGCTTTCAAAGTTCTTCTTTTGAATTGTGGCTTCTGATCCTACTTACCTCATCAAAAGAAAAATGAAGGGCATTAGGTACGTTTCTACTGTGCAACACTATTCATCTTTCATGAAAAGACAAAGCAAAATGGCTGCCTTGCATGCAGCGATTTGCACTCTGAATTATTCAAATGCTTTTTCTTTCTCGTCTCATGGTTAGATGGTCCCTGAATCAACTCAAACAATTCAAAGCAGGTAATAAATTGATATAATTTCCCATCAGCCTTGCAGAAAGTCTCATTCAAAACAGCTCCAAGTTTGCCAGTCCATCACACTATGAAGACTTCCACGGTGGTGTGTGTGATGCCATTGGGTTACTGAACTCTTGTACTGGGGCTTCTTGCACTTCTGTGCTAGAGTCACTACTTTCTTGTGCAAAGGTGTTTCAGATAATGCCTCAGTCAGCAAGATGTTCTTCAGAGTGGCAATAATCCTCCTTACCGCACATCTTCATCATTCTTGTGGGTGTAATAGTTATTTATGCAAGAGTTTTGACATCCCCATGCTGTTGTTGTACGCCATAATTCTGTCATAACCTAATTACCGTACTTTGTGGGTTTTGATAATGATTTAAGTATGAATAGAATAATGGTAAGTACAGGATGCTTTAGTTTGCTCTTGCCATACTATAGAATATTCCAAGTATGTGTGTGTAAGGTGTAGTATGTATAATCATCTTGCCTTTTTTCCAAAGCTTGCCAAAAAGCAGGTGCAAAAATCAAATAGGGACAGGTGGAAATTTCCATGCCTACCAAGCACTCATCACCTGCTTATGGATCAGAGGTTCTTGGGAAGGACAGCCAGCTGCCTAGCCTGCTGGAGATGAATCCAGGTACCAGAGAGTTAAAACACTTGCTCATTGGTTTTCTCAGCTCCTGTTTTAATTTGCTCTCTTCTTTTTTTTTTTGGACAGCTCTGTGAAGGCAGTCTGGTTCGCTGCTTCGCCATACTAATGAGACTCATCCATCTGCCTCTGTCATTGCCAGGCTCTCTTTTCTGCTGGAAGTCAGAGATGAACGCTCAGGACAGGTCCTTTCTAGGCTGCAGTACTTAATCATTTCTAAACACGCTAGATGGCCTCAGGCAGTGAAGGCAACAAGCATTTAACCCAGGCTTGGCAGCTCAGGCTTCCACATAGTCTGGCTCTAAGCCTTGATAATGAAAAGTAGCTGTGCTTTTACTCTCCATTTAACCAGATGCTCTTTGCTTCTTGGGGCGAAAGGTTAAATAGATATAAGAACCCATTCTAGTTTTGAAGCCTTTTATTAGCAGCCCTTATAGAAGTGGAGTAGAGCATTCTGCTCCCCTGACTATGTCTCTCGGGATCCTGTATTTAGGACTGTGTCCGCTAACTAGAGGAATGTAACCTCCTCACCCAAAGCTCATTTCTTGTTCAAGTAACAACAAATAGAGCCTAAAGCCCACTTTTCCACTTAATTATTTAATGTTCTATTTTTATAGTAAGAATGAATGAAGGAGACATTATCAGTTTTGTTTAATGGTGGCAACACCTTATATTAACAGTGCAGATAAAGCATTTTTTCCACTGTGACTGGGACAACTGATTTATTTTTCCACTCCATCTACTGCTCCATATGTCTCTGGAATCTGCCTTTTTCCCAGAGCTCATGTTAGTATAAAGCAATTGTCTGGGATGTGTAAGAATTAAGTATCCCATCATTCAGGCTAGACATGCAATTAGAAGACTTGCACTAATTTCCACTGCTGAGACCCTGTCACTTTAATTTATCCTTACTTTCCTGCATTTAGGTCTTCTCTGGTTTGAGGCCAAGGGTTTTATATAGTTTGAGGCAGTGGTTCTGTAATGCCAGAGGTGGGGGGGAGGAGGAGCTGGTGGATGTGGGTGGGAGGGGGAGAAAAGCAGCCGGGGGGGAAGTGTTAAGGGCAGGGGAAGAATAAGAACTGGCTGAAAGGAACAAAATCGACACATACACACTTTAAAGATCTAAAGCATGTGCCAAATAATAATGTGTGGGGTGACTGCGAGGGAAAGCAAAGCTTTCAGAGAGGAAGTCTTTATTTAACTGCTGCTCTGGACATGTGTCTCACCCCAGATTATTTTCTTTTTTAAGTAGATGTTTAGCATTGAATCTTGGTGCCAGGGTTGAGTTTGAATGGCTTGGCTGCGAGCAATACCAAATCTGTCCTCTGCTCTGCTCCAGGTTTCCCAGGAAAGAGCCAGGGATGCAGGAACATGGTTTAGTGGGAGGTGTCCCTGCCCATGGCAGGGGGGTTGGAACTTGATGATCTTGAGGTCCTTTGCAACCCTTACTATTCTATGATTCTATGATTCTATGATTCTGATCAGGTACCATCTCCCTGCTCTCACTGGCTCCCGCGCTGCACAGGAGCAGGAACCCTCAAAATAGCAGAAATATGTCAGTGCATCAAGCTCCTGTATAAAAGTCCAGGGCAACCTCATACAAGAAATGCCAGAGAATATGGAACTCTGCATTAGGTATACCTATTACTAATGAAGTGTTGCAGAAGACTATATAGTGCTGATAAACTATTGCTCTAACTTAGGCCAGACGCTGCCTATAATTACCATCCATTTGGATCTTCTTTTCCAACAGGTACAAGGCAAATGTAGCATCTTAGTAGACAGAAAGAAGGTTGCTCTGATGGACTTAAAATTACAGTTTCAAAATGTTTAATTTCTATCTGATTATAACTTGCATTCACTGAAAGGTTGTGGAGATCTGAAATTTAAAAGGGAGACTATAAGCCATGGATGTTGCTTGGCATGGGCGACTTTAATGTGTCAGAGTGGGGATTTCACCATAATCTCCATGCCAGGTTTCTGTGCAGAGGTTCTAACTCAGCATCTTCTCTGATAGCACTTTGCAACCATATTTGATAAGGCCTCAAATACTGTTGGAAAGAAGCTAATACCGTACTCCACTGGTTCACACATTAAGCTGCTAGTGATTTAGACATTTGGTTTCAGATCGAATGGAGGCCACATCTGTGGGAGAGTAACCAAAGTTCCCATCCATGACATTAGAATGCATTAAGGCTTCAGTCCTGTAGGACAACTGCATTTGTGAGTGTTCACTTTTGTGGCCCGCTTGCAAATCTGAAGCTGAAAGTCTGATGCAAGGACAAAATTGAGCATGCCAGTGTAAAGGCTCAGGTGAAACCTGGGTGTGATGTAGATATTGGATCTTGGATATGTATTGTAGATGCTATAAATTTAGCTCAATTTCCTCAAAGGTATTTGGTGAAATGGAAGGAGAATGGAGCACCTAAGTGCCTATGAAACTCTGAGAGTTTGTGAGGGAGATTTAGCAGTGTGGAGATAGACAGTCAAATTGTTCATAGCTAGTATAGTTTTAAGCATTTTTAAACGTTAAGGAAAAATTAGATTGTATTACCTATGTGCATATCAGCTGTAGTTGAACTTTACGTTATTAATTGGGTTTATACACTTGTATCCGAAGATCAGCCAAGCACAAGACACTGCTGTACTGAGCACTGTACAAACACAGCAACAGTTTCTGGCTTGAGAATTTCATCCCTATGGACAAAATAGGGTAAGGAGAGTGGAACTGAAAGGATGATGTAATCAGAGTGAATGTAACGATGACTTGAAAACATTGTATGAACATTAAAATCTGGTGATTTGCTATCTTAGCCCTTGCACTTGGATGCAACCAGGGCAACCTAGATTACCCACTGTACATGCGTGGCTAATTTCTAGTAACTGGCTGTGTTTGGTGGGAACAGAGAGGAAAGGGATGAAGAGCAATTCAAAGGATGCTAAGGTCAAGAAGCTCTAAAGAAGGGAGAAGATGGGTGTCAAAGTGAACAGGCAATTTCTAGTATCTTCCTGAACCCTGTCCTCTTCAATGTTTGCTACCCCTCTCATACTTGTCCCCTCTTCTAACTTTTACATTCTTAAGTCTTGTGTGGTCTCTGCACTTTGTGTTGCAGGGCCCACCTTCATCTTCCCCTGCGAAAGGCACTGGTGACTGTTCTCAAAACAGAAGTCTTTAGCCAGTTTGCACTCACCACATAGTGATTTAGACTGTGTTTTGTTGGATAGCTTGTGTGAGTGAATATGTCGAACACCATGAAGATCTTAATGAAGTCAGACTTGTGCTTTGATGGGTTGTAAGTAATGGCAAGTCCTCTTCCCTTTCTGTCCTCCTGCGGTGACTGTCATTTAAAGCAGCTAAGTTGATCCCATCTGTCATACCAGAGATCAGCAGGGGAGTGCAATTCTAATGCAGCCAAATCGTCTCTTATAGAGACCATTTTTGTGAAAACTCAGTGAAAATAAGCCTCAGGTGAGGTAGAATTGCAAGATCTTACTCTCAAGGCACCTTCACAAAATATTTAAGGAAAATGTGAACTTAATTCATAGTCTGCTCTCCTGCATGTTCCATACTTGCTGCTTATGTTTACAAGAGCAAGATGAGAATGGCTTCAGACACAAATAAGCAGTATTAGCCGGGCAATTCTTCAGAAGTACACTTATTCTCTTCCAAATGCATTTGCATAATAATAACAAAAGAAAGCTACATAAGGTAAACTACATATCAGCAGAATTGTTTCTAAAAATGAATGCTTTTCAAGGTTTTCCAAGAGGCAGTGGGAGCTCTTTGAAATCAATGAGGTAATTAAAAGTGGTGGGAAAACAGAATAAGGAAAAAGAAGAAAAGAATGTTTGAAAGCTATTAAATGCCCACTCGCCCAGTGATTACAGCGTTTACCCGGAGCTTGGGTGACCCTGGTTTGCATCCCTACACTGTTTCAGTTTCCCTATGGAAATTCTGGACAAGAAAATTCTTTTCTGTGCCTCATCTCACCTGTAAAGCAAGAATTACAATATTAGCCTGATTCTGGGAGGTGTAATCAAGGCTGTAGAGGAGTGCAGAACAAGTTCGCCAGTGGTTCTGCAGTAAATGAAGCAACAATTCCCCTTCGTTACTATAGCAGTTGGTACTATGTAGTAACAGCTAAATAGTTCCCATCTCGGGTGACAAACTCTGCAGGACCTAGCAAGGAAAGAAGGACTTGGGAAAGTTTGTTCCAGGGACCATGGCAATGCTCAGTGGTTCTTTGTCATGAAAGCATGTATATAATAAGGACCTCTATGCCCAGATATTACGGTGATAGAGACCTTTAAAAATTCCCAACATTAAAAAGATACTCTTCAAACTTTCCAGATACCAAAACCAAATAAAAATAAAGCACTTTGTATTCTCCCCGAGTTCCATGTATAATGCATAATGCTTTGAAGGTGTTATGAGAGTTGCAGCACACATTTAATTTTTGGCAATGTAACATTAAACGTGGATTTTCTCTCTAATAATTCCATGATAAGCTGTCTCACACTGCAGGTAAGAATATAATAATATAATGGAGGAAATTAGCAAAATTACCTGTGTCTTCCTGGTCCTGGCCCTAAAATCAATAGCACTGTTGGCATCTGGAGGCTGCACCTGTCATGAATTATGGCCCCTATTTTTACAAGAAGGATAAAACTGATGTTTCAGTGCCATTCATCATATATAATAAACTCTCTGTCTTTAGTACGAATGCATTTATATGCTGGTACCAGAACTGAGTACAGAAAATACAGGCAGTCAGCTGTATATGTTGAATACACTTTTTGTAATACTTTCTGTTGCTAACAAAATAAGTCACTAGGTCTGTTTTCCAAGGGTAGTTTGACAGAGTTGAAATCGCAAGCTCTGTGTCATGGAAGAGCACAATACTCTCTTTGCCCTTTAAATCTCATCACAATGCTATAGCTTCGCCTATTGTATAGGCTCTGAATTGCGTGACCAAAAACATGGACCCAGGGTTCATGTTAGCCCAAAATATTTAGTCATACAACCAAACACATTCTGCTCACAAGGCTGTCAAGATGTCTGAGTGAGATAAATGTCTTATTTTCTTATGGTTTCTTATGAATAATAGTGCTTGTGAGCAGCAGGGCATGGGAGGCAGCAGGGCCCAATGGGTTGTATTTGATTTTGGTGCTCTTTCATCAGCCCACATCGCTTGCTGGAGCTCATTTTCTTCCCAGCATTTTCACTCACCATCTCTCTACCTCTTGACACCCTTTCCTACAAGTAGGTAAAGAAAGTTCAAGCAATGTTCCCAGCTAGCTGCTGGGACTAAGCCCCCTCCCTCTTCAAGCTTCATCTTACTTAATGAAGGACAGTAAGTGTGCCCTGTGGTTTTTTCTCAGTGGGAGACTCCTATGCCCCAGGGATGGGTCCTTCCAGAGTGGACGAACATCACATTTCTGGCAAGGACCCTCCTCCTTCTTCCCACATTTCTGGCCATGAGAGCCCTGAGAGAAAGAGTGAAGTGAGGCTAGAACCCAGGTTTCCACAGGGCCTCACACTGCACCACTCTGACAGATGCTGCACATGCTCTGCTTTTATACTTGCTGGTACTGAACACTGAGAAAAATGGGGATTTTTTTTAAATTTTATTATTTTTTTATTTACTGATGGCACCATCTCAAATGCTTAATCAATATATGTGAGATGGAAAGAATGGATCTGGTATTTTGCCAGGGAGATACAAGGTTTAGAAAGAAAGCTGATGTCCTAGCAGGAAAAGTTACTCTGGATAAGTTGCAGGTTTGCAGGTTTAATCATCAGGTTTCATATAATTAAACATCACAGAAATGTATTTTCAGATTACAGCAGTGTTGGCTCTACCCTTCAGTTATAACTGTCAGTAATCAGTAATGCCATTAATTCTTTTTAATACTCTTAGTAACTTCTGTACCAGCAATAGGCAATAATGTAAATGCTGAAGTGGAGGCTTTTAAAACCAGAATAAGGCTGTGACAAAATGAATCAGCTTCTCAGTTTATCTAGTTCCTCTGAAATCAAGGGAGTTATGCTAACTTACACTATACAAGAAGTGAAGTCATTTCAAGCATTGTATGATTTAATAGTAACTCTGCCAAACTTGATTATACTTTCATAGGAGTAATAGAAAATAATAACACTATGGAAGGGGAAGGTGGTTTTTTTTAGCCTTGTGCATATATATTCATTTCATGGAATCACTGAGACTGTGGAAGTAGCTACTTAAACGTTGCTTTAATGATTTAGGGGTGTCAAATTTTTAAGAAAAAAGCTTGGATTTCTGTAGGAATCTTTCTACAAACAGTAATGCTGAGTAATATTGTCTAATTTTGTCTCCCTCTTCCTGTAATATGGTCTGCCTTAAAAAAAGAAATAAAGAAATGAGGAAGCAGGAGAGCAGCAGTATATTTACTCATAAGAATTATCTCCTTGTCAGGGACTTTGCAGCAAACGTGAAGCTTAGATCTTGCATTAATTAGGACAGAAACAGCATACAGGCACACTGGCCAAATGTTAGTGAGACTTTTCTAACTATTTTTTATCATTGCTTGTAGAAAGGCTTTTTTTCCATTGTTGTTTTAGCCTTTCCTCTGTTATTATGAAGGACAATATATATCATTTTTACTGCAAAGTGCCAGGCAAGCCACGATATTCAAATGAACAAACCTGGATGCTTTACAACTTTTGCCCTCTTGAAATCAGATCTGAAAAATATGGGACCTAAATATCAATACTGTAAGATTTTATTTTTATATCAGGCATAAATCTTAACAACCCATACTTAACAATGAGCTCAGATTTTAACTTAATCTTTGGCAGGCTGAGAATTAAACCAGCGCACACTCCACTTTGTCTTCTCTCCCAGGCAGCAACTTGAAAAAGGCGCTCTCTGCGCCAGTCAGCTTAAAGGTTTTATAGTTTGTGAAAGGCAGATACAGTACTGCCTAGGTGGGCCACAGGCTCCTCCTGGAAGACAAAGAGTTGAGTCTTGCACTCCCAAGCTCTCTTCTGCTTAAATAAAGTTGCTAGTTGCCTAATGAATGTTAGCTGTAATACTCCCTGTGGTCAGTGGGGCTGTTGTTTAATGAATTGCTTAATGTGCTTGATTACTGTTACTATGTGGAATGAGGGAAATAGCCAGGGAGATTTGAAAGACCCACTAGAGAATACGATGAAAATGAATTGGATCAGTAAGAAGTTTTTTGCTCATCTCTGAACAACGCATTATGTGCTGCATTGTTGGAGTTGGGGATAATGTAATTTTGTGGCTTGTTGTTGTTCTTTTTATAATTCAGAAATATAAATCTCAGTTGACATCGGGTTTTAGGCCTGGCCTTCCTGGAGTTATAAATGTTCCCCTGACTCCAGTCCTGGTTACTCACATGGACAGATAAATTAATTAGGAAAACTTTTATGCCAATTACTTTATGCCCTTGGCTTTCATATGTTTCTGAAGAGCAGCAGCTAATTAAAGATATGATTCATAATTACTGGTCGATCGAGTAGTTGAGTAATGGAATCAGGAGCTGTTCCAAAAAAATTATCCATCACATCATTACTAATTGTTACATAATACATAAGGACATAGAATTCAAATAAAAAAATACTCACATTTGAAAGCTTCATTCAATTAGTGGGTTTGAGATATTTTTTATAACAATTATAAACACTGAGATAGTTCTCACATTTTTAAAGATCACACAGGTTTTATAAATATTTATAATTAAATAAGAGTACAATTTCCAGTGAGTAAAGGACTTAGGGGCCTCACTGGAGAAGTGGTTTAGTAGTATATTGAATTTATGGAAGCTGGAAATCAAATCTGTAGGTCAAATTAGGGCTCAAGTGAAATGAATATGATGGTGTCTTCCTAGACCTGTTTGCACAAGCCACGTAACTGCTGTAATTTGGCAAGTATTGCAGGCTAATTTCTAGTGAATAGAAGAGCTGTTGCAAGTTAGAACTTGGCACTGAACGATGCACAGAAATTTGCGCAGAATTTGTCAACACTCATTTTTCACAGTCAGCATTTGCTGTCCCAGCAAGAAGATCGTAATAGAGATCACAGCCTGGTAAAACTGGTAAAATGGTGGAGGAATAAAATGAAATAAAATAAAATAAAGTATAAAATAAAATAAAATAAAATAAAATAAAATAAAATAAAATAAATAAAATAAAATAAAATAATAATAAAATAAAATCCTCCAGCATTTCCTTGTGAATTTTGCAGATGTTCTGTGTTATCACAGTTTATGAGCAGTCATGTCACTTCTTCAATAAAAGATGTCTGGAAAACTCGAGTGTGGGTTCATGCAGTAATTCAGATACCCCACTGGTGAGCCTGGGAAAGCTCTGGGTTCAGTCTCCCACTGGTTCCTTACAGCCTAAAGCAATCACGTGATAAAGTGCTGTGTAAATATCGGTATCTGCTAAGCCTTGAGAGTACTTGCTAAACCTTATTAAGCAGGGCCATCCATATTTGCAACGTGAGCCTTCACAAAGCCTGTGAAGATGCCCCAGCCAGCAGTTCAAAAGTTATCAAGACAGCACCTCAAGTACCCAGAAAAACTTTAGATGCCTCAATATTTATTTGAACTCCCTGGAGGACCTCACCCTGCATATTCTTCATCTCCTTCATTTATTTAACTTAGATCTACAGTATTAGCTTTTTCACCTACTCCGCAATGGTTTTTTTGCTATACTTGATTGGGTTTATATGATTAACTGAACCTACCACTCATTAGACATATGGCATATGGTTTGGAGGAGGATTAATAAATGTTTTGCCGTATCCAAATGAAAGATAGAAAATGCATGAAAACAAACTTCCACTTCTGCTTGCAGCTTTAAATGGCATTTTAGCTGCCATCCATCTGCAGGTACCATGTGCTGCTTTCCTGAATGTCATCAGGGAACAAAGGAGAATTCAATTAGATGTTTTTATATTCTAACAGACTTGGATTGCTATAGATACCTACAGCAGCATGTAGGAGAACCCAACTGATGGGTGGGTAAGAACATTCAGCAGGAAAATGTCCCGAAGACCTCAAAGTCCAGAGGGACAAAGCGGACACAAGACAGAAAGAAGGGGAGAGGGACCAGTGGAGAGCATTTGGCCCCTTCTGAGAGTCAACACGGAGGTCAAGTCCCCTGAAGTCCCTATGAGTGCAAGGCTCTCCCACAAACCTTCCTCTTCTCACCTTGTAAAGGAATTCAAGGGGAAACAGATTCTTTTGTGTTTGTTCATGGTTTTGGCTTTGGGTTGTTGGTGTTTTTTTGGTGGTTTTTTTTTTTTTTTTTTTTTGAAGAATCCCTTTTCTAATTGTGCTACATCTTTTAAAGCCATGTTTTTGTGTTTCAGGAGTTGAAGTGAGCAGGAAGGGTTTTTCACCTGCACCAGGTCAGCTAAACACATGGGAGAGAGAAGAATGCAAAGTGATGCATAGAAGACTGCAGAGGTGTTAAGGATTGCAGCTGTAGAACTGAAGGCTTTTAAAACTTCAAAGTTAACATCCTAGGGAATAATAAAGTGCAAAAACAAGTAATATACAATCATGATATTATATTAGATGGGAAATCAATACTGAACCTGGTAGCTTTATTACAGTGTGTTTCTGTTGTGATGGTTAGTCAGAAAAAGCTTTTTGGGATAAATGGTGACAGCCTGTGACCCATCAACGTCCTTATCAAACACATGCTTCTGCCTGGCAGAGGTGCAGATGCTCCTCACCTGCAACAGCACCACACTGTGAAAGGGCTGTCTGCAAACCAAATGAAGACAGAAATTCACAGGTAAAGAAAAATCCCAACCCCAACACAATGTAACCTTAATTCACAAAATCCATAAGGAAAAAAAAAAAAAAAAAGAAGGCACTTTGAACTGAATTAAAGCTAATGTCTCTGCAGAAGTTTTATTTTTAAACATTTAAGCTGCTATGCTGCTGGTTTATGAAATGTTATAAATGTATTTGCATAAATGGAGCAGGGTGAGGAAAGATATTCGAGTTTGATACGGTTAGGGGGTTTTATGGAAGTTTAATTTCTTCTCATTTTAACACTAGAATTAAATGATTCAGTTGTCTGGACGTGTGTCTGGAACTAGAAACCCTGTGGACGTATGTCAGAAACCCTCAAGATGTAGCAGGGCACAAGAGCCCTTCAGTCAATGCTGAGTATCTTTGGGGGAAAGTCCTCTACATTTTTATTTCAGTTTTAATCATTTTTGCATAAGAGGAAGCATATGGTTTATTTTAAGACACTGTAGTCCATAGCCTAAAACAATTTTGGTCTGGATTACTCAGTGTGTATGTGTTACTCTCTGACTTAAAAGGGAAATAAAGGTTATTTTCACACTATATCTTTACTTACTGTACAAATTACTTTAAAGCAACTGAAAAGGAGCAGTTTTGAATTAATGGATGAAAAATTACATTGAATTATTCTCATTATGAATATAGCCTTATAGCTTTTGGAGATTCTCATATTTTGGGTAAAATACCAGCGATAAATGTTACCATGTAACAAATTTCCCTATATCTTATATATTTTATATAAATACATGAAAATACAGGCTTACACTACAAAAAGCAAAACCCCTTCAGCCATGTTTAGTGCTTGAAAAGTCACATAACCAAGACTAATTAATCTCCTGTGGTTTATCAGATCAAATCAGTAGGCGACGGATTTTTCATAAATATTTGGGGTCATGATGCATTTTGCTTTGATACATTTTAAACATCTCATAATGAAAGTTATTTTGAAATTAAAAACCCTGACTACTGCAAGTACTGAGATGGGAAACTCTCTTTTTTTCCTCCAGATAGATAAAACAACAATGCAGACAGAACTTAATGGAATGCAACTTAATTCAGTTGCAAAAGCATTTTTTTTAACGGAAAACCTTTTTTTGGGGGGGGTTGTTTGGGTTTTTTTTTTTCAAACAAATGGTCTCAAGCAGCTTCAGAAACAGCCAATGGGCGTTAGTCTATGGTACCTGAAAGATCCTACAGCTTCCCTGAATTTCCCATAAGGGTGGAAGTGTGCAGAGTTCCAAGAGGGCAAAAAGGAATGGAGAACAGAGGTGAAATGGGATGCATAATTTCCACATTAGATAGACATTTTCTACCTGCAACCTGTGTCACTCAGTACTTAGCAACACTGAGCACTTATGAAACCGTGAAGGCTGTCTCTGCAATACTTCAAACTTGAGAATCTCATGCAGTGACTTTCAGGCAAAGCAAATATTTGTCACTTCTTGGATTTCAGCTAATTATATGCTTCCACCAGAAAGATGCTGTTTATTCTGCATGCATGAACTTCTTTGTGGAATAAATATTATTCGCAAAAATGGAAGATAACATGGTTCATTCCTCTCCATGTCAAACGTAATAGGCACTATTAAACCTGATGTACCCTTGAAGCACATTTTATCATTAGTTTACCACCTTTCTGATGTCAAAGGCAAATGTCTGATATTGCAACAGATTCCAAATAATGTCCTAATGTGCTTCATATGCCATAAAACTTTCATTACCGGCAACAGCAGCTGGGTTGTGTCACTATAGCCAGTGAAATTCTATAAGATTTTATGAAGTGCAAACTTGTTCTATGAAGACAGATAAGATCCATTATCTAAAAAGTGGACTAAATTGCCATAGTCTCAGGGCTTCACCAACTGGTGCAAATTGAGCTGAAAATCTGCTAAGAAGCACATGTTGCTGTGATCATTTCATCTTTAGACTCTCCTCACAGAGCTGTCTCCCCGTCAAGCACAGGCTAGTGTTAGTATGTAGCATTAAAAGTATATGGCATAATACTGCACGATGTCCCTGTCTCTGTTCTGATCCCCTGAGATTCTTCCCTCTTTGCCTGAGCATGGTCCCTACAGGCAACTAAGACCCCACAGGATGCCAGAAAGCCAGCAAGCATAGGCAGCAGGAGTTGTGCAGAGGCTGAGCCTAGGTATGAACATCCTCTGAGGCAAGACAAGGTAAATGGACCTGGGATTCTTCACAAGGAGAAATAAAGACCTGTTTATGACAGCTGCTCTTCAAAACCACCGCACCCCAAGCACGACCAGAGAGAAAACAAAGCTGCTCTTTCCACTCTACTTTGTGTGTGTGTGGTGAGTGCTGAGATGCTCTCAGTTTGGGGGTGGCATACAAGTAGGTTACCTTGCCATAATCAGAAACCTAAATTATTAACACTGTTTTCTAAAAAAGAGGGTGCTTGTTATTGCATGATTCATGCCTGAAGTTTTCTAAGCACTTAAAACAGAGTCCCCATGATTTGCAAGTAAGAACAGATTATTAGTGTCTGAGAACTTAATTGACTGCCTCCTCTCAGCCATTGACTTCAGCAGTAAATTTTTTTCCAGTTACCTGCTCAAAGTAGCAGCATCTGCCCCTTAAAACAGTGAGCAGGGACCAAGCTGTGTCTGTTCTCACAGAATAAATAAATATTTGAGGCTAAAAGCCTCAATCTTTTAAAACTGGCTCCATTGGAAACAAACTGCCAGGCACCTTGAAATCTCCAAGGGGCAAAGAAAATCAAAGCCAATTTTGAATAGTTTACCTCCTAAAACTGCTCTCATTCTAAAATGAAGAGGCATCTGGAGTATTCAGGCTGAGGTGAAGGAGGTGGGCAAGCACAAAAGAGCTTGTCTGCAGGACTGGGAGTCTCCAGTGCCACACAGTGACTTTCCCTAATTTATTCAGTAGCGAATTCCAGTGAGATCTCTCAGCCCTGTTTACACACATATGTTCCGATGTACGAGAGCCCTCCTCTCTCACATAAAAGCCAACACACAGACGTATAGCGTGTATGTTGTACTTTCCTACTTGGCAACTGATTGCATATCTCAGCTCCACTGTGGAAGTAATCCCCACATATGTATAATTATTTTTAATGAATTAAGTCCTTGAAGTGTGGAGATCCATAAAGATCTTTATAGTCTCCTTTGACACTTGAAGGTAAATATTTGCATTGTGCATTTCAAATTAGATGTGCAACGCCTGTTAAAAATAATGGGAGCTGGAAGTCTGGTCTGTCTAATGATTTCCTTCATGATCGTTGCAATAGTAGAGAAAACACAGAGAGCAGGTGCTTGAATCCTCCTCTGCTCCCTTGAGGATGGAGAGATCTGTCAGCAAAGTCACCCCTAGGGTGGATGAGAACATCCTTCCTAGAGAGGGTTGTGTCAGGGCATCTGCTAAACAAATGGTCCCCTTCCCTGAGTGATAATGGGCACTTTCAGTTCCCTCTGCATTACTGAGATACAGACTTTTTTTCAGCTACAACTATTCTGCAACTTATGCTGAAACATTACTTAGGTTTGCTGGCAGCAGGAAGGAAAACCATCGGCATTGTCACAGAGGGGAGTACAGTGGCCACAGGGCAGTTCTACATACTGGGGACAGTGTAATAAAACTGAACTTGTGGGAATAATGCAAGGTAGGTAGCTGTGGGGAGAATGGGTCTCCCTTAGGTCACCCAGAGCACTGTGCTCATCAGTGTGAATTAGCCAGTGGGAACTTTGTGCCAAGATGGCAAGCTAACACAGCCACATACATCTCATTGCCAGCCTGCCTAGCACTCTTCTGTTGCCTGAACTCATCCAGCTGGCCCTAGTGTGGGTCTGTCCCCAGCACAGCAGAGTTGGCTTGGCAGTCATTGCCTTGTCAAAGTCTTCACATTTGGACCTTCCACGAAATTATTCAGGATTCTCAAAATGAATTGCATCAAATGTCTTCACTGATGGGGCCAAACCCTCCCACAGTACTCCTTGTCTCAGTCCTGGACAGAAGGAGTGGGATTGATGGTTGGTGCTTAAGCTTCATCTTCTACCTCAACACCAAAGAAAGCAACTAGAGAGGAGACAATTCATTTTGGCACAGTCCTCAGTCCATCTGACCTGTTGGGCACTTAGTTTGCCACTGGGGCTGAAATGTTCATCCTGCATGAGGAGCACCCAGCGATGCCTGACAGTATGGGGTTCTACCATCACACACTTAGTTCCTTCCAGGGAGTCTTTAGCTTTAGATATTAGATATTATATTTAGATATTCAGACTTTTCTGAGATCTTATAAGATGTTATGGCCAACTTTGCTGTGTGCTAGCACAACTGCATTGCCCACAGCTGTTACACCAAAGGAAAAAGGAAAAAGGTACATATTTTTACTGTAACAAAAGTAATGTCTCACTGAATTTACACATTAAAAATTGAAACATCTAGTGCAGCGAAATTTCTGCTGTACATAAGGATTGCATGACTACACTTCTTGTCCCAAATCAATAAAATAAACCCATGATTACCGCTACTCTGTTCAACATTTTTGAGTAAGTCATAATTCTACAACCAAGGTATACATCAATACACAGTGATTCATTGACACGTACCTGCTACAATATACAATATCACCAACTGCTAACCAAAAGGAGTAATAGAACTATATATAATGCAAAGAATGGCTTGGAGCCTTATTGTGAGCGACCTGGGAGGATGGAGAGTTAAAGAAATTATTATGTCACTTACTCCTAAATGTTGCAGCTGTCTGCAGTTGTCACTCCAATGCACTGGCTTTGCAAGCCTTCAGTTACCTGGAAACTCCCATAAGAGCCTGGAGGGTAGGCACAGAGGCAGGAGGAGGCTGGGGAAGGGAGAATGGAAGGAAAGAAAGGAGGATTAAACTGAAGCACTCCTATCAGTGCTACATTTTCCCTCCAGGGAAATCCTTATTGTGTACCAAGTACCGCAAGCGTGTATTTTATTGAGGAGAGGGAGAAGGAACAGCCAGAAACTCTGTCTCATTGTATCGCTGTGAAAAGTAGTTGTGTTTTTTTGGAGGAAGGTATGGCTGGCTGGAACAATTTCTCACTCCTTTTCAGTATCTTATACATGGTTCAGGGTGCTGCCAGAGAAGGAGTCAAGCCGCCTTCCTGCGTACCACAATGTGAAGGAGCAAAATATGCTGTGGCCTTTCTTTGACTCTAGATAGACCAAAGATGCTCTCAGTTAATTAGTCCTTTGGCAGAGGCACATATTACATGCAGGCTGTATAGACAGACCTGCTCAGGTCTAACAGCTACATCATATGCAGGGAAAAACACATTGTTGGCTCCCTCAACCCTTCGCTTTTTCCCTTCATGGCGATCATTTTGGGAAACATACAAACCCACTCACAAGGGGAGGCTGGAGCAAAATCGCGGGTGTGAGGGGATTGTCACCTTTTGGTTTTCTACAGACAATGGGCAAACTGAGACTGTATTTGATCCCTCTTTTATTGGGCTGCTCCAGTTGCAAAGGAATATGCTGGGTTAATGCTCAGGTGGAAACTGTAACATCACAAAAGAGTATTTCAGGTTTCACGCTTTAATAGCTGCTATTTATTTAACCAATAGAAAGTGAACCTATTTTTATTTGTTAAGCAAGAAGAGAAAGATTGAGCTCTACCTGTTGTGGATAATTACGCCTTATCTCTTGCTATGACAGTGGCTTTCTCTGAAAGCTACACCTAAGTTATGACTAAGTAAGAGACACCATTTTGATAGATCTCAATCAGGAAATACCAGAACAAATTGAGATGGATTCTTCCTTTGTGTCAATAATTTGCTCTTTATCAAACAAGAAATATGGTGCCTCCGATTTCACTGATTACTAGTTTCAGTGTCAGTCTTACCAAGGCAATGATAGGCTCTATATACATGTCCTCCTAATGTTATTTTCCTAACAAAAGTAGTGCCTGACCTGCAGTTTTTAGAGACAGCATAGAAGAATAGATCATACTTTTTCTGCTGGCTCTACCTGATTTCTAACTGCTTAATTTAATGTCACTGAGAGCCCTCATACAAGGAGCACCGCAAGAATAATACTGAGCATTTCACTCTGCTTTTATTGTATGTGTCAGGATTAGAATTCATTTAACTTATTCAGTTCTTTATGTCAGCATAGCTGATCCTGGAGTTAGAGCAAAACTTTCTGAAGACATGGCTGGACAGTAGAGGAGAGAACAGAAATACTGTGCCTGACTGTGTCTGGCTCTGACAAAGCTGCATTGGCCTTTTCATGCCCTCCACTAGCAAGGTTGGATTCTTGCAAATGTGCAGCCACTGTCATAGCTGCATAATTGAAGGGCTGACAGTTCTCAAGACTTCATTATTATTTTTATTAGGGAATCTGTTGGCACTGACAGTATTTTCTCATACTCTTCAAATGCACTGGATACTGGCAGCTGAGGATTCTGCATGACAGCTTGCATTGAAGTATCGGGGTATTTTTCATGTCGGTACAGAGAAAGAAAAACTGTCAACAGGAACACAAAACACAGCTCAGAGATGGTTTTATATATCTTAGTTTATTTCAGACTTGGTGTTGTTTTGATTTTTCACTTGCAAATTGTAATTTTAATTATCTGCGAGCAAAGGTTATTGTTAAAAATGTAAGCAACAAGATTAATTTAATGCCTCTAAACAAATACACAGTAAGAGCATAGTCAGCAAGGGAAGTCTCCTGATTCATAGCTAGCTTCCTTTATTTAGGTCACTGCTAGACTGGCATCATCTGAGCCCATTTTTTTTAACAGTTCAGTACTGAATGATGTCAGATCATGAATGGCCTTCTATATTCCTTCTTCATAAACAAGAAAGCAGAGCCTAGGCAGATTAGTTTTGATGTAGATCAAAAGCAAGGTCTTTAAGGATATATGGGGAAACCTGTAAGGTTGTTTAAAGAGTGTACTTAAAACACAGGCAAGATTTTCCTTGACTTTGCTGTCATAAAGGATTGCGTTGAACATGACTAGCAACAAAACACTTGGCATACTGAAAGCAGGACTTTCAGATCCCAAACACCCAGCAAGGAGCAAATTGTGTTGAACACAGAAGCAGGAGATGTGGTTCCTTGGCAGACCTCATGAGCAGTGATGCCAAACTCTGAGCTGAATTACCAATGGGGAGTCAGTAAGTGTGAATAGCCCCAGACGGGGTTTAGAGGTCTTCCTTTCTGAATGAGCACTGAGAGAAAATAAGCAGTGCCTCTACAGTACTGCAGAGCTTTTATAAAATTGACTCTTCAGAGGAACAGGTTGATTAATTAAACTCACTAAAGTGGATGTAATTAAAAAACATACTGTCAAAGCAGAAGGAGAAAAATGAAGAAGAAAAAATTGTATGTAAGAAATCATTATATATATGAAATCATTGTGAGTTCATACAAAGGGTTTATTGAATGCACATCGGCCAAGCCTTATTGAGTATTATGGATTTTCTGGATATGCCTCAAAAACAGCATTTTCACCCCTGTATAATAGCTTTTTTTCTCCTGACCATTTTTATAATTTTATCATCTCTATAGCTGCCATATTATAAGCTATTTATTGAAAAATGCAATAGTCAAATCAATAAAAAAGTATTAGAAATAAAGTAAAAATAAATTGATATTTCAGTTTGCATTTAAATTCTCTGGAATTTTTGAGTTCTGTTTCTTTCCAGTTACTAATATTGGAAATGCGAAACAACTCCTCAGGAGGGGCTGTATATGTTTAAGTAAGTGGTACGTACCTCTGTTAATGATACTTGGAGGTCAGCCTGCCCAATATTATTTGTGTGCCCAGATGATGACTACTTACTGTATGTCATGACTGTTCTCTTGGTCTCCATGACAAAAACCACATAATCAGGTTCCAGATCATTTTCAGGTAAATATGTCCATGCTTTCAGACCACTGGAACCTCTTACCCTCCATGTCTATTCACTATTTGAAAATAACACTTTGCACAATAGTTGCCCATGATCCTTTCCAGTTCCTGGAATGAGTCCATGGAGAAAAGGAGGCAGTGGGTTTGTATTTAAAAATAATTACAATCCTTCAGGATTTTAGCTATCTTTTTGATGGGATACTTGTTCTACTGGATAGCGCAATGGACTGGCAGACAGGAAACCTGATCTTCCCAGCTCTTCTGCTCTGCAGAAAGTCATTAATCACTTCACAGTCCTGTTCCATTCATCCATCCTTCATCAGTTTTGTATGTGTTGTCTTTAAGATATTGAAAGAAGTATTTTTCTGCTTGCTTGTAGGCTGCTCAGAGCTCTTAGCTTTCTCAGTTTCCTTAAGTACTAATGAAACTGAAATGGAATATATTTTTTAATCTTATATAAAGAAATTAAGAAGGCAACTTAAATTTTAACTTTGTTGCTGTAAAGTATTAAAAAAGCCTTGTCAATTCACGCCCAGTGATATAAAGACTCCACTACATACACAATACCTGAGCTCCTGTCCCAAAAACAGGACTCACTGTAAAACCAACAGGACTGGCCAAGGAAAGTAGAGCTAAGCACATGTGTATGTGTATGAGATAAGGGCTGTCGTTACAGATTGTTGTACTTCTGTTGCTGCAGCTGCTCTTTTCTTGTTAGACAGTGACATTTCCCACTGCCAGAACCAACTACCTAGTAACCACAAAACCAGAAACAAAATAATAGGACATTTTAAATGAAGCTAAAAGGCTTTTATGATTCTAGAAGGCTTTCCAACTCCTTTTAAAACTTTAAATAAAATTTTACTCTACCTTATTTTGACATTTTGACAGAGAAATAAGACAATTTTTCCAAAAAAAACACAACAGGAGACAGAGTACATTGTACACAGGCATTGCAGAAGCCAATTCTTCTACAGAACAATAAAATATATGCTGCATAAATACTTTCAGAAGTGCTCAGCTGTATGGTCAAGAATCAGTGCACAGATAGTTGTTCTTCAGCATATGAGGTCCCTCAGGGCTTAAGTTATGACCTACATATTAATTTGCAGCTCTTTCATTCAGGGACTTTCTCTTTGGAAAGAGGCACCAGTGTACCAGGCTCCTGCCATTTCACCAGTAGGGGAGAAGTTGAGGAGAGCATGATGGAGAATGAGCCGAAAGGGAGAAGAGCCAAATCAATGTGGAGATGGTGAGTAGCTGAAGAGCAAGCTCATGAGAGCCAGGCAGGATGGCGTCAGCTACAGTTTTGTCATGGGTTCAGCAGTAGCAGTCATTTTTCTCCTTCTCGGTAGCTGGTGCAGCGCTGTGTTTTTGATTTTGGGCCTGGGAACAGTGCTGATAACACCAGTGTTTTCGGTTACTGCTTGGTAATGTTTAGGCTGGACAAGGACTTTGTGAGTCTCATGTTCTGCTAGGGAGGAGGGGAAGCCGGGAGGAAGTAGAGACAGGACACCTGACCCAGACTAACCAAAGAGGTTATTCCATGCCACAGCACGTCATGTCCAGGATGTAAAAAAAACAAGGCAGAGACCCGGAAGGGTGGGGGGTGCACTGTGGGGGGTGCACTGCTTGGTCGGGCTGGGTGGTGAGCAATTGTATCCTTTCCTTGTATTTGCCTTGTCATTATTATTACTGGTGGGGGTGCACTGCTTGGTCGGGTTGAGCTGGGATTGATGGTGAGCTATTGTATTCTTTCCTTGTATTTACCTTGTCATTATTATTAGTAGTAGTGGTAGCAGTAGTGGTTTGTGTTATACCTTAGTTACTGAACTGTTCTTATCTCAACCTGTGACAGTTGTATTCTTTCGATTCTCCTTCCCATCCCTCAAGGAGCGGAGGGAAGAAAGAGAGGGAAGTGAGTGAGAGAGCAAAACTGCGTGAGTTATAGAGCTTAAACCACAACAAGTTTGCAGACAACAGCCTAGATGGGGGTATTATTTGGACATATTTGTCAGATTAAAGTTAGTGATTGGCTTTATATGTGAGCATACTGAATGGCATATGCCCATTTTCAAGTTAACCGTGGCTTTATTTATCATTTCCTTATATATATGTAGAGATATATAGATAAAAATTAAGATTATAAAGATGAAATTGACTGTATATATGCTCATGTTGTAATGTATTTACATATATACACATTTTTAGAAGTGTCAGGAAATTATGGCATTCATGTATTCTGTGTAAATCAGAATTCATCCTTTTGTCAACAGGTCTCCCCAGAATAGTTGTGCAAACACTGTTTGTCTCTCTGTCATGCAACTGTGGGTAATTAACATATGCAAAACACTACAGGCCCGCTAGAAGCTACCCAGCCCTCCCCTGAAATTTAGGCTCTATTTATTTACAACAAAATAAAGTGGACCCTTCTGGAAAGAAACATAGGTTTGTGGTTGCACCAATGCTGTTGCACAGATGCTTTAAATCTTTTATATCTCCCAGACCTCCAGGGGCTGGTGTTGGATGGTATTGAGCCAGGGCCAATAAATAATTTATGCTAAGTAGCAATTTAGTTGTTTGGCTTGGGGTAAAGAAATCCAAGAAATTCATAAATAAAGTTCCCATTTTTGCTGTGTTCCAAAGTTAATTTATGTTACTCTGCAATTAACTAACATAAAGGTGAAAAAATATGACAGGCCTAAGGTAGAAAATAAAGCTCATAAATCTGCCGCAACTTAACTAGTGGTGCTTTACTGATAGTTGGTGCTTGCACTTGGTTTCCTGTTCGTCTAATTCACCTGTATTTGCTTGACCCAGAAAAACATAGTAATTGATTTCTAATAGTTCCCCTTTGAAACAAGCAAGAAAACCCAACATTTTTTGCTCTGTACTTTAAACTAGAAAGTAGTTTGCAAAATACACAGAGCTGGAAATGTAAATGTATAGAATCATAGAACCATAGAACGGTTGGGGTTCGAAAGGACCTTAAGATCATCTAGTTCCAACTCCCCTGCCATGGGCAGGGACACCACACTCTAAACCATGTCACCTAGGACTCCATCTAACCTGGCCTTGAACACTGCCAGGGATGGAGAATTTATCACTTCTTTGGGCAACCCATTCCAGTGCCTCACTTCTTCCTTATATCTAACCTGAACTTCCCTTTTTAAGTTTGAACCCATTACCTCTTGTCCTATTACTACAGACCCTGTTAAAGAGTCCCTCTCCAGCATCCTCATAGGCCCCCTTCAGATAGTGGAAGGCTGCTATGAGGTCTCCACACAGCCTTCTCTTCTCCAGGCTGAACAGCCCCAACTTTCTCAGCCTATCTTCATACAGGAGGTGGTCTAGCCCCCTTATCATCTGTGGCTCTCCTCTGGACTTGTTCCAACAGTTCCATGTCCTTTTTATGTTGAGGACACCAGAACTGTACACAGTACTCCAAGTGGGGTCTGAGAAGAGCAGAATAGAGGAGCAGGATCACGTCCTTCAACTGGATAAAGTCTGGTCATCAGATGTCCTGTGTCCAACGGACCGTATTTAAAACCAAATCCAGTTATTTGTTAATATCCTTAATATATACACACACATTGCACTTACACAAAAATGCACAGGATTTTGATGTGATTCTTGATTTCTTCCTCTTGACCTTGAAACACATATTTCCTGCCAAAGACATGACTCTTCTTCAGCACCATTCATTAGCCTATTGACAGTGTGTGTACTGTTTAAAAGGACACTCTTCCATATATGCAAGTGTGTGATGGTTGTTTTCATTAGACACCTTCACTATATCAGGAGGAATAGAATTATATCAATATCTGCTGTATGTAATGGACAAAACACACAAGTTGGGTAGACTGAAGGAATGAAAGCTGAGCAACAGACTGGACTCAGGTTATTCCAGGACAAAAAAGGCTATGCATGTCTTTTCTGCCTGGATATACCCTGAAAATGGCTAACTATAATATTTAGTGAAATTTTGCAATTTGTATTGTTGCATTCAGAATTTCTGAAATGACCATTTTTCTAATGCTGGAGTAAAATGGTGTACCCCATTAATTTCACAGGTTTTATTACTCACAAGAAGAATCCTGACCATCGGTCTGAGGAACCTATTTCAGGGAGGTTGTCTGTTTTCTATTTCTACAGAAATAGATTCTGACTATCCATAAGTAGAGAGAAATTGAAACACTATTATACAACAGAGAAGGAACAAAACCTCTGCTTCTCTGAAGCATTGTGCAGTCACTGATTCCAGTGAAACCACATTGATTTAAAGCAGCTTAATGTCTCATATTTTCAACTTTAAGACTCGTTTTTGCAATTACTACTAGTTTGAACGAGTGCATTCAACATCCTTCCTTTCAGGATGCAAAGAAAGGGAAGCTTCTTTCCTCCCCTCAGTTTCACTCCTGCAGAGTACAGTGTTGCAAACATCCCTTGCTGAAATCAGTGCCTTCCTACAACTTCAAGGAGCCTGTAAGCTTCAAACCTGTTCAGAGGTGAAATGGCACAGAAGAGTTCAGACTCAGACACTCAGATACTTGCCTGTTGTAGAAAAAATATCTCCAACCATTATCCAGAAGGGTCTGGTTGTGAAAGAGATTGCATTTGCTGTGATAATGGGACCAGAATATGCTTTCCTATCCACTGTAATATTTGTTTTCTTTTTCTGGAGATTTCTGCATGATGAAGATGAATTTAGCTCTTTACTTCCTGAGATAAAAATTACATGATTGACTCTCTTTTAATTGCAATCCAGAGTATCTTCATCTCTGACTCTCACTTTTAATCATGTTCCAGGCAGTACTGTCTGTGTCGAGGGTACAAAGGAGCTGTGAGGTGTTGCTGCGTGAGTGAGTATGACCCTTTCCCCTTCTTTGGCAGACTACAGAGTACAGGGCTTGCACCCTGGAAGAACAGTCCTAAACTTTCATAGAGTCTACTTGAAACAAGTTTCGAATTTGCCAGATGAGAGTTTAGAAAAGACCATGTAATTTATTTAATGGAAGACAAGGTGTGAATCTACTCATTAAAATTCATAATGAGATGCATCTGGCATCTTAACACTTCTTACTATTCTGCAAATAGACTTTGTTAAAGGCCATTTTGCTCTTTCTAGCAGGACTACATGGCACAGATAAAGGGTTCTGAATTGCAGAAATGAGAATACGTTTTCAAGTCTATTACCTCCAATTTCCAGTCATTAAATGATTCAGTGGGAAACTTTCTGGGAAACTTTAGGTTTAGTGACCTCTAGCAGGGACACCAAGCCAAAGTGACTCCTGAAGAAGACTGTAAGTCCCACAGTTTTATATATAAATTTAGAAACAAATAGAGGAATGGCTAAAAAGCAGTTCAGCTTGTTCCTCCCAATCTGACTCAGATCAGATTTCAACCAAAATGTTTCCTCTAAACAGCCATTTGTCAATGTAGTGAGAACAAATGAGTAATATTATTCCATTCTTTTCCGAACAGGACTTCTCTCCACTTGAGAGGTGTCCACCACACTAGAGACTCAGCAAAGGCCCAGGGGTGTCATGGTTTAAATGCAGTCAGTAACTCAGAACCACGCAGCCGCTCGCTCACTCCCCTCCCCTTCTTCCTCCCTACTCTCCCTGAGGGATGGGGAGGAGAGTCGAAAGAATGTACCTCCCACAGGTTGAGATAAGAACAGTCCAGCAACTAAGGTATAACACAAACCACTACTGCTACCACCAGTAATAACAATGATACAGCAGAAGAAGTTTTTGAGAAAGGGAGGAAGAAGCTGGGGAGTGAGCGAGCGGCTGCAAGGTTCGGAGTTACCAGCTGGGCTTCAACCACAACAAGGGGGAAGCAGAGAACTTTCTACTATCCCCTTTACTCAATCAAGGTTAAAAGATTTGGGTGGCTCAAAGCGCATTTTTCATTCACATCAGTCCAGAGACTGATGCTTTAGTTTTTCTCCTTTTAACGCTATTTTACATTTTCTCTCGCAAGGAAGTCAAAGGAAGGTTAGGATGCAATTCAAGCAAAACAGAAAAATGGTTTCACCTTTCCTCATCCCAGGCAGTGGGGTAAAGAGCTCTCCTACCAGCAAATGTTATGGTAAGGGTGTCTTACATCAGCTTGGGCAGATGGGACAGGAGTGCCCCATGTCTCTCCCTCTGCTCCCCTACCACTCTCTGGAAAAATCTTCTTCTCTTGAGTGACTCCTAAGTGCTTGGTTACCTGGGCTTTTAACATTTATGTGTTAATATCATGGAAGGTAAAATAGCAAAACCAGAACTGTGAAGCAAAAATAAAGGTATTTCTCCAGATGCAGAAAGCACAGGAGCATTAGTAGTTTGGGAGCATGCAACTAAGACTGTGTATGCATGGAGTTACATATTTATGAGAGTTTGATCTTGCAAAGCGTGTTGTTTGTATTTCAAATGGATGCCATGAGTGATATATTTTGCTTACAGTCTTAGAGATATGCTACATCTCCAACACATCTTTCCTAAACATTTCCTGAGTAAAACAGAGGATCCATCCACAGACTGTGCTATTGGATATCTCATGCACAAATTCATTCAAAGTTACACATATGGCTGTATGCGTATGGCTGATTTCAGTGAGGCTGCTTTGTAGGAAATATGCCACCCATGGTCACCTACATGTGTGCTGCCTAGTCCCAGGTTAGATTTAGATAGCAGAAAACAGTTTCCAATAGCCTTACGCAGAACATAAGTTACAACAGTCACTTATCAGGGTGGTATGATGTAATTTACATAGCACATTTATGCCTCAAGCATCCCGAAGAAGCTGGTGCTCAACTAATAAAGGGGAGCTAGAGAAAAGTAGGCAGACTGACATTTACCAGAAAAAGACTGGATGCCAGTCTGGAGCTCTTCTCAAGAGCTCCTGCTAGGTGGAAATAGGCACATATAAGAGACAATCTGTATAATCCATAATAAAAAGAGTTGTGAGCTATATTTTGTCTCATAGTTTGTTTGTCTAACCATTTCATTACTTACTGCAGTTTTATTGGTGATTCTGATCATCTTCCCTTCTCCTTGTGTTGGTTTCAGCTGGAATAGAGTTAATTTTCTTCCTAGTAGCTTTTATAGTACTGGTTTTGGGATTTAGGATGAGAGTAATGTTCATAACACAGGGAAGTTTTAGTTATTGCTGAGCAGCACCTGAACAGAGTGAAGACCTTTTTTGCCTCTTACCCCATGCCACCCCATCAGCAAGTAGGCTGGAGTACACAAGAAGTTGGGAAGGGACACAGCCAGGACAGCTGACCCCAACTGACCAAAGGGATATCCCAGACTATATGGTGTCATGCTCACACATAAAGCTGGAGGAAGGTGAGGGAAGAAAGGCACATTCGGAGTGATGCTGTTTGTCTTCCCAAGTAACCATTACATGTGATGGAGCCCTGCTTTCCTGGAGATGGCTGAACATCTGCCTGGCCATGGGAAGAGGTGAATTAATTCGTTGTTTTGCTTTGCTTGTGTGCACAGCCTTTGCTTTAACTATTAAACTGTCTTTATATCAACCCACAGGTTTTCTCACTTTTACTCTTTTGATTCTCTCCCACATCCAGACACAGAGGGAGTGAGTGAGTGGCTGCGTGGGGCTTTGCTGCCAGCTGGGGTTAAACCACAGCACTGCTATGACATGAGATTTTTTTAAATTATTAATCTCTGTGTAGATTCTGGGGTCTCACACATCTGCATGCAGTAGGCAAAGATTACACATTAGCTGATCACTGCAATATTGTTAAGGTTGTACCTTTGGTGTACTGAGCAACAGAAAAGCTAATGTAGTCACTCAGAACAGCGAGAGACCTGCACACTATGCCCTAACCAGCTACCCAGTTACTGAGGAGGGAAGTATATACATAAATATCAGCTGGCGCTAGTAAAGGAAGCTTAATTAGTAATATTAAAGCGTATTCATCATAGTAAATGTTCAGAAGCATTTATGCTACTTTCACAGCATCTGCTTAGGACTCCATTAGTAAATATTTTTAAAAAGAGGGCCTTCCTTCCCCTTTGACCCTTCTTATGTGATATTACTAAAATAATTAATTCATTCTCACAATTCCCTCTCAACATATACTCAACTTCTGCTTCAGCTTTTAAACAAATTCTGTATATCTATATACTCCCTCTGGTAACAATTCAATCCTGATCTGTTGCAGAGCAGTGAAGCAGATCAGGACTATATACCTGCAACTTAAGTGGGACAGTCTTGTGTGCAGATGACTGTTATGTTGAGCAGTGGTGTTTCAGGAGCAGGACACACATTTTTGAAGAAATGCAGGTGCACATCAGCTATAGTTAGTCTGGTTACTTTCGCAGTGTGCTTACATTACTGAAGAAGGGTAGAGGAAAACATAAGCCTCAACTGTGTGGCTTTATACAGAATAAGTTAAGAAAATTCTTCCTCACAAATTCAGACAGGTGTATTTAACTCTTATCATGTTCTAATGAAAACAGAAATACTTTCTTCCACGTAAGCTTCTGTGTCCTTTGGAGGTAGAATCTTGAGCCACATGAAACTAACAGAAAAAGTCTACTGAATTAAGCAAAACTCATGATCAGGCTTTCACACATTGTAAATAAAAACTGTTATGAACTAAGTCTTGTGGTACCACTCTTGACTAGTGCAGTTTGGCATTTCAGACACTTTTGCTTGCAAACAAAACATTAATGCACCTTGAATTTCTACTGAAAAACACATTTTTTGATGCAGATTTTTGCTCCACATTAACCATACTCCTCTATATTCAAAAATCAAGACAAGATTTTTTTAAGAATTTAAAATGCTTTAGGTATTAAAATCTAGGGGTTTCATTTTGTCTCTTCCAGGGAAACGAAAAGCTATGCAATATATTCAGTCATACAGAATGTGACAAGTGTGCTAGTAAGTATTAATAAAATGCGTATTGGAGATATCCCTCACAACTGCAATTTGCCCTAGAATCATTGACATTAAAAGTGTAAAAGTTTCCCACATCAACTCACCCAGTTGATCCACTGTGCAAAATTATACTAATCAAAACTATTATTCTCATTTGCTGAATTTAATTCAATTCTTTTTCCATTTTTTCTAAATTACTTAAAAGATAAAAAAAAAAAAATATGTTCAGATGCTATGAATTTATATGGAAAATGTTCACAAAGCATGGATTTTCTCTAACCAGGTTTTAAACATCTAAGGTCTTCTACTTTGGGCCACAGTCTATTATAGTGAAAAACGAAAGGCCAGTCCTTCAAGCAATCATTTACCCCGTTCTGATGTGGGTGCCTAGTATCAACGAGAGGAGCTGCCTTTTCAAAGTGCCTATCCATCTTCATTGATTAGAAAGACAGCTTAGATAACTACACTAGAACAGGTACCAACTCTTAGATGACTAAATTTAGGTAATGCGTGTTCCATCCAAAGTGATTTTATTTTCTAGTCAGGCCTTTTGGAAATGGCTAATTAAAAATAATAACAACTGTAACAATCCTTCCATAATTTTTTTACTATTTCTTCTAATAGGTCATTCTGGATTATTCAAAACCATCTTCAGCTCTGTTCTATTTGCTTTCCACAATGTGCAAGAAGCTGCGTAAGTCTCGCACTGTTGTTCCATTTTCCATCTCAGTAACTTTAATCAGAGCTACCTCTGAAGACAACAGAGCCTTTCCTCTGCACTGACTAAATGCTTCTGGCTCTAGCTAGGTCTGTTCCAGTATAAGAATATCCTCAGCTTTTTTAGGACTCCATGCAGCTATGGCACTTTCATTTGCAGAAGTAAGGCCTAAGCATTTCTGCTCATGTACTGACTTGGTTATTAAAGGAAAGACAAAGGGACTAAGCAATCCCAAACAACCATGCTCACCCAGACCAGTTTTAGCTGTCTAAAGATTAGACTGCCTCAGTGGTCAATAGGAAGAGAGGGAAATCTCCAGACAGTAGTTTGTGCCTTGCTAATGTTGCTGCCAGAGGTGCCCATGAAAGTCAGAAACACTGGGTCTGTTGATGCCTAGCTCAAAGCAAAGGCCTGATTTTTAAAGGGCTGCAGCTAAGTGAGATGCACCCACCACTCTGGACCCCAGTGCCCAATTCAGCATGACTTTCCAGGATCTGAAGAGAAGCAAAGTGAATCCCACTGCTACTATACACTGATGACCTAACTAAATGAATCCCAGCTTTACTATCAAGACTTATATATCTGTATATTTGATGCTTTCTTAGCACATGGTAGAAGCGTGGTTCTGACTCAGAGAGGATTTTTTATTTTATTAGATCTGAATCCACCCTGCACTTTTCCTGTAAGTATATTGCCTACAATTTTTATAAAAAGTATCAAGGATCTTCTATATGTGGTTGTGTTCTTCTAATGAAACTAGGATACAAAGAAGGAAAAATAAAATTGGCTTTCCAATTTTTCCCCTTGTTCAGCTGCAAACACATGCAAGACCCCATGACACAACCGGTATTATAAATAGCTCAGATGGACCTTCCATGTAATACTCTATCTAATCATACCCAGAAGCCCTACGTTATTACTGTTATTGCTGTTACTATATTTGTCTTTACTGCAAACTTAGCATCAGTCCTGGAAATTAAATTCTTTTCCTTCAGTCCATGCTGTATGTTCGCAGCACCTGGTTGATCTTTGCCATTACCTTTTGTAAACAGAAAGGGCCATGTCTTCCAACGCACTTCTTACCACATCAAATTCTCTGACAGAATTGAGCAAAAGAACTCCTAATTTACAAAGATTTTAGAACTCATACTAACTGAGAATACATGGATCAGATGCATCAGCTATCACTTTCCCACCTTTCTTATGGAAAAATATGTTATTTTTTACATAATTCTTAGCTGTGGCACAGTCCGAAATTTGGGCTTTTATCTGTCTGAGGTTTTCCCTCTCATTTATCATTATTTTCTGCTATGTATCTGTCCAGTCGTTTTTTTTCTTTCCTTTAATTTCTGTTTCATGGTCCCCAGATAGAAAATGAAATATTAGGTTTGTCAAGCGTATATCATTGTTTAAATGCCTGGAGATGATGGGTTAAACAGCCCAATCAATGAAACAAACCTCCAGTGCATTGCAGCTACTGCAAATGATGTTCCCTCTGGCTGTTTAAGACCTACCAAGTCAATAACCTATTAATATCATACTCTGCTAGGGTCAGCGCCAAACAAGACACACGTCTTTTCAAGGCATCCAACTTATGGGTGGATTAAATGAAAGGCTGTTGGTCCTTTGGTGGCCTTAAAAAAATGTGCTTTTTTTAATCTTCCTGCAAGATTAAACCTTGTTGACTGAAATAAATTAAAAATTTAAAATGGATCAGATAATAGTTACTGTAGCTACATAAAATCATAGCTTAACCCAAACTGCACCACCAGTAGTTCACGTGGAAGTATGTCTCCTCTTTAGAATCATATATTTTACTGATATAGACTGCAAAATAATTCAGCAAACATGACACTTACTTTGAGATATACATATTGTGAGAAAATATTTAATCCTATCCCTATGTCATGGTTTAAGCCCAGTCGGCAACTCAGCCACACAGCTGTTTGCCCACTCCCCCCTCCTTCCTCCCCTTCCTCCCCCCCCCCCCCCCCCCCCCCGCTCTTGGAGGGATGGGGAGGAGAATGGAAAGAATGCAACTCCCACCGGTTGAGATAAGAACAGTCCAGTAACTAAGGTATTACACAATCCACTGCTGCTACCACCAATAATAACAGTGATAAGGGAAATAACAAGCGAAGAGAATACAGCCGCTCACCACCCACTGACCGATACCGAGCCTGACCCGAGCAGTGATCTCACCCTTCTGGGTAACTGCTCCCAGTTTATATAGTGGGAATGATGTGCTGTGGTATGGAATACCTCTTTGGTTAGTTTGGGTCAGGTGTCCTGTCTCTGCTTTCTCCTGGCTTCCCCTCCTCCCTGGCAGAGCATGAGACTCAGAAAGTCCTTGGTCAGACTAAACATGATTGAGTAGCAACTAAAACTATCGGTGTTATCAGCGCTGTTCCCAGGCTGAAAGTCAAAAACACAGCACTGTACCAGCTACTAAGGGGAAGAAAAATGACTGCTACTGCTGAACCCAGGACACCCTGAAAGAAAGGAAGTTCAAAGTCTTCTGTTTTTTATGTCCAAAATAGAATCAAAGAATACAAATAGGTAAGATGCTATTTAAAGTACCATCTAGCATCACCATTTACAGTCAGTTATTTTTCACACATGAAAACTAAAGACTGAATTTTACCCAGGGTGCATTTTTAGGTCATGCAAGCTCTCTGAATGCATCTGGGGAGAACTTTTCCTACTATATCAAGCTGTAATTCATCGCATGAACCAGCAGACCTTACCATGATTAGTACAAGTGGTTAATAAATAGTATGCCAATGTGAAAAAGGGTTGTAAGACCTCCTGAGAAACCCACATTTAGCCTGTGCTTTGTGAGCACAAGGTGGGATATTCCCAGGTCCAAAACAGATGCGGCTTGAGGAAATATTTTTTTAAAAATCCAAAACCTATCTCAGCAGGTTCTAATTGAGAACTTTCACTCCAAAATGAATTAATTTTTACCCAAGATTGTACCTGTTGGTTTGAAATAAGCTGTTTACTTCCGGGCCTGTTGTGTCCTATTCTGGCCTAGAGCTGGAAGAAATTTTTCAGGCTTCCTTGTCACAAGCCTCTCCAATTGTGAACACAAGAGGGTTGAGGCACACACCACAATGTCATCGGGAAGACGTTGTTGCTGGGAGGAATCAAAAGAGGTCTCACTGCCCTCCCACATGTCATTCACAAACCACTCAATTTAAGGTGGTTAACAGGAAAATTAATCACCTCCTCACAGGTTCTTGCTAAGGTCACAGAACCAAAGGGCTGGGGTCTCTGCACATGTCCTGTCCAGCCCCTGTGGTCCCCTGTGAGGATATTCCCACTACAGCCATATGTGCAACAGGAATTTTAATTGTGCCCTGGGAGAGTACTGTATTACTAGATGTAGGTGTAAGAGAAGCATTCAATTCCAGTCCTGATCCTGTACAAATATTGTTTTCAAAATACAAGAACTGCAGGTCTCTCACTGGGTAGAGTTGTTTTTCATTCATTTAGACAGAAACCAATGCACAGAAGGGGAGGAACAGAGCTGTAAACCAATTCAAATTCAATCCCAGATGAGCCCTTCCTTGCATCTGATGTGCCCTCAAGAAGAGTGAAGGTGAAAGTATGAAAAGGTTGGGCTCAGTCCTGGAAAGTGGTGACTAATTCAGTCTGATGCAGCAAAGCATTATGTTCATAGAGTGTTTAATGCCAAAGAATAATCTCCCTCACTTCAGGAATGAATGCTGAATGAATGCCAAACCAGTGGTTAAGGTCTCCTTGTCAATATCCTTCGAGGCTCAGTATCTAATTAAAAATAAATAAATAAAAAAGAAGCCAGATCAACACAGAAAGCAAAGAAATAAACAGTATATTTAGTCTTCTCATATGAGAATTTACACAGGGTTCAACATACATTGGTCCAAATTAGCAGAAAAGAAAGAAAAAGTACCTATCTCATCCTTGATTATAAAAAAAAGAACTTCAGGGGCTCACAGTAAAGCCTTCTGGCAGAAAGAAACTTCAAAATCTATCCTTTTTTTCCCTTAACTGAGAACCCCCTTTGAAGTACACTGCAAAGGATTCTGCCTGTCCCCAGAAGCCCTGTGCAGTGCCGCTAGCCATCATCTCCCACCACTTCTGAATTAACATCCCACAGACATTCCTAAGGAGCAGCACACCTACATTTCCTAGCAGATAACTTATTTAGTATACAAGCTCCTGTTACCCACCAGGCCAAAAGAAAAGCACTGTACCCCTTTGGTATTATCCCTGATCCCCAAGAGGAGGGATCAGCTCTTCCATGAAACATCAAAAACCACATTGCAGGCAGAGTGGATTTGTTCGTGTGTGTGACTAGGTTGTGTAATTTACGCAAAGGTCTGTGGTAGAATTTGGAACCACATAGCTTCATTACTCAGAAAGTTTTCTTTCTACAGCCCTCCAAAGCTTAAATTCATGAAAGCATTGCAACAGCCCAAATTTCTCTCCTTTTCATCAGCTATACTGGAAGATTGGTCCATCTCTTCACACTTCCAGTTCTGGTTATTAGCTGGACAAAGGCTGAAGCACCCAGTGCTCATAGGGATTTCTTTGGGCTCTACTCAAGAGACAGATCTCTCCCCACGCCCACTGCAAGGCCCTGCTCAAGACCAGCCACAAGTGTAATGCGTGTGAAATTGAATGAGGCAAATAGTTCATCTAGCCTGCTTTTGTTTTCCTTAGGAATAACCACCAGGGTGGACTTCAGGAAACAAAAAGAAATACAAAATCATCATATCCTGGGTAATGACCAAATAACCTTTTCAGATGCAAAGTGTCTTCTGGAACCGAGAAAATGACTGGTTCATTCCTACTCTGCCACAGAAAATAAAAGTCACTATCAGGGTAGTTAATTTATACTGACTAATACCAAGGTGTTTGTGTGAACAATAAATCCTTTGTTTGCATCATCCCAAGTTCTTGGCCTTAATAGCACCCTGATGTAAAGCCAGTGGAAGTTTTCTCTACCCCGCCAAGGGAGCAGGTAAGTCTATTTCTAGTGCTGTTGCCTATTGCACCAAATAAAGCAGAAAAAATGTATTCTGGAAATCTCTACTGAACATCAAGGTCATCTGAATGATGGCCAGGTCTATATGACTGAAAGTCTCTGTGCTCCTTTTGTCCACACAGGTATTTTCAGGTCATCAGAGAAGGACTAAGTAAGACACCTCAAAGTCACCTCATTAGATGCTCTCTGGGGATCAGGACCTTCCCTGTTATAGCTTAGCCGTACCACCAGACAGTAGATCAACACTGAGATATTCTAGATGAGGATCTGCACCTACAGTATTTTACACCTCTGTCATGGCTGCCCTTGATCCAAGGAGTACCTGTGAACAGGGGGCACTGGGAGCTGACAAAAGTCGTATTATAAATAAAGGTGAAACCTTTCAGTCAGTTGTCAGTGTTGTGTCTTCTTGATGGCAGAAAATCTTCACGTACCATGTCTGAGTCTTTCAAACACAGCAAGCTACCTTGCTTCCCATTGCAACTCAATGATAAGACCCTCATGCTCATCTTCCACTCCTTTCTCCCAAAACAGCTGGCACCAAAGAGTGCTCAGCTCCCACAGGCTGTTGCAGCCAAAGGATTTAAGAGTACAGCGAGTACTCAGTTGCCACAGGCTGTTGCAGTCAAAGGATTTAAGAGTACAGCACCAACCCTTCAAATCCCACTCTATGTGTTTTCCAAATATTGCCATGTCCCTTGGCTGGGATGAAAGCCAGGTATATGTGAGCAGCTGAGATCATCTGCTATTTCTCTTTTGTACGTTATTTGCCAAATCTATTAACTGCAATCCCAATCAGGCAGAACGAAACTTGCCCTGAGTCTGGTGGTGTTTTCAGTAAGATGAAGTCAGTGAATATGTTTATATATGCTGGTTTTGATCCTAGAGCTCCATTCAACTTGTTGGAACTTCCTTTGCAAGCCCTATTTTTTGCCCTGCCTGCTGCCTTCCCACATTTCAGTGCAGCAATGCTTTTTCCATGCTGACTCATGTACCCTTTACTAAAGAGCTATAAGGAAATATGCTCCACAATCGTAGCATTCAGAGGAATATTTAAGTCCATCATTAAAAAAGTTTATCTTCTCATTAAAGTTTTTCACATCTGAAATATCTCTTTTATCCAGTATTTGGAAAAATAACCAGCACCTGGCAAGGAAGTATGAAGAAAAAGAGTCCTTGAATGCACACAAAAATAGCGCATATCACTTCAATTTCCACCTCGGATCAAAGTTTTCTTCCTCATTAGTCTTCTGTGTAATCCCCTGTATTGTCAAAGTTTGTGGTGCTTTTTTTAAATCCATGTATCAGCCACAGAAATATATTAAGATGGGAGCTTGGGGAAGGGTCCGAAGAAAGAAAATGGAATCAAACACTGAACTAATCAACAACATGAATGCTTTAGCATTTGATTGACTGAGGATGTTAAAAAACATAATATAAATACATGTGTTGTCACATTCTGATCCAGAATGACCAGGTATGATTTCACCTTATGTGTTCAACTAATTTTGAACTGTGTTCTCCAAAACATACTTAAATGTTACTACTATGTTCTGTCTTTTCAGAAATCATGCTTTTAAAAAGCACACATTTTTATTCCATCAAATAACTTATATCTGAGGTTCTTCAGTTCTGCAATAGTTTATGAACATTTTGCAGGATTTCTAGAAGCGTTCAGTCTTTGCCTCTTTTCCATCAACGCAAATTTTACCATGTGTTCACAGCACACCCAGTACAACACAACAGCCAGTGGCAAAAATCTAGCATTTAAGAAAAGCTGTAGCTTAATCAGGTAAACAACCTGTCCTTTCTGCTCCCATCATAGTACATTGTGGAAAGTTAAGTAAGAGTTGGTCTTTACAAGCCTGAAACAAATGTTGAGAACACTTATCTTCCCCACAGTATTTTCTTTTCCCTTCTGCAATTAATTATGGTGTTCACAGGGAGATACTTTCAAAATGTAGTACTCTAGAAAGAAAATTGGTGACAGATCTCTGTGATAAAAGGCAAACTACTCCCAAGAATTAAACAAAATGAAACACATTTGGTATGCCCTCTGTCCCACCTGATGCTGGCATTTCTGTACAGTGAAAACAAGCATTTTATTCTGAGCACCCCTGAGGACTTCTTAGGTTAAGGTTCTACTTGTTACAGGGAAAATCAGCTGATGACACTTCAGTAAAGGGTTGGTTAAAACTCAGCTACAGAAATATCTATTGTTCACCTTGTCCAGAGGCAAGAGTCTTGCTCTGTCAAGGATGGCCAGGAGACTGTCAAAGTCGGCCCTTGGAGTCTGACACCAAGGAAGGAGGTCTCAGGTGCTTCAGCCTATGCTGACACAGTGCAACTCTGCCATCCAAGGAAAGCTTTTTCTTTGTCCCTTTTTATTCCTCTAGAAAACAATAAAAATAGGACTGAATCCCAAATAAATTCCAGAAATACAAACCTCTGCTCATTTAGGTGTTTGTCTACAGAGGAGAAAGGACTGAAATAGCTACTTCTGGTTAAACCTCTTACCAGGAAATAAGTGTTGTGGGAGACACTGGATTTCAAAGGAAAAAGGCTTCTTAAAGAACAAAAAAGGGTCACCTACATGAGGATGTAGGCAACTGGTGTGGGAGAGGAGGGAAGGGGGAGGAAAGCAAGGGGAAGGTAAACAGGAGTTTTACTATTACCTTTCTTGAATGTTCTTTTTGACAAGTATCACTGACACATTATTTTAAAACCAAATATTTTTGTCATGTACAAGCTATGGAAGCATCACCGGGAAAACCACGTCCACAGCTCTGCCTACAAGTTTTGCTAAATCCAGGATTGCTGAGGTGAGCAGCAGGAGAGAGGACACCTTCAACACCTGAGCGGGGGGAAGCTCAGCGTCCAGGAGCCGCAACTCAGACCAGCGACAGCCACCGAGGGAGCCTCAAGTCCCAAGTCCTCGACAGGACGTGCCCAGCAGCCGGCAGTTCAGCGGACGCGAGGAGCGGACTCAAGAGGGGGCGGTGCCAGGAGGAGCGGCACCACCCTGACTGGGTAAAAACCTGCCCGAGAGTACCCGAAAGAACAGGGCGGGTTGACGCAGTTCGCGCGGGCAGACGAGCGGGATGGTGAGAACGCGCCTTATGGCCGGGGCCCGGTCTGGGAGCTCTGCTCTGGCTGCCCCGGTGGTGGCCAGTGTAGGCTCCCAGACAGAGCCGGTGAGAGGGGAGGCTGCAGTGCAGAGCTCGGGGTGTAGGGAGCGCCTGCACTGCTGTCCTGAGAGGAGGGTGCACAATGGGCAGGGCTGCACTCTGTGCTCCCTGGTGGAGGTCCTCCTGCAGCCGGGGCTGAGCTGCGGGACGATGTCAATAGGCTGAAAGATGTCAGGGAAGCTGAGAGGAAGCAGCACTGCTTGCTCCAGGACCAGACTCTGCAGGGGCCTCAGTGTCCACTGTCGCTCATGGAGGGAAGGAGGAGGCCGCTAACCCAGGAAGCTGGGAAACAGTAACAGAAAAAAACAACAAAAAAAGGAGGAAGAGAACAATTAAAAACAAGGGGCTTCCTCCTACATCTGTTGTCCCCACCCAGAACCGCTTTGATGTCCTGCAGGGGGCTGATGAGGAACCACACTCCCACCAGGAACAACCAGCTGATGCACTGGTAAAGAGCATCACTACTGGTGCTGCCAGAAAAAAGCGGGCCATAGTAGTAGGGGACTCTATGCTGAAAGGCACAGAGGCACCCATCTGTCAGCCTGACCCAGTCTCAAGGGAGGTGTGTTGCCTACCAAGGGCACAGATCAGGGATGTTGCAGAGAGGCTGCCTGCTCTAGTCAGTCCCACTGACTATTACCCACTTCTAGAGATCCATGTGGGTGCTACTGATATAGCTAGCAGTAGCCCGAAGAACATGAATAAGGGCTACAGAGCCCTGGGAGAGGTGGTTAGGGGCTCTGGAGCTCAGATTCTCTCTTCATCAATTCTCCAGGATAAAGGGCAGGACCTTGAAAAGGCTAGGAGGATTGGGCAGGTTAATAAATGGTTAGAAGGGTGATGCCGTAGTCAGGGGTTTGGGTACCTTGAACATGGGACTCAATTTAGTAGGCCAGGTCTACTGGGGGCTGGTGGAGCTGGTCTGACAAAGAAAGGGAAGAGTGGTTTTGGTAGGAGGCTTGCCAGACTGCTCAAGGATGCTTTAAACTAGATGTGTTGGGGGAGGGGTGCATCATTCCATCCCAACACACCCAGTCACTTGCCAGCACCTATAATAAATGCTTGGAGCAATGTAGAGATATTCCAGCTGCTCCAGCCAATTAGCTGGCTTCATTTGGAGCTCGGCTCAGATGCCTCTATACAAACACCCATAGCATGGGAACAAACAAGAGGAATTAGAGATGTGTGCACATCTACGGGGGTATGATGTCATAGGCATTACAGAAACATGGGATGGCTCCTATGACTGGTGTGTTGGAATGGAAGGTTACAGGCTTTTTAGGAAAGACAGGCCCCGTAGGCAGGAAGGGGGAGTTGCTATTTATGTTAGGGATAGGCTGGAGAATATGAAACTCTCTGGGGACAGGTGAGCAGTCAATAGAGAATTTGTGGGTCAGGGTTAAAGGGAGAACAGTGATGGGAGACATTACTGTGGCGTTCTGTTGTAGATTGCCTGATCAAGAGGACTCAGTGGATGAAACGCTCTATAGACAGATAGGAACAGCCTCACTCTCACAGGCACTTGTTCTCATGGGGGACTTCAACCACCCTGATATCTGTTGGAGGGATGGTACGGCCCGGCACAAGCAATCCAGGAGGTTCCTCGATTGTGTGGAAGACAACTTCCTTCTGCAAGTAACAGAGGAGCCGACAAGGAGAGGCGCCATGCTTGACCTCGTGCTCACCAACAGGGAAGGGCTGATTGGAAATGTGACATTCCAGGGCAGCCTTGGCTTCAGCGATCATGAGATGGTCGAATTCGAGATCCTCAGGACAGTGAGAAGAGCGTGCAGCAAGCTCACTGCCCTGGACTTCAAGAGAGCAGACTTTGGCCTCTTCAGGAACCTGCTCAGTAAGGTTCCGTGGGATACAGCCCTAGAGGGCAGGGGGGCCCAAGACTGTTGGTTGAAATTCAAGGATCACCTGCTGCAAGCTCAGGAGCGATGCATCCCAACTAGAAGGAAGTTTAGCAGGAGGGCCAGGAGACCTCCTTGGATGGATAAGGAGCTGCTGAGGAAATGTCAAAGACAAAAAGA
The DNA here is from genome assembly GCA_039720435.1 of Amazona ochrocephala. Classification (NCBI taxonomy): domain Eukaryota; kingdom Metazoa; phylum Chordata; class Aves; order Psittaciformes; family Psittacidae; genus Amazona; species Amazona ochrocephala. The sequence goes on from CM077878.1 coordinate 58,418,054, forward strand.
GGCTTATAAAAGGTGGAAGCAAGGACAGGTGGCCTGGGAAGAATACAGGGATGTTGTCCGGGAAGCTAGGGACCAGGTTAGGAAAGCTAAGGCCCACTTAGAATTAAACTTGGCTGGGGATGTTAAGGATAACAGGAAGGGATTCTATAGGTACATAGTGATTAAAAGACAGATTAGGGACAATGTAGGCCCCCTCCAGAAGCTATCAGGAGAACTGGCTACCCTGGATTTGGAGAAGGCTGAGGTTCTTAATGACTTCTTTGCCTCAGTCTTCACCGGCAAATGCTCTGACCACACCACCCAAGTCTTGGAAGGCAGACGCAGGGACAGTGAGAATGAAGACCCTGGGCCCACTGTAGGAGAGGATCTGGTTCGAGACCATCTTAAGAACCGGAACATACACAAGTCCATGGGACCTGATGAAATCCATCCATGGATACTGAAGGAGCTGGCAAATGAAGTTGCTAAGCCACTGTCCATCATATTTGAAAAATCATGGCAGTCAGGTGAAGTTCCCGATGACTTGAAAAAGGGAAATATAACCCCCATTTTTAAGAAGGGGAAAATGGATGAGCCGGGGAACTACAGACCAGTCAGTCTCACCTCTGTGCCTGCCAAAATCTTGGAGCAGATTCCCCTGGAAGGCATGCTGAGGCACATGAAAAACAACAAGGTCCTGGTGACAGCCAGCATGGCTTCACTAAGGGGAAATCCTGCCTGACAAATCTGGTGGCCTTCTATGATGGGGCTACGGAACTGCTGGACAGAGGTAGAGCAGCTGATGTCATCTACCTGGACTTGTGTAAAGCCTTTGACACTGTCTCCCATGACATCCTTCTCTCTAAGTTGGAGAGACATCAATTTGATAGGTGGACCACTCGGTGAATAAAGAACTGGCTGGATGGCCGCACAGAAAGAGTAGTGTTCAGTGGCTCAGTGTCCAGCTGGAGACCAGTAATGAGTGGTGTCCCTCAGGATTCGGTTTTGGGACCGATCTTGTTCAACATCTTTGTGGGTGACATGGACAGTGGGATTGAGTGCACCCTCAGCAAGTTTGCCGATGACACCAAGCTGTGTGGTTTGGTTGATACATTGACGGGAAGGAATGCCATCCAGAGGGACCTTGACATGCTTGTGAGGTGGGCAGATGCCAACCTGATGAAGTTTAACCATGCCAAGTGCAAGGTCCTACACCTGGGTGGGAGCAATCCCAGGCACAGCTACAGGTTGGGCAGAGAAGAGATTCAGAGCAGCCCTGTGGAGAAGGGCTTGGGGGTGTGGGTCGATGAAAAAATGAGCATGAGCCGACTGCAGTGTGAGCTTGCAACCCAGAAAGCCAACCATATCCTGGGCTGCATCAATAGGAGTGTGACCAGCAGGTCGAGGGAGGTGATCCTGCCCCTCCACTCTGTTCTCGTGAGACCTCACTTGAAGTATTGTGTGCAGTTCTGGTGTCCTCAACATAAAAAGGACATGGAACTGTTGGAACAAGTGCAGAGGAGGGCCACGAGGATGATGAGGAGACTGGAGCACCTCCCATATGAAGATAGGCTGAGAAAGTTGTGTCTGTTCAGCCTGGAGAGGAGAAGGCTGCGTGGAGACCTCATAGCAGCCTTCCAGTATCTGAAGGAGGCCTATAAGGGCACTGAAGAGGGACTCTACATTAGGGACTGTAGTGAGAGGACAAGGGGTAATGGGTTCAAACTTAAACAGGGGAAGTTTAGACTGGATATAAGGAAGAAATTCTTTACTGTTAGGGTGGTTGGGCACTGGAATGGGTTGTCCAAGGAAGTTATGAATGCTCCATCCCTGGTGGTGTTCAAGGTGGGGTTGGACAGAGCCTTGGTTGGCATGGTTTAGTGGGAGGTGTCCCTGCCCATGGCAGGGAGGTTGGAACTAGATGATCTTGAGGTCCTTTCCAACCCTAACTATTCTGTGATTCTATGATTGTCTCTAGGTTTTTTTTTTTCTTTCTCTTCCTGTGCTTCATACTCAGCAGATTTTGATTATGATGTCCTCCTTGTATTAGGAAGCTGTTGTTCAGTGTAATGTGTATAATGACACCACTTTATTGCAATGAAGAATGCATAGCTTCAAGTGTTTGCAACACTTTAGCCAGTTCCTTTCAAATTGAAAATAGAGCCATTCTGAATGCAACCTGCTAGGTCCAGCCACCAATCTTGTGGCTGACATCTCTACAAACAGCCCTCCGTTCACAAAGTTGAGGAAACTTCTAACAAACAGCAGCACTCTTCAGTGCCTCAAGTTTTAAAAGTAATGTACAAATGGTGATTTCTTTCATAAATTGCATTAAAGCAAATGGTTGGTTTTTCTAGGGAGAGAAGCATGGTCATTTTTCACAAATCGAAAGCATCTGGTCCAAACAGAGCAGTGCATTTAATATATCACTATTTTATTCATGTCATTTGTAAACAGAAAAATATCCTTGGCAATGTCAGTATATTTTTTCTCCTCTTTTGCCCTTTAAAAAATGCTTATAAATTAAGCTTCCCCCTGCATCTGTGAGCTCAAACTGAAGGGCAGAGACCTTCTAAAGCAATACGAGGTGCACAGTTTTCACACCCAAATCTCACGAGGGACAGGTTGTACAGGAGATTTAGTCTGAATACCATTTTTCCAGAGTCACGGGGCCTGTCCAGTGGAAGAATAGTTGGGAACTCTCCCAGTCTCACATTTCCATTTTCCTTCCCCCTCCCTCAGTGGAGGACTGTCCATGGGGGAGGGAAATCTCCCACCAGAGGCTGAGAGCCCTGAGCTCCCTCAGCCCACAGTGGGGCAGCACCTTTGCCACTAGCGAACATCAGCACCCAAAAAGCAGCGCTGTTCCAAGTCCATGCAATGTGTACTGGAGGGGTCACTGAAGTAACCAGATGTCAGAGTCACCATCCCTTTGCCTGCTTCCCCATTTCTAGAGGCTAGTGCCCAGGCCAGGAGAGGAGCTTCCTAACACATAAACTGAAAGAGGGTGGATTTAGATTGGGCATAAGGAAGAATGCCCTTCAGTGTGAGGATGGTGAGACGCTGGAACAGGCTACCCAGAGAAGGTGTGGCTGCCCCATCCCTGGCGGTGTTCAAGGCCAGGTTTTACGGGGCTTGGAGCAACCCAGTCTAATGGAAGGTGCCCCTGCCCATGACAGAGGATTGGAACTGGATGAGCTTGAAGGTCCTTTCCAACCCAAACCATTCTGTGATTCTATGATAATGCAAATTAATGGATGAGGCAACCTTAGTAAGAGATTAAGTAAGAACCTCAGTAAGAGAGTAAACACAGTGTTGCCAGGTTCTTTTTTCTGTTCATTGTCATTCAATACTTTGGGGGTGCTCTGGAAGAAAATATTAATCATTTGCAGTAAATTTTACCAGTAATTCAAAGTTGGTGAGGTTCTACATTGATGATGGAGGCAGATCAGGTAAACAAAGCAATGTAGATGCTGAATAAACTAGTGTCTTTGAGCATCAAATGTTAGTGAAATCCCAAACGTGATGTAATGCATCTTAGAATAAAAAAAAAATAAACTCATTTTAGACTCACAAGATGTGAATCCCTTGGCCTAGCCTGCACTGACCCTAAAAACCCACTTAATGCCCATATTATATACCATTGCAAACCTCCCAGTCCAGTGCTTTGGCTGTGAGGAATAGTAAATTTAAAAGCAGAGAAATACTGAAGAGGGAAGTGAATTGCATCTGAAAGCACCACTGAGAACATTCTTTCAGTCACTTCAGAAGAGATGTAGGAAAACTGAAAAGAATCCAGAAAACTATTACGAGTCATTCAGAATTATGGAACATTCCATTCTGTGGTAAGAAATAAGATAATTCAGTTTGTTTAGTTTCTTAAAAAAAAGGTAAGGGCAAATTTATGATGTCTTTTAGAGCTCTACCAGTTGAAAAGAAGGAAGCTTTGCTGGTAGCAGATGGCTCTCTAATGCAGCATAACAATCAGAACCTGAAAACCCAATCTTCACAAACACTGATTAGAAATAGAGGACATTTCTTTAACAGTGTCACTAATTAACTAATTGAACAAATTATGAAAGGATATGGTAGACTTTTGAACACCACGGAATATTCATCCGTTCATTGCAGAAATGACTAATGAATATCTTCAGATAGCCCCACACAACTCTGAGGTTAGACAATCAGAGCACTTCCATAAATAGATGAATCTCTTGCCTCCTCTTGTTGCCAAAAGAGTCATTTCTCTTTGTGTCATTGTGCATACTTTAGTGGATTAATGCAGGCTTTAAGAGATACAACATAAATGCATTGCTTTTGAGGTTGGACATTGGTTTGGTTTTGGTTTGGTTTTTATTTCAATGTCATTTCAGTCTGAAGACCCTTTAAAAATAAAGTATGCTTTTGCTTAATATTTTAGGAGAAATCAAAACCAAGGATTTGTTCAGGGAGGGTTGTGCCTTTCTGAAAGGAAAATGAATATATTGGATAGAGAATAATCAACTGCTAGAAGATGAATAGTTGTTTACCTGATCAGGTGAGAAAGGAGCTGTGTCTCCCTAGGCATACAAATCCCCCTGCTCACAGTAGTCAGTGCACAGGGAAGGCAGTTGCACAGAGGAAAAAAATGTGTGACTTAAGAACACTCAAGTCACTTGACTAGTGCTGCAGAAAAGTTTAACTTCCTCAGAGTACTGATGATGAAGGTTTCCTAAATTACTGCAGGTGATGCAGCCCTGTGATCCATTAAGGTGCCTGAACATACAAATAAACTTTGACGGTGTCAGTCTTTTAAAGTTAGCTGTCCAGTAACTGAGAACTTGTCCTCCCACCCCTCTGCTCTGCAGCCCCCCTCCTCTTGTTACTAGGAACATGTTGTAAGACAAATCACTGTAGAGAGCCTATCTTTTAATCAGGCTCTGAGCTCTTCGTATAACCATGTGTTTGCTGGATTTGATTTTAGTTTGCATTTTCTTTTCCCTCCATAAAATACTCCAGGGATATCAGGTACCCAGCCTTCAATGGGTTGGTTGGTACTTGATGTCACTGGTCTCAGAGCTATTCACTGTGAATAATGTTTGGTCCTTTTTTATTTTAATTGCTGGAATGGCTGTGGATATAAGTTGCTCAACACAAAAGGGTGACAAATAATGATGAAAGATACTAGAGTGCTCTCATGTGTAGCTTGGACCAGAAGGAGAAAAGAGATTATTGCAGCTGAACTGGTCACATGGAATTTGCTGGACCTGCCTGCTCCCACCCCCCCTCCAGCCGCTCTCCGGGAATAGTGCTCTTACAAGCTCAGAAAGACACGTTGGGAAAAAAAAAAATAAAAAAAAAAAAAAATTGATCCCTTTAACAATGACCTTTAGAAATTTCAAGGACATAACGCTGCCTTTGTGAAGTGTAAACAGATGCATTGTCAAATAGTTAAAGAACAGAATTGCTCCTGGATCTGTCATTTACCTCCTCATGAACTGCAGCTCCAAGCTGTAAAGAGCCAGGAGGAAACCACAGCAGCATGATTATATAGTTAAAGAGACAAATACTTATGTTCGTCTTCTCAGCGATTGATATTTCTATTATATTTTTAATTAACATTTTAATCCTTTAAAATCATTTTAATCCTCGGGAAGCATGTTACAGAGTGAAATCATTGCTATGAGAAGTGTCAAACAGATAATAGCTAAAATTAATGGTTTTGTGATATATCAAGTTTTCAAATTGTTCTTTTATTAAAAGAGCCTGACATTTTTCATTACAGTGAGCAGGGCTTTCTGAATAAAAAGTGAGCGTGTACCCCAGGTTACAGTACATTTAACTATTTGCACGATAAAGTCCTTATCCCGGTTTTCCTTCTGTTTGGAACAGTTGCCAATAGATGATAAATATCTTTTGTGGTGGCAGAGCAGAGCACAAACCAAGGTGCCACAGTCTCCTCCTCGTGCTCCTTCTTGTCTTAGCCAGGGCTCTTTGTAGCCCCCAAAGCCCTTTGCAAGGACAGGGCTCGCAGGGGGTTCGCTGTATGTGCCGATCAGCTGATAGTCATTGAGCGCCTGTATCGGGCTGCTCTCCCTCCTTCTTGGCTCAGAGTGTCATTGGCAGTTTTCTCATTTAAATGGTTAGAGGCAACCTCTGAAAGGCTGTAACTCATAATAGGATAAATAACTGTGTGCATAATTGTGAAAACACTTCAGTAAATGGATACAAGCTGCCGTGGACCTCATCTTTAGACCTTTCAAAACACACACTCACACACAATTCCTTCTTTCACAGTTAAGCTCTTCCTTTCTGACATCTCTCAATGTAGCACACAGAGAAGCTGGCACGCATAAACTGTAAATACCCTGCTTACTGGGAGCCATCAGTAGCTATATGTACAGACTGTGACCCATAGGAAACGGGATCATTGTCTCGAAAACGAAATAATAAAGCAATTCGTCTAAGAACTAGCCTTTTCTTAAAATCTCCTTGGTATTTGGTCTTTAATGCATCATCTTGTCAAACAACGCGCTAGTCCTATAGTAAGCAGAGTCTCCGTTCTGTGGAAGTTTTACAACCTTTTACTTGGATGGGGTTACTCCACAGGTTTTCTTCTTTATGCTTTTTCTTCTTGAAATGGAGAGTAAAACATTTCCTGGGGTAGTAAGAGAATGCTGAAAATGAGAGAATGAATGATCTCGTTAAAGACTGTTGATTGCCATCAGATGTGCTACCGGGTACACGTGGGATAATACAGGGCCTTTTGAAGAGATCAGCCTTTTGTGCTGGGGAGGCATGTGTAATTAGCAGAATGTAATGAAACCACAAGTAATAAGCTGCCCGATATTTAATGTCTGGGGTCACCAATTAAGGCAATGTATGAGACGTTGCAATGAAATGTTTCCCCAACCCTCCCCTACCTCTGTTTGGGTGTCCAAAGCTCAATTAGGCACTCAGGCAAGCTGGTAAGAGTTTAAAGGCAACAGAAACTTTCATAAATACTTTAAAGCACTGGGCTGATACTCCTGGACATGTGTTTTATTATCCATCTCTGCTACCAAGTTGCTGATTGCCCCCAGACACATCAGTTCCTTCTCTCTCCTTCCCAAAAGCAGAATAAACAGCATTTTAGTTCTCTGGGACATCTCTGTGACTTGTCACACACAGCCAATGTGATGCAGGGGTGCTCAGGCTGTGCGTTCATGCTCACCACAGTGCCCAGGCAACCCAGGGGCTGCAGGGACTGGTGCACAAAAGGGTGAAGGCAGTAAGCCGGGCACAAGAAATGCCCTCTTGGAGGGTACATGAACGCGAAACTGGAAGGGCAAACAGCCAGTTTAACAGCTGCTATCTGTCACCATTTCAATTGAAAGTCTGTCATATAACCTAATCACATCCCCATGAAACTGGCACTAGATCTTTCTCTGGGAGTTGCGGCACGCCCAAAACCTCCAGTCAAACTTAGCCCATTTTAGCCCTAACAGGAAGCCACGTGCCACATCGGTCCTTATGTTCATGCTGCCCCAGTTATGTCAGCCTCCAGCCAGGTTTCTGAGGATGTCAAAGTTGTTGGGTTTGACCTCAGGAGCCAGGTCCCAGCACCGAGAATGTCCTTACCATCAGTGGCGCCGCAGGAGCCTGACGAGTGGAAGCACCAGCAAGCCCCAGATTAAACTGGGGAGCTGGGATAGGGGGGCAAGCAGAAGGTCACTTTCCCTGCAGGCTCCTTGATTCTGGATTTTGGTACCCCCTACCCTTTCAAGGTCAATGCAGTGACCTTGAGGGCAGGCTACAAGGTCTGTTTATTTTCCCAGGCTGTCTCTTGGAGTGGGAGTGAGAATGGCAGGGAGAAGGAAGCATCCTTGGTGGGAGGAGGCGGGGGCAAGTGCTGCTTGTGGCCGTACACAGCTTGCACCCCAGTGTGCAAACTAATTAAAACACTGCTTGTATGAAATATTAAACACTTATACATTGAAATCAGGCCGCAAAACAAAAAGTGGGATAAGTCCAACATTGCTAATAGTAAAGCACTTTTTTACCTAGACAGAAATTATTCCAAAATCCAAATGAGGAAATAATGGTGTGTTTCCTCAATAAAAAAAAAAAAAAAAAAAAAAAAAAGATCATTTTTTTCCCCTTCACGAAACCTGTGTGTAAGATGCAAATCCTGATCTGCATTAATTTAATTTCACTTTTAGAAACAATAGTGCAAATTCCCCTTAATCCATGATGTCTGACTTAATGTGGGGGGGGAGAAGGAAGGGAATTTCTTGATTCCCAGCAAGGATCTTTCTTGCAGCCTTACTCTTTATTCCTCCGTACAGTGAAAGAAATGCGAGGGGTTGGAGCAATAGGGAAAAAGAAAGAGAAAGCAAAGCAGAAAAAGAAAAAAAGGGAAAAAGAAGCCGCCTCCTTTGTGTCCTTATCTCTCCCGATGCGTGTTACATGTTGCAGCAAAGAGCAGGGGCGCTGAAGCCGAGCCCAGAAATCCGACTGGATTTGACGACGCCCCCAGTAAACAGCGTGGCACAAAAGTCCATTGTGCTATGAGATAACTGCGGGGCTGAATGGGGGAGGCTGTCACGGGGGGGGATTGTTGAGCCAGTCACCATCGGATCACAGTCGAGGCCTGAATTCCTTTATGGTTCATCAGGGCCTGTTGGTACCACAGAAAGTGTCATGATCCTTTTTTTCAGTGGGGCCAGATGGTGTCCTTTTTTGAGGCCTTCCTAATGCCCGGTTTTCCACATGTAAAACTCCTGGGAAAATGACCTAACTCACAGCTGCTTAGTGAGGCTTGAGCAGGTCTTTAGAAAGACTTCTGTCAGGAACAAGGCGGCCGTACCACTCTGGGGAGCAGGGGAGGCCGCTGCCACAAACCTACCCCTCGCCACATATATTTAAGCGTAAATAAAAGCCCTCTCGGCGGCAGCAGCAGCAGCAGCCCACACGGGCCGCGGCTGGCTGGAAAGGTAACATCGCCAAGCAGCTCCCTGCCAGGAGGGGCTGTGGTGCCGATGGACACCGGTTTCCCTTCCTCGGCGAGCAGATGGCCTGAATAAAAACATAGAATGTGGTCCAGAAGGGTCGGGAGAGGACAAAAAGTGAGAGGTTCCCCAGACCGCGGCCAGCCGCCCAGGGAGAGGGGAGGGACAGCCGCTGAAAGGGGTGAGGGAAAGTGGAAACTTTTGATGTCGGCAGGGTCGTGCTCGCTCGCACGCTGGATGATTCCCCGAGGAACAGTGGGGCTGCAGGTGTGATGCTTGTAAAGCCCAAAGCCTTTTATACCAGCAGAATAATGCCTGCCTGGAGGAGCGCTCCCAAGGCTGCAAGGGGTGCAAAGCTGGAAAAAACTTCTGTGGTGGTGCTTATTTTCCCCAATCAAGGCATTAGCTATAATTATCTTGATAACTTTTAGCCGCAGCCATTGACCTTTTAGCCTCCACCATACATCACTGTATCAGGATGTTTTCACTTGCTGGCTTTGCCAGGGTCTTTTTTGTTGTAGGTTTATGAAAGTGTCTGTATCCATCCTTTGCAGCTGAACCACTTTGTTTCCAGCACTACATTTGTTTGGTCTGTCAGTGTATCTGCAGATATTTCAAGAACTGCTACACCTATCCTACAAGTTCTCCCATGTTTGTTTGTTTTTCTTTTTTTTTTTTGAATCCTGCGCATAAATAAACTCAATAAAAATATTAAAAGTGAACTTTATTTTACTTGTTCTGTAACTGCTCTAATCCCAGTGTTAAGTGCATTTCCCCTCCTATATTGTAAAGTTTCAAGCGAATATAGAAAGATCCAATAGCTTTTCTTTCCTGGACATGGCAATCTGAGGATTAAATAAACCTGGCTAAAAAGTAGCTGTAATTGTTGCGGGGAAATTTGGGCAGGAGGGAAGGCCCTCATAAAAGTGTAATGTTTTCTCAATTAAAAACTGAAAGTCAAAACTGAACAACTGTGCTAAAACCCTTTCAGCTTTGATACTTTAAAAATCAAATTTAGTTTCAAATATTTAATTTCTGGGGAAAAAAAAAATGCAAAAAGGTGCTTATGCCAAGATTTGTCAGACTTGCAGAGAGCATTTCTATGAATGTTGTTCTTTTTTGGCTAAGATCTTTTTTTTTTTTTCTTTTTTTTTGTTGTTTTTTTGTTTTTTGTTTAAGCAGAATCCCAATCTTCATCTTTTGATTTTTCACTCAGACCTGAGTGCAATAGAAATACACTATTTTATCTCAGGTATTGTTCAAAGCTTTCTTTCTGCACTTGTTAAGAATACAAGTTAACTTTGTTACAGAACGTGCATCGAGAGCATGAAAAGGTGACGCAAAAGAAAACAAGTAATTTTTCAATCTCACCATCTCAGCTAAAGAAATAAAATATGGAAGATGCATGTATAAAGATGCTCCTAGTTGCTCACAAAGAGCCATTTTTTGGTGCTGTCTGGGTTTAAAACTTGAACAAAAACAACCCAAAAGTGTTTGGCCATCATCGTTCTGAAGCATCTGCCTTTGACCCAAAAACTACTGACATCCATGAGTTTCGTTTCTCTTTGGTAACTTGCAGATTATTGATTTTATCGTTTGCCTGACATTTCACAGTGCATTGCCTCACTTACAGAAATGTTCAGCATTTACGCTGTGATGTGAACTGTCATAAAGTGAGGTAACATTCCATAAAATCCTAAGGGGAAAAACACTCTGATGAGATGCAGTCCAACTTGGAAGAACTGTGTTTTTTCTCAAGCCGTTCTAGGCTCAATCACCCTGAAAAAGCACATTTCAGAAGGGACAAGATAATTTTAATCAAGGATTGCTGTTCAAAAAGAAGAAGGAAAAGGATGAAATCCTTTCTCGTGACGCAGACGAGAGTCATTATGAGTGTTTAATGTAAAAAGGAGTAGAATTCACACGTATTTGCTGTGCACCATTTTCAGCAGAGCAATGAAGTTCAGGAGAAACAGCTTGTGCTCGTTTCCCTTCTTGTTTTAAAATGTGTCACTCAGCCTGAATGCCCCCAAGAAATCAGGCAGGGGCAACCGGCACTTACTTAGGATCCGTGTCTTGCAACAGAAGGAGCCCGAGAAAGGGAGCCAGCCCTTCTCCTGCTGGGTCAGTCACATGCAGTCAGGCTTTTGCATAGAGCTAGCCTTCTGTCTCCTTCCTTTCAGGGACAGAGTAACATTTTGTAGTGACACAAAGAAATTCTTCCCTCTCTTGATCATAAAGACCCACAGTGCTAGATCCTTTTTATCAACTGCTCTTTTCTTATAGGATGCGATATATTTTATTTACACATGAATTGATCAGTTTGTCCAGCAAACTTGGAAAGCTCAGTGGTTCACAAGAATATAAACTACTCTGCTTGCAGTCATTGTGGAAACTTGAAGAAAATAGTTATCGTGATGCTTTACCTAACTCTTCATGATCTATGTCTTATCCGTTACACATTAGTACAGTCTGAGGCTCAGATGGGATGTAATTAGTTTGATTTTGTGGGTGACATATCGGAGAAACAAACTACAATGAAATTATAACCACAGATGAAAACATGGTATTTGGCCACATTCTTTTTCCTTTTGGAAAAAGGAAAAGGGAAAAAGGGGAAAAAGGAAAAAGGATCTGTTGGGAAAAGATCCCTGTAAAATGCCTGGCTTTTCGTTGCCTTTGAAAAGCTGTTGTTGCTTCGTTGCCTTTGAAAGTGCAGTTTTTGAGAGCCTGCAGATACACTGTAGTAAGCTTTCAAAATCTCTCATCTGTACCTACAGGTGTGCATACAATACCAAGATGCATTTCATTCCAGATTCCGCTGTCATTTCTTGTACTTCCCATATGCTCCTGTTAGTATGATGCAGCTTACCACAACTGCACAGCTTGTAATGTAGTAGAAACCACAACAAAGATAAATGACAGGAAGATTTTCTGGCTTCATTATTTTTCTTCCTAGTGCAATCAGAATCTCATAATTTCTCCTGGTCTGATAATTGAGAAGCACCAAATGAAATTGCTAGCAGAATTATAAGACAAACAAAACTGTTCCTTCGCACACAGCGTACTCGGGGTCCTTGTACCATGTAACTCCTCTCTAGAAGAGGATGTGGAAGCCAAATGGGCTCAAAAAGCAACTATGCAAAGCCAGGAAAGAAAAGTTGAATGGATACCACATATGTGTCAGGAAATTCCTAAATTATAGATAGCTGAACGTGAAGAGACTCTGCCATGGGAACGGTCACTCCGTGCTGTCCTCCTCATAATCTTTCCCTGAGCAGTTATTACTAGACACTGTCAGGGACAGGAGCAGAAGGACCTTTGGTCTGACTCAGTACAGCTGTTCTCTTGTTCCTCTGTTCTTATTTTATTCCAGCAGCAAAGTCTATTTTTATTCTTCTTCCTAGAACTGTGTCCAGCACACTGGGAAGGATTTTGCTAGGAATACAGACTGCTGTGACCCCATTCATGATACTCAGAGGGACAAGTCTTTCTTCTGCACAAGAATTCTCTCTCTTCCCCAGCTCAGGATGCTGAAACATGTTACAACCAAGAGGCGATATACTCATGGGCCTCAGTGACTGTCTAGTAGGCGTCAAAACAACATTAATGTTATAATACATGGTCATTTGACACCTATGTAAAAAGCAAGGATGGCTCCTCACCAGAATGTGTCTGTCACCAGATTTCTCATATTGAGAGCTTTAAAAAATGCATATATATAATTCACAGAAATGATGCCTCTTAAAATAATACCAGTGTGTAGGATTCCTATCCTTTCTGCTGACATGGATACCATAAATGTGTGGATGTGTTGTGGAAAATACAAAACAGCTAACCTTCACACAGTGAGCCCCCCCCCATTCTAAGCAAAGGACCAGGCTCAAATTCTGTTTCAGCTTTGTTTCCCATCTCACATTAATGGACCAGGCTCAAATTCTGTTTCAGCTTTATTTCCCATCTCACATTAATGGCAAAAGCCCATGTCTAGCAGTACATTCATTACTGGATAAAATCATTCAGTTTTATTCTCGAAGAGAATGGTTATATGATGTGATGCTGACCTCCTCACTAGCAACTTCACAAGGGACTCAAAAAGCATATTAGTAGTATGCTTCTGGTGTGTGCTGGCAGTAGATTAGCTCCAGAAGGACTCTATCTGAATTTGCTGTTCTCCAGGACTGAACATAGAATCATAGAATCATAGAATAGTAAGGGTTGGAAAGGACCTCAAGATCATCGAGTTCCAACCCCCCTGCCATGGGCAGGGACACCTCCCACTAAACCATGGGGATTTAACTTCCATGTTGTGGTCAGTTTGTGGCAGGACTGAGCAGGAATTCCTGCCCACTGCAGCTAGTGCCATGTCTTGTGCCTGGGCAAAGAAATGAGAACAAGCAAGGAGGCAGCACAGCAAGGGCTGGGAGCAGAAACAGCTGAGGCAGAAGAGTTGCATGCTAAGCTGATCTTCATTAGGACTAAGGCAATAGGTGGGCAGCACAATTCCCATGTAGCCCCAGGTCTGTCCTGACATCAAGGCCAGAGCAGTCCTTGCAGCCCCTGACAAGTGGAAGAGCAAATCACATTTCCTTAGTGTCTGCATGAGTGGCGCCATGTACCCAGGCCACAGGTCCCTCCCTGCCATCAGCAGGCCTGCTTAGCATAGATGGATCGTGGCAGCACTGCAGCCTTCAGTCTAGTGCCAGATTAAATTTATAAGAAATGTAACACAAACTTTGGGAACTGGTGAAGTGTGGTCCTTAGTCTCTGCACTAAGTAATACAGTCACCAAACACATGTACCCTCCAAATCCCAGCCTCACTCCAAACATGCTGGTTATTGTCCTAAACCAAAACCTCAGCACTGTCTGTCTCCAAATTTTGTAGAAGCCTGGCAGCAAAACAATGTGCTTGATCTCTCTGATTGCTTGACAAGCTCCATATCCAAACATCCAAATTTAGTAAAGCCCAGATTTCCATGTGAACACTGCCCTTCTGCTGGGTAAATCCAGCCTTCTCTTCCAGAAAAAATTACATAATGTGGATGTAAATTAGTAATGATGACTATATGACTATCAAATCAGCAAACTGCACTGATGTTCAACTAGCACCAGCATCAAATCAAGCCTATAAATGCCTCTGATCATTGATCTCACTCTATTCAGTAGAGGTTATGGCACCCCAGCAAAGACTCCTGGCATGGCATTCTGCAGCAAATAAATACCCCCTTTTCATTGCTAACATGTCTTCTTGATACCTTACCCAGGCAGAGAGCTCCCATCTGGCTTTATAAGAATAAGCAGATTGATTTGGAATTTCATAACATACTTACATGTTGCTCACATCCTTCTGTTGAGCTAAATTGATCTTTTTTTTCTTCTCATTTCCTGGGTAGATTGCATTTGGTCTATGAGTAAACACAGTGTAGCTGCCCCCTTTTCCCAGGCTTTCTAATGAGAATGTGCTGTCTGATCAGGTGCATGCACTCTGCTGTCATTTGCAGCCTGACCTGCAGGTCAGAGGTGATTTGAGCAGGCTCAGGGATGCATACAAATCACATCCTCTTGTCTGTCTGTTTTGTTGACTGGTTCTCCTCAGGGTCATGGCTATCTTAAGTAGCAGCCTGAAGGATAAAGTGCGCCCTGTCTGAGCTGTAAAACTTTGACTTTGGACCAATTGCATCTGACATACAGCAGCATGAGGGTTGGTTTAGCCTTTGGATTCAGAACAAATCACTGGCTATCAATAGCTGATAGTGACACGCAGTTTACTGAATGTCCCCTTTTCTCTGGCAGCTGTATATTCTTTGGGAGAAACAGATGGGTTTTTAAGTTTTAAGGTCATGTTTTAAATATGATGCTGCACACACTCCATTAGAAAGTAAGTGTATAAAATAAATAAATAGCTAGAAAACATTATGCTATTTTGCGAGCTTGCTTTTGGGCTTCCAGGTGGTGCACAGTATGGGAATTGGGGGGTAGATGTAAAATGGCATAACACTGGGCTATCATGAAACAAAACATTTTTAGGATTATCTTACTTACTTTTAGGCTTATCACTTGTTACAAACTTTTCACAAATGATACTGAGGAAGAGCCATGCAAAATAAAGCACTCTGTGTCCTGAAGACTGATGCACTGCAGGGAGCTTCTTTAAAAACATAGCTACGCCAACACAGGAGTCAATACCCTGAGTTATGGGCACCGGAGCGATGTGCCCTACTCACACCTCCCTGTTCTGCACCGATGACCAGATGCAAATCCACCATCACCATGAAAGCACTTGCCAGTGCAGCAAACATCCTCTCATGCTGAAGCTAACCAAGGGGGGAGATTTTAAGACCACCAAGCAGTCATCAAAGAGTTAGGCTTTCAGCTGGCATCAGCCAGGGCCAGATTCAAAGCAGTGACCTGGAAGCAAGTGGCTCCATATCACCCCCATGGGCTGCCTGGCCCCCTAACACTTCACTTATTAAAAGGTGACTCTACGGCTGTGTCAGTGCCCTTGTGCCTCTGCAGCATCATACTTAAAATTCAGTCTGCCTTACAGCTGTGTAAGTGGATTTTATCCAAAAGAACTGCTTTGTTATAGGTCAAAATACTTCAGTGGCTCTTATTTATTGCATCTCTATTTAGATTTACATTACTTCTGTCAACTGCTTTATCTGTTTCATTTTCTCGGCTCTTCTGTCACAGCACTGCTTCCAAATTTTTGCCAAGTCTGTGCTGCAGAATTATACTGAGGGGCACTTTGTGTTCTCATCATATTGTGACTTGTTAGAAAAAAAAGAAAAGGGTTTCTTATCATTATCAAAAGAGCATAAGTGCCACTATAAAACTAGAATAGCTGAGGTGCCACTTTCAGAAACTATCATGTTACATTTCTCAGTTCATCCAATGATAGATGTTATTCAGGACTTAGGAAGTTCTCACAGATTACATGCGTAGGGCCCAGAGTATTGTAAAGAAATAGCCCTGCCAAGCTTTTTCCACCAAAATGTGTGTGTTGGTGTATATGAGTGTGTGTGTGTTTGTGTCTGTGTCTGTGTCTGCGTGTGTGTGTGTGTGTGTGTGTGTGTGTGTGTGTGTGTTCAATAAACAGCTTAATTATTTCATTACTTCTCCCCCCCCCCGCAAAGGGTTCTCCCCTGTCATAATAGAAAATTTAAACTCTTACATTAAAAATAAAGCATTTTCAGTTTCCAGACAAATGCATTTGTGTTTTGGATAAAAAAGTTTGAAAGACAAGTTTGCAAAAGATGATCACCTTTTCAGACCAGTTGTGAATAAGTTGTATCTAGTACTGTCTAAAACTATCATTATATAATAAGCTATTGTTTGTTTATGAAAACTGGTGAAGTCACGTTTGACAGGTCTTATCATATCTGAAGACTAGTCCCAAGATCATAGAATCATAGCATCATAGAATAGTTAGGGTTGGAAAGGACCTTAAGATCATCAAGTTCCAACCCCCCTGCCAGGGGCAGGGACACCTCACAATAAACCGTGCCACCCAAGATTATGTCCAACCCGGCTTTGAACACCACCAGCGATGGAGCATTCACAACTTCCCTGGGCAATCCATTCCAGTGCCTCACCACCCTTACACTAAAGAATTTCTTCCTCATATCCAATCTAAACTTCCCCTGTTTAAGTTTCAACCTATTACTTCTTGTTCTCTCACTACAGTCCCTTAATGAAGAGTCCCTCCCCAGCATCCCTATAGCCCTGCTTCAGATACTGGAAGGCTGCTATGAGGTCTCCACGCAGCCTTCTCTTCTCCAGGCTGAACAGACACAACTTTCTCATCCTGTCTTCATATGGGAGGTGCTCCAGTCCCCTCATCATCCTCGTGGCCCTCCTCCGGACTTGTTCCAACAGTTCCATGTCCTTTTTATGTTGAGGACACCAGAACTGCACACAATACTCCAAGTGAGGTCTCACGAGAACAGAGTAGAGGGGCAGGATCACCTCCCTCGACCTGCTGGTCACACTCTTTTTGATGCAGCCCAGGATACGGTTGGCTTTCCCTGCTGCAAGCGCACACTGCCGGCTCATGTTCATTTTTTCATCGACCAACACCCCCAAGTCCTTCTCTGCACGGCTGCTCTGAATCTCTTCTCTGCCCAACCTGTAGCTGTGCCTGGGATTGCTCCCACCCAGGTGTAGGACCTTGCACTTGGCATGGTTAAACTTCATCAGGTTGGCATCTGCCCACCTCACAAGCGTGTCAAGGTCCCTCTGGATGGCATTCCTTCGCTCCAGCATATCAACCGAACCACACAGCTTGGTGTCATCGGCAAACTCGCTGAGGGCACACTCAATCCCACTGTCCATGTCACTGACAAAGATGTTGAACAAGACCGGTCCCAAAACCGATCCCTGAGGGACACCACTTGTTACTATTTTCCAGCTGGACATTGAGCCATTGAGCACAACTCTTTGCGTGCGGCCATCCAGCCAGTTCTTTATCCACCGAGTGATCCACCTATCAAATTGATGTCTCTCCAACTTAGAGAGAAGGATGTCATGTGAGACAGCGTCAAACGCTTTACACAAGTCCAGGTAGATGACATCAACTGCTCTGCCCCTGTCCATCAGTTCCGTAGCCCCATCATAGAAGACCACCAGATTGGTCAGGCAGGATTTCCCCTTAGTGAAGCCATGCTGGCTGTCACCAAGCACCTTGTTGTTTTTCATGTGCCTCAGCATGCCTTCCAGGAGAATCTGCTCCAAGATTTTGGCAGGCACAGAGGTGAGACTGACTGGTCTGTAGTTCCCTGGCTCATCCATTTTCCCTTTCTTTCAGGTCTTATTGAAATAAACGAAGTGTTCAACATACCATAAAATTTCAGCCTTAATGATGTCATATCTGTGAATTGTGAAGTGATAGTAGAGGATGAAGGATTGATGGCAGCATAATAGGATATGTTCCTTTCCCAGCAAAATCCAACAGAGGGTTGTAATAGTTCACCCGGGAAAGTAGGGTTAAAAACTTCTGACCCCTGATATCACATAAACATTGCCAAAAAACACAAGCCCCTTGATTGACAGTGAAATGCGTGACTACCTCAAGTCTGGTCTGAAATCTTTGCTAATAATTATTGGGTTGAATGTTATGAGAAATGTTCAAAAGGGATATCAGCCACATGAGTGTCCATGCTCAAAGACCTGAGCGCCTCTAATAAGAATTGATGTAGTGTGTCATTGTAATTTAATCAGTAGCATTACATCTTAATAGTAAAAGGACTATCATGAACATTTTCACAGCAAAGTAAGATTAACAGACACACACACACACACCCCCCCCAAATCTCTGCTGCTGTAATGTTCCCTTTGTGACAAGAGCTGATAAATGGAGGAAACTGAGTTTAAGCTGACATGTGGCCCTGAGCTGGTCCCAGGGTGTGTAGGCATTTTGTTGCATATGGCACTTAATGCCAGCCACTGAACTGAGGCATTTTGTGAGCACAGGCAGAACAGTGCCAGCCCTGATCCAAATTTTGGCCGCCACTCTTTTCCACTGGCTACTGTATTCCAAAGTCCAGGTCTAGATCCAGATCTGAACCTCTCACAGCCAGCTCCATTCCAAGCAGATCCCTTTTATTCTCATTTGTTTATGAGTTTGGGAGCCATCTCCTTTCCCTTCATGGTCAAAGCTTCTGTGATGCATTCAGTAGCCCAGCACACAACGACCATGGCCTGCCTGACATGCAAGAGAAACTCCATGGATATTGTATTTCTCTTGTAAGAGAAGATCTGCCCTAAAGCAGATGACTAGGAGTTAGTCATCTCAACTTAAGCTCCTCAATTCAGACTTTCACTGTAATGGAGGAAAATAGGCCCCTCTAGAGGCAATTCGAGCAGTGTAGCTGTCTTAAAAGCCTAAGATGAATGGCTTTCTGAAAAGGTCTTTTTTTTTCTTTCTATCTACAGTGAAGAAAGCCAGAGTGGTTAGGGTATCTTATGTTTAAGACTTCTGAAACGAGGTGATCTTAATCCCACACTTACTCTCTCCAGGAAACCCAGTCTGCAAAGACGGCTGTCAGACATGAACTCACACAACATCTGTGTCAACATCTTTTTAATCAAAACTTTCAGATTTCTCACTAACTGTGCCTGAATAATTTTTTTCCTTTTTTTTTTTTTCTTTTTTATTTTTGACAATGCTCAGTTGTGAGAGCTGAAAGAATTAGCAGTAAATTTACTCATGGGAAAAAACACATTATGACAATGAAGCAAAGGTCTCTAGTGTCTGCAGTCCCGCAGTGAATATGCATGTTCAGATGTGCATATTAATTGTCGTTTATACCAGTGGTAAGAGGAAGGAAACAAGTGGTGCATGGGCATCTGTTTTCAAATGCTTACCCAAGGTGCTGACTCACATCCGTAGGTCACCTGAAAATAAAATTAGTCCCTTAGGATCCAGGCCAAATCTTCTGGGAAAATATCCCATCTCAATAGTCTTTGGAACAACCCCTAGCAACTCTGCTTTTAAAACCAATTTCCCCATTTTATTGTTCAAAAATGTGAAATTACCCCATACTAATACTGTTTTCAGAGACTTCAATCTAGTTATGCACCTTTCTACTGTTTCATTATGGTTTTAGCCTATTTTCTCTCATCCACCAAAACAAGAAAGGTGTTTCATATTGTAGTTTTATCTTCTAGATCCGTTGGTATCAATCTCATGGCACAATCTGTATTTTTTTAAGATTTATTTTTGTATTTATTACTTCAAAATTTCACTCCATGTTGCTCAGTAGTGATTAAGCAACTATGTTAATAAAGCCAAAGCAACAAATGCAAGGCAAAAAAAAAATAAATTAGAATTATAACTTGCCCAAATAACTGAGCAATGAATCTTTAACAAATGTTAAATTGTGATATAAAACAACATAAAGATAAGCTAATGTTTTCCATTATTTTCTGTAGGCTGTTTTCATGAAGATTTTCTCCTGCACCTTCATCTTTTTGGGTAATGGCACTGCAAAATCCACATGTAATTCACAAAGTGAGAAGCATCAATTGTTTTCACATATCTTTTGGTTAAAACCTCTGCTGTAATCAGTGAGGCCTTTGACTTCCTCAAAGAGGTTTAAAACTGTAACTTAATATCAGTTTCCATCAGGGTGTATTTCGAGACTGGTCATTTAACAATTGCTCTCCAGGAGAATTACTTATTTCTTGTTTTATTTGTGTGAGGAGCTCTCCAGCGTGACAGGTCCATGAGAAAGTGAACCCAGCAGAGGAGCAGGTGGTCTGCTGCTCCTATGTTATTGCTATTATGTTGCCTTTGTTAAATTACTCCATAAACCCAAGTTTCCTCATTGGCGTTTGTTAAATTTCCCTACCTCCACTCTGTGAGTACAGATAATCAGTCAAACCTTAATTGGGGTATATTTAGATCAAAGTATGCAGCCAGCATTTGCTCCCAGTACCTGGGTTGCAAACGATAGTCACATGAGTGGCTTGCTCTATTGGACATGCTTTTTGTTTAACCATGATCATTGCTGGCAGGCGGCTTTTTGTGCGAGTGAAAAGCCCTTTAGAATTCTTCTAATTCTGACAAAGAAACTGTCTTCAGCAGGAGAAATTGAGTATTGCCTTCTTGCATCTGAATAGTCTTTCAGCTCTATATTCACAGCAATATACTTAATATCTGCAGACAAGAAACAGAAGGTTTGAGCCCGTGTGTTATTTGGTCCATTCTGAGCTTCTAGAAACTCTTGCAGGCATGTCTTTTTACCGGTTAAGGAGATACATGTAATTTTTTTTAGTATAGGCATGGATTTTTTTTTCTCTTGAGTATTGCAAAAACACTTTGCAGCAAAAGTCACATAGGTGATTTTTTTTTATTATTATTTAAGAGGGAATAAATCAAAGCAAGGCTTGGGTAGGGGTGAGTGATATATTGACTTAGCATTGCTCCACTGAAAAGGGTAGGAAATGTTTATGGAAAGATTTCCATTTTTTACTTTATTTCCAATCTAATTGCTGGTTTAATCTGTTGTTTTCAGATGGCTTAAATTAGCTTCATTTATTATCTTTCATACCTTTCCCAGAAGGCTTCTGTAGCCAGGTTCTCATGCTTCCATTTTCTTTGGCGGCACTTTTTATACTGCCGTTTATGTATCTGTATCATGGTAGCACCTAAAGACCCCAGCTGAAGTTAGTGTCCCGGTCTGCTGAAAGCCACAGAGAATAAAAGGCGGCCAAGTCCCTGAAGAGTTTACAGTTTAATCAAGGCAGCAAGACACACGTTGTTCTAAATTTTGAACCCACCAACAAGAGCAAAACATCTACAATTAGCTTTTGGCACTAATAGCGCTTGGGCTTCAGTCAAGCAGGGACATACACAGGAGCTAAATTTTAAGGCACGTTGAGCAGCCCCATTTAGTTCAAAGAGACAAGGACGTATGCAAAGCTGATGATAAATCTTCCAGGGCAGAAGGTTAGGTTGTGTGACCAGGCCATTGGCCGGTTGAGAGGGAAAGCTGTCGTTAGGGACAGAAAGTTGACCTACTCTTTGGATTTCTCTACATTTGAATGCTTAGTTAACAAAGCACAGATTTAGTATGTTTAAAGAGTCAATGCAGAGAAAATACTGTAAAGTAGCTCTGTTTTCCACAAAATTCCTTGCAGAGCTTATTCTAAAGGAACTTTTCAAAGAGTAAAGGGCACTTTTGAAGCAACATAAAGGCCACTTTTGTCAGTGAAATAACTTGCTGGACATTTTCCCCCCAGATTTGTATAGAGCACTGGTTCACATCAGGGTCTGAAAAAAAATTAGTTTTGATTGTATATACATACATACAAAAGGGTAAACAGTCTGAATAAAGCCTTTTGTACTGGATTAGTGTTTTAGCTCTTTAACCCAAGCTGCAGGTTTGAGATGTCTTTGTTCAGTTAGGTTTTTGGGGCTGACCAAACCGGGTGTGTTTGAGTTTCATTCCTCACCCTTTTGAGGTCTGTAGGACTGATTCCTTGCATTCAATGCCAGCAGTACTGTAAGTGCCCAATGCTTTATTCTCTAAGCTATTCATCCTTTCAACCTTTGGCTTTTTTTCCTTAATCCATCTACCTTACTAAGTTTTGAAGTCAAGTAAAACGTTAAACATGTGCTTCAAGCAAGAGCAACACAGAAATAAGAGAGTACGTGCTAAGAATTTCTGGCCATCTAGTCTATTTGTTCTTTGTGTGTTTGTGTTTATAAATCTACATATATGTGTATGTATGTGCATAGGGGCATATGATTGCACCATAAAGGATGAATCTACCATGAAGTAGAAGTCATGCAAAGCACATATTCCAAATGATATACAGACAGAAGCAAAATAAACATATTTTAGCAACTTTTCTCTAATATCAAAAACAAGTAATTGCTCTACATCATGAATATTTTTATGGAGAATTCAAATGCTTAATGCTGCTTGTCTGAAGCCTTGATGACTTTTTTTTTTTGGCTGCAGGGGACAAGAGGCTTACACACATGCCACCACTTCAAAGATTTGCCTTCTATTAATTTTTTACTTAAGCTTCAGAGTGTTAAATTGTTCAATTTAAGCCGTGAATACATTTTATAAGATCATCCTAGCCCACCATCTTTCCCAAAATAGAGAATTTCAGGATATTTGGCAGTTTCACCTCCTCACCAACTCCATGCAAAATATATACGAATAATCTCTTTGAACCTCAGCAGCTTGCGATATAGAGAACCACAAGTTCAAGCCTTAGTCTTTCCTTAACGATGGAAATAGACTGTTCTAAAAATGAGTGCTGAATTTGATAATTTAGATTAAAAAAAAAATGCACATCATAAATAGAAATGTGTTGTAACTTTTTCAGTTGGAAATTAAAAATAATGGGCTATTTTCCATTTCCTTGTGGGGCTTTCATGAGCTGAATCAATATAATGAAATGTTCTAGTCAGCAAAATAAATCAAGAGCCTTTTACTGTTTTTATCATGAGAGATCCCCAGTGGGGTGAGGGAGGAGAACAGAAGAGATCGCATGCCATTATGCAACTATCCTACATCAGAGTACAAGTCCAGCTGCTGCTGCTGAGCTGGATGCCGTCTCTGCTCAGCTGAAGCTGGTGAGAGATGGGAACACGCACTTGCCAAGAATGGGGCGCACTGACTATAATCTGCCTCAATTATAAATTGAAAAGGAGATCCACTGATTTCCTAAGCTGCCATCATGACTTGGAGACCCTCTGCTTGTGCATTCCTGTGGATGAGGGCCTGCCTGACCCTATTTCCTCAAAGTAAAAAGATTCTGTGAGAACTGTGTCAGACTGAAATGCAGAGCTGAGGTATTGCAGCACCTGATTATGTGCTTCAAGTGGGACCCACAGTGGGGCTGCTGGACCAGTGTGCTCCCCATGTGGTGACACTGCTCCTCTATGAGACTCGGTCGCTCATGCCCACAAATGCTGCTTAGCCAGAAGGGGTGGAAGCACGTCACCAGAAAGCCACCCTGTCCGCAGGTATTAGATCATGTTTCATCCCATGGGAAATTTCTGTATTTGTGTTTTCAGGGAGAAGTCCTGCTCTTTTAGATTAAATGCCTTTGCCATCTGACAAAAGAATGATAAAACAGTGCATGGGCAGCTCTTAAAGAGCACAGTCACACATTGCAGAGCCATGTTCTTGCTAACTCCACAGTAAAAGTTCCCGTTTCATAGGGTGTTTCATGCTGCTGTTAGTGAGATTCTCATCTGAAGCCAAAGGAATTCTAGTGTCAAAAATATAGCTGTCCTATTTCATCCCAGCATCCCTCTGCTCTCCGCAGCCAGCTCTACTTCCAGAGCAGGATCAGACACCCTGGAGGAAAGATCACAGGGATGCCAGCCACAAACAGGTCACTGGAAAAATATGGATACCATGCTCTGAATCAAAGTATGAAGGAGGAATATGCTAGGGCTGTGGAGGCTGCTGACCTGTTTCTTTCTATGAACAGTTTCATTTTGTGCTTTTAGACCTGTCCAACTGGCAGGGACTGTGGGACAAGAGTGCTTCAGACCTAGAGCTACTGGCAGTGGACTTTGGGCTTGCAGAGACTTGCGCCCACTTTGCTAGAGATGTGGATAACGTCATCCTGGAACGGAAACAGCACAGTGCCCCACAGTACAGGCAAGTGCTTAGCTAGACTACCTGGAAGCTTTCCACTCTTGATTGCTGTCTCAGAGCAGACCATTTCAAAGTTGTTGTAATGGAGATATGTGCTGCTCTCAGGAAAGTGCTGTTACTCTTGCTAATAAGAGTAAGTGATATATAGAAGGCTATCAATGAGCTTAGACTCTTGTATTCCCAAAGGCTAATGCTACCCAAGTAAATTAAGCAACTCAAATGAAAATTCTCTGGCACTGAAGCTTGATTGTCTGAACCATTAAATTACTAGAAGGGTGCCTGGCACAGTTTTGACCCAGGCCAGCTAGCACTCTTCCAAGCAATTCCTGGACATGCTACAGAAGTTAGGTCAGTCCAGAGACCATTCCCATTAAGCAGTCTGTGTACATATGGATTCAAGCTGTTCCAGGCCAGTTGGCCAGAAAGCAGTCCTGGGTGTGTTTAATTCACCCATATATACATAGCCAAAGTGTACTCAGGTTATTAATACATATATTCTGTGTCCTGGCCACCAGACTTTGGACTCTGTGAGCAGGTTAGCGTGTATTTTCATCACACTGCAAGGCTCATCGTAGAAGACTCACCAATACTAAGGTGTTTCAGTAGTCTGGAAATCATTTAAGATGCTAGGAAAACACCTAGCATCATGTCAGACCAAAGAGCCGCCTGTTTGAGTAGCCTGTGCCCAACAGTGGCCAGAAGAAGATTACTTGGGAGCAGTATAAAAACATTATAAAAGCCCTGTCATACTCTCCTGGTCATCAGCAATCTGCAGTTTAGGTATTGATACCTTGGCATCTTTCAGTCTTGAGAAATACTGCTTTGTCTACTGCACTGATAAAAATGCCTTCTTCCCCATATTTATGGGCAAAGGAAGTACTGATATTCATCTAGCTATTCTGGAAGAGCCAGGTTGAGTTCTGGTCCCCAGGCTTTCGTGGTAGCTCTTTCTGCATATTCTGAGCACTTATAGAGTGGCGGTGTAATGTGCATTAGGAAGATAGACAGGTAGATGGAGGAGGGATGTTTAGCCTGCAGGCTACTAAAAAATATGTGCTCCCCCTGATAGTTGCTGTGTGGTGTTTTGCACACTAGTTGAAAAGATGAAGGGAAAGCTGGTCACCTCCTACTCCTTTTCCCACTTGACAGCTTGTTCAGCTGAATGTTGTACAGAGCAATGAAGTGGGCTTCTAGGAAAGAGTAAGGAACATTTTTTCCTCTTAATTTTGAATAAATAGGCTCATGTGGCTAATGAGTAAGGTAGTGGTCATTTTGTGATGAGGACCTCTTCCTGTGCATCACATGGGGCTCCTGCAAGACTGTATATGAGAGCTACATTAGCCCATATTTGGATTTTATGGCAATGAGCTTGGATGTTTTAATGAGTTACTCAAGAAACATGCCATAGATGTAAATCCAATGTCAATTAATGTTGTTTTAACTATTGACAGCAGGGAGAAATAGTGAGCACTGTATGTCAATACAGTAAGCTAAAATCTTTTAAAAACCTAAAAATAAATGATGTGCAGATAAGTCTGTGCCTTCAGAATGACACAAAGCAATGCAGGTGGGATGCTAATGGATGTTTTTTGCTTAGAGGACAGCAAAAGTGCTTGCATCCATTTGGAACATCCCAGGACTCCCCTTCCACTTGCTGCCTGGTTGCAGGAATAGAGTGAGATGTGTCCCCAAAGTATGGCAGTGTGACAGGCTGGACACTGCATTAGACCCAAAGTCTGAGGGAGGCTTTGTGCCCTCCCCAAAAGCCACAATGCTCTCAGCCATTCTTATGAGCCCTCTTTAACTCTTCTCTGTCCTTTTCTATCCCATTTACCATTCTTTAGAAGATGTATTACTCCATCCTTTCACCCTTCCCTTCAGACACGCGTGAGAGTTGCCTGAACACATCCTCTCTTCACTGGGTTCATTTTCCCTCTGATGCAAACCAGAAACTGTGAACACTCCAGTCTATGGTCACTGCTCCATGTCAGCAGCTGCACTAAAATCCAAGCAGCTGTGTCCCTGAATTTTAACCTGGCCATGCAAACAATTATAAAACTGTGATTTTTTTATTTTTTCCATACATGTGGGAATGCTCGTTCTTCTCAGGTGTCAGTGAGCTTGGCTGTGGTAAACTGTGGCAGGAATGTCAAAAGAGCTCCCATTTTGGTAGACCCTCTGAGCTATCATAAGAAAGAAATGTACATGGAAAGGGAGCAGAGCAGCTGTGGCAAATTTTGAGGATGGAAAAAAAAATGCTGGTTCTAATAATGCTGGTAGGGACTTAGCTAACTAAAGAGAAGCAGCAGAAACAGGCCAGTAACTGTATGTGTGTTTCTGCAAGCTGGTCTTCTTTCAAAGGGTGCTACAGAGCAGCATCTCCCCTAAAGAAGAGTTCTGCAGAGAGACATAGCAAGGAATGAAGAAAACTCCTTCTTGCTGCTGCTTGCGTGATGCCTCCTCTCTGCTGCAGAAACAGGAGTCAGCTGCATTCCAGATTAGGGCACACTCTCTAATTTGTGTTTTTGCTTTTTAAAAAGCACAGGTCAGCATAAAATGCAGTGTGCAATAACCCACACTCTATAGCAGCCCAAAGGGTAGGGCCTCAAAATCTCTCTGGAAACCTCTGCACTGTAAGACTCAGCCCATTTAGTTCATTGTACCACATATCAGCGCAAGGCTGAGGGCACTGATGAAACTGAGAATCAGGAAAATGGTTCTAAACTTTTTATCTGACACTACAGTCTAAGTGTCTGTCCTTCATACCATCTGCCTTGTGACAGATACGGTATTCTTAGCTGCCCACCGCTACTTTTGATAGTGCCGAGCTCACTGGGCAGAGGTGAGAGCATAATAGCTACCATGACAAGAGTACAGAGTAGAAAATGCCAAATTGCATATGCATTTGCACTGCATATTGCAGTGTGATTTGTCTTTTTATCTGAACATTTCCTTTTTACCCTGAAAGATCTAGCATAGAATTAAGCAAATATATTTTCTCACTGCTTTTGCTTTTATTTCTGCCCTTTCTGGAAGGAACTTGTATTCCATGTCTACCAGAAATGATTGCTTCTACTACTGCATTTACATGCCTTGTGCCAACCAGTCCAAGGTGTGGTCTGGGGACCTGCTGGATCTCCAAGCCACTGACAGCTTCTGTATTCATCACACCAATAAGCTGTTCCTTTCAAAACTAGTCTCCTGGTCTGCACCATATCCAGCCCCACGGGGATATGTGGAGGTGAGTGGTGAAACCCTTGGCAGCTGGAGCAGCTACCTCTCTAACACAGCTACAGAGCTTCTGAGGACTGGCAGAAGTCTTGTCATCCTCTGGAAGATACTTATAAACCAGTTCAAAAGCCTGTACACCATCACTTTCATGTGTTGGGAAAGCTGGTTTTGCTGTGATTGTGGGGGTGGTATCCTATCACCCCTGCACAGTGAGGGGTCTGGGTACACAGTGAATCTGACTGCTGAGTAAACAGGATAGCCCAGGGGTCCTGAAGCAGCAGTTGCTTTTAACCAGCAAGGTGGTTCCTGCCAGTATGAATTCATGGCAGAGCAATGCAGCAGAAGGAAAGGAATTACCCAAGGAGCTGGCCAGGTAGTGGAAGGAGTGAGCAGATATGCAGTCAGTGCAGGGAGATGAGGATATATATGGATGGGGATGAGGATTCAGGCGCCCCTGCAGCACTGAGGGCAGGTCCGTCTCTGTGGGTTTCCTAATGTGCACTAGAATATCAGATGACTTGTAACTGCGACAAGGTTGCTTGTGGGCACACAGCATTTTACAAAGAAATAAGTTAACCCCAAAGACATGCCAGTTGCAGAGCAGTCCTGAGGTACCGTCCTCCAAACTGGCTTTTTGATTTTCTGCCTCAGTTTTCTTATATATCAATAAGTTTAATATTTAATTCAACCATGATATTTGATTTAATTGGTTGATAGTTCCAGCTTAGAAAGTTAAATGCTATGTGTGTTTTATTTAACTTCACTTACTAGTAATTTAACTGCTACTTTAATGAGTGGCCCTGAGCTTTTACTTTGAGCAGTATCTTTAAGTGATGAGGGACATCCTTCTGATGGTCGTTATCGGAGTGGGGAAGTCTCACACCATCATTTCTGAGAAAGATCTCTAGTGTGGACCACAGACCAGGGCAGCGCACGATTGTACCTCAGTCAGCAATTGGGGTTAGGCCCTGTGCAGGCTCAAGGAAGAAGTCCCGTGTAAAATAAGACTAATGGGAGCAGTAAAGCAGAGGAAGTTTCTTTCTGCTCTTCTGTCCCTGTGCTAACTGGCTTCAGTGTAATATTATTATAACATTTTTTACAGTAGGAATTATAATTGAAATTTGTTATGTATGAGGATAACTAAAACTCGATCATTTCACACTCTTCAGCCCATGCCTGAGGACATTTTGGGGTAAATAGATTGCTTGGAAACAGCCAGTGACTACAGCTAAAATTACATTTTACCAACTGAGCTGAATGGCTTTTTAATTACAGCACTGATGTCCGCATGCTGTCACCACCGTCTAATACTAAGATGGTATCGATTTGATTTTTAACTTTGATGTACCAGGGGAAGAAATGCAGAGTAGGATTTTTTTCTGAAATCCTTTTCCAAAGTAGTCAAGAACCCAGTTCTAAAATAATGGCTTATTTTTTGTCTGTCTCCTTTTCTATTTGCTTGTGCCTGCGTTCACCTTAAATTTGTTTAGTTGTATTCAAACATTTTGAAATAAACATTTGTAATTTCAGGGTACTGGTGAGCCTCAGGAACAATAAAGTATGTGCCATACATACAAATGTTATATGAAATAACTAAAATAGCTACCATGCACACATACCAGATAGCCACAGGAATCCACATAGTCACCACCTCTTGTGATAATGCAGTCTTACTGTATTAATTTCCTCCAAAAGCAAGGAGAAATGCTTTTACACCAAGATACCAAGGACTTTATGTTTTATAAGACAGTGCTCATTTATAAGGATAACTTTTATACCTTTGTTGTAGCAGAAATTGTCACTAGGTGCTACACAGGGAAAGGGAGCATGGTCCTTTGTGAACAGAACTTTCCTTCTTTGACCAGGGAAAAATTACAAAAGCTTGCCTGGGCTTAACCTTTAGTTTGCAAAAGGATTGCTTCCCTGTCTATAAGCTGTGAGGAAGCCACAGAGCACCTCTTCTTGGGCCACTTTGCTCCAGGGAGAAAACTAGAAACTAGCTCCTGCCCTGCACATTCCTCCACACCCAAATTATTTTGGTTGAGATGAAGAATGAGCGGAGAAAATTTCCTATCTGTATGTGAATATCAAGTAATATTGGTCTAGTCAATACATACATGGCTGGTTTAGGACTAACAAGAGTGCACTTGATCCAAAATCTATTTAATTTGATGCATCACTTAGCTACTAGCTTCCATGGGTTTGGAATTGCGCTTACACAAGCACTGTGAGGAAGGTAATCCATTTACCATTGTGCCGGTTTTGGCTGGGATAGGGTATGTTTTGGATTTGTGCTGAAAACAGTGTTGATAATGCAGAGGTGTTTTTGTTATTGCTGAGTGTTGCATGCACAGTGTCAAGGCCTTTTCTGCCTCTCACACCACCCACTGTCAAGTAGGCTGGGAGCGCACAAGAGGTTTTGAGAAGACACAGCCAGGACATCCGACCCCAACTGACCAAAGGGATATCCTAGACCATATCATGTCATGGTCAGCATAGAAAGCTGGAGGAAGAGGGAGGAAAGGGGGACATTTGGAGTTGTGATGCTTGTCTTCCCAAGTAGCCTCTCTGCAAGAGGGAGTCCTGCTTTCCTGGAGACAGCTGTACACCTGCCTGCCCATGGGAAGCCATGAATTAATTCCTTGTTTTTCTTTGCTTCTGTGGATGGCTTTTGCTTTACCTATTAAAATGTCTTTAGCTCAGCTTATGAGTTTTCTCACTTTTACTCTTCTGATTCTTTCCCCATCCCAATGCAGGGGGAGTGAGCAAGCAGCTGTGTAGGACTTAGCTGCTAGCTGGGGTTAAACCACGACAACCATGCAGGTGTGATACTGATCTGAACAGGTATTCCTTATTCATAGAGCTTGGAATAGAGCTGACATCATTAATATCTGAGTTAAAAATAAAAAGGTAAACAAAAAGTATATTAACTGCACCCCCTGTATAGCCATAAAGGTAAAGGTCCATTTGAGATTAACAAACAGCTTGGTAGTGAACACAGTAATGTAACTCAGTTCAGGGGCTCTGATCTTTAATGAGTTTCTGAATGAAAACAAAGTTCAAGTGGATGAATTAAGGATGTGATTCACTCAGTTGTCTCATACGCTTTTATGGTCTTTTAGTGTCTTCAGTTGGCAGGAGAATGAGATGCTCGGGTGGCCTTGGAGCCCTTTACTTGAGTTCTAGCTTAGTTAAAGACTCACAGTGTGTCCTTGGGAAAACCACTTTAATATGCCTCATATCTCTTCTCCCTGTTTGTAAAACACAGATGATGATTTTGTGTCGTTTGTATGTAGGTCACCTGAATGTCAAATTCAGTGATGGAAAGTTCTGAGTTGTTAAAAAGGGAAATACAGCCTACTATGCTGTCTTTCCCCTGTCATCAGTAGAAAAACTCTTATTTACTTGAGCTAATAGAAATCTATGTATATCTGTCATTTCCAAACTAAAAATCTCCGTCAAGTAATAAAGCAAATATGCAAACAGAGCCAAAAGAATAGGAAGGAGTGAGAACATCCAAAGGGAGAAACTGCATTGGCAACCTGCTCAAATGCTCCCACCCCAAGGACCTCAGGAAGAAAGCTTGGCAGAGTCAGGAAAACAAAAGGGAAGAAAGATTTTGGATTTTTATGACAAAAATTTCTTCATTTCAGGGTTCATATTTCCAGCCTTTTTACCACAACCCACAAGGTCGAAGAACTACATGAGGAAAGCAATGGTTCTCATGAGATTGATTGATGGTGGCCTCTCCAGAACTTACCAGAGGCTGCAACATGTGTGACAGTAGCAGGAGGTGTTTGCCATGCTGCTAAAGAAAAATATTGCATGCAAAAACAGAGTAGGCCTTGGGTTGTTTTCATTTTAGCTGGAACTGAAGTCAAGAATAAGGGAGTGGGTAACCCATTCCCTGAAAGCTTTCCTATCCTGCTGCTCTTTCAAGTGGAGTTTTGCCCCAGGCTGACTGATCTTGCAAACCCAGCTCTGCTTCAGATAGCTGATTTTGTAATGGATATTAACTAAAATTTCACCCTGTAGAAATTACAGTAAATTCCATTACCTCTGTTAGGACCATTACCAGTGCTTTGTACATATTATTTCATAATGTGTATGCATACCACTGTACATTAAACCAACTTCTTAGCAGCTGATTTTGAGAACTCTCCCGTCTTTCAGAGTGCTTCCAAAATGAAGGGAAAACACAGGCTATATGTCGATATGCAGCCTCTGAAGGGTTAATGAGCAATGGGGAATTTGAGTATAGCTCATTAATTGTTATATTGCATCCCTTTATCTAAATTGTTGGTGGCCTGCTTAGTCAATTGAAACATATTACTTTCATATTAAAGCTGCAATCAAAATCTTTATTCTTGTGCATGTTCTACTTGAGAATACAAATCCTTCAGAATAGGGCAGTCAGAATTATCTTGAAAAGTATTACAATTCAATAAACCATATGCTCAAAAATAGAGACATCAGGTTCAGCCAAATATCCTAGGCACTAATGCAGTGGTTCTGACTTTCCCATCTAAACACATCAGTTTGAAATACTGTATGGAAAAGCCCATCAGGGCTTCGATTCAGATTCTGGCCTTGTGTTCAAAGAAAATGAGGATGATGGTAGTTCCATGCCAGCCCATTGCACAAAATTAGCATCGCCGTGCTGCTTACTGTTAACAAAGAGCTGCACAGGGCAAGTAGTCATTGTGGATTGGTGATACGGTACCTGGAAGTTTTTGTATTTGTTGCGCTAGCCCCAGCGTATCCCACGTAAGTTATGATGTTCTGTGAGGCACACTTGCTCTAGACTTCTTTAGACCATGGAGCAAGACAAGCACTTTGAAACCCCTCGAGACCTTAGCAAGGATTGACTATTTTGACAAAATGCCTTTTCCACCTCAATGAAGATAGATCTGTTGTAGCGCAGACACATTCCCAAATTAGGCAACTCCATTACTCCCTAAAGAATGAGGAGCATGGCCCTTAATGCCCAGACAGCCTAGAGATGCATTTGGCCTGTGCTGGACTGGCCCAAAGGTGATCATCATTGCAAGCAGTTCGAGTGGAAGACAAGAAGCAGTGGATGGGGCAGACCAGACAAAAGAAGGAAATAAAGAGCAACACCAACACCCATCACTAGCTAGCCGCATACACTGTCAATCACTAAGAGATTTTTGACAGAGGAAGAACAGAACAGTGGAATGGCATTACAGAGGTTTTTTGGAAGGAGGGTTCAAGAGCCCCATATGGCACAGACACCTTTTCAACCAAATCCTCCTCATTTTAAATGAGTATAGATCCATAGTGTCATCATCTGCTATGCTGCAGTGGATTTGGAGCTGCAGTTGTATGTTCAGACATCGGGGTCAGGAAGCAGATTGATAATATTTTTGATCTGGGACTTAGGGACATGTTGAGAGGCTTGGTATAACTGTGCCTGTAAGCTCAGATGAGTACTCCAGGATTGGAAACATGGAGTCCCTTTGGGGAGGATTGAGGTGCACCATTTCTAACATTCCTATTACATTTTATGTGGCGCATATTCCTGCAAGAGCAAGCATGGCACAGAGATCCCCTCCTCTACTTACCTTGCCAATTTATAATGCACTGTGATCAGTGTGCGTATGTGTACATATGTGTGCTTGTACATACATGTGTTTGAAATGCTAAGTTACTGGGGACCAATGATTATATAAACAGAGAAAATGACAGACCAGTGCAGCAGAAGAGCAAACACCCATGTTAATATTCTGGTTGTTTCCATGGCAAAAGGATAAGAACTGGAAGTGAAATAAGATTGTCCAATCAGCACTCTCTGTTTATCAAACTGTTCACGACAAGGTGCACAGGAAACTATGCTTCCATAGACATTCATGTGCTTTTGGATTTTAGCTGTTTTTTCTCGTTAGTCTGAGGACTCAGCTATTATTAAGACAGATTATATAGTGGGTGAAGAAACATTTAAAACTATTTTGCTGATAATTTGTTTACTGGACTTCAGTTAAAAATATGGTTTTATAAAATGCATTTTTTACTGTTCAATTTGAAGTTATCAACTCAAATATACCAAGCTTGACTACAACCAAAGGAAAACAAATGCTTGAGCGATGTTTTAAAACACATGCTTAACTAGCGAGCTCAGTAATGAGGAGATGATGCCAGGAATGCCAAGATATTGTCTTCTTACTATGATTCAACTTAAAGTCGGTGACATTGATATAACTTTGACTTCAAGGGAGGAAATATTACGTGTAAACAGATCAAGAATGAATCCCCTTGGAATAGTAAAGGTACAAATTGCTTTAGTTTTCACTTCCGTAGTGCTAAATTTGAACTTCATGTGTGGGATTGTAACTGATGACTGCTTACTTGTCTGGATGAAGAAGAATGAAAAAAATACATTCTGATTGTCAAAATTGTTTGTGTTAGTGGCTAAAATAGTAGGCATCATGCTGAAATCTTTGTAAACAGCACACAAGCAATCCCTTTCTTCTTAAGCAAAACAGAAAAGGAGAAAAGAAGCTTCCAAGCCAAGATACTTGTATCATCTGGCTGACATCTGGGAGTATAATGAACAAATTTTCCTGGAAATATGATTTGTATCAGCTAAGCAAACTCCAGTGTACCAGCAAAAGTATTAGATCTTCACTAAAGCTTTGAGGGATTTGAGGAGATTTTAACACCAGGTATCCTAATTCCCTATTTACCAAGGTTTACAGTTAAAACCAAAGAGGCTTCTTCCATAGTATTTCTCAGTAAATAAAGTAAAATCTATAATTATAATTTCCACATGCCAATTTCTCAGCTCTTCCAAAAACTCCCAATTGCCTCTCATTATATGAGATAGCCCCACATCTAAATTTCCCGATCCCTTGCAGACAAGATTATATCCCAGTTAACAGTGTAGTTCATTAACATTCTGTGTTGTAGAGAAAGCAAAAGCAAAACAGAGAGCCCTTTCCAGCTAACATTATTTTCACATCTTTTGAGGAAGAGGTGGAGTTCTTGCTTTGTTTGTCTTTGCTGAGCTTTTATCTTGGTCACTGTTCTCTCCTGAGAATTCCAGTGAATTGGAGAGAGAAAATGCAATTTTCTTCCTCTGTATAGCCTATGAGCATGATCCACCTTCAACATTATTTTGGACATGTTGTTTTTTTGGTATTAAAACAGAGCAAGTGACAGAGACTCAGGATACTTGGATTTTATCCTGCCATTGTCTTGGAATTGCCTTGAGGAAGTGACTTTAATTTGGGGGTGAAAGCTATCAAGTCTGTCTAAGACATAGCAGTTGTCAGAGCCTGATGAGTTAATGAAAGGGAAAACACAACATTGAAGTCAGTGGCAAAGGACTCATATCAGTGACCCAGAGACCCGTTCCAGTTTGGCCTTCTTATATTATTAACCCTGATTACGTCTAAAACAAAAACAGAGTTTGGATTATCTTATTCAAGAGCAATTAAATCCACTTAGACTTGTTTATGGAAGAGTTGAATCCATCAGAAACCTATGTTTCATTTCAGGAAAGAAAATTCATTTCATTTCATTAACAAAAAAATGTAAAATAATTCCTTTAGGGTCAGTTTCCAGAGCCCATAATAAAACACTTGTGGCACTTTATGGAAAAATTATATATAGTTGGGAAATATTATGTATAATTGGGAAATGTGGAAGAGAATGGAATCTAGGAAGGATCGGTTGCACATCTCTTTTTACTCTGAACTGAATCAAATTCACCAAATTCAGCTTTCCAAAATGACCCTTTGTTCTCCCTGCTGCTGGTAATGTGTGCTATATATACAAAGACCCTCATATAGCTGCTTTTCTCAGCTGACCACACTATTTATTCTAATATGGGCAAGCTGAGTGTTCAATTCTGAAATAGAATGCTTTGTTATAGGCATCCTGATCCTTAGGGCACTTTTGGGGTAAATCTACTTTGTTCTGTAGATCTCCTCCCTTCTGTAGATGTACATGGTGTCTCTTTGCCTCAGAAGGACATCTTGACCCTCATCCAAGAAAGTATCGTATGAGAGACTAACAATACATTTTAAATTAAATACAAGCTAACAGGTTGATTGAATGTATGGATTTGTGTGCTTTTGTTTGCTAGTTAGCATTAATAAAACCCAGATAGGCTGTAACTACTTCATCTTAAGAACAGTTTTGAGTTTAGGTGTAGGCTACGCAATTGTCATGGATTCTATGCTACACAGAAGAAATGTGCAAATAAACCACTATGTGCTTTTTCTGTGTTCTCCATCATACACTTCTCCATTTGGCTGATTGTTCTCACAAGATCTGAGAGCTCAGTTTGCCAACCGTGTTTTCGCAAGGCCTCATGGCATCACATACACCATGATGCAGACCACTAAAGGTGCTGTATGACACACATGGGTTCCTGCATCACTGCTTGAACTGCAGTGGATCCGCACCTTTTTCCCTGGTTAGTGTTTACCTGAAAGCCTTTGCACTCTTAATTCACAAGCCCACAGTGGGCAGCCTGACTGCTCAGGCATTGCCAGCAGTGCGAATATGAACTCTCATCACCTACAAGTGGTATCTTAGGTTACAACATCAGAGAAAACTGGAAGACTACTTATATTAACAGTGAATGGGTCATGATTGCTTTCTGGACTGAACAATAACAGTATTTCTCCATGCTTTTCCATGCACCTTTACCTTTATTACTGGGATGTGATAAAACAACGACAAAGACTGTTCCATCATCAGTTTCCAGGGTGCCATCCTCTCTTGTGCTCAGGCAATCACACATTCTTGCTCACAAGGCATACACCTGAGAAACTGGAAGCAAATATACAGAAATAAGTCTTTCATCCTTCCTGTGCCTTGTTCTTTGCATCTCCCAAAGGACTTCACTTGCTGTAACTAGAAAAGCTCTAAACTTATTAACTTGTAGCCTTTGCAAAAATGTTTCATGTCAGTATCTACTTCTGGTCAACCAGCAGTCTGGCCCCAATTATTAGAGGCTGCTGGCCTTTGTACTGTCGTCTTCTTTCTTTAAGAAAAAAAGTGCTTTTACCCCTATATAAACACACACGGATTCTTCTAGTAGCATCATAAAATACACTTTCCTGGACTCTGTGCTGCTATAATACTGTTTCAGCTGATAAGTGTTAGCAAGAAGCCAATACAGTGGAGTAGGAAGTCAGTGTAAGAGCTCTATTGGTGTAGATATTTATTTAGAACAATAAGCACTGTAAGATGATATATGCAATCTTTTCCACCAGACGTGAAGAGGCAATAGATTGAATGCACCAAAAGCTGTTTCAAACACCTCTGCTTCTAAGTTTTACCTCTTTGTCTATTTGTATGGTCAAATGAAACTCCGTTTTCACTCCTTTTTATTTCCCTCTCATTTTGTACACTTTACTTGCCATTCTAATTAGCTTTCCATTGCTACTTTAAGGGTCAAATAGTGTTACCTGTTCTATAGCTGCTGAGAGCTCTTCTCCATGCAGCCATGTATGGGTTTGCTTAAAATGTTAGGCAGGAAGGGCTGGAGAGAGGATGGCTGCTTGCCTGGGGTGAGGAAGAGTGAATACAAACCTTTTTCCACTGCAGACTATGCCTGCATCACTAGCCCTTCTGAAGCCATTTCTCCTCCATAGAATAGTAAGAATAACATTCTCTGGATAAGGGTAGTCAGGGAATAAATACATAGATGATTATAGATAATCATACATTTTGGTGCTCCTCTGCAGTTTCTATGCCCCTATTGTTAGTACCAATGGCGTCCCTGTTACTTCCCAGTTCCACGTACTGGGCACAGGCTAGGTCTGTCCAGGGCAGCTGAAAGCACACCTGAAAGAGCACCAAGTCCATAGTCTTGCAGAAGTCCTCCTACCCTACTTAAGCACTGGGACCTAGTGGCTAGAGCTGAAACAGGGGAGTTCAATTACCCAAGGGATAGCATTCAGTGCTTTTTGCTTCCATTTCCTTATCTGACCCTTATCCTTTCTGCAAAGCACTTGGGAGTCTGAGAAAAGTTACATAGGAATTAAGCATTATTTATTAGGTGGAATACTGAAGGAAAATGTGAGTTCTTGGTATTGCTTTCCTGAGGTCTGATCTTTATACACTTTCGGATACAAATGCTTACATGGTGGTGTTCATCTGCTTGTTTCAAAGCCCTCAGGAGGGCTCATCTCACAGGAAAGGTTCATGAGGCACAGGGACAGGAACACTCTGCCTAGCATCACTCCATTTCCACTTGATCCATGTGGTGTGCAAAGGTTGTGCTTGTTCACAAATGAAGGCCCTTCTGAGACATCTGAGCTTGCACCTGGACGCAGCGGAACAGCCCTCTCCTTGCCCCAGGGGGACCCTACAAACCTACCCTCTGCCGCCTGCTCAAAACAACCGAGTCTGGCAGCTCTAAGCTGCTGGTGGTGGGATTTGTGTGTGTTTAGGGCTGGCCTATTTGTTCAGCTTTAATGTTATACGCATGGAAAACAGTGGCCAGTAAAGCATGAATGCCTTTGTCCAGCTAACACTGGCACTTCTTGTTTTCCGAAGGACTCCTGAGACCACTGAAATAATGTAACTAGCACAAATGTGGCATGGTAGAGCAGGGACAAAAGAGAATAAGACAAGTTTATTCTGCAGAAGAAACTGCCAGTGCAGTTTAATCCTACAGCTCAAAGGGTGACCATCTCCATGCCATGTGCAGGTGCAGTGGGCTTGAGAGTTCAAGGGGGTGAGAATTGAGACCCCCAGGGAGATTACTTGCTCAAAATACAAAGGCAGAAAAATGCAGTACATGAAAATACAGTTACCAGAGTAAATACAAGCTGCTTTTGCCAATAGTTAAATATTGTTTCACAGCTATTGGCCAAGCCATTCAGCACACATTAGAAGAGAAAAAAAAGCAGGCAAACAGACAGATTGTCTTCATGCTTCAGGAGAAAGCAAAGCAGTCTGGAGGTGGTGGTGGCCTACACAGAGAGACATTGTCCTGTGTCAAGACAAGTTCCAGCTGGTCTCAGACATTGTTTGGTTTGGTTTTGATTTTAGACATAAAATTTTTGATCTAAAATCACATTTTATATCCTAATTGTCAGCATACGCCTGCCGGGCTGCTTACTAGAAGTGAGATGTCCTTGTTAGATGACATTTTGCCTGTGCTGACACATAGAGCAGGCATATCGTTCTTCATTCCTTGTTGATGTTCTCAGCTGTAATACCGTAATAAGAGCAACTGCTCTGCCTTTGCTGCTAACTTCTCCTCTAATTCCTAATGACCAGCATTCTAACACAGCCATGCTTGATGATACCTAGTTACATGTCTTATAGATATCTGTAAACGTGCAGAAAACAGCTCATAAAGTGCTTTCCACATATACCAGCACATAGGTCTGACTCCGCAGGTGGATACCTTGCCCATTTTTCCCTGAGGAGTTCAAGTTTCCGTTTTAGACACTCTGGTAAGGATGTTCAGACTACTCTTAGAAGAGCTCTGGAACTGGTACCCTCTTGTGGATTTCTTTATTACCTTCCTTGTGTTATTAATACCCACTGGAGGATTTTACACTGTCACCTCTGAGAAGGGGAGTCTTCATGAGCCACTGAAAGCCTGCCTGTCTGCTCCTTCTGCCACCACACACCACTGCAGAACAAGGGTACAGCTAGCCCTGTCTGGCTACACCAGGCTTAGACTCATTTACTGTGCTTCAGGTGTTGCCCCTCACCAACATTAGGGGGAATAAGCTTTATCTCACCTGATTTTAGCTTTCCTAAGATCTGGCTTCTGATCTCTTTCTACAAAGAGCAGAAATGGACAGGCATCTCTGAGTGGAGATTTATCCCATCCTCAGAGATGAATCCCACTGCACCTGCTTCATTCCTGGTGGAAGCAGAGAGATAAAAAGGTGAGTAGTTTGCTATTGTCCTTCTTTCGCTTCCAGAATGGGCGACTGGTGGAAGGTAGCTGCCTTTGATCTTAGACTTATCAACAGAATTTAAGCAGAGAGCAGTTAGCACGGAGGAGTGCCCACCTTCCCACCTACTTCCCATTCACCAAAGTGCATTGCTTCCCAACCCACAGGGTACAGCTCTGCTTGAATTACAAAACTGCCTTCTTCAGGTCTGTGTGGGCAAGAGGAAAAGGCAGCATTTAACAAAATGTTTAGACATATTTTGCAATCAGTCTATTTTTAATCATTCCTCCTCCCGTCCATCTTTCTGTTCTGCCCCCTTCCTCATTTTGTCTTATTTCGCCAAATAAATATGAAATGTTTTTCCTTCATATGCGCTTATATTTTTCTTCAACTTTCAAATTCTTTTCTTCTTTGGAGAATATTTTAATTTAACGTAAAATGTATTTTGTAGTAAAGAGGGAGTGGTCAACAAAAAATTGTCAGTCATCACAAAATATAGATTCATCTTGTCTAATACTAGAACTCTAATGCCAGATGTGTTGGAGCAGGTCTGCCATTTTACAGATTTTTCTTGGCCCCATCCTGACCCCTGCAGCACAATGAGCCTGTCACCTTTACCTCTGCTCCGTGTCTGTGGGAACTGCTCAGATCCAGAGGCAGCCCTTGCCACCCAGAGATGCTTTTCAGGCTACAGCTCACCGTCCATCCCCAGGGTGCACTCACAGGACCAAGCTTACCAACATGGCAGACAATCCCTTACTGAGGGGAGACAGCCCACAATGACACAGCACTGCTTGGCAAAGCTTTTGCAACTTCTGGACTCAGCAGCATGTCCTGCAGTAAGCAGCAAATGGGGCCCAAACTGAAAAAGGATTGGGATGCAAAGAGCGGATCTTTCACTGGATTGGGATGTACAGATGTGAAATATCTTTGGTGCCTTTTCTGCTTTTCTCAAGTATCCAGAAACTCACTTAGAGATATGAATTTCAAAATCAAAGAACATTTCCTCCTACCACTTCTCCATGGAGGGAAGAAAAGCATAAGAATCCATAAGATGCTTATAGGATAAGGGCAAAAGCCATAGGCCTTTTCCAGTGGCACTGGCCTGCAATAATGATCTTAGTCCCAAGCCTGGAAAGAAAGTCAGATGCAAGGACTTTGTCTGCATTTCTGGATCCTTTTAAATCCAATTGGATATCATTTGCCAAGACTGATTGCACCAAAGGGGGCATGTGAGATTGACAATGTTCTTTCATCCTGACTTTAAGATCTGGCCCTCCAATTAATACATCCTTTTAACCTCAACATATGAGCCCACCTTTATAAATAGCTTGGCAAGTGTGTGAGCCAAAGAAGATGCTGACCTTATCAGCTAGGATGTGAGCTTGCAATGTGTCAGCTATATTAAAATTATTTCCACATGGGAACCTCCTAGATAACTTACTGGGCTTTCATTTAAGCTATCCGGTGTCCATCAGGAAGGAAACATTTGGATGGGTGTGCACATTTGTAGTCACTGAGAAGAGAGGCACACAGCAGTTTTGCACTCCAACTTCCAAGAGCTTGCCCATATGCCTCTGCCTTTCCTAAGCCGGTCGCGCTCATACATCCAGTTGCTGTGTTCCACAGCTCCATTTCAGTCCAGATTTTGTGTGTGATCACTTCATCTGGTAATTAGAAGTGCTGTG
The DNA here is from genome assembly GCA_039720435.1 of Amazona ochrocephala. NCBI lineage: Eukaryota > Metazoa > Chordata > Aves > Psittaciformes > Psittacidae > Amazona > Amazona ochrocephala. The sequence goes on from CM077878.1 coordinate 58,458,947, forward strand.
GAGCATAGCTCAGCATGTGATGAAGGATGGGGAGGATGAAATAGCAAGAAGCTGCAGAAGGATGCCGCCTTTCACTGCCCGCTCTCCTGCAGAGCTGCAGCTGCTGATGCCAAGAGGATTCCTGCAGCTGCCAAGCAGCTGCCAAGCACTGGGGCATAGAGCAGGGCAGAGTGTTTCGGTGTCACAGGCAGCCAGCTTGGGGCAAATGTCCTGTTCTCGCATGTGACACAGCTCCTGTGATACCAAGCTATGGGTGAGAATTGCTCATCTACGGCGGGACTGGTTAACAGCCACCAGTGGAGTCTCTGGAAGCATGAGGTCTCCTTTACCCAAGGAATGGGGCTGAGGGTTAGCCATAGATCCTTCCAGAGGTGAGAAAAGCTGCTTGCAACCTTGGCTCTTGCCCCGCAGCAAAGACAGGAGCAGGAATGGGGAGTTAGATCTCTTTGCAGCATGCATTGGAGGGAAAAGCAGAGGGAAACAACACTGGTCCAAAGTCTTTACACAAGCCCATGGTGCATGAAGAGGAACATGGGTAAGGAAGGATAAAGACATCCTGGTCCTGGGCTTTCGAGCACACCTCTAGCTAGTGAGAGGAGTATTATGCAGGTGGACATATGGGATAAGTGCTGCTGGGCTGTTTATTCTTTCCTTCAAACACTGAAGACCTGATGGTTTCACTCATTTCTGTCCATCCCAGCCATACCTCTTTTCATCAGAAATGTTTTTATGGCCCCACTCTATTGAAAAGATCTGTCCCAAGTAACAAAGGAAAAAAAAATATAATTAAGGGAATACCTCAGGCCTATTGAAAAAAAAAATCACCTAAGACAAACCCTTAGAAAGGTTCTGTGAGGAAAAAATACCCTACTGTGTCATTGCAAAAGGAAAGAAGATGCTCTGAGAGGCAAGAAAAGTCTTCCTGCCTCTTTCTTCTGACACGCAGTTCCTCATGTAGGCTGGTGAGCTGGGCAGGCAGAGGGGGTAACTCATTGGAATGTGGAGCCTGTATTTTGATTGAGGAGAGTCTGTGCATGGTTAAGAATCCATAGCATTTTCAGCCAAAAACATTATTCAGCTCTTATGCAGACAAAAAAAAAGGGACATCTCCCAAGGCCAATATTGGATTTTTGCATGAGATGCATTCCTGCTGAAACCACTCTTACTCTGAAGCCTACGTGATCTAGCTGGTTTTGTTTGGCTAAAAGGAATTCGATGCACTCGACAGGGTGTAACATCTGTCATACATCCACATAAGCATTGTTTATTTTCATGAAACAAGACCCACACTTACAGTTACTCGTTCTTGCTTTGCATGCTCCAAATGAGAGCATGCAAGGTGAATCATGGTACTTCATTTCCAGGGGCTTGTGGAGGCATAATATACAAAGTGGGCTTTTTGTAGCACATTGATGATTCTACCTAATTACACATACATGCACAACTACGGTCAACAAACTGAAATCAAAGTCTGCTTTAAAAAAAATAATCAGTGTTGTTACACAGAATAAATCATAGATAGTAGATGTGCAGCTGTACTCAGATTGCTATCTGGAAGATGGGGAAGAAAGCTGTGATTGTGCAAGGCTTCAGTTTTGATCCAGGGCTGCTGCTGACTCCTCACCTCCAGCAACTTTGCTGGCTCAGTTTCTTCAGCTGCAAAAGGCAGACGTGATAATGTTTATGTAGAGGTGTGCTGTGAGATGTCTTTACTGTGTCCATGCAAATGCTCATTTATTGTTGGTGAAGTACAGCCTAGACTAAGGTGCTGCAGTATGCATTCTTTGCAGTGGATCTGGTGATAGGTGTGACAGATAAAAGAGAGGGCTGCATAATCTGGGGATGGCCACCGGCAAGTACAGTTTTGGAAAGAAACATGCAGGGGCAGTGGGTTTGGAAAACAAGAATGATGTGGTTTACTCTGTATTTTCAGCTTTCTTTTTCCTTTGTACTGCATCTGATTTTCTAGTAAGTGATAGTCTATTGATCCAAATTCACCTCTGATTAAGTCCAACATCCTGAGAGACATTCACACACACATACACCCAGCAAATAGCAACAAAGGAGCTGCTGAAAAGACTACGTATTTCTTCGACTACATGTGAATAGATAGAAAGTGCAATGTAAAGTATGGTTCCTTATAATTGCGAGGCTCTGGCCTTTAACTTGATGCCGTGTTGTGTTGACATCTGTCTTCCAAGATAATTTTTTGCCCCTTTTGAGCAGAACACAGTGAATATGATAGAGTCTGGCAAGTTTTTCCACCTTCATTCAGAAAAGCAGCCTACACACAGCACTTCAATTTTACAAACATCCAGATTGTGCATCTCTGGGGAAAGGGAATACACACACACACGTGTGTGTGCGTGTAGGCACCTGTGCACACTTGCATTTGGCTATGAAGCCAGTGATCGATAAGTTTGCAGCATCGAGGTAAAAAGGGATGTGTTTATTCCATAGTCAATGGAAGCCTCTCTTAACATAACTGCATCCTGTGTGAGCCCTTCTCCCCTCCTTCAGGTCAGCTATAGCCCTTCACACAATCCCAGACCAGGGCTGGGACAAGTGCAGAGATTGCCAGCAGCTCCCATCTTGCCAGTATCCATCTGATACGTAGTTCTCTCCTTGCTCCTCTTTCTTTTCCATTGCAGGCAACAGAAGGACTTTTGCTTCAGTAGACTAATAGCAAATGGCTGTATTTCCAGCGCTTGCTTGCCTTTAACAGTAAATAGCCAATATTCAGACCATTCCCTACAAGTCACTTTTACAAGCTGATTGATGAATAAGTCCATACTGCTCACTGGCCATGTAAATCCCACACGGATTTCTTTGCCCCACATAGGCATATAATCCACCTAGCTATTTAGTCTGGGGCTTGACTCATCAGTACAGCTTCGCTTTAGTGAGGCTGAAATGCCAAGCCAAACAAGAGGAGCAGTTGCTTCGCTGCATTGCTTCCTGCAGGGTGAAAAACTCCTGCTCTCAAAAGTGTGGGAAGCTTCTTTTCCAAGCGAGCAGGAAAGTTGAAGTTGTACCTCCAGAGCGCTTAGGGGATGTGCAGGGCTGGAAATAACAGCACACGAGAGGAGAACCCCACAGAAAAGTGACAAGATTAAAGGACCTTCTCTCCCCCGCCCCCCTCTCCCATCCCTCCCCCAAACGGGTAGCAAAATCAAAGTTAAAAATGTATCTATGGAAGGGACTGACGAAAGATTAATAATTAATTTTAGAGCAGCGATACAGCATTTTTTGAAATGTAAATTTGATGCGCAAAAGTGGCATATTATGATAAGCAGGAGCAACAAGGGAGAGTGAGTACAGGAGGGCCTGTTGCTCAGAGACAGGCTAGAGAGGAGCACTTACAGACAGCTTTATTTTTTTCTCTTCCTCTTCCTCTCTCTCTTTATGCAAACTTATTATCTGAACTTAGGAGGTTTTGAAGAAGTCTAAGGGATGCATGTTTGAAGGCACAGTCTTCAGAGAACATCTCAGCTACAGTTTTGCCTTGAAAGCGAAATCTCTAGTTGCGCATTGCCATCCAGTGTCTTCCCATACTCCGTTTCTTCTGACCGCTCCTGTCGCAGTGGTGCTAACCATCCCATTATATTGCTAGGGTTTTCCCTTCTGCTCCTAATATTTGGGTTTAATTTTCTGCCCCTTTCCAAGCTTCTTCCCTCCTTACTCCCCTCCTTCTTAGTTCAGCCTATTTTGAACTATCTCCTTTTGTGCTTTTCCCGTGCATGGTGCAGGCTCTTTTACTCTCCCTTTTCTTTCCCTGGCCCTGTTTACATGAGGGCTTTGAGAGCAGCTTCACCGTGCGCTCTCATGAGAGTTGTGCAAATTGCACCAGTGCTTTAGTTGGAAGAGACACTCATCTCTGGAGCCCCATGCTGTGCAAGAGTGCATCAAGACCAAGTAAGCCCCTTGATGCTGCCTCACGCTGTGATCCTCCTTTGCACAGTGTCATGTGTCAGGACGGTTTTCCCACAATGCATTCTTTAGTTCGGTGTCAGGGAAAAAAAAAGAACAAATAATCTGCTGCCATCACAGGCGAACACATTACCTGCAGGGCAGGCAGAGGAGCCAGTCTTCTTTTGCGGCATCAAAATCGCTCTCCAGAGTTGCCTTTGGACATGTATTTATTTATTAGTGCCCAGGCATTCCAGCCTCTGCCCCTTCTAACTTTTTGCCCAACACATGCTGATTTTTGGCAAACAGTGGGAATTTTGGAAAGTCATTACGAAAAAAAAAGGCCTTGTGCTTTCACTCCCTTACTTGGATTCAAATGAAGGTTTTATTTACGCGCATTGACAGACCTGTGCTTCGCAAGTACAATTAATACCATATAAATCATCCATATCTCTGCCCTGTCATTTATGGGGATATAGTATAAACTCCATATCCTTATCTTAATTAAACTGATAGCGCACAACAGATACAGTTCCCAAGTGCATCTGAAAACAACACTGAGCACCGCCAGCTCTCTCTTGTATACACATACATACTTGTACAGGGTTTGTAGCAGCCAGCTGGTGGTCACCAGCAGCAGCAGCTGGGCAGATAAACAGGCTCTGCAGGCGCACGCCAGAGAGAAGAAATCCGGCCCTGTGCTGCTCTATAGAAGGTTTCAACACTGCCGTGCAGTTTGATGTTTCTCCCACCAGGGACCCATGCAGTCATGCAGCCAAGCCTCAGGTGTCTCAGCTGCAAAGCACCCACATACACCTTCAAGCAGCGGCACTTCAGCAAAACCAGGTGCTGCCATAGCCCAGGGAGAGCAGGGAAGGCTGGGACAGGGACAGAGCTGGGTGAGGAGGAGGAATTGGGACCAGACATTGACAAAAGTTGCAGCAAAGTGATCTGAAACCATCTGGCTCTGCTGAATGTGAAGGGGTGGGCTGCAGAATGGCACTCTGCCCAGGGGCCATGTGAGGAGTCAGCGAACGCACTGCACGCATTCCCCGTGCCCCCAGGAGAGCAGGCTGGGTGAAGCGAATTGCTGTTGGCGCAGACTCACGCACTGCCAATGTTTGCCCTGTTGAAGGAAGGCTGCAAATTCCCCTGCGTAGCTCCCCTTCTCTTCCTCCCCAGATCCCTGCCTTCCTGCCCTCCATCTCTCTCCACTATGGGCATTTTGCAGTTCTCATTGTACAGGGTTAGCTGGCAGGGCAATGGGTCTGTATGTATCTGACATCAGCCCTGAGGAAATGGGGAGAGGGGGTAAGCTGACTTTTGGGAAGGAGGAGGAGTGTTCCATCAGTGCAGCTGGATCAAGCAGTAGGCTAGGGCAAGAAGAAACGCTCCATGCTCAAGAGAGTATTTTTTTGGCTTTCCTCGGAAAAGGATCCCTCGTCAACAGGAGCACTTAAGCATTTGCTTGTGTTTAAGCACATACTCAAATCCTGTCGACCTGAACAGAAATGAAGCATATGTGTTTAAACGAACATATGCTTAAGTGCATTCTTTAGACAGGAGGGATGAGGGCAATTAAGCACGTATCTATATGCAAGCTAACTATCTGTCATTTACATTTAGTCGTTGTAATGCATTTTGGACAGTGAACAATGCTGGCAAGGATTTTTTTACTAGTCATCTCACAACATTTGATAGCTTTAATGAAAAGACAACACTCCCTGTTCCTTAGAAATCAGGTTTCCTGCCTCAAAAAGAGGATAAAAAAACCAAAACATGGATTTTGTAATTGTAATTTTTCTTTTTATTTTTCTTTTTTTTTTTTTTTTTGAGAAAGTAACAAGTAGCCCTAGAACATAAACTGCAGTCTGTGTCCACTCTGGGTCATTTCACCAGGGAGAGACGTCTTGCATAACCATGAAAGGAGACAAAACTGTCATTTAAGTCCTGAAACACAGAATAAACTTTTCCCATCCATTGTTCTCTTGTATATGTGTAAACGTTACCTTTAGCTGGCATGATTTGATTTAGACCTTCCCCACATTGCAGCTGGTTTAATGGAATGCCATAATAGTGTCACACGGTTATTCTTGAAAAACAGCTACTAAATGTTGATGTTACTTATTGTAGCAATATTTATGTGAGAATGCTGCAAATACTTGGGAAAAGGTTTTAAAGGTTGAAAGGCGAGTATAGCCATAAATTATGAGTAATGCTGCAGTTGGGAAGTGACATAAAGTTCAATGGCCTCAGCTGTCGACACTGTGTGTTCATTGTTTTGGACACTCATGTGACTGCGTCTCAGCCGGGCGAAGGCTAGTTCTCTCCCTTGCTGGATGGGATTTCAATGCAGGATTGTGGAGGTTTTTTAAAGTGATTCTCTAATGTCTATTGTGTAACTTTCTTGTCTCTAACACAAAAATCAGCCTAAAAGCCAACCTTAGTAGTGTGAGGGACTGAAAGAGATAATAGAGTTCATATTAATGCTGGCTTGCAAGATTAATTCACATTTTATTTCCTTAAAGCACTGAATGGAGAAACAGAAGACAAAAACACAGGGCTAACCAGTAAAGCAGATTTGTTTGTTTGAGGGTTATTTACAGGGTCTTTGAACTGCTTTTTGGGAACCTTTCTACCCAGCAAAGTGTAGCGAAACCCAGAGCACAAAGGGTCACAGCACCACTGGCACAGCAGGGTTTCCTTTCCAGGTAGAGGACGTCTGGGGCAGCTTTTGCCCCAGACAGGGAGAAAAGGAAGAAGGGATGGAGCTGAGACAAGGAGCCTGGGGGAAGATCCGCAGAGCTGAGCTGGCTGCCTTCCGCCACTGCGGCCATCATTACTTGATCTCACTCTCAGCAGCAGCCTGCTGGCTTCTCTCACGCTGTGACACAGGCGGAGCAAGCAGCAAAGCCAGGATAACCTTGCTGCTCACAACAGCCTGCAGCATCTTTTGCCTCTATCTAGGATAGCACAAGGGAAGTCTGGAATAGATAAGGTCCCAAAACACGAGATGGCTGCAAACTGTCCTCAGACATACTGTGCCGTCCTCCCACTGACACTCTCCTTAGCCAGTGCAGGGTTTTATGGTTTAGGTAGATTAGATTGGTCCCTTTATGTAGTTCATTTTGAAATGTATCAGTTCTCCAAGTGTTGTAGCATGCAGAGAGACCCCTAACCGGCTCTCAAAACTTTCAAACATGCTCCAAAGGGTGCAGGAAGAAGACAGTTGTACCCAAACCGAAGGGTTTGCTTTGTGGGCAAGGAAGTGTCCGCATGCCAAGCTGTGAACAAACCTCAGAGAGTGTCATTAGGGGTGATTAGACTCTGGTCTATGAAGTCCTTAGCAACCATACCTGCAGTTCCCTGTACCATACTGTATCCCCCATGCTACGTGCTGCCTTGTATTCCCTTCACCCTTCCCCTGCCATTTCCAGACCCCAGTCAGCTCCATTCAGAATGGAAGGTGCTTGCCATGTAGCCACAATTAGCTCACTATAGGAGCATGCTGGGATTCAAGGTACTGCGATATGAATACTATTGGTCCTGCAACTATGGCAAGATCTCCAGAAATGTTCTCATCTTTAGGACAGCTCCTTCAGTTTTGCTTTGCTGCTGGGATAAAGCTTTCAAATCTCCATGCCTGACAGTATCAGCAGGCTGTTAAGCTGTTGGGCAGTTCCCCCAACCAGGACCACGTTGGTGGCATCCCAAGAGTTGTCAAGTCCCCAGTAGGCTGTCCAACTGCCAAAATATCAAAAGTAACCCCGATCAAGTGTGATCTTCTTCTTCCCCTCCCTTTGGCTGGAGAAGTTCCTTCTGTTCAGTGGCAGAGGTGGAAAACATAGGAATGGCTGGAAACAACCCTGGTACCTAGGGATCCCCCCACCACTATACAAGTTTCCCTGTCCTGGCAGCTTTTCCAGGAACAAGAGCACTTTGGAGATGGAGCATTTTGCCACTGAGGGCTTAGAGCTTCCATCTATGCTCCGTACTTCCACAGTAGTGAATATTTCATGCAAGCACACATGGTTACATGTGCATGCACTTGCACGGTGTTTGCAACACATCATTTATTCTGCATTTATAAAGTGCCTGTAATGCATCAGTTACATTATTTTTTCTCTGATTTAAACAGGTTGGTTAATAAATGGGACAGCCCATAGCAATGTTCTCTTCTGCCAAGGCAGGAGGAATGGGGAAGTTGTGAAGATAAGCTTTTAGCAAAGTTGCAAAATGTCATTAGTACATAAAACCTAAAATCACCATAAGCCAATAAAAACTATGGTAAGTGAACAAGTAAAATCACAGCAAGCCCATAATCACATAAAACCTATAATAAATTGTTGTTGTGTAGTAAAAGCTGATTAAAAATTGATTAAAACTGTTCAAACTATGTAGTCTCACCTTAATGCATCACATGTTTTTTACACTACCCTGACTTGCAAGGAGACCTTTTCTTTCCTTGGCTGTTATACACACCCACCTTGATGGGGGTTCTGCTTTACCTGTACCAGACCTGTAAATCAATACCTTACAGTGTTCAGATAGCATGCCAAATAAAAATGCTCTGCTTGAACCTAGCAAACCTGCAGGGAACATCACCAAAAGCACAGATATGTCTCTGCCCATGTTAGATGGCTGCCAACAACACCATCTTGCTTTCAGTGCCTTCTCAAAAACTGCCAGTGCATGTAGCCCAGCCTTCTTCCTGCAGCAGAGAGGCACTTGAGATACAGCTAATAAGAAATGTAAGGATCCCAAATATGAAGGTAAGTTCTGCTATCTTGCTGCATCCATTTCTTCAGCCAGCTGTTGTTGTGAAAGACTTAGGGCAAGCACTGAGAGCCAGGCAATGCCACAAAGACCCCTTTCCTTGCTTGAAAATCCTGGGGCTCCTTTTCCAGCTCTGCATGATGATATGAATTGACCTCACTCTATTATATTCTCTGCCTCCACCAAGGAGCCACAGTATTCTATTATGTCAGTCCAAGTCTACCATAGACCAATTACCTAAGTCCTGCTGCCTTCTGTGTTTCAGGAAATGCTCCCTAAGAGCCAAACATAGGATGCTTCACTCTGCAAATGTTGTTCCAGGGTCTCAGCATCTCTCCTTTAACAAAGAAATAGGTCACAGAAGATTTCCATGGTCTGTCCCGTCATGACCATGGGCAGCAGTAAGAAGGCAAGTTTATGAAGTTCAGTATATGCACAGACCTGTGAGAGGGACACTGAGACATGCCTTACCTGGTCCTTTCACACCAAACACCCTCAGAGAGGAGCACTCTCGGCAGCCGCTCGGCTGCATGAAAAATAGATCTACCATCCAATTATCTTGTTAAAAACATGCTGTAAGGCAGCAGCTGGTTTGTGCTGGTAGCTCCATGAGATGTGGTGCCGTGTACTCTGGTGGCATCCCAGTAATACGCTATTTATTGTTGCATTTCTGGTAGCTTTGTACAGAGGTAGTTCGCCAGAAAAAAAGGTCTGAATTCACTCACCTGTTCACTACACTGTTTATTGCAGCTCTTTTATTCTGTCCTTCTTACAATGAAGATGATATTCAGATAGTGAAGTGAGCATGAAATCTACTCCTGAAAATATCAGAGTTTTGGGGCAAGAAATGTCTTTTCAAAACATAGTTAACTAATAATGTCTTGGTAATGATAAATGGGGATTTTCAGAAAGTCTGTTCAGCAGTTCTAACCCAAAATACAATTTGCAGATCAACTTTCAAAGTGATGTCCAAAAAAAACCTCTGAGAATAAGAATCAATTGAAAACAGTCAATGGCGTGATATCTTTCTGTTAAGGAAGCCTGTTCAGTGCACCTTGTCTAGGAGAGGCAGAGGTGAGGGAGGAAGGCAAGGCAAGGCAATACTAGGCAAAGAAAGGAAAAATATTTTAGGAATTACTCTATTCCTCACTAAGAGTATTTCTTACTTTTAGTCTTCAAGTCTAATTTGGCTTTAAAAAGACTATGTAATCAATTTATTTCTGAGTTTTAAGCCATGTAGAAAATTATCAAATATATTGATTCTAAGAGAAAATGCATGCAATTCAGCTGTGTAAGGTTGAGACAGAAAAATCCAAATGTCAAGCTGAGTCAAAGAAGAATCAAGAAGATTTGAAGGTATGGGAGTTTGTCTTCAAAGCTACAATCTCTTAGACAGACAATTAAACAAATGGCTGAAAGTGGTGGTTTAGGGTGGTTTTGAAGGCTTCCAAAGAAATACTGTTAGTAGCTGGCAAACTGTAAAACCACCGTTACAAAAAAAACCTTGAAGTTGATATAATTTTCATAGAAGATGTAACCTAAGAAAAGTGTTAAATATGCTATTGAGCTGACCAGGAAAATCATCTATTGCTTCTCGTCTGCTTCGCTGGACCTCTGCAGGATAACAGCATGTGCTGCCTCAGTAAAAGTTAAAGAATGATGTCCATAGGGCAAACAGTTGTTGAGTTATCTATAAACTAATTTCTTCCAAACCTTTAGGGAGACAAAATCCTTTTGATTTTATTGAATGTACATTTCTGTCTAATCTCCAGCCAGGCTCTCCTTAGCATTACCAGTGGCTGCAGAATTGACCCCGGGCTTGAGCTGAGCTCTCCCTTTGGGGTGAGTTGCAACTTCTGGAAACAAGATGTAATGGCACTTCTGATAACTGTTTCAATGAAGGGGACATCAATGTGCTGCATCAGAGCACTTCAAGCCACATGGGGCACAAAGATTGCCAATCATAATTTAGATTCTTTGCCTACAAATGTATATTATTTTTAGCTCATCATCATTACACACTTCATAACTAGTTAAAGCCTCAGATAAAGGTATTTAGGTTTTTGCCTTTAAGAAATCCCTGCTTCCTCAGAGGTTCTCAGGCTCTTCTTCAGCAAGGCATTTGAGTTTATTCTTAGCTTTCTCTTCAGACCATTCTTCAAGAAACATTACTACAGCTTAACAGCTATGGTGTAATTAACACATTGAGAACAAGATTCAGACTGCCAGTTTCACTTAGGAAAACCACAATCTTGTTAGAGGGAAAATTTAGGAGTATTGAAGGAGAAGTTCCTTCTGACAACCTTTAATTGTCTAAGTATACTTAGACTCCCTATATAGCCCATGGCAAGATGCAGGCCTCTCCAGAGAGGAATTCATGTCATTTACCTTAGGTAACTGTAAGAGATGAAATAATCAGAGTTTCAAAGTCACACTGTCTTGTCTTTAGTGACACAGAAATGTACAGATGTAAAGAAAACAAATCTTTATGATCTCTCTTTCCCCTTCTGTTTTCTTTATTTCTCAACTTGTCCTCTGGTTTGAGGAGACATTCTGCTACAAACCAGATCCTTCTGGCCCTTCTCTCCGCTCCTGCACATGACACATTCCAGAACATGGTGTCTTGTTGGCTGGGGGACAGATGACACATGCTTAGTTAGTCTTTCACTTGTGCTTCTCCAACATCTCCTATCTCCTGAGAAAGCCTTTCTTCTATGACCTGCCTCTCAAGCTCCTTAAATACTATTCCACATCTATCAAGCATACCACATCTACGAAGAGGGCACTGCTGGCATGAACTGTGTGTACCTGAATCTGTGCAATAAAGATGCACTTATCTGTGTGGCCCTACCTCCCCAGTCTTCTTCCTGTGCTTGTACAGCAACGCCTAGTAAGATAAAACATCCTAGCCTGTCATTGTGATGCTCTACACCATGCCGATGCCTTTTTCTTGCACGCTGGCTCCCTGCCAAAGAGCAGAACTGCCTGCTGTGCTGAGTACTGACACTGTAATAGCCACGCATGTGAGCAAAAAGCACCCTCTTCTCTTCCTGCTTTGATATCCCACCATTGGCGCATGGGGGAAGACAGTCTTGAAAACTTTCCGCTGCAATTTGTAACAGTTGCAGCTTCACAACAACCAGCAGTTTCCAGGTAGTGTGTAAGCGTGTCTTTCCAGGAACCTGCCTGCAGCACATCTGTGGCTGACATGATATGGAGAAACAAGGTAGTAGCTCTTGCTTAAAACCAGTCCCCTCAGCTGCAATTATCTTACTCTTTGCCTAAAACCACATCCAGCATATTCAAAGACTTAGTCCATTTGCTGTTGTTTCATCTTCATTGTACTGTTGTCTTCAGTGATGCTTGGATTTACTTCCCAGATCTAGGCGAAGCTGGTCCACACTGAAGTCAGTTATCTCTGTAAGAAAGATTCAATATAAAATCTCTGCCTTTGGCTTTTCTCAGCACTTGCCCTTTCACTTACAAAGCTTGTTTATAGTGCAAACGATTTACAGAAGCCTGACAGCAGTTCAACAAGGTGAAAAGCAAAAGGCAGAAGAACTCCACGTTTTTGTCATGTCATAAACATGATATAACAACAAAAACAATTCCATTTTCTGCTTTCTCCTTTCAGTAGTGATAAAGTCAGATCTCTGAGGAGGTATTACTGTGAAACTAACACTTAAATATGTGGCTTTGAGGCTTTTTTCCCATTGTTTTCCCTTTAAAATTAAGTTTAAAAATGCATTGGGGATTCAGTCATATCTATAGTTCTGACTCCAGATTTCTGCCTCTCTCAGATTTGTTTCATCATGTCTTTTAGTCCAAACCCATCTCTGGTGTAAGCAGGAGCAGCTCTCTCATCTTCCACAAAGCTGCACCTCTACAGCCAGACGCACCAAGCTAGACATTTTGGGAATGCATGCCCTGCAATTACCTCAGTCCTTCCACACCTGCAGCTCAGTGTCAGGTCTCTTCTTCCCTCACTCCCCACAATGACCCTCTCTGTGGTAAGCCCTGACACCCTGACCCAGCACTTGGGTCCCTCACCTTCCAAGTGATTCGTGTCGACTGGTACTGTCATGTGCCTGATATGATGTTGTCCCACATCGGGCGAAGAATGCATCTCAGCAGTCCCAAATAGCTTTTCTGCAAGTCTGGTAATAGCTGCTCCTTCAGCTTTCAGCTGCTTCTTGATATCACTGCCTCTTCATTTCTTCACTCTTGATGTCAAGCCCAGCCAATATTGTGGAATGCGTGCAGCAGGAGGAGCTACTACTCAGTTACTACCCAAATTACTACTTTTACCCATCTTATTTCTTTTACCCCCCTAAGTCTCAGCACCAGTTTTATCCAGAATATGCTACTGGAAGGGGAAGGAAGAAAATTGTTCTCTGGCTGAGAGGCATTAACAGGTCCAAGCTGGTCTTTTGGAATATATTCACCCAAAAAGATCTCTTGTAAACCTCTATGCCTGATCCCAGTGAGGGACACAAATGCATCTCCAGACACACCTGGGTATGCCTCTGAGAAGATAGTGGTCTATGACCAAAGCTTAAATCGAAAGTGTATGCAACAGCACTGAAAGCTCTTGAGAAAATCACAAATGCTCACATACAGTTGCTCTTCCACCATTGGATCCACAAGGACTAAATCTGGGACTCTGCTTATATTTACCCCTCTAGTTTGTGTCAAAACTCTATCAACAGGCACCCATGGAACAACACTGCAACCAAAAAAAGTATGTTTTGTGTGACTGGCTATTGGCCAGCATGCCACTTATCAATCACCAGAGTCTACTAAGGTCCTCCAAACGAAAACAAAACAAAACTAAAAACAAGGTTTGTTTTCACAGGAATTGTGTGCAACAGTAGGATTTACTGACAAAGAAGATGGTATACACCCAAGAGAAATGCATTTCCAACCATGTCCTCTGTGCTAAGCCCTCTTCTTCCCCAGGAAGGGTAAAGAAGTTATGTTTAAAAGATGTCAAGAAGAGGATCATTTTTTTAAGTTTATTTCAATTTATAGAGACATACACTGACTTTCTGCTGGGTTGGTTAATGATCCTAAATTGTTATGAGGCAAGATTAATGTCTATAATCTCTTACCCAAATGTTATTGTGGACTATTTATCATAAGCTGAATGAAAACAGCTTCACACAGCACCTTAGACTGAGGATGGTCTTTTGGCTTCAGGAGATATGGTGCACTTCAGTGGGCTCAGGATATTAGAAGGTGCCCTGGCAAATACCTGCTACAGTACAAATCTCTGAAGTTACTTTAAGTAAAAGGGAAAAATGACACAAACATGAAAGGGCAGAATAATTGATCAAATTGTCCTGCTTACTCTCTCTGCTACAGATTTCCTGGAGGAAGTGGGCAAACCCCTTCAACAGCTCTTAGCATTCCCCTCTTCAAAATGAGGAAAGTAGTACTCTCCATCTACAGAGATGGCTTTTAAGAGAGGTAAGTGAGAAAAGTTCACAGAATGTGCTGAAATCCTCAGGTGACAGGGTTAGAAAAGTATTATTAGCTGCAGTCACCTTCTTATTTATTCTGCTCAAAGAGTGAAAAGGGCCACATTTTCAGAGGGATCTCAATTTGTCTTTCTGTTTGGACAGGCACTTTCAAACAGCAGATCTCATTTGTGTGCTTCTCCTCACTTGGATTCTGCTTTTCTCCTCAATGGAGGCGAAAGTCCTGCACATACATTTACATTTCATAATAGCAGCTCACAACTTCTGCAGCAGCCACATGCCAGCACGGGGGTGAGGAAGGGAAGCGGAGGATCACTGCACCGTGCCCTCGCTTCGCCCGGCAGAGAGAAAGGATTTGCTTTTCTCCCTTTTCCTCCTGCGGCAGGAATCCCGGGGGCGGGCTGGGAAAGGAATCCTTGTCACTGCTGGAACGGAGAGGGGGACCACGCTCATTCATTCACCACACTCTGGGCAGGGTTAAGGCTCGCCTATTACTTAACCCTTTGAGCCACACACTCTTTCTGAGCCTGCTGACCCAGACAGATTCTTTTCTTCCTGGTCCTGGTGTCAACTGGAAGTAATGTGACATCAAAACTGCAGCTGGGATGCTCTCCTCTGCACCAGGTTTATGCATCCTACCTCCTGTGGCCCCACTATCCCCTGTGTTCCTGAAATGCCGTGCAAGTTTGCCCTTCAGAGCCTGGAAATACTCATTATAATTCCCATGGGTAAGATGGGCCTCAGTGCATTTACCATAATTACACAATGTAATTCTAGTATCAACCAAGCTGAGCCATCATTGACACCAAGCAACTCTCCTGGCTTAGAGCTCTGCACAGTCAATGGGAATTTCTGAGTCGTGCTTTCTCTAAGAAAATAAGGCTTGCATGGTCATGCTGGTTTTGCACATACTGGGGCATACGTGTGCATAAGAGAGATTCTGTTTCTTCTCCACCCCACCTTCTTTCTGAACTCGTTAGCACTTTTAGCTCAACCCATCTGATGTGCACAATGATCAAAGCCATCCTTCTTCCTAAATGTCTCGTGAAGAGAAGCAATAGTAGAAGAGAAAAGTCTTTCTGGTGCCCTAGCTGAGAAGGCAGCTGCAGGCTGCACATACCCACCAAGAGACACCTGAGAAGGCAAAACACCCCAATCCCCACATACGCTCTGCTCATTGCTTGAGCTCAGCCCCTTGCTAGATGCCAGAGGATCCAGCCAGAAGACACAGCGGAAAAGGAAATCACTTTTTGTAAATCTCAATGCTAACAGAACAACTTATTAACTTTTCTTGCAGCAAGTACCTTTTCCGAAATCCTTCTCTGAAAAAAAAATAAAGTTGTAAAACCAATTTTTTTGCAGGTGACTGTATCCTACCCCATGTTTTTGGATAAACTGGAGCCGTGGTATCGCTTTTTTCTGATTCTATTTGCATCATTGCAATGTTAATTGATATTTATTGACATCAGGTATCTCCCTATATTGCTAATTTTCCCTGAATCAAAACTCCAACCAATCATTTTGCTTTAAACAAAATGCAGTCACAGGATAGTAGAATTGATTTTTTTATAAGATTGCTAGACCGGGGAAAAAGTGAGGAGATATTTTCCTATGAATCAATTTTTTTGGGGGAAAAAAAGAAAGAGCAGCTGAACAAAATCTAAGATCCAGCGTAATTTCTATAAGTAGCTGTAAACTGGCTAGATAGACATAAGTGATGAAGCATTATAAAGCTGCCAAAGTGAGTAAGTTATACAAGTGAGTAGCTTATAGAAGCCTGGAGGACTGAGGCATGGATGCAGGAGCACAGAATCACGACCTCTCCAGATGTTCTAATGCTAACAACCATTCTGCTTCTCCACTGGGCTTTTTCTGTTTAGCAGCAGAACATAGCAGCTACTTATTGTATTTGATATTAATAGATGTTGTCTTCATGCACCAGTGGTGGCATTTAAAGGTTGGCAACACAAAAAGATGTTGATGAGGAGAATGTTTTAGTTAGTTGATATCTATGCATGGTCCTCTTCTATGGCTAGTTGTTGCAGCTTCAGCTTTAGAGGATTCTTTAGCTCAGAATCAGTGTGTTATCTTTTTAACTACTTATACCAGTATGAGATCTTATCTTCACTTCCATTTATACCATTATCAGTATCAGAAGTGAAAATGGTACCCACTGCATTTGTTAGGACTCCTGTTCTTTATGGCTTTGAGACATATGTATTTCTACTAACATCTCAAAATCTTTGTAGGAGTCTTGATGTTTTTACAGATTTGCTGACATTAAAGTCACGACCAGAATCTTCAGTGTCTGGTGTGCATTTTTGGATCTATAGCTGAAAAGCAATGATCAAGATCTCAGTAAGAATAGTATGTTGTGCTGCATACCAGCATTCGTATTATTAAGTAAATTTAGCATCATCAGGAAGTATGAGTTATCAGGACCTCAACTGAATTCTGTGGAGTAACAGGGACAAATGCCATTGCAACAAACATGAAATCTGGTCATATGTCTCTGTATTCTACCATGTTTAAACTTTAATTCAAAACCAATAGTGGTATAACTCATGATTTTTGGTTAAGAGATTTTTGAACTTCTCCATTCTTCTGACAAATTGTTAAATTAGATTTATGCAGCAGTCTTGAAATGGATTATTCCTTTTAATGGTTGATTTGTCAAAAAATGTACTGATTAATGTGCCATCTAGATCAGAAGGGATTCTGATATATTTTCCTTTGACAATCTTAGTGGGAGTAGCTGAAGTACATGTCAAACTGCATCTTTTGCTTTTCTTCATACCTGCAAAGTGTTTATAAGATGGTTTTAGGGTACAATCTCCTTTCTTAGAGTATGTTTTCTCTCTGTATTTTGGTTTGCTATTCTATCTATCTGATCATGTAAAATTAACACAGACAGCAAAATGGCCAGGGAGGCCCATTTGACTTAGGGGGCACAGGAGGCAGGGCAGGCTGCTGAAGCAGCATGCATTGCTCCAACAACAGCTCTGACCCATAGGATGGACAGGACTGCTCCTGCTGCCCATGGGGCTGGGGGGCTGGGAAGTCAAGTCAATGGGAACATTGTCTTTGATGTTAGTGACTGGGTATTCCATCTTCACCAGATACTTGGTTTAATGTGTTTCCAGAACTGAATAAGAGAAAATAAAACCAAATTTCAATTTTGTTGCATAAAATATAATATCAATGCACTCAAATAGTTTTACAATGTCACTTTAAGAAAGCAAAAGCCTAGCTAGCCTTCAAGTCCTATTAAGTTGCCTTAAGTTGATCAAGAGCTCTTTTCGTTACACAGCAAATCTCCTTTTTGAAACTCCTGCAGAAAATTTTACTGCCTTTTTCTGTTGCCTTTTAATTATCTGTGTACCCCACCCCTCTTCTATGACTCAGCTGATTATTTTGACTTGTCATGGTCAGATTCACTCTACAGTCTGATACTATAACAGCCTAGGCAGACAAATAATTTCATGTGTTAGAGTCACTCCACTGACATTTTCAGATCTAACGGGAATAAATTAAGTTCATGATCCAGATCCAGAATACCCCCAAGTGCAATCAATATCTCTGTGAGTGTTCGATCCTTTTATTTCAACATGGGTAATCCTACAGTTTGTTTGTGATTATGTTTTATCTGTTTTGAATTGTGCTGCTGTTATTCAGTTATCGTAAGTAAGTTACCATTGTCTCCCAATCATCTTGAATTATCACCTTCTCTTTCACCTCACATATCTGAGACCTTGGAAAAGGATTGTGTGGGGGCGGATGAAGGGAAAGATAATCATATGTCTGACCATCTAGTCACAAAAAATTTCCCTAAAGTCCACTTTGATTTCCATAATACTGAGGCTGCATTGCTTTGAATTTTTAATTATTTATTACAGCCATCAGAGTGTGTCAATGTGACTGACCTATTGCTTTTTAATTATTTTGGTTGCTTTTGATACTATTAGCCATGACATTTTGCTGATCAGGCTACATTCTTCTTTTAGTTTTGGCCCTCAGATCATTCAATGTCTGTGTCCATCTCTGTCAATAGAAAGTCAGCTGCTTCTGAAGAGATCACTTTTGTCTGATGGTATCTGTTGGAAACTGTGATTTAGTCCTCCCCTCCAACTTGTAGATAAGAATTTGGGTTAGTTTTTTGTCTTTCTCCTGACACTGTGTAGATTCCTGGTTCCAATAAAACAGTAATATACTAAGGGTTTTTTTAATCTTTCTTCAACATGAAAAGGAACACATAATAATTTCAATAAAGGGATGTCAGCAAGACAAGCTTTTATTAGCAGTCCCATACCTATTACAAAAGCTCGTTATCTTTTCTCCATTTACTAAATGGAGGGGGAGAGCTTTGAAAGACAGGAGGTTTCCACGTTATTCCTGGAAATCCCTGAGAGCGGTGTCCACCACTCACTGTTGTCTGTCATTATCTAACATGTGGGTTGCAATCTTGACTTACCTTGTTCCCAGATTGCTGTCAGCCCTGTCTACAAATACCTGTAAAATTTAATACCCTTTACCCAGATCTTCATCAACCAACTGTTAAAAACACAAGAGCTGGAAGAAACTGGGCTGTGCTGGTAGTGCAGAGCAAACTGCTTAAAAATCACACCCTTTTCCATAACCAATCACTGAAAATGAAAGCCAGAACCTGATGCTTCCACATGGGACTCTGTGGCCGAGACCAAGCTTGTGAGGCATCTCCTCCTCTCGGGTTCACACTGAACCACTACTTGGTTACAAAACCTGCACCAGGTTACAATCAGCTGTTGTTGCATATTTACTTTAAACTTTTCCTTTCAGTTGCATTTGAAGTCTTAGAAAGAATGTCTGAATTAAAGATTTGAAAAAGGACAAGGAGAAGACCTTTTGGATCAATACAGGCAGCCTCAGAAAACATAGATCTCAGTGAAGCCTTTGGGGTGGGACTTCTCTATGGCTACTTGAGGAGAATCATTGCTTTTTGGTTAGATAAGAAGAATCGTGCCTTAAACATACATATTTTTCTGTGAGGAGAAGCAGACAGTGAAAAGTAGCTCAGAGGAAAATGTACCTCGCAGACATCAAAGGCAGAGATGACAGGCCAGTCCTTGGGGGAAAGAACCATTCCCTGATTGTCATTTCCTATGCTTTGGCAGGAGCCCTTTTGCCACTGAAATGGTCAAATTCACCCAAGTACAGTGAAATTAATGCCATGTGATGGATATGCCCATTCCACACTGTCCTTCTGCATGGGGCAGTAAACTTGCCCAGCAGAGTTAATACTAATTCAGCCTTTGTCCATCTTCTGTTGATTAGTATCTTTTAGAATAATTGTTAAAATAATGTTCATAATGCTGGCTTTTAACATTGTGGAGTATTCTGATTCATTCTTTTTTGAAGGGGACCCATTTAGCCCTAAATATACTCATTTTAATGCTAAATACCTATATAATTGCCCAGGACCACCCCAACTTCTAATTTTCCCAGCATATGCTGCCTGAAACCTGGCTGAACCATGTACTTGTAGCATGTAAAAGCACTGGCAGGATGTACAAAAGCCTTCTCAGATTTAAATTGCTGCTGAGTGTTTTTAGGCATTTTATGCAACATTAATGATTGTGTCATGTCTGAATTCCGATTCAAGAAAATCAGTGTCTCAAGCTGATTTTCTGTGGAGTTTCTTACAGTGGGGAAAACACAGAATATAGATTTTGAATTTTCCTTCTCCTAGATAGTGTTCCATGTCCTGCATTTCAGAACACCAAATGTTTTTTCTCCTCTTTTTGGTAAGTATGAATACTATTTTGAGGTGCATTTTTGCAGGGGAATAAAGGAAGAACTTTCAACTCAGCCCTCTCATCCCTGTCAGCTCTATGTGTCTGCTGTTTAGCTGGAGAAAACACATTAAAATGAACCCTCAAACTCACAATTGTGGAAGGTAAGCAAGACATGAATGATGTCTGACATGGTTAGAGCAATGATATCATTATTTAACAGAGGAGAATTAGTGAAGTTACGGATAAATCATTATGAAGTGTGTGTTTTGAGCCATTTCCCATTTGTATATGGTGATTGCTGATAAAACATCAGCATCAGTCATTACTACAGTCTTTACTTGCACCACCATCTCCACACTGCAGAACACTGTTATTGTTCAATCTGAATTTAAAGTTGAGGAGCAGTCAAGTGTAGAAAACAGGAATGCATTATATCCCACTTAGACAAAAAGCATAAAATACCAAATTTTGTCTTACAAACGATGCATGTTCCTAATTTGACTGTATCAAGACTCAGGTTGTCCAGATGAAAAGCTATCACATTTCATCACTGCATAATGAACCCCAGCCTGTTGCATTGGTTTTACTCCCAGTCCCAGCACAGAATCGCATGGTCCTCTGTACATGGACGGATGATGGTACATAGTCCCAAGCGCTATTTTGTCTTTTATCCTAGTCTCAAGCACTATTTTGTCTTTCACCTTTTTGTCTAATATAAAAATACATTGACTATTTCAACCTTTCACAAAGACATTGATTCTTTTTTTTTTTGGGGGGGGGGGTAAGGAGGGCTTTGTTTGTTTATAGTAAAAGAACCTGTTCTAAAACAGTGAAATGCCTATGGAAATTGTAACCCGTAGAATATAATTTCCTGACAGCCCAGTACTATGCAATACTTCTCAGATATCCATACACCCCCCCAAAAAAAAAGAGATGGAAGAAGTGGAAAACAAGAGGGAGCAGTGTTAATGAAAACACTAAGGCAGTAAAGCATAGAAGGCAAGAAATGGAAAGAAACTGCTCTGTGCTGCGCTGTCATTACTGGCTCTAAAACAGTTTGCCCATCTGAGGCTCACAAAAAATTTGTAGCATTAGACCCACGTAGCTCTTTCCACGAATCTGTGTGAGCTTACCTGGCATTTCTCTACATCAGTTTTAAAGGAAAGGTATTTAAAAATCTCATTATATCTTCTTTGGGAAGGTTAAGGCAGCACAGAAATTCTCCAGTTGTTAGTGATGAGTCCTTTTTGTTACTGAGATTTCCAAACTAATAAAAGATTTGACTGACTACTAAAATACTAAAATACAAGAACACTATAGACTTGCCAGATTTGTGTAAACACTCTCCTGTTGAATGGTTCTCTTCTGAAGTTACTTTCTGCAGCAGTTCTTTTTTGATTGTGAACACACATTCCCTTGGAAACAATTAAACGTGAATCTCTTCACAACAGTCAAATGTTAGCTATTAATATTAAGACAGAGGAAGAAAGAAATAAACTGCTGAAGGGGCTACTGCTAGGTTTCTTGCAGGTCTTTTGGTTTACGGGAATTCATAGAAGATGCAAACTATTCCAGATCTGTTTGAATACAAAAGTTTCATTAAATTCCAAGGGAAAAAGAAGAGCAGTCCCAAGACCAAGCCCATGGGAATTTTTCCATTGGCTGTGCTGTGCCAGAATTTCAAATGGGTATTTAACCTGGTGAAGAAATTAGTAGAGACGATTGCAGGATTTCCTCCTGTTTGAACGTTCTCATTAGATGAGGCCTTGGTGACCTCTGGGCTGATGGGTTGTTCCAATATTTAATTGCTTTGACCTTCACAGAGTTTCTTTTCATGTCCAACATAACCTTAGGTTTTTTTAGTTTAATGTGACAAATTACTTTATAAAAACAGCCCTGGATATTTTCATTAGTTCTGGACAAACTGTGTTACACATAAAAGATGTCTTTTTCACGGATGCTGTAACCATGCCAAATAGTCTTGTAGTTTTTCCTTTTTAGCTACTTTAGTGTATGTTGGTACATATTTAGAGTAATTGGTGTGATTTATGAGAGTATATAAATAGTGGTATAATTCTAAGAAGGCAAAATTCAGAAAAATAGAAAATCTTGACCCCCTACTCAGTAAACTAAGCCTTACCAAGGGGAACATTTGCTGAAAATGGATAAATTCTTGTCTTCTCAGAAGGTAACACAGTCACTTCCATGCAATGTTGGCAGAGCCACAGAGGAAGCCATGATGGTGAGGCAGAAGAGGTCCTGGTTGGCTTGAAACCAGTCCTGCCCAACTGAAAGCTGCATCTTCCACATCTCTGAGGGCCTACATAGAAGCCCAGCTGCTCCAGGGCTCTGCAAGTATCACCTTCGGCTGCTTTCCACACAAGTCAACTTCCCTTTGTACCCTGGGCCTACGCATGTCAAGAAAAGCATTTCAGAGTCAAAGCATATAAGCTTGGATGGTTTCCCCAATTTTCCATTCTGTACAATGAGCATGGAGCTGCACTTGAAATCACTGTGTACTGCACAGCTTGCCTCCACTACCTCTGCCAGGCTGACACCCATGCGAAGGGAGAAGGACCTTCTCCTTTGCAATAAATCCAATATAGCCAAACTTCCACCAGCCTCTTCATGGGACTAGCCTCTTCATTGACACAAAGTGTCCTTCTGTCAGTCTGTATGTATGGAAATGAGATGGTGGGCTGCACACTTTACACATGCAGATCCCCATTTGCAAATGTCACCTGTGAAAGACAGAGGCCGCTCCTGAAAGTACAAAGCTTGGGATTGTTTAGGCAGAATGGAAAATGACACCCCACATTTACAATGGGATTTTTATTATCGATGTCACAGATATGATACTTGCTACTGACATGCTTGAATTAGAAGAGACAAAGTAAACTGTTAGAAAGAAGAGGCCATTGAACTAAATACAAGTGTAACCCACATGCTTATATTGCAGCATTCTATTTCCTCTTAAGTCTCAGGAAGAGGGGGGAGACAGCAAAGGGGATACCTGTGTTTCAGCTGAAATCTCTTGTGTCTATGCAGGAGGGTAGGGCCTCTCCAAAAAGCAGACAAAGAGCCAGAAGCAGGCTGTTATGTGAGCTTTCATTTCAGGAGAGGAGCTTTGCAATTCCTGCTTGCTTCATCCCAGTGCAGATCTCTGCAAAGCCGCAAGTGGGGAAAAAGTCAAAAATACAGAAGTTGGAAAGATCTTGAGGACTGAGCAGCTGATGACATGTCAGGGCAACAAGCTGTGTTTGCTATGTCCTAGGCACACCACTGTTGATACAGGTTTGGGATCTCCAGATGCATAAGAAGACAAGGAAACGGTCACCTCATGCCCCAGAGCCTGCAACTGGCCGTAAGAACCCATAGTCTTGTTTTCCTTGCAGAGGTTTAGATGGGAGATGGGCTGAGAAATTGATTGACCAGGTGGTACTCACATGCCATTTACTTTTAGGATGCGTTGGAAAGACAACCTTGGGTTGTATGGCAAAAATGAGATAACAGGGAAGTTTCTGATCATGTCAGCCAAAGAGGAGATGTGTCATTAGTCATTCTAAGCTTTGTAGCAATTGTGTATAATAGCAGCAATGCTGGTGGTGAATAGATTTCATCACTATAGGTTCTTTTTTCTTTTAAGGAAATAAAAGTATTTTGAAAGCATTTCTATTATTGGTTGCAGAAGACTGTGTTAAGTGCTTCATTCCCCAAGAAGTCTGGCCCCTGAGGGCTTTCAGGGTCATAGCTCAAAGGATTAAATCTATGACAGAGAGACACAGATATATTATAAGATGTACTGGAAGGCCAAAAATCTGGTCGCTCCTTCTGTTAAGCTGTGTACGGATGAAAGAGTGCAGCTGAGTTATCTGTACTAAAACCTCAGTGTCCCCATCCCACTCAAAGAGCCTTTCTAAATGCTGTGTTGTCAGGAATAAGAAAGAACAGCAAAATAAGCCACTGTGTGATTCAAATATTCCTAAGTGGTCACTGAAGCACCCTCCTCTTGGCCACAAGACTGCATTCTTCAACTCTGTTTGCTGCACTATGAAACACATGAGGTCATTTTTATCACAAGTCTTATGAATAGAGACTGGAATTTTTTACATGGTCTTCTTTTCTTATTCTCCATTTCTCCCCCCTTTAGAAACAACTCCCAGTCCACCAGTACAAGAGGGCTCACTGTCTGGGAGTTTCCTGCCCATGATACCTATAGCTTTAGAGGGGACCTGGTTGGCCCCGCCAGCTCTGCAGTGTGATCTGCCAGCTTACCTGAAAGAAACTTGATCACCTCCTGCTGCCACCCTGCCTGGTATCATCTAGCAACAGTGGGAAGTTTAGAAGTGGCAGGAATAACAGATGCCATTATCCTCTAAAGCCGAAGTTTTATGTTAAGAAGGAGAATTGAATGATACATTGCAGGTATCTATTGCAATTGGATGCTGCCCGTAAGCACACGAAGGAGCAGTGACTGAAAGGCGTGCAGACAGATACTTGATGAAGCGGCGCTCACTCTACAAAATCTGCAGTCTCAGCATTTTTAAACAAAAAACAACTCCTTTCAGGTGACACCTTTAGCTCTCAGTCCAACAGGAGCACAAGACAAGATTCTGATCCAGTCATGGATCATTCCAATGCTTGGTGTCTGAAACCTAGAGCTACTATTTTCTGGATTTTTGTGCCTGGATTTGGAAGTTTCATCTCTTCTCTATGTAGAAAAAGAACTCATCTGTTCCTGATCAACTACTTGTACTGCTTTGCATTTTGCGGGATCAGGCAGTATATGCCAAGTACAGTATAAATGATTAGTCCAAATATGTGAATTACTGGCCAGGCTATTAACAGTGGCTAGTCATGCAAGTAGAGACTTCTGTACCCAAGCACTTCTCACCCTGCAGAAAAGAAGGGCAAGTCTTTTAGGTCACCAGGGGTACTCTGGCTAGTCAGGCAATAGTAAATCACAAAACTTATTTCTTGCAGTCAGTGACATTTCCACTAAAATGTTATGAAAGAAAAGAAAAAATTTAGACTGCAAATTCTTTGAGATGTCTCTACCTTTTAAAATAAATGAACTAATTCTTATTTATTCAAACCATGTACTTTTACTAAACTTTAGATTTTACTGACAATATCTGATAAGAACACGCTAGTCTGAAATAAATAGAAAATAGAACCACGAGTCCCAACCCTGAAATCCTTCTGACATGGGCAGCAGCAGTAGGTTAGGGCTATTATTCAGAATGCAAACAGCGCTTGATATTCTGTGTTTCACTTTTTCAGTAACTCCGTGAATTGAAGTTCTGCTGGAGCAAGAAGGAAGCCTTACCTAGAGAGCTTGCCCCATCTGGGATACATTTTGCAAGTTTTGCATACCATTATGAGGACCTAAACTGAGCCCTCCTGCAGAAGCACAGAATAGGGAACTCCAGAGCAGGAGAAAAAATGCATTTAGATTCACCCAGATTTATATCCTTTGATCAAAAGCTACCCCTTGTGCTTATGAGAATCTCTGTAAATATCTGGGAAGTTACTCTTTTATCTGCTTTCCTATTCCTTTGCAGAACAGCCTTTGCCATGTTATCTACAAGAACTGTGGTTTCTTGGGCTGCTAAAGTCATGGCTCACACTGCTAAATATTAGAATATCATTATCCTTGCTCTTGTTAGGCTGCGTGTAGCCCCTTCTTTCAGAAGCTGTGACTGTACTTTATCCCTTATTTATGCAATGCCTATAAAAACGGGGCCCTGCTGCATAACTGGTCTCCATCTGCCATGATAATGAAAAGTCGTATTTTTAATACCACTAGGTTTTACTTAACTACATCCTTCAAAGGACACTGCCAAGGTTGGTCCAAAGTTTAAATCTCACCAAAGCAGACTTTACAAGACATATGTCTGAATAGTAGCATTACCATTGATTTTTTTAATTGCAAGTGAAAACAGTCGTACTTGATGAAATAACCATTCCCCTGAACTTTCGCCCACACCTGAAAACCTGAAAGCGAAAGTGACTCAAATGCAGGTGAGCCTGACTTCATTGATTTCTATTGTCCACAGTGAGAAAGCACAACCAGCAAACAAGCAGAAAGAGTGACAACTAAATTGGATTTTTAAAAATTCTTTCACTTTCAATAATGTTAAGGTGGGAGTTGCAACACAGGAAAAAGCATTTGTTTGCTTGCAACGTAGGAGCTGTAAGGTGACAGAGTCTCTTTAGATATCTTCCCATTATGATTTATTTATGCCAGGAATGGTGGCAGTGAAGTTCACACTGGAAACACTCACAGTTCCTGAAGAAGTTAAATTTGCCATGAGCTACACATCCTTCTTCAGAGGGACTTTCTGCTTTCACTTCATACCAAAGCAAGTCTTTTCCCCCCATGATTTCTCCCTTTGTGGGAGATACAACCCCACAATGCATCCCAAAGGGGTGCTTAGGTACACCCTGACTCTTCCATTGAGAAAGTGATGATTCAGGTGACTCAGATGAGGCTGGGCATGCCCTTCTTTCAGCATGGCAAGGGTCTTCATCCCAATTTGAAAGCCCAGAGGCTTTAGCGATGCAGCCCCCATGGGCCGCCAGGGTTACAGCAGCTAGTGTGTGAAAAAAATAGACTTTCCCCCTTCCCACAAGACAAAGAATACTCTACCCAGCTGTCAATCTCAATGGTCATTTGGTGCTCACTTTGCTCAGACCCATCTTCTTTGGGAATCTGCCTGAGTCTTGCCAAAGAGGAGCTCGAGCCAAAGCAGAGGAGGATGTCAGGTTCTGGCATGCTGTCATGAGGCACATCAACCATTTAAGCTGAGCAAAACCGCCACTGTTGGATACAAATTGGTGTACCAAAATGAAAGTCTGAATCCTGTGCAAATTCTTTATATTGTTTGGGGCTTTTGTCATACTTTGCGTATTATCACATTAAATGGTGTTTCTGTAAAAACGTGAGGCTTTTCAATGCCAGAATTGTTCATATCATAAATGCCTGAATAAAGCAACTGCAAAAATCTGTAAACAGAGGAAAGCAACTGCCTTTGCTTCCACTCATCAGCATGTCTGGATAAAGATCACCTTTCCTGCTTAATGTTTGCCCTCCATATTTTCAAGCGCAAAAATTCCAGGAAAAAAAATGCTGTGTAGCAGCTGGCCCATTTAAGGAGGAGATACATATTATTCAAATGATTACTCAAATGGCTAAAAGTGATGCATTATTCTCTATTTTCATTTGTGCAGCATAGCTTCAGTGTGGTAATGAACTGTGCCAACCAGGAACCTTGTCTGCCTTCTATTGGAGAAAGCCCCTCAAAGATCTTTGATGTAACAACAAAACTGGGAAATATTACTGACTCACAGCCTTTAAGCAATCAAGAAGTGATCAAAGCAGTGACTCAAGAATTCGAGGGAAAAATTACATGCTCAGGGAAATGAGGAAAGCTTATTACCAACTAATATTCACTAGAACAGGCAATGGAAAGTCTAATTTTGTGAAATATGCTTTTAATTGATATTCACCCACTTATTGCATGTTACTTATGTAAAAAGCAGCTTTTAATTCCAAAAAAAAAGTGAATGGTTCAAAATTCCAGTCATGAAAGTGTGGGGTGGAAACGTTTAGTCCCATTTCAGCACTGCCTGACTCCTGCATAAAAGGCAGGGTAGAGAGAAGGCCAGAGGTCTTCAGAGTTCACCTCCGTAACCTCAGACCATGAGGCATCAGGCTTGAGCAGTTTTGTGCTCTGCTGCAAAAGGAAGGGCTGGTGAGGGCATCTGAGCACCAGTAAGTGAAATGCTTATACCTGCAAATTAAGTGGGGGCAAAGCGCAAGTGCTGCTGGGCAGCTCTCTGCAGTGTTTGCTGTTGGCATGACCATGCCCCAGACTGCTTGCCAGTTCTGCAGGCAGCAGCGCGCTTCCCACCCAGTGCTTTCTGGCAGCCTGGGATGTGAAAGCAAGACAGATGAAGGCACACTGTTTTGGGGGAAGAAGAGAGTGCAGCTCTCTAAGTCACCCTGTGCCATGTGTCCCAGCCCATCACACTGGGTAGTGGGTTTGGCTTGGGGTTTGGTATGGTGGCATGCCTGCTTTCTCAGAAGTCTCAGATCTCTGCAGTGTGGCAGTTCAGGTAAGATGGTGTGTCTAACACAAAGGCAAACCTGTGTCCTCAAACACAGAAGTGCACATGGGGAAACTCCAGTCAACTATCCAAAGTCAGCAGAATTTGAGCAGCAAATAGCTGCAGGGCAGCTCCTACAACGTACTCTAGTGTGTAGTTATTTTGTTGTGCTCTCTTTTGACCTAGTCAGGTCAGACCACCATATTTCCCAGTTTCCTACTATGGCTGTGCCCCCACTGGTGTTGTGACAGGCCACAGGTGCTCCCACCACCCAGGAGCCTGGGTGTGTTGAAGGCTGTAGGGTTGGTCACCCAGCCTGAATACCAGTGTGGCGTTATGGAGCTCCACACAGCTGTGGCCGCTGGATGCTTGTGAGACAAGGTCACACTCCAGTAAGAACATTTCCATCATGGGCAGATTAGAGATGGGACATGAGAAATTTCTTTCACCCAACGAGCATCAGCATATTTCTGCCTTTGCTGAAAATACCAGTTCATTTGCCTGGGAAACCATTCCCCCAGAGTAGCTACGTAAAATTTCCATACACCTGTACAAGAAGATTAACAACTAACTGATTTTCTGGCTGTCCATTGATTGGTTGTCAGGCATCTCTATATATAAAATACCTTGGATATGCCAGTGATCAGGAAAAATTGGAGCTACTTGTTCTGATGTTGCGTTCTAGTCCCACTAGACTTTGTATTTTAAAAGAGCTCTAATGCTGCAAAATGAGAATTGTACGTTTTTACTGAATGCTGAGAGGATGATCCATGCTGACAGGTATTCACTCGTTATCTGTCACAGGTAGCCCAGCATTAAGGTATAAAGCTTCAGGGCACTGAAAGGATTTGATCTAATCTCATATTATAAGAAGCATCCAACATTGTACATTCTCTTTTCCGACACAGACACTTGTGTACAGCCTGAGAGCCCAATCCTGATCCTCTTGAAATCAGTTGGAGTTTTTGCCTTTGCTTCAGCAGCAGAGGGAAAGGGACCAGCTTTTGTAAGGGTATTATGATGGCTGGTCCTTCAGTCTTTCCATCCAAATCACACTCTAAGAGGAGAAGACAAACACAACAGTGCTGGAATCACTGCCTGCATAAGTAGAATAACCTGCCTTCCAGTTCTTTTCTGTCAGTTAACTTCACTTTCTTTGCGCTTCCTCACTGAAAATGTGGAGTTGGGAGCATTGACTGGCAACCTGGATTAAGGAAAGGAGAGGCTCTTTCATCAGAGACAGAGTGGCATGAATATCAAAAGATTCGGGGTCCTTCTGTGAGTCACAAATACAAACACATTAACTACATTAGAAGGACATCAACAACATGCAAATACTCTCAATAACTAAATACTTCTTGTAAGCAGTTGATGAATTGCGCTTATTGAGACAAAGCCTGAATACAGAAGCCAGTAATTAAGACACAAGAATACCTTTTGTTTTCTTCCCTGTCTTGTTAGCCAGTAAAATGCATTTATTGTAATCTATAGTCGTCATTCATTGTAGCGCATCAGATTTTAAACTGAGAAGATATGTTACAGATACTGCACATATCTGCGGAAACTGAGAAACATGAGGACTTAGCTGAATGCAGGTTTTCTCTGTCTGATCTTTTTTAATATAAACACTGGAGCACTCCGATGACAAGCCCTGGGACTGATCCCCCGATGTTCATATTGGTAATCCTTTCTGTTACAAACAACCCAAGTCCTTAGAAACTGGCTTCTTGATGCTTGCAAGAAGCACTCATCTTTTTCCATCAGCTGGAACTACAGACTGGTGTCAAAGATGCAGAATAAAAAAGAAAATATTGATCAATATTAAGGACTACATCAAATGCTTCAAACACAGAGACAGAAATCAGATGCATAAGCTTGCAGAAAACAATCTGAAAAGGTCTGTTTTCACATCACATTATCCATTCCTGGCTGGCTGTAAGCAGCAGAGCCTGATCCTTCTAGGTCTTATTCATCTGGGTAATCCCTCTGACCCTAGTCATAAATACATTATTCTAGCTCAGGATAATCTCTAAGTATCAATCTGAACTGATGCCTGTGCTCTTGAACACAAACATACATCTTCTATTTCTTGAATCTCAGAGTTGCAATACTAAGCAGGCTGTCAACATAGTACATTGTCTAAACAAAAATTAAAAAATTAAAATAATAATAAAATAAATAATCTGAGCATGTTCCACCAGATCTGACTTTTGAAAAGGAAAAATCCAGGTGGCTCAATTTGGAAAGAAACTTTGGATTTGTTGTAGTTCTCTTTCCATGTGCTTTTTTTCCCAAAGGCAGACATTCATACACATATAATTCTCTCTTCTTGTCACTGGGCTTCTGGGTCAGTGAGCATTCCTTTGCTGTAGTGTTTTTCGGATGAAACTCCAAGAGAAACACTGTCCTCAATGATGGGTCGGATATAGAAGAGGAGGATGGGCAAATATTCTAAGATTGGCCTGGATTCTTGCCAGGAGCGAAAGAAAAGACCCTTTGTGTTTGGACATCTGAAGGCCAGGCATAAACATGTTAGCCGATACTTAACACCCAAAGCCAGAGCCAAAACCGTTAAGACACCCTGAATAATCCTCACTAGGCCTCCTTTGGGTTTCAACTGCCCATTACAATGGGGCAGCCTCCTCCAATTACCAAATGTGTTTCTTCTAAAAACATCCTTACAGGAACTCCCAAAATAGCAGCGATTAAAAGCAAACAGCCTGTAATTCATTGACATATGCAAACCTTTTAATGTTTTGCTGGAGACAAGTTGCAACTTTTTGTACCTACAAGACTATTTATGCATTTTTAATAATTACCCTTGTATATTATGTGATACAATTCCTTTAGGCATTTAGTCAAGAGAAGCAACAGAATTCACATTCAAAAGAAACTGTTAGTTTTGCTGCAAGAAGCGCAGCTAATTTATGTAGTGAATTTTTATACATTTTTCCCCTGATTTCTCTTCCCTGCTGTCCTCTTCCCCCTTTCTTCTTCACTACATTAAGAAATTCTGATGTGCCTGCAGCAACATCCACTGGTGGGGAGTGTCTGCAGTGATGCCAGCCCTGGCTTCCTGGCAGTGGGAGCCAATAATGTGTGCTGCTTCAGCAGTACTCACTGCTTATAAGCCCCACTGGGAATCACCTTACCCTAGGGTCCTCTCTAATCACATACCTTCTACAAGCTAAGGGGGTTCTCTTGTCACCTGTAAAGTCAGACAGTAAACCCTCTCCCATCAGTTCTGCACAGAAAACAGCACAAGGAAATCTTTCCTGCAGCTCAAGAATGAAGATGCTTTCAGGACCAATACGGACCTGCAAGCTCTGACTTGTGCTCAAGCTCCAACTCCTGGGTTGCTTGTATTTTGCCTAGTGCCTAGGCTCTGGTTTAGGACAAGCTTATCAAAGCGCCAAGCAGGGAAATTCAGGCACGGGGCTGGGCATGGTGTGCCAGCAGCTCCTACCACCAGTACGGGTACATGTGATTCAGGAAAACAGAGCTTCAGCTAGCAACACAACTTGCCTCAGGGACAAAAAGTAGAGTTAGTTTCTTCCTCATCAGACATCACAGGACTAGATCCCCAGCTGTGTAGCTGCATTGATTTCAACAATTTATACCTGTCAAAAACCTGTTTCTCCCTCCCTTTTTGTAACAACAACCAAAGAAAGCCAAGTCAAATACTTTGGTGTTACTGCTGGTTGACAATATATTTGAGGATGGGTTTTTAAGTCAGACATTGCAGATACTACACTTAAGGAAAATGAAAAGAAAACCTATTGCTTGTCATGTGCAGGTCACAGTTCTTACACAGCAGCATTTCCCCTTAGCTTCAGAAAGCAGTTTGTCAAGTCAAGGACTTTGTCTTCCCATTTTAAATTAGCAGTAGGTAATTAGGAACTGCCCACAAGTAAATATTGATATTAAAAACTAAATAAATACCAGCACTTCCCTGTTTAGACAGTAAGGAGAAGGCTTTGCAGCAAAAAACACAGGACACATGAGAATGTGAATAGTAAAAAGCTCATAACAAAGAAGGATAAACTCCTCTTTGTGTGCTTACTGGATCCATTTATTTCTCTGTAACTGAGAACCTATACAAATAAATGGGATAAAAAGCCAACATATACCTTGATATCAGCTGTAAACTGCCAGTTCTTCAGCCAAACCTACTGGAATGCAAAGGAAAAGGGCAAGATTTACACAACAGGCACACCAAGTCAGCTCTTGTTTCAACAAAACTGCTCCTTGGCTCCTACAGCTGCACTAGGACAAGTCTAGCACTACTAAAACCACTTGCTGGAGTCTAACAGTATTTCAGCTCAGCAACTTGTGCAACCCCAGACCACTTTGAGACTCTTATTCACCATGAATGAACGCTTTTACAGCTATACTAGCAGGATGGATCTTTGGCCACCACTCAGTCTGGTGTTGGGCTCCCCAAGCCTGTGCCACAGAGAATGCTAATGTACACATTTATATATATACCCACAGACTGTTTGCAGCCCTGGCAGTGGTAGGGCTGTTTGGTGGCTGGAAATCCTAGACAAATGTAAAAAATCTCCAAAGTCCTCCTTAGAAAATTTTCTGGGTAGGGGAAGAGAACCAACCACAGAGTAACCATCTTTGCATGGCCTTACATCCTCTGTGGGAGTCCTCTCCTAGAGTTAGTTACCTCCTCTTGGATTTCCTAGATCAAGAGAGTGCCAAAGAATTTCCCCAACAGATTTGTGGATGCTCTAGTTCGGTCTCACAGGAGGACAGTGGGAGAGCCTGCTTCCACCCTACTTGAGCACTTAAAGCTACTGGATTGAAGAAATAATTATTTCTCCCTGACCTCAGCTCAGTCACTTAGAAAAGTTCATTTCCTGCGACTTTACATGCCAGAGTGGAGGAATGGAAATGCAGCACTGTTTCAGCATGTCACAGTGACTCTCTGCTTGTGAAAAGTTATTTTGAGGAGAAAAAAGTCTTCAGGGTAAGAAAGGTTTACCAAAATAATAGCAGCAATTCATGTAATAGTAACAATTCAGAGAAAGGTGCAAGATCATACCTGTTTCTGTCTTTCAGACACTGGGGAACACTCACCAACAAGAGAAGATGTGGAGCAGAATCACTGATCTAATGTCACTTTCACTAATTTTATGGGCCAAAATTATTGTCTCAAACCCCTCTGAAGCACCCAGATGCTCAAGGTACTTTGCAGTGCTGTCATCCCACCATAGTTGGATTTTCTGCCACTAGGGAGAAGCCAGCCAGGGCTCCCTTAGCCATTGAGGCTGGCTTTATCCCAGTGAGCTTGATGGGTTGACTTTGGTTAAAGTGTGGGAGGAGTACATTCCTCTATTTCCTCGGCAAAATGGAGCCATTACCCAGCAATGTTGTAAGCCTCCATATTTCTCATTAACCTTAGCATTTCTTTTCTTGCCCCCTAAAAAGCACAATGATGTAAACTGGCAGTACCCCTCCAGTCCTAATACCTCACTACATCTTATATCTTCTCTTTTCACTCTTTCTCTTGAGCCAG
The DNA here is from genome assembly GCA_039720435.1 of Amazona ochrocephala. NCBI lineage: Eukaryota > Metazoa > Chordata > Aves > Psittaciformes > Psittacidae > Amazona > Amazona ochrocephala. The sequence goes on from CM077878.1 coordinate 58,492,522, forward strand.
ATTTAGGCTTCATAAAAAAGCTCCTCTGCAGGAAAAGCAGGACTATTGAGGAGACAGGCAGGAGAGTTATCAAATAAACTTTCCATTTTATTTACAGTTCAGGAGCCCTGCAGAATGACACACACTTATGGTTTGGGATCACTAGCAATTATTGTAAAGGTGAAAGGAGATACTGCAAATTTAACAAGCCTTTTGTATGAACTAATTGCATTAGAATACATTAGTAAGGGTGCACATTGTAGGTTTTATGTTTCATTGGAAAGGTCATCCTAGATTCTGGTTGAATAGTGAAAGAGAGGAAACCATATTAGCAGTGTATCCAGCAAGTGTCTCTAGGATGAATTTCCTTCAGGTCATTTGCATTATTTGATTGTAGCTGAATAGTTCTCCCTCTGCTAAGCAAGTAGGGGAAGACCTATGGTGACAATAGGGGGAAGTTCAAAGTCTTTGAGCCTTATTAGAAGGCTCATTTTCATGCGCTCATTTCCCAGAACTAGGCTAGCAGCTGTATAATCAGGACAGCAAGTTTACATGCCTCCTGTAAAACACGAACCTCTCAGGGAAAGCTACTGTTAGTTTTCAAGAGGCAAGAGGGTTCCTGCTTCTTCAGAGGTGTGACACCCCATTGTACCACAACACAAAGTCTCCCCTGCTGGTCTCTCTGCAAATGAATGTGCCTGTCGCCAGAGCCAGGGCACACCAGGAGGATATCTGTTAGCAGAGGTTACCCAGGGCCCCCTCCAGGCTCCGCTGCAGCCACCTCAGGTGACTCCAAATGCTGTGCTGGGCACACTCACTACACCATCTTCATCAGCCCATGGGGCTCCAGCGGCTTTGCAAAGCCCTGGAGTGGCAGCTGCACTGAAGAGGCTGCAGAGGGCACAGGAGTGGTGGCAGCAGCAGAGGCAGTGTTTGAGAAAGGGAGCCAGGGAAGCTGGGAGGATCCTGAAGGAGATGAAGGGGTGGGGGAGCTGGGCCCATAGAGGCACAAAGTTCTGGTTCCAAGGAAAAACTCCTCTCCCCAGTCAAGCAGAACTTGAGGGTAACTACCTGCCAGTGCTGTCTCATCCCTTGGCTGTGGCAGAGAAGTGAAGAGACTGTATCTATCCAGGCAGTTGAGAGCTTTGTTGATCTGACACTATAAAATCTTCTGGTTACCCCCTCAATATGTCCCAGGATATTCAGAAGAGTGTCTGGTTTCTGCCAGTTTTACTGACCCATGGACTAAAACCAGCCCCTCACAACGTAAGGAGTTTGCTTTGCATTAGGCTAAGCAGTGCCATCAAGGCTAGAAGAGAAGCTAAATGGATGTTTCCAATGACTCTCCTCTTCCACAGACTTCCTCTATCATGTAAGTAGCACAGACAGCACAGCACCCTCTGGGAAGGTGTAGTGCATTTACGCTGTCTTCAGAGCAACCAACTTTGCTCCGAAAGGAAGTGGCTTCTACCCATCTGCCACCCTCAGAAGATGTAAAAGAGAACAGCATATGGTTTTGAGAAAATAAAAGGTCCCAGTATCTCAGCTTGGTAAAGCTATTGACTTACTGTCTGACCTCTAGCAAGACACGTGCCCTCCATCTGCCCCACTCCGGCTGGCTGCAAGACAAGCAGAAGTGACTCTAGTGCAGAGATGCTGAATTTGAGTTCAGCTCATCAAAGCCACAGCAGCTGGTCACCCCTTTGATGCTGACAAGCTACATCAAGGCCCATTTCAGCCAGCTCATAGTATCTGGGCCTTCTCCTCCCACAAATTCAAACTGGCTATGAGGCTCCCAGCAGCTTTCCAAGCCCATGAACAGGAAGAAAGCAAAACCATGATGCGACTGCTGCAAGAATGAGATGGGATCCCCTGGGACCCTTTGCACCTCTTCCCCCAGCTCCATAGCCCAGACCTCCAGCTGCTGCAGCCCCACAGGCTCATTGCAGCTGCTAGGGCTGCACGTTCAATCCTTGCCTATAGCACCTTTATACAAATGCAACCACAACCAAGGGAGGGAATCAATCCACTCTGTAATGTATGTCACCTCTGGCAAGGCTAAAACTTCAGCTCAGCAAAGCCCTTGTGCAAAGTCCCCTTGATCCTGGGGGCACATCCTGTACCACAGTACTGTGCTGAATAGTACACCAGGTAGGAGAGCTCTAAGCATGCAGAGGATGACTAAGCCTCTTTGGGAACCAGAGGCAACCCAGGCTTCCAGTACCAAGACATCAAAATCTTAACATAGAAATAGTAAATATCATCCACCCTTCATTAAACCTGTGTATCAGCCCAGACAATATTTTTTACATACTCTACATTGAAACTGTCATACTTCAAATCTTAGTGTCCCATAATTTGCATATTGAATTCCAGGGAGATTATTTGATGGAGTGTATGCCAAAGCTCCTGCATGTATGTACTATATCCAAAGGACATGGCAGTCTAGCATGACGTCAGATAAGTCCTAATAATAGCCATATTTTACAGACCATTTTAAATATTTTAAAATATAATCTGAAATAAAAATGAAGTGTTAAATGTCTGTATTAATAATATTATCATCAGCCATTATTAAAGTCAAAGACTAGAGTTTTCATCACAGTTACAGTCCCATTAACAGCTTTATCCTGACAAATGCCCTGAAGATCTCTATTTTCTTCAGTTAACATTTTGGTCCATTTCATTGTCCCTTTTCATTGGGAGCTAAAAGCTGCAAGTGCTAGAGGCAGAGTGAAAATCTCAACACTCACCAGGTCCCACTTAGACAAATGCCTGGAAGCTACCCCTGGTCATTCTTGGTACCACTGAATCAGGTGCAGACCTCACCCACCATGCTCTGGATTCACTTTCTTGTCCCCCATCCTACACAATGCACACATATTTTCATTGCTGTCCACACCCAAGTTTTCTGATAAATGAATAACCATAAAACATGAAACAAAGATATAGCTGGAACTTGAAAAATATTATTTAAGCACCTTCCTCCAATGTGACCAGTGCCTGCCACCTCCATCATCCCTTTCTTTGCCTACCACACCTATCTTTGGTTGTGGTGTTTCTCTCCAGTTCAGTAGGAAAGGAAGGAAGTGGACAGTGTTCCTGATTTGCAATGTATATGGTCTGGATGAGGAAAGGAGGATTCATTCAGGAGGTACACATGTTAAATATTAATGGTATCAATGTCTTTACACAGTAACAAAGTAAATATACAATTTTTAACAATGTGTTTTGAAGTGTCATGAAAATATATTAAAACACATCAAATCAACAACAAGAACTTAAAGCTACTCTCAGAAAACCCTAAATGGCTACATATATGAATTATAACCATTGGCAAAAACTTCATATAAAATCATTTCTCACTCTAGTATCCTCTCATGATCTGATGGAAAGATTTTTTCTGCTCTGGAAGGAAATTATTTGTAATATCAGTATAATACAGATAGTTATATTGATTCATGTTAGACTATAGACTGGTGAAGTTTTTAAAGCCTTAGCATTGTACAGCTGATGAAAACCTCTCACTGGAGCTTTTGCCTGGGAAGGTGCAGATCAGGGTCCCCCAAGTGGTATATATTTTGCCAGATTGTGTTTAATCAAGTCATGTAATGATTGCTATAGATTAAGAGGGAGTGCTTATATTGCTTTAAATTGTCTTGACTGATTGAAATACTTTTACTGATACCTCAAAATCTTGAGTTTCCTTGAACTACTGTACAACTCTGTTTCTCATACTCTTCTCATGTTCCTAGGAATGCAAATTTCAACATAATTTGGCCAAATTCAAAGTCAGAACCTACTTTTAACTAGTACTCTGTAAAAAAGAGTCTTGGTTGAATCTTCCTATTCATGACAATTGCCTTTGGAACAGCCCACAGACTCATAGAATCATATAGAATCATAGAATAGTTAGGGTTGGAAAGGCCTTTAATATCGTCTCGTTCCAACACCCCTGCCATGGGCAGGGTCACATCACAATAAACCATGTCACCCAAGGCTCTGTCCAACCTGGCCTTGAACACCGCCAGCGATGGAGCATTCATAACTTCCCTGGGCAACCCATTCCAGTGCCTCACCACCCTTACAGTAAAGAACTTCCTTCTTATATCCAATCTAAACTTCCCTTGTTTAAGTTCGAACTCATTACCCCTTGTCCTCTCACCACAGTCCCTAATGAAGAGTCCTTCCCCAGCATCCCTATAGCCCCCCTTCAGATACTGGAAGGCTGCTATGAGGTCTCCACGCAGCCTTCTCTTCTCCAGGCTGAACAGCCCCCATTTTCTCATCCTATCTTCATACAGGAGGTGCTCCAGTCCCCTGATCATCCTCGTGGCCCTCGTCTGGACTTGTTCCAACAGTTCCATGTCCTTTTTATTTTAAATCAATCATAGATTCATAAAATCACAGAATCATAGAATTGTTGGGGTTGGAAGAGACCTTTAAAGGTCATCTAGACCATATGGCTGCTGCCTAAATTTCAAAATGTATCAATTGCTAAGTCCAGTTTATTTGAGTAAATACAATATTCTTGGTTAACACAAGCTCCTTGCACAGGATGCTTCCAAAGGCAGCACATACATAGACAGCGTCTCCCTTATAGAAAGGAAAAATTCTGTGGGATTTCCATTTGCAAAACCTCCCTGACTTTCCTATAACTTCCTATAGTACCAGTACAGCAACATGTTTCTTGGGAAGATCTCATAGCCCTCATGCCCCAAAGCTCACAAACCCCAGGGGTTGAACATGCCTTGCAAGCGCTCTGCAAAAGTGAATCGTTTTAACCTTAAAATTCATAAACTGAAAAGGCAACCCCATGCATACCCGCTTCTTTGAAGTGTTTGGAGGCTTGATTTGTATTAAAAAGAAGAAAAACCCTTAAAATTAACAAAAAAATAATAATCCTTAAAATCTAGAAGTTTAACAAAATAGAATCACTGTTTAAGGTGGTGGATCATGTAAGGTGATTCCTGAAGCCTCTCAGACTGTAAAATAGGATACCACACCACATCTTTATTTTTTTCCTCTACCAAACACTGCAGTATCAGCCACTGTAGTCCTAAATTTAGCCAAACACCGCAATTATCAGATGTATTCAGTTGCAAAAGCTTTTGTCATTTTTGTGGTTGCCTGATGGTGTACGGTTCGATCATAAAAGAGCAAATGACAGGCGGGTGTAAGAAATGAATTTTCTTCTTCTTACTGACATAGCAGGAGAAAGCCCCCTGCTGTATATGGAAAATCTTTTATGCAAAAGAGCAGAGCAACTTACAGTGCACAATCACTATGCAGATTTTTGTTTGGGTATTTTTTCCCCATTTCAGTTAAAGAAAGGGAAAAAAAAAGATGGCTTTAAAATCAAGTTTAAAAGTTCAAAACTGATTTTAACATTAGGGTATATTTATAGGTTTAAGGGAATAGTGATTAAAATGCAATAAAGCTCCATCTAAGTATGCATATGCCCTCTTTAAATGATGCTGTTTCTCTGATGATCTCAAGGCCATTGGAGAGAACAGTTTTTCACACATAGCTGAAGCAAGGTGAGAGTCAGAGAGCGGTGATGAGTCCAACAAGAAGCAGGCAGGGCCATCCTATGTTGTGTCCAGTAGAAAAACAAAGAAAAGCCTGTATGTACATTTTAGGTAAGTATTTAGTATTTATACTGCTAATTCTGCGCACAATCCAAACATAAAACTGCATAGAAAAATCAGCCTTCCTGCAGGATTGAAGTCAAACTGCCTTTGGCATAAATATACTCTCCTTTCCACAAGGGTGACTTTAACCCCTTCTGGCAACAAACAAAGGTCTTAAATAAAGGGCAAATTTAGTGTTTACCATTTTAAGGTCCTGGTGTAAAGTGGTCTTACTGCAAATAAGCATCGCTCAGATTATCCACAGTGCATTCAAATGAAAACAGGAATGGCATAAACATTTATTATTCACTAAAAGATACATGTACGCTGGCCCATGTACGCTGCAAGCAGGTGGGTCTCACTGCTGGGAGGGAGCAGCTTTGTCTGGCTAAGAGATGTGTGGTGGCAGAGCCTCCACCAGAGCCTAACCCCACAATTCCCACAACCACAACTGCCTCCCAGGACTTCCTCTGATACTCCCACTTGATGTGGCATGTCTCCAGCTCCATAATAGAGAGGTATTTAGAGGCTGTGAAGAAGTGGGTTCTCCACCAGGACCATTAATCATTGTCCAAATGCTCTCAGGAGGGGAGCACTCAGCAGAAGACTGAGGGCGGGTCCCTCTAAGAAAACCTGAGAGATGGGAAAGGAATTGTCTCCTTCTTCTTCTCATCACTCCCATGTCTCAAAACTGTTGATGGAAAAGAAGATGGAAGGAGGTGGGATTCTTTCTCTGGGATTTTTCAAGTCCGTGACTTTTCACCTAAAGGGAAAATGGCCAAAAAACCTTCCAGGTAAGCAAATCATTGCAAAGCCTCATGGACATAGCAGTGCCTCACACTCCCCCAGGGGCTGCTCTCACAGATCGTAGAATCCTAGAATCATAGAATAGTTAGGGCTGGAAAGGACATTAAGACCACCGTGATCTCTCAAGTAGCTTCACAGTCTGCTGTCCTTTTCACAGTGCAGCTTCAAAGCAGGGGAGTACAGCTTAATGAGGGAAATAAAGGCTTTACATCCCCAAAATACACTTCCCATAAGGCATCAGCACAGTATTTCCAGATCAAATGTGGGATCACTTTCAGTTTGTTAAAATTTCAATTAAATTTCAATTTGTTAAATTCAATTAATTTCAATTTGTTAAAATTTCAATTTTAACAAACACGATTAAAAAAATCTTTATTTTTTTAATAATCATGCATTTATATGACAATTTTCTCCAGGAAAAGCATATATATAAATTGCTTTAAAAAATATGTTAAGTTAGGAATCCACATTTCTACTGAAAAACTGTCTCAATGGAAAGTCTCTGTGAATTACCCACAGAAAACTGAATAAATCCCAACAGCAAGGCATGCTATGAAGAAATATCTAGTTCCTTCAGAAGAAAATAACCCCTTCAATAACCAATGGCTAAAATTCAGCAGAACTGGTCCCAGCAAGTGCAAAGTAGCTATTGATTTCAATGAACCACTTCAATTTACCCCAGGTGAAGTTCTGCCCCACTGAGCTCAGGGAAACAAAATGCCACCTCTACTTTCTAAACACTCTTTCTCAAATCATATTCAGCTTGTAATAATGTGCAGAGAGCGTTTAGCTCAACATGCCTCTTACAGTTTCTGTTTGGGAGATGATTTTTCTTTTTAATTTCTCTGTCAGGCACACTTATTGAAGCGCACACACTTCAGACAGATGCGATCTGCAAAAAAGGTTTGAAAGACAGTGATTTATTTATGAAATTCCTGGTTGAGAGGATGAGGTAAGCCACACGACAATTTTAAAGCTGCTCACTACTGTAAGGCATATACGTAACATGTGAGAAACATGGGGAGGGAAAGCATTGAGAATATTTGGGCACACTGCCTGTGCAGGACAGAAATGCAATGGGAGAAAACAGGCTGTAAGGTGGGGAAAAGGCTGTAAGGATAAGCTCTGTTCTGCCTTTAAATTCACTTTTCTATCTCAGGGCCAGCAGTATTTATTATATGGGCTTTATACATAGGTCAAGTTTTTGGGTTTGGGTGTTTTATACTATGTAGTATAAACCTGAAGCTCTGCTCTGGGAGCAGAACACAAATTCACTGAATGAGAAATCCCTGGACTGAAGCGTTTTGCTTCTAACTAGACTCCTGTCCATGCCAAAATGCTTTGCTCCAACTAAGAGGTGTTCTAAATTGCAGATGACTCCTGCCACACTGGGCACACTGCAGTCCCAGGACTGCCGACGCTCACTGCAGACATATTTAGTTGCATGAGTTCAGTGTCCACCTATGCCAGCAACCCCTCCACATGAATGCCAACCATGCCAAGTGCAAGGTCCTACACCTGGGTCGGAGCAATCCCAGGCACAGCTACAGGCTAGGCAGGGAAGAGATTCAGAGCAGCCCTGTGGAGAAGGAATTGGGGGTGTTGGTCGATGAGAAAATGAACATGAGCCGGCACTGTGCGCTTGCAGCAGAGAAAGCCAAACGTATCCTGGGCTGCATCAAAAGGAGCATGACCAGCAGGTCAAGGGAGGTGATCCTGCCCCTCTACTCTGCTCTTGTGAGACCTCACTTGGAGTATTGTGTGCAGTTCTGGTGTCCTCAACATAAAAAGGACATGGAACTGTTGGAACAAGTCCAGACGAGGGCCACGAGGATGATCAGGGGACTGGAGCACCTCCTGTATGAAGATAGGATGAGAAAATGGGGGCTGTTCAGCCTGGAGAAGAGAAGGCTGCATGGAGACCTCATAGCAGCCTTCCAGTATCTGAAGGGGGGCTATAGGGATGCTGGGGAAGGACTCTTCATTAGGGACTGTGGTGAGAGGACAAGGGGTAATGAGTTCGAACTTAAACAAGGGAAGTTTAGATTGGATATAAGAAGGAAGTTCTTTACTGTGAGGGTGGTGAGGCACTGGAATGGGTTGCCCAGGGAAGTTATGAATGCTCCATCGCTGGCGGTGTTCAAGGCCAGATTGGACAGAGCCTTGGGTGGCATGGTTTAGTGTGAGGTGTCCCTGCCCATGGCAGGTGGGTTGGAACTAGATGATATTAAGGTCCTTTCCAACCCTAACTATTCTATGATTCTGTTATTCTATGAATGTGCTCTCCCTCCACACGGCTGCTGACCCTGGCACTGCAGAAGGTGAAAAGGCCAGCAGATGTGTTCCAGCAATGCCACCCTGCAGCATTTTAAGAGGGATTTCTCTCAACCCATCTCCCACTGTTGAATGCCCCTGTAACAGAGCCAGCTGAAGAGAAGGTGCATCCTAACCTCTGGCTTCTCTCGGAAAAGGCAGCAGGAGCATGCTCCCTTTCCGTGCCACTCCGTCGTATCAACAGAGACTGTCCATAACTGCTGGAATAAAGTAGTTGGAGGCCATCAATGTGGAGAGGAAAAGCACCAGTTTCATGCAGTTTGCAGGTAACAGGTTCAACAAAGCAACCTGAATGATGGGGGAGAGAAAGATGCAGGGAAAAGCATCAGGAGCTGGTGCTGGAGTGACTCCCCTGGATGATAAAGTCAGCCAGAAATATTTCTAAACATCTTTAAAAGTCATATTCATAGGAAAGGGATGTTTAAAGTATTTATTGGTTCCGTACCTAGCCTTGAGTGGGTGGCAATTTTTGCAGGCCTTTCACCTGCAATGACACTGAGAGGGAATTGTTGGGGTAAGGAGGTAATAAGTGAACTAGCTGGTTCAGAAAGGACAGCCCATCACAGGGACAGGGCCATGAGACTGCTGATGCTGGCAAAACTGGAGTCACTACAGTAAGGTACAACAGCAATCAGGAAGAGATTGAAGCTGCCGTAAACCTTACTAAGCAGGAGAGAAAAGTTGTATTCAATAAGGTGGAGAGTGGGGCTTTGACGAAGAGATTCAAGGTGTGAGCTACAAACTAAACATGATGTGAGCCACCAGCCAAAAAGATGATCCTAACAGGCGTAGCTGGGATACATTGTCAAAGGCAGAAGTCACCATCACTACACAGGGGCAAAAAATTATGTTTATTATAAAATTAGGTTCTCCTTCACTGTCTTCCTGGCACATAGTATAGAAAGGAACATCAAACCCCAAGGGCAAAACAACAAACCCCTTCACTCAGGGCACCAGTTCTGGGGTAAAGCAGAGCTGGAAGTGAAAAAAATGGACCAAAAATGACCAAACAAACAGTTTGACACTGGAAGAGACAAGCCCTTGAGCTATCCCATCTAGTTCCAGTGGTGATGAGCAAGGTCCCTTCTGCCCTCAAAAGGCAAGATCAGGAACTTAGGAGGCTGACAGTATCTTCCCACTAGTGGAAGGGGTTAGAAGAGGAGTTCTCACCAACAGTGCAAGAGCTACTGCTGTTGAGAAGAGGAACTAGTTAAACCACATTTGTTGTGTCTTATCTTTCTCCCCGCATGATGAGGAAGTTAGATGGAGGGCAAGATGAGGAGATGGCAGGTGTTGAGAGCTGCTGTGTGAGTGTATATAAGAAAAGATGCGATTAGTCAAGATGGTAGATGAAAAGAGTTCTGGCAGTGCCTACAGGGTAAATCTGAAAAGGAAGATATGGCAAATGTTGGAGAAAGCCCCTGGGTAGTGAGGCCAGGGGTGGAAAGGAGATGAGGAAAGAGGCATAGAGAGATACCAGATGTAAAACATAACAGCCCAGTACAATTTTGCCAAGAATAAATGCTTCTGAGCCATCACTTTGAATCTGCATGTCCACCCTCCACTAGTAAAACCATTAGACAGACAAGAATTAAGAGAGAAATCACTCGCCTGCAAACAGCTTGCTGAAGACATGACATTCCTGAAGAAAAATGTACACACGCATAAGCAGCTTACAAGAGCGAGCTATCTTACCCAGCTCACCCCCCACGAACACTATTAAATCCATGAGAATCAGAACAAGGGAATTGTCAGGGAGAGGCTGCGATTAGCCAGGGTCTCGGCTAGAAAAATAGTTTATGAATTGTCATAAAAATTTAAAGCTCAACCTCACATTAGCTGCTGCAGCGTCTCTGCTCCCACCTACAGTACAGTTCGCTTCCCTCTATCTTCATCACTGACTGTGCCAGTACAAGGGGGAAATGTTCTGAATGTTTCCCCAAAATTAAATGCTGAAGCAGCATATCATTATTTTTGATATTCAAATCTATTATTAATAAGCTATACACTACAAAAAGATTCTGAACATGAGTGATACATCTCATAATTCTGACCTATTAACAGACGTACGTGAGTCTCCGTGGACCAAAAGAACAGTTGTTAAAAAAGATGAATCGCTTACTCAAATCAAAATAACATGACAGTTCCATGAAAGATTTCAAAATAAAAGTTAATAAGTTAATGGATTCATTTTACTGCTCCGAAGACACAGACAATGCAGAACAGTCAGTCATCTCCTTATTAAATAATATGAATCAACGACTCCATCATGTTTGTATTAAGCAACAGGCAATAATAATGCGCTCAATGACAGAGTATTAGGGTGAGCATGCCAGTAAGAGGACAAGGCTAAAGCACACTCTTAATTTTATTTGGAGCCAGTGAGCACATACTTAAAAGTCTGGCTTATACCTAGGTATTACCCTGAATGCAGGGGCAGAAGCATTGCTGCAGCTGAGGGCCACCATTTAAACCATCAAAACCTTTCTGCTTTGCAATCGCTTCTAATCCTCATGGTTTGGGTGAAACTCCTCTCCAGCTGAACTGCCATCCACCATGCAGCTGAGTGCTGGGACCACCCCATACCGTTTCTTTTGGCCACCTCTTCCAGGGGAGAGGGCACTTCCCTCCGAGAGCATCCAATAGCTGCTGAGGGAGCCCAGGCAAGCGGCTTAAACTGGGTTGCTGGGTTTTCAGTGGTGAAAATGAGGGGAGAGAAACATCGCACTCAACCTGTGCTGGAGGAAAATGTTTCGGAAAACTTTGATAAAAAAAGGATCTTTTTTCCAGTGTGGGGAGAGTAAAAATAAAATGACATTTCCTTGATACAAAAATAAGTCTTCTGGCTTCTTTCATGTGCTGTAGCCCAGAAATATTCCACAGGAGAGAGGAGGGACTCGGGAAGAAGATTGCCTTTAGGGAGTGATGGAGGGACTTTCCTCAGCCCCATGGAAGTCCTGTTCGGTTTTGGCTGAATTATGTGGTTTGGTAATCAAAGTCTTCATGTGCACAGGAGATCTTTTAATGAGAACAAGGGGTAACAAAAAATGTTCCATTTGAAACTGGGCTGCATTGTACAGGCATAAGGGACTTCATTGCCTACTCAGAATAGATAGATGTGGGGGTTTCGATGTAGGAAATCAGGTGGTGAAAGGAGAGGAAACAAACGACTTGTGGTCCCTGCCATTTAAGCATGAAAGGGGCATGTGAAGAGGCATTGATTTCAGCCACACTAGGCTGAAGGGTAAGGACTATTCATACAAGTAAGGCTTTGGAGGACTGGGCTTGTAAACTGCAGCCGCCTAAACAAAAGTCTGGGGCACCTGTTTCAAGAGTCCCTAAGTTTGGTTTCCTCAAGGGCCTTCCCCTCTTAAGTCAGTGAGGATCTATCTACCCCTTCCAGAAGAGCTTTGCTTAATAGAGTCTTTGCCTGGGATAACAGGGGGAGAGATGAGGGAGACAGTCTGCTGATGGGACTGTGGCCAAGCAGGACCTCTGCAGGCTGCTGCCGCGGAGCTGGTCGTACCAGTGCGGGTGGCATGCCGCGGCCCCCACAGTTTTCATTCCCTCAGGCACTTTTGAAACTGTTGCCTTAAGCCTGCAGCAGGCTTTCAGCAGGGGTCTCTTAAGCTTTCAGCAGTTTCTAACTGTATTTATGTGCTTTATCCCTTGAGTAGGATAAACAGGTTAGCAATTAACTCTAGCTTCCTGACCTCTAGCTGGATAACCAGATCTCTAATTATATTTTCAGTGGCAGTGAATCTCAAGAGTTGTGTGACACTATCTGAAAGTTTCCATTCCTGTGTAGCATCTGCAGCTTTATGTGGAAATTGGCAGCCAGGAATGTATTGGCAAAACAGAAAGGCATTTTTCCCCCTCCCTGGTACTTCTGCCTCCTCAGCGCTTCCAAACCTCCCACACCGTTGCTTGGAAAATACTTACCCTGGTAGGTGATTCCTCATACAGCAGAGAGTTCACATTGAGAAGCAAAAAATTCTGATAAATACTTTATTCAAAAATCGCATTTATTTGATAGGATCCTTGTGGTAGAGAATACTCACAGGAGTCGAGAAACTGCAGCCAGTGATAAGCCCCATGTCCTTTATAATTTGTTTTCAATCTATTGTTTCTCAATAGAGCACTATGTTGGGAGAAAAGGTGGTTTTATTTCTTTGTACAGCTACAGAATCATTATTTATGGATAAAAAACAGAAGTAATGAACCACTTACTGTAGGAGCATAAGTGACCTTTGGAAAGGTGATATAGTTGGAGAGGCAACTCTGGAACTGGCAGAGAACATCTCAAAAACAGAGTATCTCAATGGTCTAATGCCAGAAGCTAACAGTGACAAAGCAGAGCAATTTGGAAAATCAGCTTGCTGTCATCCTGTATGCATGTAACTCTTGAAAATAAAACAGTGATCTAATGTAAAGGAAGTATATGGATATACTCTGACATCAATGTCAAGCATCCATTCTAAGCAACTGCCACACGCATCCTCACTTTAAAAGGAGTAAAATACACAGCAAATTAGCAATGTTCGCAGCTCCAGAATGGGTGGTCTTTGCCCTGATATTTTCTGTATGGTTTCTCACTATATGCGCAGAAAACGCATGTCTGTGTCTGACCCCATTTCATTGCCCATATGAATTATCTTCTGTGAGCGTGGCTCACTCCCCCATGGCAGGATGGGGGAAGAGAATCAGAAGAGTAAAACTGAGAAAACTTATGCTGCTGAGATAAAGACAGTTTAAGAGGTAAAGTGACAGTCACGCACAAGCAAAGCAAAACAAGGAATTCATTACTGCTTCCCATGGGCAGGCAGGTGTTCAGCCATCTCCAGGAAAGCAGGGCTCTATCACTTGCAACAGTTACTTGGGAAGACAACCATTATCACTCCAAATGTCTCTCCCTTCCTCCACCTTCCCCCAGCTTTGTATGCTGAGCATGATGCCATATGGTCTGGGATATCCCTTTGGTCAGCTGGGGTCAGTTGTCCTGGCGGTGTCTCCTCACAACTCCTTGTGCACACCCAGTTGCTCACTGGTGGGGTAGCATGAGGAGCAGAAAAGGCCTTGACCCTGTTTAAGCATTGCTCAGCAATAACTAAAACATCCCTGTGTTACCAGTCTGTTTCCAGCACAAATCCAAAATGCAGCCCCAGACCAGACATCCTTCCCTCTCCTGAAAGTTATGCCCTGTTTTCATGCATGGCAGAGGTTAAAAAGGCTGAATTCTGCAACTATCCAATCAACTGCAATTACTTTTTCTGCTGTAAAGCAAAGGCAGGGGATCCACTGGTTGCCATTGAACATCTGTCCTTGGTTCAGCCAGACAGTTATTTTTTTCTCCTTCTTAGTAGCTGGTGCAGTGCTGTGTTTCAACTTTAGTCTGAGACTAATGCTGATAACACACCAATGTTTTAGTTGTTGCTAAATAATGCTTACCCCTATCAAGGATTTTTCAGTCTCATGCTCTGCCAGTGAGGAGGGGCACAGGAAGCTGGGAGGAAGCAGAGACACGACACCTGACCCAAACTTGGAAAGGGTGTTCCATACCACAGCACATCATGCCCAGTATGTGAACTGGGGGGAGTCACTCAGAAGGGCAGATCACTGCTTGGGTCAGGCTGAGTATCGATCAGTGGGTGGTGAGCAATTGTATTGTGCATCACTGGCATTTATTGTTTTTTTCCCTTTCTCCTTTTAGTTTTATATTCTCTCCCTTTGTTATTTCCCTTATCATTATTATTATTTGTAGCAGTAGCAGTTTTGTATTATACTTTAGTTATTGGACTGCTCTTATCTCAACCCATGGGATTTACATTCTTTCAATTCTCCTCCCTATCCTGCCTGAAAGTGGGGAGCTAAGAGGGGAGTGAGTGAATGGCTGCATAGTTCTGAGTTACTAGCTGGGCTTAAATCACAATAACCGGCAGTAATAGTGCATGCTCTCAGAGAAGATTCATTGTTTCCCTGTTCCTAGAATGGAAAATAATTGCTGCGTAAGATGGCTGGCTTTTTAATGGCAGATAATATTCATACACCGATATTCAGATAGTCTGAAAATTAGTACTAACCTCTTGGGCAGTTTTAGAGGGTTGGTTTTTTTTCCCCTTTCCAGCTTGTGTGTTAGTTTTCACAATCCCATTAACAAACCTAGAAAACTAAAAGTGATCTATGCCAAGATTAAGGCTAGCAATGGAAAGTGGTGCTCATCCATTGACATAATCCAAAGATGCCATCACACATAATCACACTTTTAATGTATAATAAAACAATGCTTCACACATTTATGGAGTGGAATAAAACCAATCTATTACCAGTGCCTTTTAGTTTGGCTTGCTCAAGAAATGATGACTTAATAAGAGCCCTCCTCACAGAAAACATGCAGGTCTGAATTAGAAGTGTGAAACTGAATTTATGAAATAACCTTGGCAGTAAATAATAGCACACCTCAAACCAGGATTCATCACACACCTGTGTGGTAGAGGATGGCAGTCAGCTTCATCACACTTAAAGCATCAATCTCTTCCAGAATGCAAATTCTGTCAGATACAGAAAGATTACTTTACATAACTTGCAGAAAGTAGTTGGATCAATGTAATAAAAGCTTCAGCACAGCATTGTACAGCCTACAAGTGTCCTTAAGACACACTTTTTTCATTATTTTACATATGAACAGAAGTATGGCAAGTAGGCCAGCATACTAACTCTTAGCTATGGACATGCTAGGCTTCAATCAAAGATTAATTCAAAGCTTTCAGTAATGAGAGTTGACTCTTTTGGTCAGAAGTACCTCCTTACTCCAAAGTAGCAGCAAAACTCCCATGGCCTTCACTAAAGATGGTCTTAGACCCTATGCATATTTTTACTGCTCTGCTTCTTTCTGACAACCACTGGCATTCCTGAGTGGTGCCCAAAGGAAGCTCAGCCAGTAGGACACACAACCACATCCATGTGTGTCTACCATCCTAGCTGGAACTGCTGCTTTGGAAGTGTCCCCCAGGGAGAGAGGTGACTTCATGGACTGCAGCTGTCCATAGGCCTGCCCCTGTCTGTTCCTGCATGAGCACCCAAAGGAAATATCTGTATTTCCAAGCAGCCCAGTGTCTAGTAGCTAAGCTCTTCTGAAAATCCAGCGCCTGGCTGAGGTATATATGCAAAAGTCAAATTCTTTTAAAACATCTGTCCCGAGAGGTTGGTGAAACCCTTCCGAACCCATGCCCTGAATGGCCATGCTGGGTGCTGGAGCAAGGGGAGCCAACCCGGACATCCACCACGTGCTGTGGTCAGTGTGGTAGGGAGGCAGGTAATCAGGCCTGTTGCCATGGAATTAAAACACTGCAGCCAGAAGGAGACAGACTGGCTTATTTATTTTTTCTGCTACATGATATGATATTTATGTTCCACTTACTGTATGTACAGTCTCCTATTTACTGTGTTATTCGGTAAAACTGTGTTTCACAGTAAACCCCTGTATCATGTATATTGCAAATGATTTCTGACACCTGGATACCTTAGAAAAAAAGATACATGAATATGTGCAGGAGAAAAAAAATTGAGATCTCTTTTTCATTCTCATGTTTTTTACTGTCAACAAAGAAGTATAAACACATGTACATAAAAACATAAATCTTAAAACACATTTTATATGCTTTTTATGTATTAAACAGAACTGTTTACCTTCAGTTTCTTATTTTATTCCTTTTGAAAAGAGTTTAATATATAAAAAAGTTTTTAAATAAGGCATTTCACTGCCACTTCTTTTCTGTTGTACTATTTATTACTGTGTCATGGGTTCAGCAGCAGCAGTCAATTTTTTCTCCTTCATAGTAGCTGGTGCAGTGCTGTGTTTTCAACTTTTGATCTGGGAACAGCGCTGATAACACCGATGTTTATAGTTGTGGCTTAGAATGTTTTGGTCTGACCAAGGACTTTCTGATTCTCATGCTCTGCCAGGGAGGGGGGGAAGCCGGGGGGAAGCAGAAACAGGACACCTGATCCAAACTGACCAAAGAGGTTATTCCATGCCACAGCATGTCATGTCCAGGATGAAAAAAAGACTGGGGGCTGGAACCTGGAAGAGTTTTTGTTTTAGTTCACAGCTTGGTCGTTGGGTGGTGAGCAGTTCTATCCTCTTCCCTTGTATTTCTCTTGTTATTATTATTATTGGTGGTGGCGGCAGTGGTTTGTGTTGTACCTTGGTTGCTGGGCTGTTCTTGTCTCAATCCGTGGGAGTTGTGTTCTTTCGATTCTTCTTCCCATTCCTCCCCTACCGCACCCCCCTTGGAGTGGGGGGGAAGAAAAACTCTTCCCTTGTATTTTTCTCTTGTCATTATTATTATTGGTGGTAGCAGTGGTGGTTTGTGTTATACCTTAGTTGCTGGGCTGTTCTTATCTCAACCTGTGGGAGTTGCATTCTTTCGATTCTCCTTCCCATCCCTCCAGGAGCGGAGGGAAGAAGAGGGAGAAGTGAGTGAGTGAGCAAAACTGTGTGTGGCTGAGAAGCTTAAACCACGACATACTGCTTTGAGACTGCAGAAAAGAAAAAGGATGCAAATGGTACTTTATTCCATAAGTCTCTGGGTCAAACTCAGCTGCCTTCCATGCTGATCAGATTTCCTTTTTTGAATTTTGGCAAGGGTTAGCTATAACCCATCTTCATATTAGATTTGGCAATATTATCCTTGTTATCTGAGCACATCTACACCTGTCATCGTACAGGTTTCAATTTTTCTTGTCATTTTTTTCTTTTTTTTCCTTTTTTTTTTTTTTAGGAGGGGCAAGATTCACAGATACAATCCCCACCCTAACTGATGTATTAATCATCAGGGTAAAAGATAATAAGTTTGAGTTTCCTGCATAAACATTTTAAAGTGAACTGTTTCTTATTTTTGAGGAGTATCTTTTTACTGAAAGCAAAAACATTGCAAACAGTTAAAATGTTATGTTTACCAGTGACTTCTTATTTAGCTCTTTATAAATTCAAACCCTAAATAGCATGCTGAAGAGTTACTGGAGAGGAACAAGAGCTCTTCCAACATGAGAGCAGTCAGATACAGGCAGCAGTTCTGCAAAACCTGGGAGGTAGCATGGGGCTGAAGAGCTGGGGAGATCCAGGTGCTGCAGTCTGATCCAGAGCTAAGTGAAGTCTGCTGTCCTCAGTATAATACAACTGGAAGTCTCAATTCATTAAAAAACACCCTTACAGACATGCTCAATTCAGGGCACATCCGATCACTGGCATGACCCATCTGCTGGAAATAAGGTACATGTCTAAATCCTGAGAGGAGTGTTGTACCTGTTGCTATTACATTTCCATTGGGGAGGGGGCTGGGGGAGGGCGTGGGGGCTGTGATCCAGAGCACAACAGCAACATTCATAACAGCCTTCGTTCCTCCGCAATAATTCCTCCTCCTATGCTTTACAGAGCAGTCATTTAATATTTGTTTCAAGGTAATTAGTTTTGGAAATGCTCTTCATTAAAATTGAACAGACCGTCATGTGTTCTGCGTGTACTGCAGGAACATGGGTACCTGGGTCTTATGCCATGCAAACATGGACATAGAGGAGCTGCAGGTAGGATGGAGAGCATGCAGATTTGTAAGATTGTTTTTAAAAAGGGAATGAACTGGCAAACCTAATTTTCCTTGTTGCAGCAATGGCTTATGTCTACTCAAGAATTAGTAGATAAAAAAGTCTGTTTCATATCCAGTGTGGAACCAAGACTTCTGCCTTTGCTGTGTCATCACTGAAGATTATGAAGCATATAAGGCCAGAAAAAAAATAAACCTCTGTTTCTAGGAGTTACTCTCACTCTACTCACCTTTTTAGAGCTTGATTGAAAAGTGACTGAGAAGGAGGAAGAAAACAGCAGTCAAACCAGGGCCCTGGCTATAAGGCTGCTGCAGCTTCTCTGTGCCCATTTGCATGGACAAGCTGGGACATGGGAAAATCCTGCAGCCTATTCCAGCAACATCATGTCTTGATGGGCCAGGAAGGTCAGGGTGAGCACCAGCCATCATGACAGGGAACAATATAACTTTAACTGGTGTCTGTACTTATCACTGAAAAGTTTTAGGGCACCCGGTGAGGATAACTCCATATTGCATTGCATAGTGTTGCTCAACTCAAAGTTGCATTGCATAATGCTATTCTCTGTTCTCCCCAACAAAATAAAAAGGTGATGGCTTCTTTCTCTTCCAACCAGAAGAAAGAGTGTAATGAGCTTGTACTCCAGCAAATAACAGGTCAGATTTCCTCTCCTGGTGAGGGCTAATTTTCAATGACAAATGAAGTGTTCCACCCACATTATGAGGGAGGCTTTGGGATGAAAATAATGCACGCACAATGTGTGGTTATTATCTGTCATTGCCATGTGCACATAAAACCTTTTAAAAAGCATTTGGTCTTTCGATCAAACTCTTCACAAGGGATCACACAACTTTGGGTGTCCAGTCCTAGTCAACTGAGGCCAGATACGTGATCACACAGGCACATTTTAGTTTATATAGAGAAGAGAGGAAACTTAATTCTGGCATGCTGCAACTTTTGAAGGCTCAATTATTCAACCTTCATACCCCTCAGACAGATGGAATTCAGGAGGAGGAGAACTTTATTACTTGTTTTAAAATAAATGTATCACTGGGTAGAAGAATTAAGTCTTCCACTCACAATTAGCTCTGTGGAACCATTTCTTGCTTGAAATAATGGCAGTAACAGGCTGTTATCTTCTAAGTGATGCTCACCAGAAGTGTGCGACAGCATGTCCAAGGCTAGTGTGTCCACTGCTACTTGAAAGTCAGAACACAAGAGCTGAGAGGTGACACTCTTGGATCCTGCCCCAGGTCCCTTAGGGAGCTACAAGCCCTTTGATCTCTTTCCCTCTCTACCCCCTTTCAGCCTCATATTCTGTCCTACTTCAGGCCCTGATGTTTCCCTCATCCTCTTAATCTCACCCCACTCCTGCTCTGCTTTCCCCTTTCTCCTCTTTTCTTGTCTGAACCCGCATCCTTCCTCCATCTTTCTGCACTTCTGGGAGTTTCCCCCTCTCCATACTCCAGAGGCATCCTATAAGACGAAACACGCAAGATCACAAGAGAGTGACTACTACTGGCAATGCCCCCACAGAAACATAAAGTCACCATAAAGAGAGGTTTCAGGGAAAACCTCCCCAACCCACTCACTTAGGATCTCTTTCTCCATCTACAATCTAATCATGACAGGGTGAGGGGAGAGGGTGAAGCATGTTAAACGTATATGGAGCCTGCAAGGACTGTATCTGGCCCAGCCTCAACAAGCAGCTGTAAAGTGACATTTTCAGAAATATCAGAGCTTGGTTAAAGGCACTTTCTTGTCCTACAGAATGCTGAGGTTTTGTACCAAAGCACGTTGTGCCAGATCTTCCCAATGAAGTAATTGTGGTATTTTTTCAGGATGTTCAAACATATCATTTTCCCTTAATTTCATTCACTGAAGTGATTGAACCACAAAACTGTTTCCAGGGTAGTTTGCTGGGAGTCGGGGACTAGCTGAAAGAGAAAGCTCTTTCATTGTTGTAATTTTGGCAAAGCTATAAACAATACTGCCAGTCCCAAGCATTAAGAAACTACAAATCAGGCCATGCACAAAAAGCCCTGTTTTTCAACTGTTTTTCAAATAGTAGTAGAAGCAGGCACCTGCGGGTGAGGTGGTTTAGCTTTCTCATTTCATTTGCAAGACTTCACTTTCAAAGTTTGCAACTTTGAAAACAAGATGCTTTTTTGCTTGAAATGAAAGATAGGCTGCTTATGTTTTCACTTGTCTCCTGGCTCTTGATCTGGATGAAAACATCAAGCACTGAAACACTCAAATCAAGACAGATGGCAAAACTACATAAGCAAGACGAAGCAGAATCTTATGGTGAAAAGCATCAGGCAGCATATCTATAGGTGATAGCACCAATGTGTCCATCATACTCCTCATTTCTCTTATAATAAAATTTCAGCCAATTAATCCTTACTCTGAGGTTAGTTATGTGCTCCTTTCCACCACTTTGGATAAGATTTCATAAGTGGTAGGTGATTCAGCAATACTCAGTATAGCAAGAATAGGTTCAACTTCTTGCTCTGATCTTCTTCCTATCCTGCAGCATGTCTGTTTTCTTACCTAAAGCTACAATAAGAAAAGGTTGTAACATTTCTAAATGGCAGCTCCCCTAACAAGTCCCAGTGAAGTCTATAGTGGGGGGCATAAACACAGGGATCTAGGCTGAGCCGGCAGCTCACATGAGCAATGCCTGAGATGGGTCACACCTTTTTGGAGTCAGGCTCTGCAGAGATGCATGCAGCAGCAAATGCACTTACGTGCAACCCCAAGCATGCCAGGGGCTCACTGGCTGCTCCAGCTGCAGTGGGAACAAGAAGCACACCCCTGTTTGCTGTGTTTGCAAGAAAGGATGCTGAGGAGCTCACCAGACAAGCAGCTTCCATCAATGCCACACCTGGATGCCCTGGGGAGCAGGGTGAAACTCCATGGAAGAGGGACCACAAAGGGATGTCTCTTGAGAACACTCCTCTCCAGTCCCATCCTTCCTGCTCTATGGGGGCATCACACTAGCTACTATAGGTGCTTTTGCATCTGCTCACTCTTTCCCCAGAAAGTGAACCTATGCATAACACAGTATGTGGTGACTTGATATCTAGAGGATTTGTTAAGAGAAGAGACATGAAAAAGACAATTAAACAGGCACTTGTTCCTGCGTGCCTATATTCCTGCGGCTTCCAGAAGAGTTTCCTGAATATGTACTTAATCCCTTCCCTGCCTACTTTCTAAAAGGCCCACCAACTTTGGCAACTGCAAGGCAAGGATATTCTTAATGCACCCGAAACTTCCCAGGGCATATATAGGATGGAATTGATATCACAGGCAGCAAGATATGGGCCAGTGGTCCAATAATAATAAACCAAGCTATATGGGCATAGAGATGGAAAGAAATGCAAAATGTACAGGGCAAGAATCCCAAATCTTCCTTTTTAAAGAAGGGGAACATTTCAAAGCGAGTATCAGGCGCCTGTTGTTACATGCTAAAGGGGAAATCTTCCCACCAGATCCACAGGGCAGGTCTGAGATAAGCAGCTGGAATGATAAGTTATCTCAGTTGTGATTGAGGAAATGTAGATGCTTCAGAAGCTAATGGTGTGTCAGCAGGGAAACAGACACGCAGCGGACTGGGGTTAAGTAAGCCTGGGAAGGTGTTTATTCATGTATAACATTTGCAGAGAAGGTGACTCCCTACCTCGCTCCTGGCTGCCCAGAGGAGCTGCTTATAGCTAAAAATATGCTCGGAGAAGCCAAGCGGAAAGGTCAGGGTGGGCAGGGGGCCAATCCCAGCCATGACAGCCCTCCCGTCAGGGCTGGCATTCCCCGTCACAGTATGCAACCTGGGAAGGACAGCAGCTCATCCACCTGTGCCTGCAGGCCGCTGCACCTCAGCATAACCCAGCCAGGCTCCTGCCACAGCGCTGGCAGAGGGGACCACTGCCAGCCTTCAGAGAGCACAACATGCTGCAGCTCAGAATTAGAGGTCACTTGCGCATCCTTCTGCATCAGGCTGGATCAACTGTAGCTGAACCATTCCCAGCAGACATTTGTCCAATCTATTTTCAAAATCCTCCCACTGCCATTCTAGGCAATCTATTCTTGTGCTTTGCAACTGAAAGTTAGAAATCTGTTCTTAATGTCTAATCTAAATCATAAGTCAACTTTAAAAATGACAAGTACAGTTAAAAGTTTCAGGATTTTCCTAATAATAAATGTGGTTTTCATTTTATTTCTCTGTTGGTTGCACATTCAGGGTAGTTTCAAATCACTTTTTAAAGCATCCCTCTAGAATCATGATATATAGAAATGATATTTTTTATTTTTCACAAGAGCCGAGATTGTCATTTAATTACATAAATCCAGGAGTAGGAGATTTAAGGGGGAAAAAAATGGTGATAAAGTCCTGTGAGAGATGCCAACACTTAATATAGCTGTAGAAGGCTTTTTTTTTTTATCCGTATGCCTCACAGACCCATTGCCCAAAAATGTTCTGAAGTGACTGCAAAGTCAAGCAGAAAAGACATCTCACCCAGAACTAATAGAGGAAACTATCTCAGGTGTAGGAGATACGTATTCCTATGTATGTGCATATATATTCCTTCATTTACCTCTCATCAAAATCCACTTTAACTATCCCAATCATGTGAACACTGCCTTTCAGCAGACATCTCACAAGATCCCATTCAAATAAGTTAATAGCAACAGAGGTAGTTTCCTCCTGCCTCGCCAAAGGTGAACCCACATGAAACTGCTACTTCGTTCTGGTGCTTGAATCCAAAGCTGTTATTCAAAAGTAACTGGACTCACTCTCTGCTTCAAGGTTTTTAAAAGCACAGCCTTGGCTTGCTTAACAACCCTGATGCAAATGAAGAAGCACAATGAAAACACCAACAGGAGCTCTGATCTTTTACATCAACAGAACTAGATATGAAGGAAAACTACACTGCCTCAACTTTCTAGATACACATGGCTGGGAACTGAATTATCCCTGGAGACCACCACATTCAAAACTTACATCCTCAAATCTTGCTATTTATCACTGGAAATGCCTAGCTTTTTAACTAAGGCGTCACTTAATTTTGCTTAACTTTAGCGTCCTCGGTGTAGTCAGCTATATCTGAGTTACTTACCCTGGGCACTGCATTTCATCCCAGAGCAGACACAGCAGAGGAGCTGTGCCTTCTGATGACTGCAAATGGTCCCTGCATTGCAGACATCTCAAGTTAGGTGACACAATCCTCACCGTCACTGCCTGCATCCTGCTCTCCAAAACCACCCGGGCAAGAGAAGAGAACAATTCTTGGTAAGAGAAGAGCAATTGCCATTGTTTACCATTTTCTATTAGCAGGTTGAAGCCAGCCAGTGTGCCCCTCCAGAGGTGCCCACTTATCACGATTGTAATTACGATAACTTGGAGTGCTGTTACAGACTGAGGACTCCATTGGAACTCCAGATATCTGAAAATTAGGCATTGTAAACCCTGAGCTTCAGTCTCCTCCTAGGTATATCACCGAAAGTGTTGTTCTGACCTCTTTTCTGTACCCTCAGCAAACACATGGGAGGGAAGGGGGCTTATGGCTATCCTAAACAATTTAATTTTTACCACATCACATCTAGCACCTAGCATGAAGATACCATCTTTGTATGTGTCTGAATAAATAAATGTATATATATAAATATATTTTCATATATGTAACATGTGCCTTTTTTCTTTAGGAACATAATAGCAAATTACATTAAAATCAAAAATCACTATGTATGGTCTTCTCTTCTGCAGCCTAACCTAAGACAATAAATATGGTACAATGCAAGAGCCAAGAGACTTATAGTTCTCTCACTTACCTCACCTGAAGCCAGTCCTTCTCAATCTGTTCCCCTCTCTTTGGACTTTTCTCTTTGTTTCACTGCAGATGAAAATTCTGCCTGTGCCTGCTTTCCCACCATGTCCCAATCCTCCCCTTATGGCTCAAGAAGTCTGAAACTCCTTTACCCAGCTGGTCCTAGGTACTCCAGCTCTCAACACAGTGTCTCGCTTACTTGAAGTGCCCTCATTAAGCTTTCCTTTTCTTTCTGACAGCAGGATCCTCCTCCCAATCCTCAGACCCAGGTGCCTTCTTCACTCAGCTCTAACTTCTTTGCCAAACCATTCCTACTCCACTTTTCTCATTTTCAGCTCTCACTCCTAATCTGAAGGCCAAGTCATAGATTCTCTTCCCCTTCCAACTCCTAGAGGGGAACCCAAATCTGTGTCGCCATGTTCCCCTGCTTTTTTCACCCTATCCCTTCCCCTCCACCTCTGTGCCAGGGAGTTCTGCTGTCTGGCCCATGTGCCTGACAATAACAAGTCTCCCAGGAAGCAGCGCAGAGCAGGCGGGGGGGGGGGGAGGGGGGGGGAGGTGCAGCCTGTGTTCATCTCTGGCAGCACTGTGCTCAGTTACTGAGGGTGCCTGCACGCATACAGAAAAGTGAGCAAATTGAGGTTTTTCAGGGAGGTGAGAACCTTCAAATATGTCTGTTGCTGCTTTGCTGCACACATACATCCTGGGCTTTTCCCAAGCCCTTTTCGACTTGACTCAACTGACATAACTGCTTTTCTTTGCACCCTGGAAGTTGAATGCAGTGATCTTTGTTTTCACTCCCAAAGATCTGGGTAACAACAGAAAATTTTCCTCTTGTTCATAGAATCTAGAAACATCATAATCAATATTTTTTTCATAGAAATATCAGGCAGCTACAACAAGAGGCAGCTCTTCCATTCCCACCTGTAATGACCAGGATGCATTTAGATTGGAAGCAAAGAAAAGAGTCATGTTTTCATCTCCTACTTCTTTTTTTCAGCGGCCATGAACATGGACCTCTTCCAAAACAATATGTGAGCAGTGGATGTTGACCAGACTTTTGTGGATGTTTACTGGAGAAATATGTTGGTTTAGTGTAAAAGGTGGCTATAACAAAAAGGAAGAAAGGAAATATCAGGGGAGATGCACATAAAACCCTGAAAGAAACATTTGAGATCTGGTAAAAGCCACTAATGCCACCAAATAGCTCTTGAGTAGTTCAGTCCAACCATGATGCACCACCCCAACAGGTTTGAACAATCAATGCCAAAACTCTGGAGCAGAAGGACTTACTTAAAGACCCTTCTGGCTGCACAAAGACCTCTTTTGAGAGTAGAGCAAGTTGTTGTGAAGCCATGGCAGGGAAAGCAGACTGACAAGGGGTCCCCCAGGATTATTGGTGCCAAATGCAAAAGCTACTGTCAGCTCAGAAAATGCTTTCCTGACATACTGAAGATAAAAATCACGTATTGCCAGCCACCCTCACCACACATCCCAAAATGTGCCATATGGCCGAAAGTACTACAACTGATTTTGCCGTTCCTCGAGTTCTGGTGTGAATTGACAATGAGTCTAACATATAAATTACATCATCTTTTAACTTTCTGTGATGTATAACATTGGACAGCTTTGTCTGGGACAATCCATCATGAACTAGTCTTGTTGACATTTTGGATTCTCTCTTCTGACCTTGTCCTTTCAGCACAGGCATAATTGTGCTTATGATAATTTTATTCCCAGTTAGGCAGTGATTTTGCACACCTTTGAGTTACAGCATCAGTAAGAAGCCAGTTCTCTGTATGACTGCTGAAACAAGCCACCTTGAACCAATTTATGCTGAAGCGCAGTCCTGTGGCATAGCAGTAAATAAAAGTAAGTAAACTCACCTCTCTCAAGTGTGCATAAGTAGGTTAACTCTCTTTAGTTGTGTTTACTGTTGACTATACCACAGGTGCAATCTCAGCTGGGGGCTCCCTACTGAGGAAGCACCAGCCATATGTTTGCACAGCAGACAGTGGTGAAGGGGGGAGTTGTACAAACCAGTCATCACAGTATGAAGGGTCTAGCAGGCACAGGGTGAGGGATCCAGGCTCCTTTCTACCACCCAGCTCAGGTGCAGTGAACCTCCCATTTCAGCCAGGTTTGGGAATCATCACTGATTTGTCCATACTTATATGTCATCATGGGGTTTTAGGGATTTCTTTTTAGATTTGTAACATGTTAGCAATCATTTAGGGTGATGGGCAAGTCTTTTTTCTTGAAGAACTGACTGTTTGGTGTCACTTTAGTAGGAATATACAGTTATTATGGGACATGAATTATTTGAGCTGTTGCCTGCAAAGACTGATTGCCTTTCATGGGCTGTGTGTGGGCGTAGCAGAGAAATCCCTGCTGCTCTATACAGTGTCAGAACCCCCAGACAGTCAAGCATCGCTGCAGAAGCGCACCATCATTTCATTGTAGCAGTGCTCGAGCCGAGGGCACTGCCCACCCTGCTCTTGAAACAAGAGTGATTGAGCTTGTTTCAAAGCACCAATTTGCATGAATATGAGAAAATGTGCCGGACTGCTTATATTTAAAATTAAACTTTGAGCCATAACTCACCACAGCAAAGGGAAAGGGACACCCCACTACATCCACATTTGCATTTTCAGGGAAGAAACCGTCATGTCAGCTGCAGCCACCTTTCAATACAAAACTTCTAGACCATTTATTAGGTTATTGTAATGAATAGGCTGTTGCAGTCCCAGTGCTATGAATGGGTAACTAGCCAAGTGCAGGTGTATTTCAGTTGAAGACCACAACGTCGCCCACTCATTTCTGCCCTCTTCAACACATTTTTCAGCTGATGGGATGAGATGGAAGGACAGACATAGAGTCTGACCAGGGGACATAGTAACCTCCTACAGAAACAGTTGCTGTAAAGCTGGAAGGAGTGATGAGCAGCAGGAGTTCTGCAAGCTGGTATGCTTTTTTGCCGCTTGCCACAATATTCTTTTGTGTTGTTTCTGGATCTGCTTTCTTTACATGTGTTTTTCAACTGTTTCTGGCTGGAGGTTGTTGTTGCTGGAGTGTGGATATGTTGCTGGAGATGTTATTCAAGTTCACAGGCTGCCTGCATGCTACTAACTTCCACTGCCCTCGGCACTCCTACCCCTCTGTCAATCTGACTTTATTTGCCATCCAATGTAAAATAAAAGGTGTCTGTTTTTTCAAAGTAAAAGGTATCTGGGTTTTATCAGAAATCCTAGTTCCCTGGGGTGACTTGGTTTTAGCATTGGTCTGGCCACGTGGCCTAGGCTTTGTACCTGAAGGAGAGGTGCTTCTGGAGCTCAGGAATATAGCCCAAGAACAAGACAATTTCCTCTTATCTCCTCCACAGCCTCCTCACCTACTCAATTTCTGGAAGCTGTTACTTAACATAGCATTAAACGTGAATGGTTATCAATCCAGTCCAGAAAGTGAGCAAGAGACTCTAATAGACAAGGCATGATTATCTAATTTTTGCTTTAGAAAATGCTGAAGCTCAGGGAGGAGCAGTAACATCGCGATAACAGAAACTGAGTTTCAGTTGAAAAGCAATCATCTGGTACTATGGGATGAAGTGAGAACAAGGTAGCATCTTACAATGTTATGATTCCTCTTCTCAGCTTCCTAGCAGTGGGGAGGGGGCTGCCATGACCTTTGCATTTAACTGTGAAGCCACCAAAGGCCACCCCCCAGCCCCACTGCGGTCCACCTCTTCTCAAAACAGCCTCTGAATAGTAATGCTGGATGTAATCCTGACTTCCCTTTACTTTTCTTCGGGAGCTTTCCTGAAGGCTCAGCACGAACACAGACCCGAGGAAAGACCATCAAGGTGCCTCCAGCATCCCACTACCAAGCCCTGGATGTTGCCTGTCCCAGCGTCTGGCAGCCCCCAGCATCCTCCATGCCACGAATGCACATCCATGCACCCCGCTGCCACAAGCTCCCTGCACATGCTCCCACCTCTCCTTCTTCTTTTTTTTTTTTATTTTTTTTTTTTTTAGTTATTTTCCCCCTGCAGAAAGTCGAGGTTAAAACCCTGAAACCCGAAGCCCTGAAACCGAGCTGCCTGGCCCCGCCGGTGGCACGGCCCCGCCGCACACACCCGTGTCTGTTCTGTGGCCCGGGAGCGTCAGGATGAGGGAGGGAGAAGGGGGGAGAAGGGGGTGTCGGAAGAGCGCAAGCAGCTGGCGCAGCGTGGGGCGCCCGTGTGGGTTACGCGTGGCTGACCTCGGAGCTGGAGGAGTGGCGGAGGAAGGGGAGGGGGGTGATTCTCACCAGTTTCCTCACGGACAGGAACGCGCGTGTCTGCGTGGGGGAATCGCTGAGGTTTTCTTCTTCAGAGAAGCAATTAAACGCAAATTAGTTTCTGTCGTGCAGCGGGAGCAGAGCCCTGCTTCTGTGTCCCTACCCTCCGGCGGGGGCAGCCCATGGGTCAGCGTGGGGACCCAGGCCCTGCGTGGGAGCAACCCTCAGGCCGGGCGACGCGCTCCCGCACCCGCGCACCCTCCGCGCTCTCCCACCCCTACCGGGGCGGTGGGTGAGAGGCATCCAAGCTAAAGAAGAGGCTGTCCCGAAGCCGTTTCCGGGCCCCGGTGCCAGCCCCCGGCGAGCCCCGAGGAGCGGGACCGGATCGGGAGCGTTCGGTGCGGCCGGTGACCGAACAAGCCCGGTCTCTCCAGCCTGCATTTTAATCCTGAAATCTGGAAATGGAAATTGTTTGATGTATGAGGAGACGTTATCTAATTAGGGCGTAAGAAATTTAATCTTTCCAGCAGGCAGGTCATATAATTAATGTTAATTTAACGCTCAAATTCTCAGTCATTAATTTTTATTCTCTTAAATGTAGTTTGGCAGGGCCCCCTGATCCATGGCAATGGATTTTACTGAATGTAAGAGCACACTTGGTCTTTGGAGTGAATTACTGCAGCCCTTCCTATCCCAATAACAAGATCACATCATGTATGCATTATTAAGCCATGTAATTGAATGGTCCATAGTTTGCATATCAGACTATTAAAGTAATGTGTTTTGCTTTTCTTCTAACACGTAACGTTAAAGCCTTTGCGAATATTTGGTGATTCTGATAATTATCACCGAATTACTACAAATGTTCTCTTCATTAACGTGATTTCTCTCAAGCATTTTTTAAAAAATGTGAATAATGCATTAAGTGGTGGCTTGTAAAGTGTTTTTTTAAATAAAACTTGTCAACTACAATTCGAAAATGAGACCCAAAAGAGAGAGAGAGGGAGGGAGGGAGAATTAACAGTTGCATGGGAAGAGAACAATTCTCCTCTAAGACTGGGAGAGACTGCTCGCCTTTTCTCCCTATTTCAGATAAGTGACTGTACACCTTTAAAGTTTCACTTCATCGGGAGCAAAAGTGCATGCAATCTAAAGAACTGTCGATTGTAGATGATACAGAACAGATGGAGAAACAAAGTTGGAGCTTTTCCCT
Organism: Amazona ochrocephala; assembly: GCA_039720435.1. Taxonomy (NCBI): domain Eukaryota; kingdom Metazoa; phylum Chordata; class Aves; order Psittaciformes; family Psittacidae; genus Amazona; species Amazona ochrocephala. The sequence goes on from CM077878.1 coordinate 58,522,185, forward strand.
TTACAGGGAATAGATGGGGACCTAGGCAGACAGACAGATTGATTTGAAAAGATACTGACCTCTTTCCTTCAGCTGCAATTTAACTTGTCCTGGAGAAAAAAAAAAAGACGAGTGAAATCTGCCTCCTCCCCTGCTGCCTCCTGCCTCCACCCGCCCCAGGTTCGCACTGTCATCGCAACAAACTGCTGCGCCGATCTCAGAAGGTGAATAATTATCAATTAACTAAGTTACTAAGTAACTTTCTTTGTGCCGTCTTGAGTCCCTCACTTAACTAAATCTTAAGCCTTCAAGACTCTTCATTACTGCCTTCCCCCCGCCACACTATTTTCAAAGTTCAATAGCAAGGCAACAAAAAACGCTGCTGCAAAATAAGAGTCTCTTAAAATTAAAGAGCTGTTCATTTGCGTCAGAAGTTATTCCTCCCCCCTTTAAGTTATTTAAGCACAAAAAAATACCACCAACCCAAACCCCTCCCCACAAAGCCCCACTCAGCTGGTGTCGGGATCAGTGACACCGATGCTCTGCAGGGTGCGAAGCCACTGGGGCCGCGGAAGTAGGAGCTGGCTCAGGTGTGGTGCTGAGCTGTGTGACTCGGGGAGTACCGCAGCGCTATGGCTTTTCTGCCTGCAGCCAGAAGCTCTTGGATCCCGCTGGGCCGACCTGGCCGGCTGCTCCCCGCAGGCGGCCGGCGGCAGGCGGAGGATATGCGGGTCTGTGCGAGGCGACGCGCACGGCAGCTCCGCGCCTTTCGGCTGGGTAGGGGGGCTATAGCCGGGCCGCAGAGGCTGCTGAGGCTTCTCGCCCCGGCGGGAGCACGGGCCAGCCAGGGGCGCGCTCTTATTTTGGTTGGGAGCGGACAGCGCTGCTGGCTAGAGCCGGGAGAGCGGAGGGAGGCGAACTGTGCTCCTCTGTTTGGTTTAGGGTTGGGTGCTTTTTTCTTTCCCTCCTCTCTCTCTCCCCTTCCCTCCTCACTATAGCAACCAACGCCAGCCTGACAAAAATGCACTCTCTGTGTGGACAATGGCCCAGCCTTCCTGCTCGCCTCGCTCCTCTTCTTCCTCGCCGAGCAAAAGAAAGTTTCCAGCTCCCTCCCTCCCTTTCCCCTCTCCCACTCCGGGGCAGGATCCTGCGCAAATCCCGGTTCGTGGCGGCCGGGCCACGCTCAGCCCCGCCGGGACCGGGCCGTGCACCCCCGTCCCCCAACGTGGGCGACGGAGGAGACAAACAAGTCACCCCCAACCGGGGACCCCGCTTCTACCAGCGGGGCCGGCGACTCCTGCCCTGCCTGGGTAGGGGGGGTTGGATGTGCAAGGGTTTGGAGGGAGTGATGCGGAGGGCTGCCCCGTGTCCGTGTTCGGGGCCGAGTGGGGCCCCTCGCAGCCCCGGAGCTGCTCAGCACCCCGGTGGCTGCCGGCGCCCGGGCTCTCCTCTTCAGCGGCGAGAACCAGCACCCCAGGCCTGCACGGCCTCTTCGTCGCACCGGGGGTGGCAGCGCAGGGCAGTGGCGGCCGAAGGGGAAGGCGCTTTGGAAGGGCGGTGGGAGCTGAGCCCGAAAGTGCCCCAAAAGCTGGAAGCGGGGAGGGAGGCTCATGTCCCCCGATGAAGAAGGGACAGGATTTATCCGAGCTCTTCCCGGGGTGTCTGCTTGTCTCCGTCAGACGTGATCACTGAACGAAAAAGACAAAAAAGGAACTGTTAGATTTGTCAGAGAAAGCTGTGGGCACTTTCCTCTCCCTTTTTTTTTTCTTTCTTTTTTTTTTTTCCCCTTTCTTTCTTTTCTTTTTTTTTTTTCTTTTTTTTTTTTTTTCTCCCTCTGTTGCTGTATTCCGTCCTGTATTTCTCTGGACAGCGCAGACTTTGGGAAGTCCCTGCTGAAATCTCTTTCCCGTGCCAGAGAGCGGATCGCCTCCCCTCTCCCCTCTCGGACCGCTTCACCTGCTTTCCCCTCCAGCAGAAACGCCCTCACGCTTCTTGGCGGGGCGGTCATTCCCAGCCCGGCTTCCCAGCGCTAAATTCCAGACTTCACAGCACCAATCGCATTTGGGTCTGCCTGCGAGAATTCAATAAACAAGCTGCATTAACTCTAACCAGAATTTATCTCGTAGACTGATGGAATTTGTCTTTTTCCCTTTTTCTCCCTTCTGCTTCTTCTGCTTCTTTCCCCCCCAAGGCCTCATATTCACCACTCAAAATTTAGCAGCCTGCCTTTGATAAATTACTCAAAGTAATCCCTGCAACAGCTAAGTCTGACTGGTTGACGTTGTGTTAGAAGTCTTCATAGCGGTATCTGTCTATAAAATATTCACTTGCGGACTACAAAGGGTGGATCATTTTTAATGACAAGATTCAGAACTGGAGGATGAAGGGAAAAGATTAATATCCGTGAATTCAAATAATTTAATTTCAAATACTGAACTTAGAACATTATATCCGACTAGTTTAAACAGTGAAGCAGATAAAATAGCAGAGCCTCGGATGAATGAAGTGGCCGGAAGAATAGAGTTGCAGGGAATGTTGGAAATGAACATTAATGCAAACTTTACCAGAACTTTTTTCCCCTATTTTTTAATTTTACCTCTTTCTATCTTCTGGGATAATCAGTATTCTAGCAGGGCAAAAATGTATATGATAGTACAAGTGTGCATGTCTATATCTATATGTGCAGGGGGAGAGAATTTCTTTCCTCTAGAGATAGGAGAAATCTATTTAGATGGCAGATTTTAATTTCAATGGGTAATGTGAGCTTGTGCAATCAAAGTTATCAATTTCTGTCCTTTTTGTTTAGATTTCTTAGTTAAATGTGTTTGTTATATCTACCCCGAGGAGAAGCAACTTGAAAGTGTAGCTTTTGAGTCATCTTATAAATACATCCCTGAGGCTGAGGTTCTTGCAGCTTTAAGCAGTTTTCATTAAAGCAGCCAGCTGCCTCTTTGTGTAGATTGGATTTTTTTTTAAGCAATCACTTGTGAAGCCCCGGCCTCAGTTTTGTCTCTCCGCAGGCCCTTAAAGTTGAAGTTTCATTCATGCCTTGGGTCTCTCCACCGAATCAGACTCCTTGGAGCAACACTGGAAAGAGCCACACGAAAGCGCAGGCTTGAATACCTCGTAGAGAAAGGTTAAAAGGGAAGCAGAGATCAAAACAATCCCATCTCACAAAAGGTGCATTAAATGCGCCCCAGCAATAAGCACAAATCTTCCAAGCTGGCCTTTAAAGGGAGCACCGGGAGCCTCACGTTTATTGCACCCAGCAATTCTCCGAGAGACTCGCCGTGTCTTTGCACTCCTGGCGCATTTCCTCCTAAAACAACATCTAATGAGAAGATAATAGAGACGCAGAAAGGAGGCGAGGGGATCCCCTCCCCCCCCCCTTTCCTTTCAGCTGCCTGAGTATATCTCAAGGCTTGGAGACCAGAGTTTCAAATAAGCTTTTCACCTCTAACAGAGCAGGCAGATGCAATGTATGCTCTCCACCCTAGGAACGCAGCACCCAGAGCGCTGCCCCAGGCCCCGGAGCAGGGATGCTGCTGAGCGGTGCCTGGGAGTCGAGGCTCGCTGGGAAAGAGCCGTGCTCCTGTTTTGCTACTGGAAATGCAGCTTTCTTTCCGGCATGCAGTGAGTGGAATCACCAGGGAGCCCAGCACCTCGCACGCCGGAGCCCGCTGCAGGAGCCTGAGGCGGGTGGCGGGCTAGGGACCCCCGGGAGATAAGGCGGGTGACCGGGCGTGGGGTGCCGGGGGATCCCGAGGCCCGCCAGCGTCCCTCTGCATGCACCTGATGTGTATGCAGCACCTCGCCTCCCAGCCAGGAGAGAGCTCCAGTGAAGTGGCGCTCTATGTATTTTATAGCGAATATTCTCGAGTAGCTGCACTGCAATGAAGGAGATATCAAGGAGGCCTGTCAGTTCAAAGCTTTTGGGGTTGTTTGAAAATCTTCTTCACGTCAAAGTAAGCAGCCCTAGTATTTGAACAGCTGCTTTGAACAGTGAAAAGGGCTGAGCTGAATCAAAACACTGCAGTGTCTGCCCAAGACACCGCATCACCTTCAACCTGCTTTTATACGAGCAGAGAAAAGGAAAGAAAGGCTGGTGAGACCTCTAATCCCGCGGGGTCAGCTCCGCCAGAAAGGGGCCGTATGACTGTCTCTTTCACATCCTCAGCGCCCCGGACCCGACCGCCCGCCGGAGCCCGCGGTGATCACCGGCGGTCGGGCGCTCACTCCCCCGCTCTCCCCTCCCCGGGGGAGACGGGCGCGAAGGATGCTTAAGGAGCGCTATTAATGACAGGGCTAACAATGATAGGGAGGATGAGGAGGTGGAGTCTGCGGCGGCTCTGAATGCACCGGCCGCTCTCCTCGCTGCTCCCAGCTGCGACTCCATGGGCGTGCGTTCCGCCGAGGAGGGAGCAGGAGGGATGGCGAGGGGCTTTGCTGCCAGGCTCAGGTTTTGTCCGCCTCCTAATGCCATGCTGCTACTTCGGTAATTGTCTGGTTACCGTTAGCCTCTGAGCCCCGCCGCCGGGCAAAAGAGGGCACGCAGGACGGTGACCGCAGGTATCACCTGCCAGGCATCCGGCCAGGACGGAGGGCCACTGGGGTTGCACGACTGGAGCAGGGCTGGAGGGGCTTTTCCCCCTAAAGTAAAGTGATGGCTGCCGCTCGCTGACCCCCGCTTCCCGTTTCCTCTCCGGGGAGCACGGTGCAGCAGGCGCTCCTCGGGCACCGGCCGCCCGTGGGGCGCACACATGCTGTGGGGCCGGGGCACAAGGCAGTTTCCTTGGGCAGTCACCGTGGCTGGTGGCCGCACCCTAGAGGCACCCGCGTGAAAACCTAGCCCTGGAAATGACCTGCGGCGTGGCCCCGCGTGTCGCGTCCACGCACGAACTTGTGGAGGCGGGATGGAAGGAAAGGCGCCCGGGGAGAGCCTCGGCTGCCCCCGGGAGCAGGGCGGGAGGGCTGGCCCTGGAGCGGGGCGGCTCTCCCAAGGCGGTCCCCGCGATGCTTTGGCGGAAGCCTGCTGCGGACTTGCGAGGTTGTTTTGTTTCAGCTCACTGGTCTACACCTAATTGGGAGGAAGGAGACGAGAAAATGAGCATCAAATTATAAAATTCCTGGGTGCCCAGTTGTTTCCACATGGGAAACAAAAGACAGAGCTTCACTTCAGAGGCACTGACTTCCCTCCCCTCCGCCCTGGCAGAACAGGCAGTATTGTTCTTCTCTTCGCTAGCACCTCAAGAAAGGGAGAAAAAACCCCTTAGGAGGAATCTCCACTCTTCCATGGACAAAGTTTGTGTCCGTGTCCCCCCTCCTCCTTCTCCTCCTTCCCCACCCCCCTGCACAAGGAGCTCTTGATACGTCGCTAAACTAACGAAACGAGGTAACTCCTGCTGCGCCCCTTGTCTCAGGGCACTGGATATCCTGTTTATGCCGCTGCTGCTGTGTATATGTTTATGTGCGGAAGCCCATCCCCCCGCTCCTCCACACCCCCACGCAGAGGAATATTTCCAGGCAAGGAGCCTTTCCAGCGCTCACGCTAAATACGATGATTTATAAACAACTCGCAGAAGAAAGCTGTTTCTTGTTAGCAGTAATAAATTCCCCGGTCTGCCCTATTGTATTATCTCGATGAGGATAGCGGGGGCCTGCGGCGCGCACCTACCCCCGTGAGCTGTTTATTTCCAGACAAAGCTATGGCTTCCAGCTCAGAAATGGGCACCCAACTCTTTCCGCTGCGGCCAGCCGGGTGCTGCTCACTCCTAGGAAATCCGGATCCAGTTCCAGGGTCTCCTTCCTTCCTGTCCGGGCCGCAACTTCTCTTTTTGATATTTTTTTCCCCCATCCCTCTTTTTTTCCTTATTTTCTTTCTCTCTCCATTCTCCCCCTTTCTCCTCTTCCACCTCCCTGCCCCAACATCTTCCGTACCAATGCGAATCCGCCCGCTCAGACCCCCGGCAGGCACCCGATCCCGCCGGGACGGGACAAGCGGAACAATGCCACTCCAGTGGTGCAGAGGTGCGAAGCCTCGACACCCGCAGCAAAGCGGTGCACTCCGGGAAGCACCGGGCGCCCCGGACCCGGCGGGCAGGGAGGGGGCCGCCCGCTCCCCGCCCCGGAGGCGGGGGGCTCCGCGGCCCCGCCAAAGGGCTGGCTGCGTGCGCTCGGCAGGGACGAGCAAGTTGGAGGCTGTCGGGCCGAGGTCCGCGCAGGGACCCGCGGCAGGGAGCGCGCAACAGGAGCCAGCGGACGGACCGGCGGCGGCAGCCTCCCGCCAGCGGAGAGTAGCGGCGCTGGCCCGGCTGGGCGGGCCGAGGCGGGGCCGGCGGCGGAGCGGCCCCAACCCCCTTTTTGCTCCCCTCCCGGTGCCCGCCCCGCGCCCGGTTCCCGCCCCGCGCCCGGTTCCCCCTCGGAGTTGGGTTCCAGAGGGCGGGCAATGGGCGGGGCTGTGGGCGGGGCTTCGCGGCCGGGGCTCTCCAATGGCGGCGGGCGGCGGCGGCGGTCGCCAGGAGCGCCCGCGTCCGTCAGGGCGCGCTGAGCCAATGGCGTGCGGCGGCGGGGCGGGGCGGCCGCGCGTGCCTTCGCAGTGGGCCCAGCCGCGCGGGCCGGGGGGGCGCGGGCGCCGCGCGGCGCCCGAGGCGAAAAAGTAGCTGTCAAATGCGCGGCGCCTTTAACCGGCGCGATCAGTGCGGCTCGGCGAGTCATGGCGACCGCAGCCTCCAACCACTACAGCCTGCTCGCCTCCGGCTCCCCCATGGTGCACGCCGAGCCGCCCGGCGGCATGCAGCCCGGCGGCGGCTACCGGGACGCCGGCGCCCTGGTGCAGGCGGACTACGCGCTGCAGAGCAACGGGCACCCGCTGAGCCACGCTCACCAGTGGATCGCGGCGCTGTCCCACGGCGGCCCCGGCGGCGGCGGCGGCGGCGGCGGCGGCGGCGGAGGAGGCGGCGGCGGCGGCGAGGCGCCCTGGTCGGCTGGCGCGCTGGGCCAGCCCGACATCAAGCCGGCGGTGGTGCAGGCGGGCGGACGCGGCGACGAGCTGCCGCCGCCGCAGCACCCGCCGCCGGGGCGGGCGCCGCACCTGGTGCACCACGGCGGCGGCGGCGGGCACCACGCGGCGGCGGCGGCAGCGGCAGCAGCGGCGTGGCGGGCGGGCGGCGCGGCGCACCTGCCGCCCGGCATGGCCGCGGCCAACGGCGCGCAGGCGGGGCTGCTGTACTCGCAGCCGCCCGGCTTCACCGTGAACGGCATGCTGGGCGCCGCGCAGCCGGCGCTGCACCACCACGGCCTGCGCGATGCCCACGAGGAACCGCCGCCGGGGCCGCCCGGGCCGCCGCATCACGGCCCCGAGCACCCGCCGCCGCCCCACGGCCCCCACCCCGGGGCGGCCGGCCCCGCGTCCGCCTCCGCCGCCGCCTCCGCCGCGCCGCCCGGGCAGCCGCCGCACCACGACCCGCACTCGGACGAGGACACGCCGACCTCGGACGACCTGGAGCAGTTCGCCAAGCAGTTCAAGCAGCGGCGCATCAAACTGGGATTTACCCAAGCGGACGTGGGGCTGGCGCTGGGCACCCTCTACGGCAACGTCTTCTCGCAGACCACCATCTGCCGCTTCGAGGCCCTGCAGCTCAGCTTCAAGAACATGTGCAAGCTGAAGCCTTTGTTGAACAAGTGGTTGGAGGAGGCGGACTCCTCCTCGGGCAGCCCCACCAGCATAGACAAGATCGCGGCGCAGGGCCGCAAGCGGAAAAAGCGCACCTCCATCGAGGTGAGCGTCAAGGGCGCGCTGGAGAGCCACTTCCTCAAGTGCCCCAAGCCCTCCGCCCAGGAGATCACCTCGCTCGCGGACAGCCTACAGCTGGAGAAGGAGGTGGTGAGAGTGTGGTTTTGTAACAGGAGACAGAAAGAGAAGCGCATGACTCCCCCGGGAGGGACGCTGCCGGGAGCCGAGGACGTGTACGGGGCCAGCAGGGACACGCCGCCGCACCACGGGGTGCAGACCCCCGTGCAGTGAACTCGCGGCGGGGGCGCCCGGCCCCTCCTCCTCCTTCTCCTCCTTTTCCTCCTCCTCCTCTCCTCCTCCTTCCCCCAACTTTTGATTGTCCTCCTTTTTTGTTTTTCTTTTTTGTTGTTGTTGTTGTTTTAATTTTCTCCTATCTTTAACAAAAAAGACATAACAAAAAAAAAAAACAAAAACAAAACAAAAAAGCGAACAAAAACGCAAAAAAAAAAAAAAAAGAAAAAAAAAGAAAAACAAAAAGCGAGAGAGAGGGCGAGCGCGAATCACAGCAGGCAGACAGACAGACAAAGCACCTGCACCGGACTATCCCTTAGACGGTAGTGGGTGCGATGCTGGATTTTGACCTTACTAGGCGAGTGCCCGTGCACCGGAGTAGAGCGAGTACCGCGCACAGGCAGGCAGGCAGGTACCGGTAGGGCAGCGGCAGGCACCGGCTGGGCACTGGCGGGGCGAAGCTGTTCGCACTAAACTCCTTTGCCCTCTGGAGATAAAATCCGGCGCTGCCCGGCCGGAGAGGGGGTGGGAGGGGAGACGGGAAAGGTTGGGGGGGCTGGGGGTGCAGCCACCTCGGGTCCCCTCAGCAGCCCCCTCCCTCCACACAAAGGCAGATTGCATTGTGGAATGTCGCTCGGTGTTGGCACATGCTGCTGTGTTTATTTTCTGTGGATCCCCTGTAGGAATATATGAAAAAAAAAAAAAAAAAAGGAAAAAAAAAAAGGAAAAAAAAAAAAAGAGAACGGAAAAGCTCTCCCTTTGATGTAGACAGTATTTAACCGTACAATTTGCACTGCAAGAAAATCGAAGTTTACATAAACAAATTCTTTTATTATTTTTTTTCTTTATATTTCCCCCCCCTTCCTTTCCGACCTTGATTTTGCAAATGACTTGCATTTTCCACGGTGAGCGTTAGTCAACCAGTGACCGGTCTATGATATGTTGCTGTGTTTTAGCCTTTGCTTTATGTGTATATGTGAACTTTTGTTATAAACAAGTCTTCTTAAATATGTGTAACGCTTATTTTCTCCTTTTACCGTAGCAGAAAGAACGCGTATATCTGTATGTATGTACACATATGCATTCGTGCATAGACGTACATATATACACATATATTTGATTTCGCTATATACACATATATATATGCACTACAAGCTTCCATTCTCCAGAGACGTGACTCTAGTAATTGCTTAATATACGCCTTGAACGGCAAGAGTCGAGCTTGGAGAAGGGAGAAAAATGCGAATGGACAAAGTAAACTTCATTTTCAGGCAGTGTGGCCGGGGGCCGAAGTGCAGCCAGAGGGGGAGGAAAACAAAATCGCATGCAGCTTTCCCAAACTGTGGCAATGCGGGCGAGCAAGGCCCGGAATGGGAAAGGCGGAGGCGAAACAACACGTTTCCAGAGTTTTCCCGGAGAAAGTGGCACTTCCTTGAGAGGGAAAGGGGATTGTTTAGCTTCACCCCCCTCCACCTCCTCCAGCGCCTTTCCCCTCCTCTCCCCGGCTCTCCGAGGGTGCCTTGGGCATCCCGGTCCACCGCCCGGGCCGATGTCCGCCTCCAAACTTACTTTCCTTGAGGAGTTTCGCATCAAGCCAGAGCCAGGGAGAGCACGAGGAGCTGCTGGGCCCGGGGGGAGGTGTGTGTGAATGTGTGTGCTTACACCTGCGTGTAAACACACGCTGCCCCCTCCTCCCCGCAGAGACCGTGCGCACTTCTTTTCCGCTTTTACTTCCCTTATTTCTTTTATTTTTCTGTTTCTATCTAGCCCCTTTCCTACCCACCCTCACACCCACCCGTCCTGCGGTCAGATTGTGGTATCATTTCTTGAAGGAAAGGACCAGTTTTAACTCGGGCAGCCTTGTGTCTTTCACTGGAGAATGAAATGAAGTGGGGGGAAAACAATATGCCATTTTTCAAGCCGTCTTTTCCCCCTCCCCCCTTCACTAATAGTTTTAAACTGCATTTCGTGGCATTATCTTGATGGGAAACGGTTAACTTTCAAAAAAAAATAAAAAAGAAAAATAACAGTAATTAAAAAAAAAAACAAACAGCGGGACAAAAGTAGGGAAGAAAGAAAAAAAAAAAAGGGAAATAAAAAGCAACCTCAAAGCTCTAAAGGGAAGCGGAGGAGCGGGACCTCGGAGCAGCGCATGGATGTGCGTGTGCCTGAGTGCGCGTCTATGCGCTTCTGCACACACACAGCTATGCACTCACAGGAGAGGAACTTTCTGATAGTTCTGAATTCATAAAGGGATCATTTAGGCAGCACAAACCGGTGCAACAGAGACAGAGCATTTTTGTAATCGAAAAGTTTACTTGGTTGAGTGTTGGACAATTATGGAGAAAAAGAAACAGTGAAGCGTTCTCTCGCAGAACTCTCCTATAAATATTGCATTCAGTAGCTAAGGCTTTAGAGTATGTTTCTCATTGTCTTTCAAAGCGCCTGTGACATTCGGTTTTCTTTCCTTCGTTCTTACCCTCACCCTTTCTTTCTTCCTCTCTCTCTTTCTTTCTTCTTGGTAAGACAGATGATGATTTCTAAGAGGCACATGATTAGCCTTTTCCCTAGGTTTCCAACAATTGTTACAAAGATAGGGGCACCAAGCTTTTCTCTTTTCTTTTTTTTTCCCCCCCTTTTTTTTTCTTTTTCTTTTTTTGGATGTATTGAGCTGCTTGTTATTTAAAGTGTTGAGGACTAGCGCCTAGTGAAGTGAAGCAGATCAGGGCAGACCCAGTGGTAAAGGGAGGAAATGAACTTTCAGACACTTATTAATATGTGCGTAAGGTCAGAAAACGGAGTCGAGAGGATGTTTGAGAGAAGCCTCAAACTCCAAATAGGTTTACTTAAAAAACAAAACACAAAAGTTACCACGCAAACCTTACCACTATGTATATATGTTTAATATTTGTCCTTTGAAATGCAGAGATAGTTTCAATGTTTTCTTTGTCTATTTTTCTTTTTATTTTATTTTTTTTAAATGCTACCCAGGGAAATATTTTCATATCATTTTTAAGTGGCCTGCCTCAATGTATATTTATTTCTTTTAAAGCAAACAGGTTCTGGAAACTGTTTTTCTGTAGCTTTAAATGAGTAGGTGAACAAAATCTATATGGGATGTAATTTTTTCTTTTTTTTGGGTTTTGTTTTTTTTTTGGTTCAGTCTCTTAAGGAAAATACTTTGTTTTGGTACATTTGGATGTGCTTGTGGGGAAAAATAAAAACGCAGAGATCCTTATATATTTATGTTAAAGTAATATTTTATTATCTACATAAAACAGAAATGCACAATACCTTCATAGTTTGTTCTAATTATTGAAATATCTTTATTTTCTTTTTAAAGATAGCACAGATTTGCATAGTTCTTAAGATTTGGAGGGAGAACACCCCAGTACTTATACTGAGTTGCGTTTTGTGTAAAAGCACCGCCATTCCTTTATATTTCATGGAATTTTTGGAATAAATTTGATGCCTATACCGAAAGGTTCCACGCTCATAACTTCCATGGTGTTCTGAAGGAAAGGCTCAGGAGGAGCTGTACTCGTCTTGTCTCTCCGCAGATGACCCCCAGCCGTGTGTTTTGGAGCCTTGGTTTCTGTGCGGGCAGTGGGGTCCTGCCTTCGGTGCTGGCGGGGAGCTCTGCTCCTCAGGGTAGTTGCATGCTCTGGCGGAAGGTGTGTGGGGGACACTCGACTCTTCCCTGTCCCTTTGGATAATTTAGGGTCTGAGTTCTTATAAGAAAAGGAAAAACAAAAACAGAAAGGCGGGGCTTCATTGTGGGGAGCGCTGTGTGTGTGTAGAGGAGGGAGGAAGGATGCGGCTGCCCAGCGGGGCTGTGCGCCCCTGGGGCGGGCGGGTGCTCCCAGGGCCGGACCGCCGGACCACCGGCACCAGCAGGGCCGAGGTTTTCTCCTTAGAGGTTTGCGGCTCCGTGTGTGTAACGACCCGGTCGGTTTTACCAGGGGAGGTCCCGGCTGGGGACCAGCGGGGCTGGCACGCTGGGAGCGGCATTCAGCTGAGGAGTGTTCGCTCGCACATGCGGCTGTGTGCTCAAATCATTTTCGGCTGGCTCGGTTTTCGAGGTGCAATGTCCTGTTCTTCTTCCCCCTCCCCTCCTTCGGGATAGTTTCTGGGCTTATTAGATTGAATCATCTTTTCTAACTCCTAGTCAATATTACACTCATCCCGAACAGATTCAGCTAAATGATCTTATCAATAGTTTCGAAAAGAAGTGACAGAAAGAAGAAGTGTTTTGTGACCGCAGACGTGCTGACGGGTAAAATGTTGAAGCTGGGTATGGATTTCAAAGTCCTTGGTCAATAGCCCGCGGAACGGGCTGCGGAAAGCGAGCAGCCTCTGCCCTCTGCAGGACACTCGGGTGGGCGCCGGGGGAGTAGCTCGCCCGAGAAGACAGGGCCCTGCTGTCGGCGGCCGCTCCCCTCGTCGCGGGGACAGGAGGTGGTGGCTTGGCTGTATGGCGCCTCGCTTGGCGGGGGCAGGCCCGGCATTGCGCGGATGGCCTCCCGGAGCCGGCCTGGGGGCCGGGCCTTCCGCTGTGGGGGCCCCCGGGCTGTTCCTCCGGGGGTCTCTGTCCAGCGAGGAGCTGGCCAGATGAGAACCACTTCTCTCGTCCTTCCCGGCGGGTTGCGGGCAGTCCGGCAGGTTCGGGGGTCGTTTCCCCTTTTTCCTTTTAGCTCTCTTTTGAGAGAAAGAACAGGGGAAACGGCGCGGCCGTACGGTGCACTTTCTGCAGGTGGATGTCAGGATGCGCGGCGGCTCCCCGGCTCCCTCACCCTCATTCTCAGCAGCGGCTCTCTGTCGTAGTTCAGATGTCAACAACAAAAGACCCCTTTCCTCGCTCCCTCCCTCTGATGAAGGCCGAAACTGGGAGGTGTGAGGAGACTGTATAACCCAAAACCCTTGAGTGATTGTTTCCCTCCGTGTCCCTGGCTCCAGAGGGTGACAGGCCGCTGCTGATGCTGCTCTCCCGGGGCAGGATCTTCTGTAGCCGTCCAGCCCTGACAGCTCTCCCGACAGCGGGCAAGGGAGGGACCAGGACGGGGACCGGGGCTTTGAAAGAGAAAAGCGGTAGAAGAGGAAATAGTCTGGCAAATCCCGCAGGTGGGGGGCAGGCCGGGGTGATACCTCGCCAGGTGATGCTCTTGGGCTGGGAGACTTGGCAGAGCCTCGAAGGGGCCGAGGCCCCTCCTGCCCCCAGCTCTGCCCCGTTGTCTCTCTCCCCTTCTGGGTTTTGTTGTCGGGAGCTCCCTGTTCTCCCCCTCCAGTGCCCGGTCTCCCGGGCGCGCTTCTGGCCCGCTCCGGGCCGCAGCGGTGTGGCAGGAAGGGTCCGGCTGCCTGCGCCTTCCCGCCCTCCTGCCCCAAGCCTGGGACCCCTCTTCCTCCCTCCTGCTCCCCGCCTCTGCCCTCCGGAGCCGCCCCAGGCGCTGGGGTGTCCCAAGCAGCGCTGCTGGCTGTTTGATGGCTCTTTGTTCCGGTGCCGTCGGTGCGGAGATTCTCCGGTGCGGAAACAGAAGGACGGGTGACCCGCTCTCGAGAGGAGGCGATGGCCCCCGGTAGGCCATGGGGCCCGGCGGCGTTGGGAGAGCGGCCACAGGCGGGCCTGCGCGCTGGGCTTAATCCGGCTTAAACCTCCGGGTTTAGATCGAGCTACGGCGGGGGGGGGGCGCGTACACGGGGGTCCCCCAGCCAGAGCCAGCAGGAAGCTGTCCGCCGCTTTCCAGCGGGCGGAGAGGGCAGCAGCGGCCTCCTCCTGCCTCGAAAACGGAGGCTGGGCGTTGTGGTCTGTCTTGGAAAGCGTGGCATCCTACTGCGGTCACCTATTTATGTTCTGTTTCGGAAGGAAAGGGGCCTGTGCTTGTAACCTCGAGATGGAAGAGATTGAAAGAACCCGAAATTTTCATGGTTGCTGGCGCCCAGTTGGTACTCTGCACTCTGGCACGGCCCAGTTGCCGTCGGGGCGGTAGGAAGATGCTCCGGAGAAGGCGGGTTTCACCCTGGCTCGGCCGGGACGCCGGAGGTTCATTGCAGGAGTGGGTGCTTCTCCGAGGGTAAATAGTTAGGGCAACCCCAGGGCGTGCTTTAGCTGCAATGCTAAAATGAAGAGCACGAACTCTCTCAGACCCGACTTCTCATCAGACCATAAACAAACAAGTGGCTTTTCGGCTGGTGAGGCAGAGCCCCAGTGACTGGGTTTCCCAGCCACACCCGGCCTCAGTCCCTGGCCTGATCCCTGCTGCAAGTCTCTTTTCTCTACCAGCAAATCCCTCCCGCACAGTCCATGTGGCGACATCTGACACTCTGCCAAGCGCCCCGGGTTTGCCGTAGCCTCACGCAGCCCCGGGGCCGGGGGGGGCGGCTATGCAGGCGCGTGGCCCCTTCCCCTCGCGTCCGCCTTCCTCCCCGGCCTTCCCGCGGGGTCGGATCCTGCCCTCTCCAAGGAGGGCAAGGGAATGGGATGTGGAGAGGGCAGCGGCGGGGGAGCGGCGGGAATTCTTTGCCGGTGCTGCCTAAGCCTTGCCCGGGGGGGCGGGCGGCTTCGAGCAGGGCCGCCGCATCCCTTCGCCACTGGGATGGGGCGAGTTCGGCAGGTGTCTTCCGGGCCCCGTCCGTGCACAGGGCAGTCCCCGCGGGGCAGAGCCGCTGCTGCCCCCCCGAGGCGTGCGGGCCGTGTGGGAGAGAGGCCGGGTCGGGGGACCTCGGTGACCCCACGGCGGGGCCGGGGTGATGAGGGCTGTCCCGGCGAGCCGCCGGGCGGGAGGCGGCCCCGTGGCCGAGCTCCAGCTCTGACCCCTCAACGACTATCCCGGCGGGGCTGGGCTGCACCTCTCCGTGTGTCCGCGGGCATACCCGCAGATGCCGGTTTTGAGGATTAAAAGAGAGGGCAGGCCGGTGGGGAGGTGGCGGCCGGTGCTTCCTCCCCTCCTCCTCGCAGGGCGGTAAATCCTGTCAGGAAACCCGAGCAGAGGCAGCTCGTGAAAGTGATGGCGAGACCGCTTTTCCCCTCCTCTTCCCCGTCCCGTCCCGGGAGTTGTAAGAGGCGCTCGTCTAAAAGTTAGGACTTGTTTTTAGCCAGCCTGACTCATTCATTAATTCTCTTTCCCTCCTTGATTCATTCATGTCTACAGTCATTCATTGCCAAGTCCATGGAGGCATCAGCTCTTTGGTCAGTAGGGGAGACGTACAAACAAGGATGGTGCTATTTATTTCCCTCTGCCTGTGGATTTCTAAGACGTTCAAGCAGGCACAATTATTAAACTAATTTGTATTTGATTGTTTGGGCGGACGGGGGTGAATTTTATTGCACTAAGCATTCAAGCACGCACGCATCGCTGATTACCAGTATACATTAAATAAAGTTGTTTGTACACATTGTCTTACCACATATAGGCAGTCTTATTATTCTAATTACTCTAATTAGTGCATTGAAATGTTTTCTACTTGATTTGAGGAGACAGTGATTAGTTCTATTACTTCTTTTAACTCTTATTTCATGGAAAACTGTTGATGCATGTTCCAATTACCTTGTTTTTCTCTTTAATATAGCGCGAGCCGAAAATATGATGAAATGATACCGTCGGCGGGTAGAAAGAGTCATTTATTTTCCCTTTTTAAAAGAGCTTCCATTTCTTACAGATGCCCCCTCCCCCCCCCCTTCAGATCGACACTTTCTCCCCCCGTCCTTTCCCAAGCGTTCGCAAATACTTATTGCCAGCCAAAGCAGCACTTTTCTGCTTTTACAATTTCTCCTGCTGGTGCTTTGGTACTTAATGCATTTACATGTGGGGTTGGGGTTCTTTTATTCCCAATAAACAAAAAAATTAGGGTGTCAGAGGTATATTTTATGCGGGTCTATTTCATAAGTTTTAGATGAAGTTTACTATTAATTGACAGGATCAGTTCATCAAACATGTCACTTCGATGGGGAATTGTAATTAAACCCTTAATCCCGTTCGAGACTTATTTTTTCCTTCAACACTTTCTTGAGGGGATTCCCCCCCCCCCCCCTTTTTTTTTCCGTGGATTTTGCTGTTTTCAGGACGGCGGAGGGACAAAGCGGAGTCCAGACTCCACCAGGGCAGGGAGCTTACTTCGTTATCAAAATACCCATCTTCATTATTGAGCCAATAGAGGGTTTGTGTGGAGTTTTGGGGATGTCTGTGTGTGTGTTTTTTGCCTTTTGTGTTGCTGTGCCGGTCACTTAAACCCAGGCGGTGACAAAGCAGGCGGCGGGGCTGGAATCTCGCCTTCCTCTCACGTTACAGGCATAGGGAAACCGGCTACTTCTCGGTCATAAAAACACTGCTCTTATTGTTGGCGTCTCCCCCCTCCTGTTCCCGCTAGTTTGTTAAATAAATACGAAGGGGTGTACAAGAAAGAAAGGAAAAAAGAAACGCAAAACGTCCCTTAAATTCTTGGAAGTCCAGGTCTGGAGGGAAATCTATGGAGTTGCATGGGTAAATACTGGGCCTAGGCTGCTTATGCTTTTAATATTTAAACTGGGATTACAGGGGATCTAAAGACACTTTCCTAACCTTTGCCAATTGCCTGCACAAGGAGAAACCCCGCAACACGCACAAAGGGGCGAGATGGCTTCGCATGGCCTCTGACCAGCGCTGTTGCTGCTGGGGACCGAGTTTCCGTCTGGGGTCGGGTCGACGGGAGCAGGGAAGGAGAGGGGGACCCCCGTGGGGCTTGAGGGGTGCTTTAGGACGGTGGGGGCCTGCTTCTTCCTCCCACAGAGCTTCGTCCTGCCCTATGGACCGGTCTCGGAGCCGGCAGCGCTTCGGATCAGGGAAGATGCCACCGGCCTCGGCTCCGTTAGCTGCTGCCCCTGCTCCTGCCCCTGCTCCTGCCCCTGCCCCGGCACAAGGCCGGGCCCGAGCCGCAACAGGAGCCGGGCGTGGAGTCTGGGCGCCCCCCAGCGGCAGCCGCTGCCACCGCGGAGGGGTCTCTGCCGGGAATGGCAGGGGAGCATCCTCCCCTCTTCCCTCCGAGTCCTCTCTCTTTCTCCTTCCTTGGAAGCAAGGACGATCGGGATGGGCTCCGGGACAACCGGCGGAGAGGTCGGTGGAGCCCGTGGTGCCTCTGTGAGGGGAAGAAGTAAGTATGCGTGTCGGTTCCCCTCTCGTTTTCTTTTGGTTTTATTTTCCCAAATATACGAAGAGCAGCATCAAAATCCTGTGTTAAATGTGGTGCTTCTCCTGCTCGGATTTAAGAAAAAGCAACAAAAAAGGAAAACAACAAAAACACCCCAAACCAAACAACAACTCCCTGGTTCGTAAAATCAACGAGGTTGGAAAAGACTAAGATCATCAAGCCCAACCTTTGGTTCATCTGTGAGAAGGCAGTCCCCACGCCATCAGCTGCAGCATATCTCCGGGCTCCCTGAGGGGTGCACACCTCTGCCAGCACCTTCCTCACCCAGGTCCCTTCTTCTGGGGCTGGTCTCAAATCCCACCGCTTCACCAAACGGCTTCTGTTTTTGCTGAAGTCACATCACACCAGATGCCAACCCATCACCAAAGGCCTCCCCAAAACACTCCCTCCAAACCCTTTCCCTTCAGGTGAAACCCGTGTTTTCCAGGAACAGAGACCCAGAGACAGCTCTGGTTTCCCATGGAGCCGCTTGTTGCTGGTTGGGTGCTTTCTTTCCACCCAGCACCCCCACCAAGCTGCCTGACAGCCAGTGAGGGTCTTCACAGGCCACAGATAAGACCGTTCAGGTTTACATCTTGTGTTTACTTCAGCACTACCAGTTCCGTAGCTACCGCTTGCCACGCTGTGTATGTAGGTGCTGAAAACGTTAAAATATTGTGAATATCAAGAACCTGAGCCATTCAGACATTCTGCTACAGCAGACTTCAATGCACTGAAAACAGATAAGTGACATATCACGATCTCAGAGTCTCTTGCTAACTCAACAAGCAAATTGAGATTAAACAAAACAAAACAAAACAAAAACCCAAGAAAGATTCAGTTTTGGAAAGAAGTGAGAGTGCTGCACAGAGCTAATCACACTACAGACAGCCAGTACTGTAGTACTGAGCAGACATGGGAGAAAATAACCTGTTTTCCAGCTGAACATCAATTTTGGGCCTGTTCAGATAACAGAAATAAGATGCTGTGCACACAGGTGGGACTGGAACGGTAAACAGTGGCTACACCTCCACTACAGACCAAGCCTGTGTCAGTCCTAGCTGTGAAGACAGCCCTGTTTGCAGCAGGCAGAAAGCCATGACAAAGGTTCAGCCTCCAAAGGGAAAAGCTGGCTTTGTTTCAGAGACCCTTCCTGAACCAGCAGAGAAGTGAGGATTGATTTATTTGCTAATAGGTCCGGGGAGCTGGAGAGCACTGACCTTTTGCATACTAATTTTGCTTGAACACCCTTGGCGTATAAATCATATCCCAAATCAGACAGCTGTAATTGTGGGTGGAATCTAGGCCTTTACCTTATGCAGTTGCCTGTTACAATTTTGCATGCTTGACCCTTTCAGTTGGGCAAGGAGCAGGATGGGCTCTTGGATCCAGCTCCCCACATGCCTTGTGTAGCCGACTAAGGGAGGGGCAGCCAGTCCATTCGGACTCAGTGCTGCCACCTCTCCACTAGACCACTGAGGAATACAGGCCCACCCACAGCACGGGGACAGGCCACTGAGAATGAAATAGAACCCCACGTTGGAAGGGACCTCATGGATCACCTGGTCCAACTTTTCTAGACAAAGCATGACCTAGACTAGATGTCCCAGCATACTCTCCAGCCAAGTCTTAAGTGTCCAACACTGGGGAATCCACCAGTTCCCTGGGGAGAATATTCCAATGGCTGATGCTCTTATTGAGAAAAATTTTCCCCTTGTGCCCAGTGGGAATCTCCCAAGGAGTAACTTGCGCCCATTACATTGAAGTCCCATATCTCTAGGGGTAGGTCAGGTTTCACTCCACTTTCCACAGGCTCTACTCGCAAGACTGAAATGCTGAAGCCCCCATCACTCTGCCCTGCCTGCACTGTGACTCTTCCCCTCCTGCCACCATACCTCAGTGGAAGGGCAGCAGGGGGCTCACCCAGAGCCCAACGTGTAACCCAGCAGCTAAACCTCCGCTTCACTTGCTATTCCCCTTGGTCTGAGCCCAAGGTTTCCCACATCCTAGCGATGCTCTTCCACCAGACCCAGACCTGACACTTACCAGGTCAAAAAGGCTAGCCCAAGAGGTGTTCAACACCTACTACTCCTAGTACACACAGCCTAAACACATGGCTGTTATAGGCAGTGGGGAGCCCTTTCGTTTCAACGTCCCGAAGGTGCTCTATTTAAGTGTGTTGTCCAGAGACTCTGGGGTAAGAAGAACATGCTGTGGGGTTTGCAGGAGTACTTAGAAGCAGCAGCTGTAAAACATGAGTAACAGCCTCATCAACATGCCTCAATCCCAACCCGTTATCCAACATGGAGGAGCATTCCGAGTGAATATGACCCATTTTCTCCTTGCTGTTAGTTTTGAGATAAAATGTAGCATTGCTATTTCTCAACCGCAGGAACAGGCTTTCTGTCTTCCCTGGACAGGTCCTGCTGTTCTGTGCAAGTGCGGCCATGACCGGTACCAGCCTTCCAGCAAATAGAAAAAGGCAAGAAGGAGCTGGAGTTCCCTCACTCTTCCAAGTTTAAACTCGTAATCTGTAGGAGATTTCTAGGGAAAAAGTGTTGGGATTTTTTCAAGGAGACAGTGTTGTTCTGAGGAAAAAATAGGCTAAGGAGCAAGGCAGCACACTTTCTTTCTTGCAAAGAAGAGAGTGAACGTTTTCACTTAGTCTCTTGCAGCATTTAAGGAAAAAAGAATCTAGTGATAAAAAATGCATTCAACAATTTTAAATGACACACGGTTGTAACATTGAAGGTACAGTACGATACACACCACAGATCAACTGCATGCACTGCACAAAGATGATCCATCTACTGCTGCATGGCACTAAAGTCCTCCAGTCCAGAGCTGCGGCTGAACACAGTAGCTTGAGCTTCCGGAACTCAGGTCCAGCTCCTGCCAACTGAAAGAACAAAAACTCCCTAAGGACTGTATGTGTAGGAAAAGACAAAAGCGTGGGCTGTCACCCCACCCCTTGAGACTGACTGCTTGCTGCCAGTTGGCAGATAGCACTGAATCATTAGCTGGAGATCGTTAATCTCAACCCCTGCCTCTGTTCCAAAGATGTGCCACTTTGAGCTGGGGAGGCACAGATGTGAAAGCCTCTGCTCCTTCTGGAGAGCAGCAGAACACCCCTGGATCAATACTGAACTTGAAAGCTGCTGTAATTCTCTGAAAAGACTGAATTATTTAGAAGTATATATATAAAAAAATCAGACTGGAATTGCAGATCTCTATGTTCGATCAGCACCCCATGTGTTTCACAAATCCTTTACCTTAGACAATTCAAAGATAAATATTATGCAAGACTAAATAATTATGTTCTCCATGAATCACATTAGTATGAGATACAGTATTACCTGATCACACACAAATGGAAAGTGAATTACAAGTTCAGTAACTCGTCCCCAGGTCACTCAGAAGGCACAGCACTGATACCGACACAGTCCAGGCTGCCCATCTACCGGCTCTGTACCTACCCACCACCTCTTTCCCCTTCCCCAGTCACTTAAAATAGATGAGATTCTCATGCTCAACTATAGGTAGTGGTTGCAGACCTTAAACAAAAGATGTCTGCTGGAGGAATGGGAGTTACTGCCAAGCATTCTATCACTGTGTTGTATGGGAAAAATAACTACATAAATGCTGAAGACAGCGCGTCATTGCCTTCAGTGAACTCTCCATATGATGGTCAGATAATTTTGCACACAAACCCTTTGCATTTACTAAACAGAAGCGACCACTAGAACGCCATGAAGATTTCTCCAAGCAGTGATACCATGCAGGAAGTCCTCTAAAGTTCATCCGCAACACACTTGTTTTACGCAGCTGCAAAACGCCCAGTTAAGCAGTTTAGCACTCTGACATTTTGCCGTAGTCACTGTGAGGGAACAGCTGCTCCCAGCAGCAGCATCCCGGGAACAGGTGTTGGGAAGCGATAGCAGACACCAGACCCAACCATCTCCAGCAGCATCTTGAAGAAGGACTGAGAATTGCTTGCATCAATCACACTTTCTTAGAGGTAATGCAACTTTGTATTTCGCATTCCACTTTCCATCAGCTCTGAGCTGCTTTTGATAATTTTAATGACTGATTTAGAAGGATCAAGAGCACCTTGTCTATGAGAGGGAGGCCTCCTGTGCTACACTAACAGCTGCCCAAATTGTTATATTTACTATTGGATGAAAATACTATAAAAAAAAATTACCTATGTAGTCTGCCAATTGCATCCTTGTCACATTCAGTGTACTATCCTTTCGTTTTACTTTATTTTTCATTTTGAGCCCTGAGCTTGTAGCCTATTAACAAGGCTAGTTCTGATTTATCCTTCTTACAAAAGAACTACGCAGACTGTACCACTGTGCTCCTACCACACTCAGAGACATACGGGCCTGAAGTCTGAACCGAAATTGTCTGTGCATTTGTTGTCCAGAGAAGCTGTGGTTGCCCCACCCCTGGCAGAGTTCAAGCCTAGGTTGGACAGGGCTTGGAGCAACCTGGTCTAGTGGGTAGTGTTCATGCCCCAATCCTAGGGGCTTGGAATTGGATGAGCTTTCAGGTCCCTTTCAACCCAAATCGTTCTGTGATTCTGATTTGTACCCACAGAGATGGACACGACCTCTTTACAAAAATGCTGCTGCACTTATTTTAACTCCTAAAGCTATTTGGCAATTCAAAACTGTCTGGTTACTGCACCAGGGCATTTTTATTTCTAGCTCTTCAAAACTGTAAGGAAAAGCACTACGTTAAAATCTGTTTGTAATAATAAATGCCTGCACTGCACATGATGACATTTGATTTCACCAGTGAATAAGCAATTGCAGCATGCATGGTATCAGATCTACAGTGTTCTGTTTAAATTCAGTGAGGATTGCCAATCGTGTCTTTAAGCAAGAGACAAGTTTGTGGTTTTGAACATTTTCATAGAACACTGAACTTTCCTCTCTCCCTCTGGACATACGTAAGCTACATGGGTATAGAGAATGCATAACTGCTTTCACGTTTCCAAATAATAACACACTCCCACCAAGTTATAATGTAATAAAGTGTATTACAGGCTCTCAGGCAATAAAGCCTGTAAATCCTGAAACATTTTGTCATCTGGCTGCATCTGTGCGGTTTTCGTAGCCTTTGCATGATCAGAAGAGCCACACAGAGGAAGAGAGACGCCTGGTAATTTTCAGGTGTATGTGTGAACTTTCAATACTGAGAAAGCAGCACTAAGAGATATCTATCAGAACCAGGGCAGTTCTGAAATGTCAGCTGCGCTTTGTCCAAGATGCACAGAAGTCGGGTCCAGTCTTGTCCTTACACTTCTCAACAATCAGAAGTGCCAGCAGCTCTAAGTTGGTGCTAGAAGATAGTTTTAGCACGTTTGAAATGACAGTGGCCTGAGGCAAAGTTGTGGTACAAAAGCTGAACACTTCAGTAGGTGCTGGAGATAAAAAATCTTAATAAAAGTTTCCTTAGAGATGCAAGAAAGCAACTCAAAGCTTTTAGTTTGTTTTAGTAGGAGCATTGTTTTGAGTAATTGGCAGCACCAGGCAAATGTAACACTTAATAAACTTTGCCTAAAACAAAATGGGTACTGATGAGACCAACACCAGTTTCTGAACCAATAAATCTTTTAGACAATTCACAAAAAGAGGAGGACAAAGACTAGCAAAGCAGTTATTCATTTCATAGAATTGTAGAATGGCTTGGGTCGTAAGAGACCTTTAAAGGTCAGTATTTGGGCTCTTCTGGGCAAATTAAGTCCAACCACTGCCTGCCCCCTTCTGGTACCCATTTTCAAAGCTCCAGAATTCTGTAGTACCTTTGGTAAGTTTAGAGTTTATCATATTACTTAAGTTCTACAACATTTAAACACAACTACATAATTACCTACATAATTAAAGGGATTAAGAAATACATTATGGTAACACAATTTGAGCTAGAGTAGGAAATTATTCTTGTAAGAAATTTAACTTTTTTTTCCCCTTGGAGGTGTCTCCTGGTACATCTGCTGTCTATGCAGCTGTCTGTCTGTATGTCCCGTCTGTCTATATACATCTGTTATCTCTTGCTGGGTACCTAGATCACAGACTGTTTCAGGCAGCTAAGCATCTATTGTATGAGAGGCATCTAAGTTTCATGTGCTTTCACAGAGCTACAGTAAGCTAAATATTAAATAATACTCTTCTATAAAAAAAAAGAAAAAAAAAGCTCACAAATTTGTGTCTAAAAACATCTGGGGTAGGTTATTTCAAAATGAACAGTGATAAAAATATGACCAAACTATTCCTCTGAATGCACTATATTTTGTGTTTTATTTCACTGTTTTTTAAAATGAATGCACAAAAGGTCAATGAATGTAGACAAATACTATTTTTTTTTTTTGCTTTATTTATTCATTATTTTACGTACACTTGGTATTTTTCAACACAGTAGAAGGGAAACAAATTAAGTGCAAAGCAAGATAAATATTATAGGCTGAATATATTTTAACACATTTCTGTCATCTCTGAATTAGCAGACACTGACAGCTCAGCGAGGACATAAATTTCTTTGTACTGGCAGTAACGGAATAAAACTATACAACAGTATTATGACATTTTAAATGATCCAACATGTCAGAATAAAACAGGCTTAATTTACTAAACAGAAATAATTGGGGTGTAAATATGTAATTAGCTCTTTTAGATAAAAAGAAATTATCTTTGAGTTAGCAATATAAGGCATTCGATGATTTCTCCATAATAAATTCAATTGTTCATAAATATAGGGCTAACATCTCTGGTTTGTGTGTGTTCAAGTAAACCCCTGCCTTATGCCACCAAAACATATTAATAGTACAAGTCAAAGGTGTTCAAACAAGGAGGAGCCAAGTGTCTACGCCTGAGCTGTGTCTGCATATGCACAGGCACCTTTGGGTTTACACAGAGAGAGAAGATGCAGCAGTCAAGTCTGAACAGAAGTAATACACCAGTAACATCCCTTCTGTTTACTACTGGCCAAGCAGAATACCGAGAGGGGGAAAAATAATGTAATTTTGAAATGTAATCAAATTCTTGCATAAGTATAAAAGAAATGCACAAGCCTCAGAGGGGAATATTAAAAACAAATACACACATGATGCTCAGGTAAACACTGCTAGTGTACTAAGAGGAGCACAAAATGAAAAACAGGGTTAATGCTGAAAGCATACGACACTGAATGACAGCACAGAGAACAGATCTGGTATTGCAGATTGCACATACAGACACAGCTCTTGGAATATCTGCTGTATTCAAGACTGCAATGGTGCAAAGCAGTGGATGTTAGCTTCGTGGGCCCATGTAGCTTAACGTCAGGAAACAGTCCTGAAAAACACATCAATGAACTGCTGCCCCCACCTCCCAACTTTGGTCTTGCTAACCACTGCCTTCACCATGCTTTAAATATGCTCTAATTCTAATTTTCCACCGTTTATTTCTCAAAGGACCTTGGGAAATTTATTAGAGGCTGTTTGGACTTGCATGTTCTCATATGTTCACAGTAGCATTTTATACGTCAGGGCTTGAAGCACCATTATGAGGTGAAAATAAATAACCTCAGTTTGCACATCTTTGTGACATAGCACTAAGATGAACTACTTAAAAGTTAAGGAGCCTTGGAACACAATCAAGAGTGGCTATCCTTGTTTATGCTAATTTGAATTAAAACATACGCACAACCACCATGCTCTCACTTGCTGCTCCTTACTCTTTCCACTCAAATTAAATGCCCTTTTCCTTCTGCTGGCTTTAATACCTGACTTAGAATCATAGAATAGTTAGGGCTGGAAAAAACGTTAAGATCATCTTGTTCCAACCCCCCTGCCATAGGCAGGGACACCTCCCACCAAACCATGCCACCCAAGGCTCTGTCCAACCTGGCCTTGAACACCGCCAGCGACGGAGCATTCACAACTTCCCTGGGCAACCCATTCCAGGGCCTCACCACCCTTACAGTAAAGAACTTCCTCCGTATACCTAAACTGAACTTCCCTTAAGTTTTAACCCGTAACCCCTGTCCTATCACTACAGTCCCTAATGAAGAGTCCCTCCCTAGCATCCTTGTAGGCCCCCTTCAGATATTGGAAGGCTGCTATGAGGTCTCCACGCAGCCTTCTCTGACTCTTTATGACTTGGCAGGCTAAAAATAAACCCACAACTTTAAACACTCCACTACTGGGAAACAAAAGGTTTTCCAGCTTTAGCCAAGATATTTTGTAGGGAGCAATCAGATACAGTTCAACAACAGAACACAGAAAGCGGTGGCCTTCCTTCAGTGGAGCAAGAGAAGCTGGGGAGTAACAGGGAGCACTGCGGGGTACAAAGCCTCTTACTCAGAATCCACATATTAGGATAGCACACATAGCTCATAAAGTTTCCAACAGAAGTTTTATGTGGTCTACATGGACCTCAGCTTCTCCAGGGGTCAATTCAAGATCTGAGTTTAAGATTGATCTCCCAATCTGAACTACCCTGTGGAAGAACCATCCACCCAGAGTGAACGCATCCTAGGAAACTAGTTTCCTAACTTCAGCACCTACCCTAGTTATTAAAAATTAGACGATTTAAAATTAAATGTCCTCCAGCCATAGAAAATGTGCTTAGAGGCAATTATCCCTTTTGTCCTTCTCAACTGGTTATTAAAAAAAGGCATAACTTGCTTCGGGTGCTTACTGGCATAGCATGCATAACAAAGCTATTTACAGACAGCATCCAAACTGCTCGCTCTATTGCTGCTCTTCCACCTTTTAACAGAAATTAGTCCCTCTGGAAGGTAACACAGTAGGAGTTCGTTGAGACATTATACCAACTTCCATTGCTGGGGCAGAAAATGGAGCATCCTATTAAATCATATAATCAACTAGGTTGGAAAAGACCTTTAATTTCATTGAATCCCAACTGTTACTCCAGGACGGCCAAGACCAACACTAAACCATATCACCTAAATCATACAGTGAAAGTATTTTGTTGCTCATTATTTGAGAGGGGCAGGGAGAGACCTATTATTTTAAAATGAACCCAGGCGGTGGGTTCAGGTATTTATATTTCAAGACCTGGAGATGCCTTTCATTTTCATCCACACCCAGGAATAAATGTGAGCAGAAAATTTCCCCGGGGCAATTCACACACCTCACTTGCAGAGATCAGGCCAATCTCCACACACCTCAACTCCACATTGTGCCTGGTAAGGAGATGAATTCAAAATGCCACAAGATGCTAAAGAGCTGTAATGGCTTTATGCTCACTAGGAAGATCTAGAGCGAGACCACCCCATCGATTTCACTAAGATGCCTTAAGGGACTGCTGGCAATTAGGACTTGTCTGTCAAAAGTTAAATCAGAAAGTGCAAGGTTCCCCTGCGAACACACCAATTCCTGGTTATTTTATTTCACTTTTGTTAACTATTCCAAAGTAACTCCAAGCATAGACTAGTTTCCAAATCACAACCAAAACAGCTACTTTTAATTTTCCTCTATTAGTTTCAGAAGAGTGTATATGTGCAGAAATCTATGGCACTACCTTGAAGAAAATAAATCTGAAGAGACCAAGGTGTGATAGAGAGAACTCATCTCCTGAGAGTGAGCAGAGGACTGTACGACCCAACAGGTCTTTACAATGGTATACCAGTAAATAAATACACAAAAAATGGGAATTCATCACACTTATACACAGTGTCTCTCTAAAATGCTCACAGTTCAGTGTTTCATAAGCTTTGTCCTCTGTTTAATCTGAATTCAAATTTTCATGTTTTGATATTAGGAACAGTTTCCAATAGAGTAAGCAGAAACCACTGGCACTTAAGGCATGGCATCCCAATTTGCTAAAAAGCCTATGTAAACAAATACTAAGAATATGGAAACTAAACGTTCAGACTGCTGTAAACTAATCACAATTGTTTTGTACATTACAGAACTGTATGTCAAAAACATTACCAAAATTTTATTTTAATAAGTTTCCTACTAACCTAGACCAAGAAAAATGTTAATTCTCCTAAAGAAAAAAATCAAATAAGATTCTTGTGACTGTTCTGAACATCACAAGTTTCTTCAGATAGAGACTTCTTTTCCTTTCCCTACCACTGGCAGCAATCAGTACACTGAAGCAAACAGAACAATCGAACCTTTTCTTTACCATTTTTACCCAAAACCTGTAGTTTATTCGTCCTCAAAAACTATTGCAAAAATCCTAAGCAATTAAGTCTTACATGCATCTGTGTGTACATGCATCTGTGCGTGCATGCACAAAATCATTTCAGAGTTTACCAAAAAATGCAGCTGGGCAGTGGTAAGTGAAAAAAACAAAATCTTCATGTAGTTCTTAAAAATGAAAGAGACATCAGGAATTGCTGCATAAGCACATCTAGGAATATTAAGAGCATCTAAATGCTAAAACATGACTTAGAAATATGAGCATATGAAATTATATGGGATATTAAATTTCTGGGAAAGGTAACAGCTGATCTAGAACAACGCACTTACTTTCCTCTTGTCTGTAAATAGCTCTGGCCACCCCTTCATGAGTTTCCACTTAAATCTGGGTAAGTCCTTTGCTTCTTTTCTCAACTTTCTTGACATCTGCATTTCTTCAGTATCCAAGGGGAAAGGCTTTCAAATAGCTGAGGGATTTTTTATTTGTTTTTAGAAAAAGAGGAATAGAACATTCCCCTCTATAATTTTATCATTATAAAGGATGCCCTCCAAGTTATGATGTGTGTGTCCTGACTGTGCCTTATATCATTCTTTAATGACAAGAAGACAGGGAGAAACTAGAGCTATATAACTCAAACTAAAATAACAGTCCTTAGTTCATCAGTTAAAAAGGAAAACTTGACATTGCCTGCTACTGCTGAGGCTGAACCTTCTTAAAAAGAGCTAGCTCTTGCTGAGGCCTGTCTTTGAAGATCATGAGGATCTGTAACACAGAGGACTCATGCTTTAGCTCTCCCTAATGTCAGTTACCACAACTTGTCCCTAATATTTAATAAAGAGCCCTTCCTGGATTTTATTATCAAGTCAGAAATCTAAAATCACAGAAATCATAATCTCAGTGAAGGACAAATACCTTCATTTGGGAAAAACATTGTGTCTAACATAGCATATACAGATGCACTAAACCAGAATTTTCTAGCCTAGTAATTTCAAAAGCTACAACTTGCAGAATCATTGCAAAAGAGTTAATACTGAATATGTCAACCCCATCCATATACAATAAAACGCTACACTTTGTTTAGTTTCTGTAAATTTAGCAGTCCTGCAGATGTGACGTGGGAAACATGTCCCGTAAGATGAAATAAGTACACAGAATCAGAACCAGGATTAAACGTACAATTCTTGCAAATGCACAGTTGGTAACATTTGGGATGACAGGAGAGAAGTTAAACTAGTCAGAATCTTCATTACAGCAATATGAAAGATTACAAAAATAGCTGCAATCCATTAATTACGTTTGCCTGTTAATTTCATGCATTTACAGAACTATACATATAGCCAGTTAGGTATGTGAGATTTCACAACAGGGAAAGGGGATGCAGTTCCACCAAAAAAAACCCGACCAAAAAACAAACCCCAAGCCCCCCAAAGACACACCACAGGCATTGGCAAGAGGTTCGGGTGCAGAAGTAGATCCTGGCATTTAAAAATGACTTTTCAAGTTGTCAGGATCTCTTTAACTTGCTTCTTTCTGGATAGATTTTGGATAGATTTGAGGTTTGGGAATGAACATTGCTCCAATCTTGCTTTTTGCCATTGCAAGACAGGTAGTACAGCGCTGGATGGAATTAATCTCAGTTTAGTATTCTAAAGCCAAGTATCTAACCTAAGGTAAATCACAGCTTCCACAGTCTCCAGAGATGCTCTCCAGAATATGATTCATTCTACTTTCCTTAAATATCTATCTAAGGAGGAGATTAATAGCTCTCTAGAGATGGCCAGAT
Organism: Amazona ochrocephala; assembly: GCA_039720435.1. NCBI lineage: Eukaryota > Metazoa > Chordata > Aves > Psittaciformes > Psittacidae > Amazona > Amazona ochrocephala. Next base: position 58,551,286 of record CM077878.1, read on the forward strand.
TCCTCCCTTAAACTAGATGTCTTTCACAGAGCTAGCATTCAGTGAGATGAATTCTACTCACTGTGTACCATAATTAACATCTTCTATCTGGAAAAGTTGGCATGAGAGCTCCAGTGAAAGAATCAGGCAGTAGAAACAAGGGCCTTCTTTTTTTTTTTTTTTTCAGTTTTCCTCCTCTTTCAGTATGTAATTTGGACTTTTGAGTACATAGGGATTGTAAGGTACAAACACCTATGCAAAACTGGTTTTCCATGCAAGTTCTGCTCACTAATGTACTTAATCATGTGCATAATTGAAATAACAGAAACCCCATCCATTTCCATAGCGCTATCTAGTGAAACAGCTCAGAATTCTGAACACAGGAAGGACACTACTGAACTGAAGCCTTTAAAAACTGGGAAGTTGCTTTAAAAGATAAAATTATCATATTCATTTTTAAATTACCGAAAGAGTGACATCTCTGCCTACAGGCCATCCCACATCAACTTCATACAGATAGTGTGGAAAGCTCCCCTTTAGTTCTTTAGTTTAAGAACAGGAGCACTTCAGAACAAGCCTCTTTTCTTTCTTCTTTTTTGGATGTGTTTGCAATGGATTTTCTAACATTTGCTGCCAAAGCGCATCTTTTACAATGCTTCATAAAGACAGACAAGATCAAAGGACAAGATAAAAGGAAATATAATATCCTTAAAAGCACAATTTAGGTAACATGACTGAGGGATGGTCTAGTGTTGGAGATGATGACCTAATTCCAAAATAATTAAAGACCTCCAACTAAGGAATCGCCATCATTCATTTTTGATTAAATGAAACTAGAGTAAGTTTCCCTCTATACAACTACTTCACAAGGAGACAGTCCACAGTAGTTATCGGACTTTGCACTCACACTCTACGATACCCTGTAATACCTTACACGTGTAAACAAACCAAAAGGCACTTCGGCAACGCGTCACAGGAAATCTAGCACACCTCCTGCCCAGGCTTTTCCTGCTGCATGGGCGGAGAGGAACTCAGTCTCCAGGTACAGTGAAACAACGACTGAAAACAGAACTGCTATGAAACACCTTTTGCTATTACATTCACTTAATAAAAGTAGCTCCCACATGAAAAACTTTGAGATTTATACGTATAAGTATGGACACACATACAAAAAAATCTTAGACACATACGTGTGTGTATATATAATTTATACATACACATGTATACATATACATACACAGGTATAAAATAGTACAACTAAGAAGATAGTGATCTATTTTTGCTTCTTTGTGATGTATAAGGAAGGTCTAAAAGCATGTTACTGTCTTTACCCTGGAAATACTAGAAATGTCAAGTCTGGTCTATGCTCTCTTTGCTGGAAGACATAAAGCCACAGCTAAAAGAGCTTCTTACCCGCTGTTTGAAGTTTAAAGTCTACAGCTACAGATAGAAGTCTTTTCCAATTATTTCTCAGCTATTTGAATTAATTGTGTTAGCAATAGCTGAGTTTTAAATAGTCCAAATAAAAAGCAGACTTCAATTTATCTTTCAAGTGACAAAAGGATTCCTGACAAACCCCATTTCAAACCGAAGGCACAGTGTAAGAAAAAAAAAATCCTTTAGTATGAACAAATCATCAATTTAAACCTCCTTTATACAAACTAAAAAGCAACAGAGAATGAAATCCTTTACACATACATGATGACAAAAACTTATTTGATTCACTGATGTTGTAGATGTGAAACTGTATTATTTACCAAGTTTACCAGTTCGAAGGCACAATGGCTATCACTTCATCCACATCCCATTCTATTTACAGAGAAAAACAAGGATCGCTAAGAAAAAAAGGAGATAAATACAGATGCACCCTGAGAAGTGAAATTTCACAACAAAAACATTTGTTTTGAAACACTGTTCTTTGTAAACTCCCATTATCTGAACCTGTGTTCTCTAGAACAATAATGTTTAATACTCAATTACAAGGAAAAACATTACTGTAGGAAAAAAAAGTTAAAAGCTTAAGTTCCCAGAAAAATAAATCAACCCAAACCTGATTGAAAGAAATGAGGTCTCATATAGAATCACACCAAAGCTGACAACTGTCAGTGTGGAAAAAATGTAAATCAAGCTAAAGATCCCTTGACAATGTCCAGTTTTCTGGAAAAAAAAATGGAATGGCATAACCTAGTTGGAAATCCCATAGTGCCATCTGTGTGGAAGAAAAATCAAAAAGCCAACTGTGCATGCCCTTCTTTGGATCTGGAATTCCCAAAAGTTTGTGTAAAATTGAAAAATCTGACAAAAAAGGTCATTCTATAAGATTAGATAAATGTCCTGTAGCTGTTTCATGACATGGTTTATAAAGTATTGGCACCAGCACAAAGAGTTCAAAGCGTTCATTCAGGAGCCACGGAGATTGTCAAATCTTCAGTGATTCGCAGCAGTCCTCTAGTAGCAGTCAAGTTATTTACTGCATAAACTGAAGTATTCTTTGCCAGTGATCTTCAGTGCAATAATGTTCTTTTGTCAGACAAAATAATTTTCTTCTTATTCCAGTAGGTAATAAGTGCCATCAATACAAGAATAGTGGAATTAATATCAAATGACAGGCTGTATTTCATGGTCCATATTAATCAACAGTGACTACAAATATAAAATTCTAAACTCAAACTGTACATAGCAACATATTGTAGAAGTGGTACTCAAGGAAGAAAAAAAAAAAGGAAAAAAAAAAAAGGAAAAAAAAAAAAGGAAAAAAAGGGAAAAGAAGGGAGAAAATCCTCATCCAAGAAAGTGCAAAAGGAAGAAACCTCCAGATTTTGTCCATTGATAGTTTTCCATCTTCAGAGGCTAAACAGTGCTAAAGAGAGTGCAATAGTAATTTGAGTGATCACCTCTTGGAAAACCAAACCAAAAAATCCAAACCCAAACCAAATCCAGTGCTAATGTTTGGTGATTCTTAAATCACCACATCACATTGCCCTTGTTTCAAACCCACTATATTTTCACTGCTGTTCTACTGAACAAAGATGTTTGGTTTTACACTTGACAATACGTTTGATGCCAGTGTAATGCATTACCCTAAGTCTATTTTTCATGGTACTCTGCATGATAACCAGATGATCACAAATCAAGTCTTGACCATGACAGAAATTTGAAACAAAAATTCCTCTGGAGTTTCCTACAGATTACCAGTTACGACACTAAGTACCAGGCTCCAACTTTATATCCAATACCAAGAAGAATCTGGCAATTTTCTCTTTTGCTTCTGCTCTAAGTTCAGGTGGAAGGTTCTTTCATTTATTGGTTCTGTCACTTAGGCTGGACTGTAAAACATCACAACATCTATTTCAGGTGAAGGAAGGGAGAAAAATGTATCAGATGCAATCATTGCCAAAAATCCGAAGACGACAAAGTGCCTTTTCAATCCATTCTTACAATCATAAATAGGTCTTCAAACAACTAATTATAGGCCGGACCATAACATCTTATGCTGCAGACCAAGAGAGAATGCTACAGCATCTATGTATATACAAATACATCTGTATACATTCATATATACACATACAAACATTTATACATAAAAAAAAGCACCCATCTTTTTCTTACTGCTAAGTATTGAAATTCTGCTTTCATCTGGATATAAACAGAATTTAGTGTGTGTAACACTCTATAAAGGGACATTTAAGACAACGTTATTAATTTCCTTCTCGTTAAAGCCACAGAGATGGCTGGTATTTAAAAACATGCAGTGCCACCAATTAATACAGAGTAAAACAATTCTTAGGTGCAATATCAACTCTTTAAGAAACGCATAATTTACTTTTACATATTTTATCCGTTTATTTTTTTTTTTTTAGATAATTAATACTTTCCACTATTTCATAGCAGATTCATAGGCTTCTTAAAAAACGTCAGCACAAATTCACAAGAAACAACTCTGTCAAATGAATTTCACAGCAGCCTAAGTAGTGAGTCACTGAGTGAAACTCTTTTTTATGAACACATTAGGAAAGTTGGCATTCAGTTCTAGGACAACTCTATTGTCAATCTGCGAACAGAAGGACACGTCGAGTAAAGAAAGATCTTTACAGGACTCCAGCAATTTTCTTAAAGATGCAGGGCTTACCATCCTTGTCCCTGTTCAAAAACAAAAAAAGAAGCAAATTGTAAAGTTAGTGAGAATATTTTTTTTCCCTTAAAGCCACTTGATACTGTGTTATGAAAAAAACGCTTCTGTAACACAATTTTTATTAAGACCCGTGAACCCAGAGGAGGAGAGCCATGCCTTACTGGAACATCCGGAAGCCAGGCAGGTTACTCTGGGCGAGTGAACCAAGCCTGGATGACTACAGTGGGATAAAAAAAAGCTCTCCTGGCTCTATAATTTATACATCCAACATGACTGCACAAACCTGGCAGTAGACACTTCAACTTACACAGCTCCACCTTGAGCTGAACTGCACCCCAAAAAGCCACCTAGCCCAGGATCTTGTCAATGGTCAAGGCCAATATTATTTAGAGAAAAAAAAAAAAGCCAAAAAATAACAACAACAACAAAACACACCACAAAACCAAATAAACCCCGAAAACCCAACCCCAAAACCAACAATCCCCCCCTATATAAACCTTAAACACACTATTAATTGCAATAATTAAGGGGTAACGAATCACAAAGAAGCAGTGAGATATCACTCCCATTAAACTATTTCCACATCACTTATAATCCTCTGGACATATTTTCTGTTCCCTCAAGGCTGCCTGTTTTCCAGACTCTTCTGCATCTCAGATGACCCCTGTTGTCCTGTTTCTGCACTAATTTAGTACTTTCAAAACTGCATGACTAGAGCTATACAGTGCACCAAGCACAGAGCCAGTAACTCTAAATGAGGTCTTTGGGTGTTTTCCCCATTTCTCTCCTAAAATGTCTTAAAATTCTCTTTGCCTGTCAGAATGATGCTGAGCAATGAGCTAATGTTTTCCAAAAACTGTCCACAGGATCTCTTTCCTACTAAACAGTAACTAATATAAAGTCCTCTCCCCCCATATTCTTAGTGAATGTTATTTTGCCTCACGTAATAACCTTGCACTTGACGGAATGTTTTCTTCCTGCTTTATCATCTGTTTACTAAGTATCAGACGATAATGCAGGATAAAATCATTCTGTAATTTTTCAGTGTTAAATTCTTCAGCTTAAGATTTTTCTACCCTGAATGGTTGTGCATTACCATCTGGTAATGCATTATCCACCCCTTTGCCTGGATTACTTATGAGCAGGTCAGTACAGAACCTCAGTGACTACAGCAATGACATAATTTCATTGTTCTTGCCCTCTGTTGTCTTTGAAACACTCACAACCCAGAGGAAGACAGCCAAGTCACAAAAGCAGAACAACCTTGGCTGAAGCTTTTGAAAATCCAAACCTTTATGGATTGGATCACGATCATGAGGAACTCCAAGGAATCCTAAAAGACTGGAGAGCATAACTACGCTATCCTCACAGGGATGAAGCTCTCCCTCAAAATACCATAACAGCCTTCACGTCCACCAACTGACTGACTTGATGGTTGGAATTAGTTCTCACAGAGCAAAAGGCAATCTTACGGCTTTGCAGCTTCTAACCTACACCTTTCAGAGAAGCTGGTCCCATGTTCATAACCCTTCATTTCTCAGACCACACACCAGAAATAAGATTTCCACAGCTCAGTATTTAAGCTCATTTAGAACCACTGCATAAATACTGTTTAGCCCTAACAATTTATTATTGTTCAATTTATTGATTTGTTCAAAAGCTTTCTGTATTGGCATTCCAATTTAAAGCAGCTTTCCAGGCTAATCTCCTGGAAAGAATGACTCTGATGTAGCAGCCCACTTGATCCTCCTTACCATGAACCCTAATGACGGACAACAGTTCTGCTGCAATGGCCTTCTTGATCTGAGTAATCCTTCACATCTGGTGTATCTACCAGCCTCAGTAACTCTCCTGTAAACCTTTTAATGTATCTGAAAATATGGTTTTAGCATTTACACTTAGCCAATAGTTCCTTAATATCTCATACTGCCTTACTGTGATTTTGTTTCGCTTTCTGAAGTTCCTCAACCTATTTTCCTTCTCTGAATAGGATTTATTTCCAGAAAGATAACTCTGTTTTCAGTAGTCTCCTATACTCTTCTGTGTAAGCAAGGGGGTATCTAAGTGTAGTCTGCACTTCTTCTAAGATAGGCTCTTAAATTAGTTGCTTTTAGTCATCATTTAACATCACCCAAAAAACAATCTTTCCTATCATGCCCCCAAATTTTACTTCACCTACAGAGAGGTAATCAAAGCTTGTCATTATTATTGTGACTTTTAACTCCATTATCATTATATGATCACTGTCACCACAACTGTCTGGTGGTTGATGTAACAGTCCCTATGGCCGTATACAGAAATTCTGTAATATACTTTCAGTTATTCACTTTGCTTGACCATAAATTTTACCACTGTCCTACCATCAGGATCTGCTCTACCATTCCAACTGAAACTCTACGAACAACATATTATGCTACTCATGGGGTTTTTTTTACCAAGCCTTAAAATTGCTACTGAATCAGCACCTTCATTTAAAACCAGTCTTATTTACGCATAACAGCTTTTACGCTTCAAGATCCAAGTGTGTGTTTCTACAAAAAATGCTAGATCTAGATGCCTAGCCACAGATTTTTTTGTGTAGGATGTTCTTCATCCCTTCCTACCTGAACTTCGACAGTTCTCCTACCGTTTCATCTAAGTTACAAATCCATTAAAGATCGCAGCCTAAGTAGGCCATCCTAAATTGCACGTTTTACTGCACCTGTTTCTTTTTTCCTCTTCAGACTTACAATTTTATATTAGGGAGTATCTTTTTTCTAAAAGCTAAAAAGCCCAGCAACCTGGTTGGGGTTTGGCTAGTCACACCATAGGATAAGCAAGCATCATCTGCAGTCTTACTTTTATTTATACAATGTACAATTAGTGATGTGGTTTCTTAAAAGTACATTCAAAAGCACTTCCAAAGTGTAATATAACATGCTTTCCTTTGCTTTCGAAAGACTGACAACGTATCCTGCTCATTACCCATAGAGTGCATTTTTCTAGAGTTCGGAGGCTTTTGAACCTTACAACTTCTCCTACATGGACTAATCGGCCACTTCTCAGAATAAATACATAACCAGTATATTAAAATCTGTTATTGTTGTTTGGCATAAAGGCACTTCTGAGTAATGATTTGTTTACTAGAATTATTATGTTTATTACCTGTAAATGATCTCATTTATGGTATATATCAGTGTCTTCAAATTGTAGAGCTGTTCAGAAGACCTGCGTATGACGGCTATAAAACATGTTACAGCCCTGATCTCTAAGGCAAGCGATATCACTACACATTAAATGATACTTAAGAGTAGAGACTCTGAAAAATATCAAGCACTATCCCCTCAAACGTTCTTACTTTTCCTTTCCTTAGAGCAGCTAGACCAGCCTTTTATTCCTTACATTTTATTCAATCTATTGCACACAATTCAAATTCAAAATTTTAGCGTTCTACACATTTTCATGTTTGAATTGACTAACTACGTGTTGATGCTCTCAAGATAAAGCTGAAAATTTTGACAGCTGGCAAGGGGGCAGTTAGGTTTTCTGTTGCTCAGGAAGGTGTGGGAGGTGTTGGTATGTAGATAGGAATACATGAATTTTGTGTTAACAAGGGCATCTACTTTTCATTACCCTTTTTGTGCAGGACACAGGCAGTCAGGAATTTTGGGGAGTGAGGTTATGATGACTTATTCTTCACCCTTGACAGCAGCTTGTAGCCGCACAGCAACAGAACAAAGTGGCTGACATAATTTACAAGAAAAGCTTTTGGCACTGCCAATTCAGGCTGTCATCTGACTTGTCACATTGCTCAATGCTGATCACAGTTTGAAGACCAGTTTTTAGCTACAGGTCTAGAGGTGTCCACAACTTTCGATAGCCCTGTATGATGCACTCCATCACTACAAAACTGTCAGATGATCACAGCTGGATCATTCTACAGCAGGGCAGAAACCTGCCACGTCAGTCGGTGGAAGAGGTGTGGGCAGAGAAGGAAATGATACTTACAAACATGCAGCTCTGTATGTAATGAGTAAAAGAAACCCCAGAACTAAAACTTCAAGAAGCTTTGTTGACAAAAAAGCTAAGTAACTTTTTCACACATACCCTCATATACTCAGTGATATGCATCATGCTTCCTCTTCCAAACTGTATTATAATATAGCAGACATGGATCAAACCCATGATTTCTTTTTTTTAAACAGAAGTTTATTTTCTGAAGTACGTATTACATACTACAAACATAGCTACCATTAAATAATGTTTTATATGGGCCAGTAAGTTTATGGAGCCCTTGAAAACTGGCAATTTTCAACTTGTATGGAGTCCTCTGATTATGTAACAAGGGAACTGCCAAACGATAATGGTTAAGGACAGATGGGTAGCAAGCCACAGTCCCTGAAAACAACATCCAGGGTATATATTTCATTCATTTTGTAGTACTTAAATGAAAGACACAGAGTTTAAGATTTCCTTCAGAGGCTTAGACTCTTCCAGTCCTGAAGCTATTGTGACGACAAATAATCTATAACCAAAACAAGAAGTTTGCCCTGATAAGTTTTTAAATTCTAACAACTGCAGAGAAACCAGGCTAGTATTGTCAACTCTGGTGATTACAGTGCAAGGTATGACATTCTGATCCCTATTTAGTTAAGCAGAAAAAACCTCAAACTTTTACACAGCTTGCTGAAGCAAAAGAAATTCCCTTATGATGTGCACTGCTAACCTATCAGCAACACTCCTACACCCCTTACAAGGCATGTACAAGCCAGACATTTCTGTACTTCAGAGATGACAAAGGATATAATGAGAGCACCTCTCATTCTTTCACATCAAAGAGAAGACCCACTGTTCAAGGTTACTCTTGCAAAGCTAAGCACTGACCTCAGGCCTCTAACAGCTTCAGACCTGTTGTCACACTCATTCAAAAGGACAAAAACACACTAAGCATTTCTGTAGCTTATAGTAACAGGATGGCCCTACATCAGCTGCCAAAAGTTAGAGCACATACAGAGATTTACGCCTTTCTTGGTACTCCTGCACTGTGAGAGACTAGCTTTTTAGTTCAGACAACAGAGACTTCTGCACTTACATGGGAACACCTGACAACTCTGCCTCCAGATGACCTGGTGCGGTTCTACTTGACAACTCTTCCTTTTAACCACAGGCTGTAATGGTTCCCATATTCAGACAAAGAAATGAACACAGTTTCTTTGCTGTTGACAAAAAAGCTAAGTAACTCCTTCACACATATCGTATCATGTTGTACTGACTCATTTACAGCAAAAGACGACATTTTTTCCACTCTACCAAATACTCCCCAGAAGGAAAAGAGTGAGGTCTGGAAGACAGATATTAAGATTTTTTGGTAACACAGAATCATAGAATAGTTAGGGCTGGAAAAAACGTTAAGATCATCTCATTCCAACCCCCTTGCCATGGGCAGGGACACCTCCCACTAAACCATGCCACCCAAGGCTCTGTCCAACCCGGCCTTGAACACTGCCAGGGATGGAGCATTCACAATTTCCCTGGGAAACCCATTCCAATGCCTCACCACCCTTACACTAAAGAACTTCTTCCTTATATCCAACCTAAACTTCGCCTGTTTAAGTTTTCACCCATTACCCCTTCTTTTGGATAGTTTGATTGGATATCCCCTGGAAAGTATTTATCGGAACCCAACACGCTGTATCACTGGGAAAGGTTTACTACAAGCCCACTTGACTCAGGAATATGGGCAAGCACATAGAGAATAGAACAAATTCCTTTTCCATGTTCATGTGTTATTTTTCCACAAAAACGTCAGCAAGATGTCAAACTAAATTCAAACGTGAATCAAAATGCTGAAGAAGTGTGGCAACAAGCCTTCACTGCCAGCGGAGAGGTAACAGAAGCAGCAAGACTATCCACAGGATTTAACACAGCCAAACTATTCATTGGGCAGCCTCTGGTGTAATGAAAAGGTCAGATCACTTTGTGGGCAGACACAATGCCGCTGTAACAGAAATGCATGGAAGTGGGTGGTCAGGAGAACATGCGTGTTTATGAAAGACTTCATTCACCATGGCGTTTGGAAATTTTTCATGTCTGAAGAGTGAAATGTGCTGTTGATAATCCAGCTACAAAGTAAGATTCCTTAAGGATACACAAAACACATTACCTCCTGTGGACACACATATCAAGTCTCTACAATTTGTATTAGGTGGAGTTTTTAGCTGCTCATCTTTTCTTCCCATGCTGGTCAGAAGGCAACATTCTCAGAGATGAGTAGAAACATATTTCATGATAGAAGAGTGTACTAGCTATACTGGAGTGACAATGTGAAGCCATATGGTAAATTTTTTGTAATGAGAAATGCTGATAGCCTTAGACTGGCTTGGAACATTATTCAATCTGAGGGCTCTCAGTTCTTTACAGCATCGCTCTCAAATGTAATATTTTCATTTAAAGTATTAAAAATTAAAAATACACCATGCAGTTACTTTACTTCCTTTCATTTAAATCTTCCTTTTTCAACTAGCCCTATGAAAATCAGTCAGTAAAAGCACAAAGACATTTCTCCCACACTAATGTCACAAATATCCCTGCTGTCCTACATTATTTTAAAAAGAAAACCTCACATTCCACCCTAAAAAGAATAAATTTAGCATCATGCAAAACTGTATTCTGAGTCCTTACTCAAGAGCCCAAAGTGTATTTACATTTCTAAAAATATTTTTAACTATAGAAGCTGTAGAGGATTAGAAATTCAAGATTTGCTATATACCTTTTGCCCCTCATCACTTCCTTCCCACCTTACTAGAAAGTGCATTTTAAATTTTGCTTTTAATTACCTTTTCCTCTTTAATGAGTCAAACTCACTTCTTGGTAAAAGTGACAAAGAAATTCAATATTGCTTGATATATCTGTATTGCGTAAAAGCAGAAATCTGTTTATTGACCACAGACTCACATTATAAATATGCTTTGTCATGCTTCAAAGAAATAAAACACAAAAGCAGAAAGCAGGTTAAGAAACTGCATCTTTTGATAGCCAGAAGAGAAAGACCTCAGTGTAAAAAATAATGGCCATGAAACTAAAAGATACTGAAAAAATCTTTCACTTAAATCTCAGTTTAAGAAATTCATACTAAGTAGTCAAATGACATGGTTGGTATAAATACACTGGATTCTGAGTCAGAAATTCACTGCAGTGAGTAAAACTTGGTTTTTTCTTATGTTAAACCATAATTTTAAGACATATTTATTTAAAAATACATCTAGAAGACAGTTTTGTCTTAAGGACCCATTCTTAACCGCACAAATTCTGAGACACAGTGAGATAAAAAACCGTATTTCCACATTTTCTTACCCAATATATCCAGCTGCCGTAAATGTGTACAGTTAGCAGCAAGCTCCTCGATGTCTGTGTCACACACAGACCTGTTGGCCGTAAGAAATAGCTTTTGCAGGTTTGGGAGTTTACGTGCAAGGTTTGTGAAACAGCCTGTACTGCTCTGTAATGTAGGGCACCAGCCAAGATCAAGTTCTTCCAAAAGCTGGCAGCCTGACGCCAATTCTGCTATTCCACTTTCAGTTATGTTTTTACATCTCCACAAATCCAGACTGCGAAGCTTTTTGCATTTTGCTCCCATCATGCTTGCTATAAGATCATAGTCTTCAATCTGCAAGGAAAGCAAACAATTTGTCATCTATACCATCTTTCGAGACATACATAGGTGTTTCAAGATTTGCTTGCTAACACACCTACAGATCTGCTTTAAGCATTTGCAGTTTCTAAAGAGCTCTTAAAACTACTGTACAGTAGAGGTTTCCTTTTTAAAACAACAAAAATAAAATAAATTTCCTATCACCCCCCAGATATAGCTGTTTTAATTCACTCAATGCTAAGTGAAAAGACAGTGAAATGTTTTTTTTCTTTGAAACCCGCCTCCCCTTTTTTTCCAAAGTTGTTTTTCTTTTAAAAGATGATTAAAATTGATTTTTATGACCATAGGCACTGCAACCATAAGCACATGCAGATTAAAGAATATGTCTGTTTCCATTCTAGGCTGACCAGTTGCTGCATCTTCTTACGGAAGTCTTAATAGTTACTTTGGGCAAGCCAAAGGGACTGAAACAAAGTACAAACATATAGGCATAAGAAATGAAAGCCACCAGCAAAAATCATAGGAAGATAAGGACTGTTGAAAAAGCAGACAACACTGCCTTCCTCTTCTGTCCATGAGTCAAAGCAGGGAAGGCTGAGCCAATTCTCTTTTATCACTTGCTTCTTCGGACAATCCCAAGCACTAATAGAGGCTGGACAAACAATGGATTGAGAGCAGCCTTGAGGAGAAAGATTTAGGGGTGCTGGCTGACGTGAAGCTCAACACAAGCTGACAGTGTGCGCTTGCAGCATGGAAAGCCTACTGCATCCTGGGCTGCACCAAACGAGCACTTTCAACAGGTTAAGGAAGGTGATTCTGCTTCTCTACTCTGCTCCTGTGAGACCCCTCCCTTCAGCACCACATTCAGCTCTGGAGCCCTCAACATAGGAAGGACGTGGACCTGCTGGAGTGAGTCCAGAGGAGGCCATGAAGATGATCAGAGGGCTGGTTCACCTCTTTCATGAAGACAGAGAGGCTGAGAGAGTAGGGCTTGCTCAGCTTGGAGAAGAGAAGGGCTCACGGGTGACCTCATAGCAACCCTCCAGTACCTAAAGGGGGCCTACAAGAAATCTGGAGGGGAACTTTTTACAAGTGCATGTAGGGATAAAACAATGGGGGGATGGCTTTAAACTGAAAGAGGGGAGATTATATTGGACATTAGGAAGAAATCCTTTCCTGTGAGGGTGGTGAGCCACTGACAAAGGTTGCCCAGAGAAGCTGTGGCTGCCCCATCTCTGGCAGTGTTCAAGGACAGGTTGGATGGCGGCTTTGAGCTGGTCTAGCCAAAGGTGTCCCTGCTGTTGTGGTTTAATCCCTAAGAAGGAAAAAAGTGACTGCGACAGCTGAATCCAGGACACCTGCCCATGGCAGGGGGTTGGAACTACATGATCTTTAACGTCCCTTCCAACCCAAACCATTCTATGATTCTTGAACTACAAGGAAGGTGAGCTAAGTCTCCTCTGCCTCTGGCACGTACAGGCAATATAGCTCAGCTGAGTGCCCTGCAGGAATTGCTGCTGTTCCTGTATTCTCTTTCCTTAAATCATCAGTGTTCCCAGCAAGTCTATGACAAGTGGCTTTTACTGAAAATATTTATCTTGTGGTACTGTAGGGTCAGACACAAGTGTTAATCTGCTAGAAATGATGATTTGGTCTGAATAAAAACACGTAAGTCTTGACTACTAGTTTTGGAAAGAAAAAGTGGTTACACATATAAAGAATGCCCAAATATTTTGGAAGAAGTTGAAGAACTGTGAGAAAGCCTACAAGCTGGTTTAGACCTTCTAAACTAGTATATAAGCCTTAAGTATACGGCTAAACTGCATTCACCTTGGACCCTTTAAGAGAGTATAATATCAGTCCAGCATTTAACATGTCTTTGTGAAACATAACCCCAGCCTGGGTTCCAAAGCAAGCGTTTGCACACACACACATACAACCCCGCACCCCCCGAGTGGTGTAAGTACTCACCATGACGCAGCTGCCCAGGCTGAGGTGCTGCAATTCTGAGCAGAAGTTCAGAATACTGAGCACGGCTGTTTGCTGCCACGGGGGAAAACATCAGAAGGAAACATGGAAAGTGAAACAAAGAGAAGAGGTCAATTAGACATTAAAGGCTGTCACAGCATTTCCTGAAATACAGCTCAAAACTCTGTTACAGACACCATAAATGCCACTTAATGAGTCCCTGGGTACTTTACCCATTGATTGGCTTAAAGCAACGGTAATCGTTACGAACCTTTATGCAAGTCACTTTGGATGTGGTTTTGCATTGCCCTGAAGATACCTACATACTCATGACCTATCTGCTCATTTCCCACAGGAAAGCTGCTGAAGAAGCGTGGCAAGTTCAAATAACCGGCAAGGCCAGCCCGAAAACACAGAGGGCTGATGACATACCAGAAGAACAGCAGAGGCTCTTGACATTCACTGATCAGCTATGGCCTGATGGAACTGCCAATAGAGCTGCACAGCATCAGGACCGAGCTGGTGACTTTAATGTCAACGGAGTCTCCGTGCCGACAAGGATGCTGACAACCATTGAGCACCTGTCACTACTAGCATGCAAACTGAAACAGATATAATGTGTATTTTACAGTCACGTTCCTGCCATTTAACATGGCCATTCTTCTCAGAAAGTACTGCACACTGCTCAGCCTGAAACTGGACTGGAACATCAGATGCATCTTACAAAAGTACAATGCTGCTCTGTTCCACAACAAAGGCAACTTCATGAGTTTTTGTGTTTCTAAGATACAGAAAAGACTCTTCTGCATTGTCTGTAACCATATTTTGCTTTGTAGTTGGAAATACAGCCAAAAAAGAACACAGTCTGGGATTCAAACTGCAAATAGCTGTGCATCATACTTAATACTAACATCACTTTGTTAGGACTTTGTAATCTGTATGAGTGTGAAATCAGGAGTAAGTTTCACAAAATATTAACATCACAAGTGTGGATTTCTACAGGATACACAACAGTTTCTAGCAGAAAAAAAACAAACCCCAAGAAATATACAAGGGACAAAATAATCTTTAGCTAATAAGAGGAATTCCTACAAGAACACTATCTAACAGTATTCATACGCATGGGTAGTATAATTTATGCAGGTTGTTTGTTGTTTTTGCTTTCTTTTGTTTTTTGAATACAAATTTACCTGTTTTCAGAAAGTTTACAGTTGAATGCTTTATTTACTTTCTTCAGTTATATTCTAATGACACTTGGCAGGAACATGATCCTTTGTCATACCACTGTGAAGACATATTTCATTCCTTGCACTGAAAGGCTGGCAGACACAAAACAGGGACATAGCATAGGGTATTCATGGAGACCATTTCAGACACCTAATTTATGCGTCTCCAGGGAACAACTGGAAACACCCAACACTTAACATCTATGGAACTTCAGCTTCCAACTTGGCCTTCCAAAATATGATTTACCAAAGGCAGTCTAAATGTTGACACTGTGAGTAAGCCTCCCTCCCATGTATCTTTGCAGAGGTCTCATAAAGCCACTGTCTGCTTGCCTGCTTTAGTTTCATTCATGTTTTTACAGAAAAAGGCAGCTAGGAAATTAAACACAAGCATTAAAAAGTCATTATTAAAGAGGTAACACTTAAGAACACTTTAAAGCTAGTAAATGTGTAAATATCCAGTAATGTACTTATTAAGCAAATGCTTCACTGTGATCATTAAAACCTGAATAAACAAGTAACTCCAAGAGAATAAGACATAGTCTTTACTATTTAACTCAGTGCAAGATACGAGCTTTAGAACCTACTCAGGCGTACAAATTAAAAGCAAAATCCCCAACCCCCTCTCTATAAACCTTAAATACTGAGCTAAATAAATCAGTCTCTGAGAGCACACATTTCTAAAGAGAGTTTCTGCAGGTATTTAGGTGATTCTGGAGGAAAGCTGAATACCTTGCTGCATTCCACCACAGTTTTTAGTAATGGTTTCCAGACCAGAATTTAAACACTGGCCTGAAAGGATCGGAAACAGCAATATCTTTCTTTAATTAACACACACAGTGTGAAAGTGAACTGTCACTGTGAACAGCTTGTAGGGATGCAAGATCAATTCCATACATCATGCCTTCAGAGAGGAGTGAAACAGGTAAGACGACTAATATTCATAGTTACCTTGATTAGATAACTGAGCTATTTTTGTTAACTTGAACAATAACTTGATTCATCTCAGAACACTTTTTTTAGTTCCTCTCTAATGTGAGACAGTCCCTTCTGTATTGATGTGCACTGAGTCCACATTTTCAAAGGTCTTTTCACAACCCACAAACTTTGAAGTATTATTATAAACAATTATTTAAAAAACCCAAACAATTTAAGAACAAGCACTAGGAATGTGGGTAATAGAAGACTGGTAGAACACCATGTTGTACCATCATAAATCATGCCAAGTCAAGCCCAAGTGTAAACAACTATTTACTCAACATTAATTATACTGGCTATATTAATTCCTCTTCTGGGGCACACACATGCCTACACACAACAAATCAGATTTCTTTCAGAAGCAGTGTCTGTTCCTCTGTAACTGAGGCGGGGTTTGCATATGTCAAGAAAGAAGAAAAAAACCCTTTGTGCGTGCCTAGTTGTGCCTCAGTCGATTGAGAATCCAGGTGGCAAAAGACAAGAAAATAGCAGAAGAGAATGGCAGCTCACAGAATCCATATGTACTACATATAGGACTATCATTGTAATAACCTGTCTGTTTCAAGCCATCTGTCTCTACAATTCATCTCTCTGACTTGCAATACAAGATGAGTGATAACACTCCTATTTAAGCAAAACAGAAGAGCAAGGCAATCACCCAACCCTGAAGCTGTAACACAGGCCAAACTTTGATGTTAGAGTGCTTTACAGGAGCAGCTAAGAGGCCACCTAAATTCTGGATCAGTGAGCTTTAACCGGGAGTCTAATTTCACTTTCTCAGCCAAACAGAGACAGTCAAACCAAAGACTACCCGTGCAATACCATTCTTGAGCCTAGTAGCCAAGACATGCATAGTTTGGAGATTTTCTGACTTTTCCCTGAAACAAAGGCAAGGTTTGGTTCAACAAACAAAAACCCACAAAAAAAAAACTACTCTGAAAACAAACAAAAGCTACCATTTTTTGTGGAGTAATGTATGTATGGCTTTAGTGACACATAAATTTCTTCTGCCATCCAAGCCAAAACAAAAGCTACTAAAGTAATCAACTTTTATGAGATAGCATAGACTATAGGAAGTGTTCAAAGGGACCAAATAAAACGCTTCATTCCAGGAAAGGTGTTTTCAGATGAGGAAAACATACAGCACAGGAGTTGTTTTAAGAGAGAAGACTTGATATCAAACTGATCAGAAGGATATGATACTGCTGCTAAACACAAGCTTACAGAGCAGAGTCCAGATATATTTTAGGCCATGGCAGTAAGCCCTACACCTCAGAAAATGAGAGCAGACTGCTTGAAGTCTCTGAAGTCTTTGAAGAGGTCAAACATCGGCCAGAAAGCATATCAACAGTACTGATCCTGCCTTGGACAAGAGATGAGATTATTGCTTGAGATCCTAACTCACTCCAGATGAGAGGTCTGCCCAGACATGAAAGTCTGTAATATAGGGCAGTTTGGAAGACATTCATGTGTGGTGTACACTTCAATAGCTGATACTGGAATAACTTGTATTCTACCTGTCTTTTCAAAGACCTTAGACATCGCATGTAAGTTTTGACTTAGATGTTTCAAGAATGCTGCTGGTTTGCACAGACAACCCATCAGTGGAGAAACCATATACTGGTGCCAGAGTGAATACACTTGGCAAGACTGAATCTTGCTTGATTTTTTTTCAGGACTTTTTCCATTCATGATCTAGCAGGAAGTACAAATCACTTCTGATGTTAGTATGATAAGGAAAGCATCCAACAGATAGCCTGAGCTCAATATCCGTTCAAATAGAAAAACCTTCTGTCTGTGGCAGGTATGGCTCATCTGTGAAAGATGCACTTTGAATATTAGATTATTTAGTCATTGCAATTTCATTGTCAAATACTCGACAACTGAAAAATAACATGCAAACGGTGTAAAAGAAATACAAATGCACTATAATACAGCTATCACATAATGGCTGCACTATAACAGAAGGCATGAAAATAAGATTAAAGGAAGAGCTAAAAAAACCCAATGTTTAACTTTGAGGGTTGGGGTAGGGAAGAAACAGTCTGCACCTTTTAATAAACCTTTTTATAGAGAGATCTTCAAACCAGCTTTTAAAATTAGCTGGGTTTTTTTTTTTGTTTGTTTGTTGTTTTTTTTTTGTTTTATGCTGGGAACAAACAAAGGGCTGTCTTCTCCCCTTCTCAGAAGAACTGTGTCTAACATAAGCTGGGAACTCTTCCAGCTGCTCAATGAAACAACTTGAGATTCTAAATCTTTTACAAAACTTTTATTCTCCTGCAGTTTTTTCTTCAAGATTTTCAGTGAAGTGAATGCTGAAAATAATCTTTAAGTCTCATTAAAGACTGCTTCCTCCCTTCTTTAAATATGGTTTCCCTTCCTTGTTATGTTTTTAATCACAGAGTTACTATTTTCTAGTTAACCTCTTTGTTCAAGAAAAACTCAAATTTGGGTTTTTTTAACATTAAAAATTAAAGTTAGGCATATATATATAAAAAAAATAATCCTTTAATACCCATTCCCCCCACTTGCATTATATGAAAGGACAAAACTGTATTGTTTTTTCTTATAATTTCCAAGTGATAACCTAATCTCAAGCCCTCCCTGACTCATCCCCCCACAAACTCTGTTGTCTCCACTTACATTCAAATACCTATATAACATTAGTTGCAGGCAGATATCAGATAACATACCTACATTTGCAAGATCACCAGAATAAGAATATTGCATTTTTTCCACAATACCAAAGAATTAATAATGTTCCTGAAGACTATAATTTCATTTTCATACTTCAGTTATTTCTCTCCCCATCAAAAAACGCATCTTGAAGAGTCTTTGCAGTGAGTTGCCTTTGCATAGAAATTTATGAGATTGTTATATTTAATAACAGGTTCTATCACAGTATTTACTGATGTTTCTCGGTAGCATTTTCATCTTACTTTACAGATCTATGTTAAAATACTGTAAAAAATACTTGCTTTGAGGTTAGAATCAGGGTCTTAATTAACCAATTGTACTGGATAACATATTTAGACAAGCTTATTCCACAATAACCTTTTCATAAGACTAATAGGGAAAGCATCAAAAGATTTGATCAGCTGGCTAGCAAAGAACTGTGGAATCCTGAATATCCAGTACCCAATCACCAGCTGTCATATCCTGTTTGTGTACAAATCATTTGTACACAATCTGTACATTTCTCAGCACATTTAGCTAAAACTTGATACAGTAATTAGGCAAATAATATATGACATCAAACAGTCAGTATACATTTGATACTATGCAGTTATATTTTGGGAGCCTATTTATGCAACAGAACACCTGACAATATTGTTGAATTTAGTAACAACTAATTATCTGAATGAAAATCCAAGACAGAAAATTCAACCTTGCCTGAATGAGGAGGGTTAAATCCAGTAATAAGGAGATAAAAGCATAGAAAAAGATGGGAAAGCAGAGAGGAAGGAAGTCATCACTTGCTTAAGGAAAACTGCAAACAAGCTCTTGGCAAATCAAGAACAGAACCACACATGTGGTATTTACTACTTGACATTGAGATAATTGTCTCACGTGGCTTATTTATTGGGATCAAGTAATCTGAATCAAAAGGATATCTGCAAATTTTTAGAACGGTCTGACTACCGGAATCAAGACCAAACTTCTTGGAAGGGCAGAGTAATGACTACAAGTTTATTCCCTTCCCAATTTCACACCAACAACTCAAACCTTCTTTGGTAAGACCTGTCTACTTAACAACAACTTGCTTTTCACCAAGGATGTGTTTCTGAAGAGTGCAACAGTTAGTGATTCCATGGGCAGCAAAGTAGTTTTCCCCATAAGAATTTACCTAATAGAGGGAACACATGTAGGCAGCTAAGAAACACATGCTGGTTTAATACAGACAGGTCACATATGATGTGATCATTACCTTCAGACAGAAAAAGGCTGCTGCGGTCTCCTGATGACCCTTTGGAGAGAGACACCCTCCTCAAAATACCAGCCAAAGGAAACATCCCAAACTGTCCTCTTCCATACGGCAAGCTTCTCCTCTTTTTACTACAAATTGATGTATGCAGCTTTTGCCAAAACATTTCAGAAAATGAGCCAAATTACTTCCAATTTCAGGGAAAATAACTGAGACACAACTAAACGTTAATTCTGCTTTAGAACTTTCAGAAATACCCTAGTGAACAGCAACTGCTATGTGTTCCTGTGTAAAGCAGAGACAAGGAATCCTGATGTCAGTACATCACTGGATTACTTTTAAGACTACAGATATTACATCTTTGGAATGGCAATTTATTTCTGTACAT
Source organism: Amazona ochrocephala (assembly GCA_039720435.1). Taxonomy (NCBI): domain Eukaryota; kingdom Metazoa; phylum Chordata; class Aves; order Psittaciformes; family Psittacidae; genus Amazona; species Amazona ochrocephala. The sequence continues at coordinate 58,571,512 of CM077878.1, forward strand.
AAAACTGGATAAAAGGCAGTTCTAGTAGGACTCCTTGGAAATAAAACCAGTAACAATCAATCCTTTCCCTCCCCTCCCCCAGTAACAGAGCTCAGAAAGTTCTTCCCTCCAATTTTGGCTTTTAGTAGCAAAAATACTGCAGAAACATTTTTACTGGTGTTTACATCAACTATTTGAAAATTTACAGTTATAATTTATCACAGCCTATTCTTAAGCCAGAGAAATTCTATTTCATATAGTACCGCACCAAAAAAAGTTTTGCCAGACTAGGACTATCCATGGTAAGAAAACCTAACCAACCAAACAAGAAAAGCCTCAGATGAAAGCAGAGTGCCACTACTGTTGTAAATATTTGTAATTACACGCACCTCATGACAATGTAAAAGGTAATTTTGTTAAGATTGTCAGAAGTAATTAAAAATCTCTATAAACACAGAATACTTCCCCACACACACACCTTTGGCATTGTAAAAGCACAAGAAGGAAACAAAAAATCAACTGTTTGGATTTGGGTTTTTTTCTGGCACGGTCTCTGAAAGAACTATGTCAGAAATTACTTAGCATCTGCTACTCTAATACAGAAATTAAAAAACAGTTCCAATGCAAAGCGAGAATTTTGTAAACTTCTATTGAAACATTAACTTTGAAAGGTACAACAAATCAATATTGCCTATTAAAAAGTAAAAAAAGAAACAAACAAAAAATCTACCTCGTAGATTTCAAGGTACTGTACTTTGGCATCTAAAAACCTATCTACAATAATCCCCAAAGCAATTCTCACAGAAATAAGAATGTAGTACATTATTAATGCAGAAACAAATGTAAAAGTGAAACACAATCAATCCCTACCTACATTCACACAATCAAAGAAACTGTAAAATATGCTTCTGGTCTTTCCCACCCTCTCAGTATTTTAAGACACCAAGTTAATTTCAGTTATGTACTTGTTGGCACTATGATACTTTGAAACAACTATGTTAAAGATACGAGGGAACTTGGGAGGGTTAGAGAGAGGAGACAATATGTGCGTTTATAAGCACATGAGAGTCATTGGATTTAACCAGTTAAAAAAGAACACAAAATGAATTTTAGATACTTATGCAGTGCTACCTTTAGTTTTCAGGAAAAGTTTTCATATGTGTTATCTTCCCAGAAAGCACTCATTTTCAGATTATTTCTAAGACTTTGAGTTCTAAGGATAAATATTTATCCTCAGTATCTTACTTCTGACAGAAAGAACACGTGTTGGGGTAGTACATGAACATTCAGTAACACACAAAATACACAATATACCATTTCTGGAAGCTAAGATTGGATCTACACATCTATAAAGCTGTTTAAGTTGTTTACCCTCCTTCTACCTCATCTATTTCCACTTCTCTTTAACTTAGTTTTCAGTTAAATAAAATGTTACAGAAAATGGCAGTTACAGAAAATGGCAGGGAATCACATACCAAGTTACAACTAAATGATGGCCAAAACTGTTTTATCCTGAAGTCCTCCAGTTCCCTGTACTATGTGGTGTCATTTCATGAGGAAGCAAATAGAACAGGTCACCTCATCCTTTACAAGGTAGTTTTTGTGTAAGTTTTTAGGAACAACAGATACCCATGTAGTCCCAGACAGAGATAACAACTGAAACCCTTCAATTATTTACTTTGCAGAAATGCTTACACCTCTTAAGCAAGCTTTCTTTAGCAATCCTTTTCTGAATTTTTCCAGAGGAAAAAGGCTAAGCTTTGCAACTAACTGAATTTCCTGCAACTTAGGAAAGCATGTTACCAAGGTATGGTATTTTAAGACCTTACACACACCCCTATATGCACCCATACATATCAGAGAATCTCAGTCTTCTGTAACTATCCTCATACCACAGCTACAAGCTGAGAAAGTTGCTATTATGCAAATGTCACTTACAGGAAAAGTGTGGCACACAGAAGCAGTGCATCTCACAACTGGCCACTGTCCTGGCCACGGATCAGGAGGACAAAGCTCATGGGTTACGTCCTCCATTAGTGCCATCAGCACCAAGGCACAGAACCACAGAAGAGCTGAGCATTGGGAAGGGACTTCTGAAGACTGCTTAGGCCAGCCCACTTGGCTCCAGTTCAGCTGGCCTCTCCAATCAGGCTGAAAAAAAAGCTGCCAGCAGAAGTAGGAAGCAGTCCTTTTCATGTTTTTCAACTGATGTTTGCAGAAGGGGATAACCCTCCACTCTACCCTTTACTACCACAATCACAAATGTATTTAAGTAATGCATTCTGGACAGAGACATTAATGCAGCAATTTTCATTTACAGATTCAAAATAAATATGGCAGCAAACCTCCTATCCTCTAAGCTGGCAATAGAACAGGAATTCTATTCTCCCTCAAGCATCCACCAGCTATCACGCTGGAAGACAGAACATGGAAAGAAACATTGGAATTGGAATACATTTGTTAAAAATCAGCTCCCCCCTCAATGTACTCAAATTACTGGACCACTTTTGAGATTAAGAATTGGACAGTGATACAATTTTTGCCTCCAAAACTTTATAACACATGCTTAAAAACAGATGTAATATAAAATAAAAAAATAAAAAAAAAAGCATCAGTAAAGAGAAGAATATGAGTACATGGAAATAAGGTGAAATGAATCTTATTATTGAGTGCTGATGTAGCTTCTCAAAAGTCAAAACACTTGCCTCCTCACAAATAGGTGCAGTGTCATTTGCAAGCTGGGAGTCAGGATACACAGGGGCACCTTTTTGTTCTCTACAGCTACTTGGCAGCGCCAGGGACACAGCAGGGACTGAGACACAGCAACATGGCAATTACTGAATTAATTCGATGAAAGTGGTAGTCTCTGTAGTTAATCCAATTACTATATTTTGTTTTTGCTTCATTTGGTCAAATTATGCCCCTGCTTATGCCTGCAAACCCTTTTTACATCCTCATTCTTTCCCCTCACTCTTCACATTACAGGCTCAAATGACCAAATTCAGCCCTGTGAGCCTGACACAGGATCAGAAGGCACCATCAGGGCCCTGTATTACAAAATTATTCATCATTGGCTCAACCTCCTTCCAAGAATCCACGTTATAGCTACAGGCTTTCACTTTTTTCTCCACTAGTTGCTTGCAACTCTTAATCCTAAAGATTTGTACTCAAGCCAAAGAAATTCCATCCAAGCTGAAAAACCTCAGACAATAGCTCTCAGAAGTATAACATGACCCATAACAGGTTATTTCTGAAAATGGCAGAAAAATTTTATGCAACATTAACTCTTTCCTTGCTAATGGCATAAGAAAATAAGAACTGTTGTTATATTTACTATTAAGATTCTTACACCTTTTCTTGGTATCTTAGATTTCCAGTGTCCTCTCTTACAGCTACCCGAGTTCCAAATTTGCTCTTGGTTAAAGTTATCAGACATAATTTATAATACAACACTTGCTTTAAAACGTGTGTGCAAAGTCCTTTGTCTACTGTAATTTGATTTAAATTTAGTTCATTTTGTATTTCAATTATTATTGCAATACAAACTTTAAAAACCTTTTCTTCACACATTATCAAGAATTCAGAATATCATGCAAGACAAAATACATAATTTTACATTAAAATTTACATCCAGCAATAAGGAGACTGTCAAGTTCTCCTACTGTAATTGTGGCTTTGGGTTCTTTAAAATACAATTTTAGCTACATTATCTATATGAATGGAATACTTCAAGATAAGCATTGAATCAAGATAATATTCATACACAAACCATAAAGATGTGTATAGCCAATTACTGTATACAATAATACTTCAATTTTTCATTGTTTTCTTCAAATGTATCAATGCCAATAAATGCTTAAATTATGCTGTGAATCATAGAATCACAGAATAGTTAGGGTTGGAAAGGACCTTAAGATCATCTCGTTCCAACCCCCCTGCCATGGGCAGGGACACCTCCCACTAAACTGTACCACCAAAGGCTCTGTCTAACCTGGCCTTGAACACCACCAGCGATGGAGCATTCACCACCTCCCGGGGCAACCCATTCCAGGGCCTCACCACCCTTACAGTAAAGAATTTCTTCCTCATATCCAATCTAAACTTTCCCTGTTTAAGTTTGAACCCGTCACCCCTTGTTCTCTCACCACAGTCCCTAATGAAGAGTCCCTCCCCAGCATCCCTATAGGCCCCCTTCAGATACTGGAAGGCTGCTATGAGGTCTCCACGCAGCCTTCTCCTCTCCAGGCTGAACAGACACAACTTTCTCACCCTATCTTCATACGAGAGGTGCTCCAGTCCCCTCATCATCCTCGTGGCCCTCCTCTGCACTTGTTCCAACAGTCCCATGTCCTTTTTATGTTGAGGACATCAGAATTGCACACAATACTCCAAGTGAGGTCTCACAAGAACAGAGTAGAGGGGCAGGATCACCTCCCTCGACCTGCTGGTCACACTCCTTTTGATGCAGCCCAGGATACAGTTGGCTTTCTGGGCTGCAAGCTCACACTGCAGCCGGCTCATGTTCATTTTTATATCGACCAACACCCCCAAGTCCTTCTCCACAGGGCTGCTCTCAATCTCTTCTCTGCCCAACCTGTAGCTGTGCCTGGCATTGCTCCCATCAAGGTGTAGGACCTTGCACTTGGCATGGTTAAACTTCATCAGGTTGGCATCAGCCCACCTCACAAGTGTGTCAAGGTCCCTCTGGATGGCATTCCTTCGCTCCAGCATATCAACCGAACCACACAGCTTGGTGTCATCGGCAAACTTGCTGAGGGCGCACTCAATCCCACTGTCCATGTGAACGACAAAGATGCTGAATAAGACCAGTCCCAACACCAATCCCTGAGGGACACCACTCGTTACTGGTCTCCAGCTGGACATTGAGCCATTGAGCACAACTCTTTGCGTGTGGCCATCCAGCCAGTTCTTTATCCACCGAGTGGTCTACCTATCAAATCGATGTCTCTCCAACTTAGAGACAAGGATGTCATGTGGGACAGTGTCGAACGCTTTGGACAAGTCCAGGTAGATGACTTCAGCTGCTCTACCCTTGTCCATCAGCTCCATAGCTCCATCATAGAAGGCCACCAGATTGGTCAGGCAGGATTTCCCCTTAGTGAAACCATGCTGGCTGTCACCAAGCACCTTGCTGTTTTTCATGTGCCTCAGCATGCCTTCCAGCAGAATCTGCTCCAAAATTTTGCCATGCACAGAGGTGAGGCTGACTGGTTTGTAGTTCCCTGGCTCATCCATTTTCCCCTTCTTGAATGACTAAATATTAAGGAGTCATGTATCAGCAAATACCAAAACCACCAGCACAAAAATCCCATATCTATAATAGTGGTGCTGAGCTAGCAGAAGTTACATTTATAAAATGCTGAGTTAGTTTCTCAAAGCAACTTACACCTTATTTCAAGCATACACATAATCAAACAACCCTTAAGAATGACACCTTTAAGAATGAAATAAAGCATTGGAAAAATGAGCTGCACTTTGTAGGGAGGAGGACAGCAATGCAGGACAATTTATATTTTTTTTTTTATCTTGTTCATCCTGGAACAAGTTACTGAAAGTCACTGGACTTCCCTTCTTGTAACACAGAGGCTGGAATAATCCAAGGGCATTGGAAGCTCCAATTAAAAGGCTTGAAACCGATATTGGACACCGAAACTTGCACTCAATGAGTCAAGGAAATAACATTACGTATGGCCTTAAGAACCAGCAAGGTTAGGACCAAAGACCATAAACTCCCCCAGATGGTACAGCTATCTTTCAAAAAAGCAATGCAGTGCAGTAAGTAGCAGAATATCATAATTGCTCATTTCACTAAAAATATACATTTAAAAATTGGAGCTTTGATTACAGATGCAATGGGAATATTTTTAAATACAAAAACAACACCCCCCCAGCTAACATATCAAGAAACTGTCATATAACAATTGCTCAGATAACGAAATTGGCAACATATTATGTACTTAAGTTTTCATTTTTTCAAAATATGTTTTTCTGTGCCTAACACAAAAATCATTAACAGCAGTTTATCTTCTCCAGAGTATCTCAGGATTCATTCATTATTGTCATAGTAATCATATAAACAGAAAAAGTACAACAAATGCTTTAAATTTAAATGTTAAATGCAATTTTTATCTTTTAGAATTAAAAAAAAAAAAAAAAAAAAAAAACAACCCACAACAAAAAATAAAAGGAAAGGGTATTGCAAGACACAGTGCTGAGTAAGGAAACCCTACACCTGGGCAAGTACATTGGAGCTTGTCTCAATCAAAATACCATTCCTTTTACGTGCTTTATAATGCGTAATGCAGAACCAAACAGCTTTCTCACACACTGACAAAGAGGATGATGAATCTTCATCCCATATCCCATGTTATTTAATCACACACCCAAATTCACAATCAAAGGACAAGCTGTATTTACCCAGATGTGCTCTAACACAACACTGGATTTTCAACAGAGATCATCAACTGTGGTGTAGGAAAATGTGCAGGAAAATGACCGCTTTTGTTCACTGACATCACAAAATAACATACAGAGGGGCATGTTTTGCTCTCCTTGATCTCTTTAGTGTTACCTCTTTATAAAAATATGATCACTTTGCTTAAATAATTCACCTTAAGTGGTGTGTTAATTCCAGTGACTGACTCAATTGTGAAGTAAGATATGCACAAAGAAAATTATGAGATCCCATTGGAGAACTCATTTTGGTCAACTTTTTACCTACTTGCTCTCTGCATGCTCATTCCCTCTTCATATTTTGGCAATTAGCTCAAAATCTCCAGTGATATCAGAAGCATATCACCCCATTTATACATCAAGGTGGCTAACACAGGACGAACAGGGATGCCATTATTCTGTCACAAAAATAAGACAGCTCATTGATAATTGTGGTAGGACTTGTACCTTTTCCATTTTAGAATACGATGCAAGAAGAACATTTAGACCAAGGGATTTGGTGCTTTATTTTGTTCTTTGGCTTGTTTGTTGCTTTTTTTTCTCCCAAAAAACAGCAAAACACTTATTTAGGAAAATGGCAGGCTAAATGGAAGGAACAGATGCTTATTTTGGTTTCTTTTTTCTGGGGATTGAGGTAGAACTTCAACAGAGGTCCATAACACACATTGGCTCTGGTTTTCCCACCTTCTGACTTACTTTTTCTTAATAATCACATACTTGTTAGCAGCTAGTTTTCCTTAGCGGATTCATGGACTCATATTCTTTTCTCTGAGCAGGTCCAGTTGGCAACAGTACAATACCAAGCTCCAGATTAAACATAAGCATTGTTCCACTGTTTGCTTCCCAGAAGCACCAAAAATGAATATGAAGCAGTAGCAGAAATTTCACAAAAATCAAGAACACAGCTGTGTTACAGCTCTTCGACAAGTTTTAAAGAAATCTAACTCAGAGCACGCTTGACCAATCTATTCTGTCTTTTTTGCATCTAGCCACCACTTACTACCTAGCACCTCTGAATCAGCTGAAGAGTACAGAAGGAATGACAGCCTATTTTGTATAGAAAACCAAAGGCTTGCATCAAGAGAAGCAAATGTTGAGAAAGGCAATGTTATTTCTACAAAGCTGTGACTTTTGTAACTCTAATCCTCTAATTCAAATCCTATGCTACATCTTCATTCTTTCCTGTTTACTCTTCCACCTGTGATACACAATGTATATTGTTTTTTCTGCTTAAATTTCTAGAAATTTCACTTCCATGGTTTGTTAGAAACAGTGCCTTTTGTTTATACTCATGTATAAAATGGAAGGACAATCTTAGGTAAGCTTGCTTATGAATGAATGTTCTTGTCAGCTACAAGCAGATGCATGTCCGTGCACACAAAAGACAGAAATGAATCTTCACAATTTAAGGGCTTAAAGTCAGACCTACATTCAGTCTAATTTCAAGCTCTGTTTAGCAAAGTGATAGCTGAGAAATAACAGTTACCAATCAGTTTTGGAGTACATCTCACCTGCTGCACTATTACAAGCATGAAGTCTCAAACTTTAGAAGTTACCTGAGCAGAATGAAGAAGATTATGAGCAATCTACAGCAGGGAAAAATAATTTAAAATCATACATTCTTTACATCTGATACAATGATCTTTCTTGGATCTCAAAAAGCTTTTTGAATAAGAGCCCACAGTCAAAATGAGGAAAGTGGATTTGTTCCAAGATTTACAGAAAGTCTAATGATCTAGAGACAGAACAGATACACTCAAAGCACTGATACAGCTCTATCAAAAAGGCACTTAAAAAGCAGGGCTCACCAATTCATTTTTGAGTTTAAAGAAAATGATAATTGCTTCAATGTACGGAGCAACTACCACAAAGTACAAGTTATTGAGGGGTACTGGCTTCATGGTGACTGCCTGCATACCCCACAGCAAATGCCAATCATTCCAGGTAGTCTATCCTATAATCTAATTACCTTGCATTACCAAATTACCATCACAGATGGTAAACGAAAATAAGGTACCATAACTCAGATGCCTTGGACATCTAGTGGACAGAACCTACTGTTCCAGCTTCAGTTCTTCTGTTATTCTATAGGATAACACCTCACACAATCTAGCGTCATAACTTTACTACTGTCTACCAAAATCATAAGCAGAAATAACACACACAGGTGAATTCCTCTTAAAGCGTTTAAGCTAGAACTAAAAGCTAGGGTAACAGCCTGCAGAAGCGTGGTTTTTAACCTCCGTTTTGGAGCTCTACTAAGCAATAGCTTTTGCAAGAAGAGAAGTACAAATATGACATCTTCCATGCAAACCAGAGCAGGAAGGTTGTAATACATGAGTAATATAGCTAGTGAGAAGGAATAGAATTGCTTCTGATTCAATCTACTGAATTTACTAGAATACAACATTTGTAAAATGAAGTAAAGTACAACAGTCTTCTCAACTGTAGTATGTAAAACCATTCCATCTCAGCTAGGAAATGCGTTGCATCAAACAATAATAACATCGATTCAAGCAGTGGAATAACTGTATAAAGAAGCAATTTTTACTCTGCAAATGAAAAGTATGTTAAAAAAATTGTGTTTCATGTCTCAAATGCTGCTAATATACGAAGACACAAGGCACCCAGTGTCAAGTAACAAGTCATTCTAAAGGACAGAATGTTGAGAATTGAAGTCACTAAACATGATAATTTCCCAATTATATTGCCAAATATAGTCTGTCTGAAGTATACTTCCAAAAAAAAAAAAAAAAAAAAAAAGAGAGAAAAGCCTTCACATTTGTGATTTTACGATAGTGCTTAAGAACAGCTGGTGAAAAGTCACCGCTCTCTCATGCAACTTAAACAAGGTGAAACATGCATACTTTTTTGTGTGGGTTTTTGGTTTTGGTTTGTTTGGGTTTTTTTTAAACCCAGAAACTATTTTGAAAATAAAAAAAATCCTGTGTTTCTCGAAACTACCTTTGAGTTTTTTGAATTTACCTTGGAATGCAAAATTCTAAATAACTTCTTAATTAGCAAAGAAAAAAAAATACAACTTTACCAGGACTGAAAGTATTTATTGCAAAGGTTAAAATACTTGTTCCTACCTCCACCTTTGTTCGGTAGAGAATGAGACGCTTTAGGCTGCCCACTTTGGCTATGTGGTTGAAAGCCTGAGGTGGTATTTTATCACATGATGAGAGATTTAATTCCTGAAGATTGGGACACATTTCAGTAATGACCTCCAAGCATGTTTCATTGAGGAAATGGCCACAAGACAGCTCAAGACGTATTAGTTCAGAGCCACAAACTTTCAAGAACCTGTAAAAAACCCCATATTTTAAGTGAAAAACAAACACTTTCAGGTGAAGGTTTAACACTATTCAGACTCTCAGCATGTAAACCAGGAAATAGTTCCTTTCAACAATGAAAAGCCTACCGACCACAGCTGTTGTGTCACCTCAGTTAATTAACAGAAAACATGATTAGGTGAAGTAAATTAACCATAACCTCTCTGAAGAAGTTACTTTGGAATCAAACCTCTACAAATCCAGAAGAGACCAAAACAATTTGGGGTTGAGTTAGAGAGCAATGTTAAAAACTAAAAGTTAGTCAAGACTATTTCACCAACATTAATTTGATACTGTACATAACCTAGATATAATATTTTGTACAAAAGAATATTTTACTACATTTTAAGAAACACAGAAGGCTATATAATGCTGTACATGGCATAAGGAGGCTAATATCATTAAAACAGCCATATAGAAACAATTCTACCTTGAAAATAAAATGCAAAAGAATCATCAGGGGTGAAAACAGTACAGAAAGCGATTTTTATGAAACTAATGTTAGTCTTGAAAACCCTGTTTCAGTTTAGAAAGTCAGAAAATGCTTCATTCTTGGTGTTTATTCTGAGACAATGGAGCAAAGTAAAACATTGATAATGCATAGATAATGTTTGAAATGCTTTTAAACAGTTCCCCAAAGCCAATGGCCTGCAAGTTTCCACCTGTAATTTCATACTTCTTTTATCTCAGAAAAATCTGCAAATTAAAAATTAGGTTAAACAAATACTTTCAAATTGAAATATTCAAGAGAAGTGTTTTAAGACTCTTAGACAAATATCGCAGTCCTTTCATTAACAAATAACTCAAAATCAACACTTTGTAGCTGTTCTAAGACAGAGATTCCTAAGGGCTATTCCTAAGGGCACATGACTTTCATTGGAATTATAAAAAACCCTAAAATATTAAAAGACAAAATATCCAAAATTTGGGAAACTGATAGTCTGTGTATGAATTACACTTTCTGTCAGAGATCGTGTCACAAACTACTGTAATTAATCCAAGCTTTAATTACAAACACAAAAGCTTGTCCCTTTTTATTGCAAAGATAACCTTCAAACTGTAAATCAATCACAAACTGTAAATCAATCAAACTGCAAATCAATTCTGAATACAGTGAATTCACCTAGACTGGTAGGCCTTCTTATGGGAGTGTCAGAGCTGAAATGACAACAATTCACAACATTAACATCAGGTATTTAAACATTATTGCTAGTCTAAAATAGCAGTGAAGAGTTCAACACTGCCACACAGAAACACAAGATCGAAATCCCATGGAAATCACAATAGAGACGCAGAGACATACAGATTCATTGCTGATTACCAATTAGCCGATTCTTCTATTTAATGGGTACTTTAACAATATATTCACACAGCTTCTTTCATCAATAAATTATCAGGTTTGTTTGAATGGTGATATTTTTCATAAAACCTTGTCAGTCACCACTTATTATACCTCTAGCTTTTAATTTGCCAACAGATAAATATTTTATGAATTACTCCATTACAATAATGTATATCAGGTTAACTGCCATGCAATTTAACAGGGCTTTGCTGTTACAAATGTTGGTACAGATCAACATTTTTCTCCTTCTAGGACTGTTAGAAGTTAACATTACTAGATCAGTACAACCAGTTAATCCCCTAGACTTGGAGAAGAACTCTAGACTCACCAGCTTGAGAAATCACTATCCTTATAACATTTTATTTTAATTCATTACACTTGAAACACACAGGCAGAGCACACACAGCAATAGCAGTGAGTGCTGCACTTCATGACTTTGCTGCCTTTTGGGGAGAGGTTGTTTAGGAGACATTTAACACAGAGGCAAGGGTGTAAGGGACATGGAAAAGAGTACAAGAATGAGCTGACAGGCATGAATAAAGAGATGAATGGAAACAGAAGGAGGAATTTGAGGACGTCACCTGTGAGCACAGAGCAGAGAACATCAGGCAGAACTGCAGAGTTTTCTGAAAGATCCAGAAATCCCAATCTTTGCACTAAACAGGCTGCTTGGGACAGAGGTTTTTTGCTAATGTCTTTCTACATGGATCTCCAAAGCCACATGGCAACGTAGAACACGGATTCTCATGCTTTCAGAACAAATGTGGCATGGCTTTCACACTTCTGAGACTTACCAGACACTGGGTGCCTCTCTGACAGCTCATTTGTAAACACCCAACCCCCAAAAAAGTACTTTCTGCCCAAACCAACATTTCTTCACATACTTCTTTAATCACTGAGGATTGACTGGTTCCTGGCTTTAGTCTCTATTCCTTTCTGCACAGTTATCCATCCCTTTAGTTCTGCCTCTTTTTTTTTAATCAATATTTTACACACATAATTTCTGAAGTTATTTCCCTTCATGTTATGAAATACAACTAAACAATCTAAAATAATGGGAACATGCACATTGATTTTGCTAGACACTGGACTGGGCCTTTCCCTTAAAGTCTGTCCTCATTCCAGACTGCAGTATTTCAACAGCCTTGTGTGTTTCATTGGTTTGGGGTTTTGTTTAGTTTTTTGTTTTTGTTTTTGTTTTGTTTTTTTTTTTTTTGAGGAACTGTGGTGGTTGTTTTTATTTGTTTTGGGAGGGTTGTTTTTAATAAGAAAAAAATAATCTCACTTTCCACCACCTTCCACCCACTTTTAAGAAGTGCTGCTTATTATTCCTCCCCCCTCCCCCCAACTTCAGCTCCAGGGAAGTAAGTTAATTCTATTGAAATCTTTCTGAAACATCAAATATATCTATTAGGAGTTAGGATCCTTTTTGCTCATGGCGATGTTAAACTATCATGATCATAGGGCTAGTCCATTAACAACTTCCAATCTTGTAATTCATGTCTAAGCATACTGCATGAGCCAAACATGATCCAAAATTAAAATACCAAGGTAAGAGATAGCACCCTTCATGTCAGAACTGGCTGCATAAGACCTCCCAAACACAATACTCAAAATACCTTTAGACATATGCTTGTGAGGGTGCTAAACACACCATATTTGCTCCAGTGATTTCTAATGGAACTGAATGGACCCAAAACCTAGACTTCACTGTTAGCTTAATGATCTTCACTTAGTCAATATCCCATGGCTTGAGATTACTGAAAACTCTTCAACAAGCAGGGATCAGTCCAGTTCTCTCGCATCTACTAATGTTCCTAAACAGAAATAGCTACTTTGTATAATTGTACTCCTTTAATACAATTATCCCACCAGTTTTCAATCATTCTGATTTTACCAAATCTATTTTCAATTAAAATGTTATGTACTCACTTTGTAGTCATTGACATATAAACCACTGAATTTGGTGCAGCAGAGACAGGAAGCAACTTCCATTTATGAGCAATACAGGGTTGGATAGATTTTTTTCTCTTTAGCACTTTTCTTTGTAGTGTTTGTTACCTTACAGAATCATAGAATGGTCTGGTTGGAAAGGACCTTAAGGGTCATCTAGTTCCAACCCCCCCGCCACCATCCAACATAGTCTCGAACATCTCCAGGGATGGGGCAGCCATAACTTTGGGCAACCTGTTTCAGTGTCTCACTACCCTGACAGCGAAGAACTTCTTCCTAATGTCTAATCTAGACCTACCCTCAGTCAGCTAAAAGCCATTCTCCTCTGCTGGCGTACTCACTCCCCCTTTTCCTGTCACTAAATGCCCTTGTAAGAAGTCCCCCTCAATGACAATACAAGGGCTGATAGAGCAGTGTGTATTGGCGGAAGTCAAATTAGGAGGTCATCAAGATCCTTGAAGGTGTGTATGTGCAGTTTCTCAGGACATGCAGATCTAGAGATGAAGGACAGAAGTGACACTGGATGGTGAGACTACACACCAGGCAAAATTCCTTTGGAGACACGTCTCAGTTTTCTTGGTGCATGCAAGCATGCACGCTTGAGAGGGAGACTGAGTAAAATAATTTTGGTTTTAAAGTGAAGTCACCTTCCCTTCCTGTAAGCTATTCTAATTATTACAATGTTATTTTCCACTCTAGCATGTATTACACTTTTTTTGTCAGCCAACCTTAAAACATTACATGCAAGTGGGGAGAATATTAAGTACGATCTTGTGCTTTTCTCAACACTAATGAAACATTTCAATAAATCATGCAAAACAAACATCATTACTTAATCTCAGTTACAGCAACCTTAGGTTTTACTAAAAAGCTGTGGAAATTAAAGCAAGAGACAGACATGGTTCTTAAATTGAGAATCAGACATTATTCCTATTTTCTGTGACTATTTGATGCATGTTTCAGTTATTTCTCTGACCTTCCTGCTAGTCTGATTCACAGCAAGCCTCACCACGTTAAACATTGTCAAAATACACCTCTATTAAACAGCAACTAAATCCTTCAAATGTTAACAACAAAACTGCTGAAGAAATATTCCTGGATGTGCTTGACATGCAAACACTGTATGACTAACTAGAAAATAAAACACTACTAATTTGTTTTCACAGTATAAAATGTTGGAAATGATAAAAATCTTAATATCTCAGATATTTAAAGCAAAAGAGTTTAAACAAGCTAATGACATTATCAGTGACAGAAAGAAATCTGTATGTAGAACTCCGTTTTTCAATCTGTCATGGTCCTTGAGCTGTTTAAACCTCAAAACATTTACTCATCCTGAGACTTAGTATACCTCCAGTCAATTTGCCACACTTTTCCTATATAGGTCTTACTCTCCCACACTGATACTTTCCTGGCAGGAAGAAAATCCCATACCTCTAATGCCAAGAGAAATGCAGCACTGCCTATGTAACGCTGAGAAATCTTTGCTATTCCCTGTCACACTGCATTCCAGACACTTGAGACTGCTCAGATACTCGTCGTCATTTGTCTTTCACTTTTCCATACACTTTTACTTCAATCCAAATGATAAAATTTTGTTAATTTATATTATATGCTGAAATGAAAAATTTACAGTAGTCATTTCTAGCCCTGAGGAGGAGATGTTATCAGTAACTTAAAATACCTTCAGCTTTGCCTCGCAATGTTCATATGCCTGAAGCATTCTATCTTCTCATGATTATACAGTATTAGCTTCACTCTTAAAATTACTTTTTTGAAAAAAATTTCTACTTCAATACCTTTCTGCAAGAAAATATATATTTTCAGTTATTTTTTACAATCATGTCTATATACACCTTTAAAAGGAACACACAAATTTACACAAGCTACTTCTTTTGAAACCACAGATAAAAACAGTTTGGAAAGATTTTTGCCAAAACAAAATTCAAGTAATACTAGCATTTAAACATGAGCTGACTTGCAGAAATATTAACCTAAATTGTACAGTTGTAAGAATGAAACTAACGTAACCAGTTTTGAATTCAACAGTGCCAACTGTAACACCAAATGCTGAAAAAAGTGCAAAAATGAACAAACCCCCCCAGGTCCTGTAAAAGTGAAACGCTATTATCTATGAGGACAAGGTATTTCGGTTTTAGCATTTTGCAATTTCTATACTGCCATAATTTGTAGTGTTTGTGAAGTTATTTACAAATTCCACATAGCAAACAATGTCTTTTCTCCTTGAATGGACCAATGCAGGTGGGGCTTTTGAAAACAGCATAATAGAGTCCTTCAAATTGTTAGAACTTCTAGGCAGAGTTCTCTTGGCAGCTGGTCCTGGTTGCTTATACAGCAATTTAACACACATTTTATAAACCTGAAGTATTGGAACAAGCAATTTAGGCTTGTTTCAACTTAACTTCAAGTTATGAGAGGGCTTTTTCATCAATTAAATCCAGAATAAAAGATGCAGCTTGGTATGCTATCAGCTTTATTTAGAAATTTCCTTTGCAGAAAGAAACAGAAAATACCAAGACCAGAGAGGAAGCCAAGGAGAGCAGGATAAAGAGAAGCCAACAAGCTGATTCAGAAACAACCATGCAGTAGGCAGCAAGAGAATATTTTACACTAATAAACATAGGGGTACTTGTCTTCTACTGTTATGTATAGAGACAGAAATACATAAGTAATTAATTTCTGCAAAGGACAATTACAGATTAAGTTCTGAGTATCAGTTAACATCAGCGGGTAACTGATAAAAGCAGCAATGCACTCTCCCTAGCCAGCTGAGGACATCATCTGCAATACTCATACTCCGAAGAATAAACTGAAAAAAGAAATTTAATTGTGAAACAGAATTCCTAAGAAAGTCAAAGTATCTCCATTCTTCGGAAATTCTGCTTTGTGTAATATCTCCCAAAAGTGAGGCTGGGTGAGGAACATCTAGAAGTTCAAAAAGACAAATTATGGGAGTTCATGACTACATGTGTTCTGGATGCTGCAATATCCACATGGCGATGGCAGCTTGATGGAAGCCAGGGCAAGAGAACTAGATTGAGAAGAGAACTTGCCAGATTTCTCCTTTGAGGAACACCATCTCTTATCAGGAAGCTACTTCTTTGAAGAAAGTCACATTAATGCTTTTGAAAAGCAAGTGTTGTTCTAAGAGGTCTCCTGTATTAACAGATATTTGAACAGCAAATGACCAGCAAATTTTCCTTTCCTGGAAGCCAGCAAATTCAACAAACATATGCCCAAAGGAAAATTTGTGTTTGGAAATTTTACTAGAAAAGACACTTCTACAGAACACAGAGTTGCAAAACTATTTCTGTATAAGGAAAAACAAAACTTTCAAAACCAAGCCTAGTTACAGTGGAGAATTTTTGACTCAGAAGTGAAAATTCTGAGAAGTCACACCTGAAAACTATTTTGCTTACAACTTTGTTTCAAAAATTTATTTTTGAACTGCATTTCCCATTCCCAGACTGCACATCCCTTCCAAGAAATACTTTTTCCTAGAAATACAGATAACTTCACAATTGTACCAATGTCCAAGAACACTTTGTTACAAATAAATATCACCATTATAATGAATATAAATTGACCATGTTTTTTCACTGGTTATTAATAGTCAAACAATGACTACCTATCATTTTAAAAATGATGACTACACATAAGTGCTGCTATGAGTTCAGCACTGAAGTGTGAAAAATAAAGCAGTCCTTTAGCAATAAAGTCATTCTCAACTAACTGGAAGTCAGAAATGCCAGAATTGCACGGCTCATAATTCTCTGAATTTGGAAATTCATTTATTTGAAGACCTGCATGTTCAAAACCAAATTACCCCACAATTTAAAAACATGCCATGAAGATGCACATACTTCAAATTTTCAAAACACAGATTTAATACATAAGCACCAGAAAGCAAGTACTTCGTGATTTCAGAGATGAATTCTCAATTAAAGCTTGCATATCTATCATCTGCATAATGTATCTAATACGAAATCCAAATTTAGGAGAAATGTTTGTACCCCATTTAACAGCTAGCTGGTGCCTATCTCTTTTATCCCATTTAACAGCTAGCTGGTGGCTGCCTCCTTTTTCTACCAACAAGGACAAAAGAGCTTAGGGATCCTGGATTATGAGCTGGAAGGTCAGAAAAGCAACATTCTCATCCCAATAAAGTATTTCTTCAAATTATTTTACTTCCCCAGGGAAGGCACTCCAGCAAAGGAAAGAAAAAGTCTGAAAACTTGATTTAACCTTTTTATTCAGAAAACAAATGAGAGTTAAGACAATTTTTTATATATATATATTAAACATTTCTGTTTCTTATCAGTCAAGTTCTGCTTTCACCTGCCACTGCTGATTACCTCTTAGTTGAAGCAGCAATTTTTGCTTAAATGAAATGCTTGGTAGATGCTGTTTAACTAATGCAAACAAGCAAAGAAGCAAGAAATATCTTAAGAAGCAAGATATCTTAAGAAAGCAGAGAATACGGCTGTTATACAGAGAACATTCCCTGTGAATTTGCTATTTTAATGACCTACAGCACAGTCAGCTCAGTGGAAGACGCACATGCAAACCCCTCACTTCCCAACAGGACTAATGTTTTAAATTATTTTTATGAAAATATTTGCATTTACATTGCACTCCAGTGATTACTTAGGGCCCGTACCTTGTAAACATGCAATTTATTACTGCACCATTCTAATACAGTCCTACTGATGACTCATCTGTACAAAAAACAAACATATTTTCTTTCTGAGATAGACTTTTGGACAGCTTGGTTCTAGTGGAGTTTTTTAGAAGCCCAGAAGAAAGCAAAACACTGCTCCCCCTTGGAAAAAGCCTTCCAGTCACAGGTGGTTTGGCACATGCAGAACACATACTGAAATGCACTTCAGCTGCTGTACCCAGAATCTCTTACTGGTTTTAAGCTCTTGTCTTTTTCTATATCATAACAATCACACCTTTTATAGCAAATCAAACATTTCTTGTCTTTTAATAATGTTTCAGATACTTAGCAAAACTACTGTGCAGCAGCTCTGCAAACAAAGCTTGTCAAAATACTTCTGTCCATTTAGCACTGACCTGCTAAATCCAGAAACAGAAATGGCTCCCCTGTTCCCAGTCCAAGATAAATTCAGCCACTGGATGAGAGTGCAGCGAGACTGTAAGTATTCCAGAGATGTGTCGTTAATCCTTGCCCAGTAAGGTTGTAAACTGAGATGAATGTACTGTAGAGGATCACAGCAATGTTGATATAGTAGCTTACAAGTTTGCGCTAGTCTACACAGGTCTGGTACTGTAAGGTGACTCAAAATCAACTGGATGAGCTATATTAAAAACAAAAAAAAAGTCACAGATGGTCATACAGCACTTGAAATGTCAAGAGAAAACCAAAAAGGATTAAGAAAAGATGTTCTGGCTTCAAAGAAAAGTAAATCCTTCTACTTAAAAGTAACATGAGTAAATCATTGATTAACTATTAAATAGGACTGCACTGCCTTCTCAATTTGATGACATTAAACAAGAAAGGAAAAAGCAGATCAACATATGAAAGTGACAGGAAGCTTTCAAATTAGAAGTTTCTTTACCCATGCTAATTTAAACAGTGATATATATGTAAACACTATGTTTACGTATTTCCCTTCACAATGTCTGCACTGCTGTTGATCAGAACACTGAATTGGCATTTTCTTTCTCCTGTGGATTTCGTTTTTAAAATGGCAGCACATTTGCAGAGTATATGGAAAAACAATACCATGTCCCAGTTTCCCCACACCTTGAACTGGTTTCAGAGTTATTCCTCCACTCCTTGCTTAAAAAAAAAAAAAAAAAAAAAAAAAAAAAAAAAAATCAGTATTTTGTCTTCTACCTTATATCCTCTCCCATCCATGCTGGACTACGCAACTAGGTAAAAAAATCCAACATTTTCAGATCTTTTACAAAGTAACCTCTTCCTTGCTGTAATACTTGGAGAGTATTTTTGGTCCATGCCAAAGTCAAATCTGAAAGGCAAAGCGCTTTTTTACCTTAATAAGATTCAGAATAACCACCGGCCATTCCAACTAGTACCACTATACATGTTTTCGTAATGACTTATCTCCAACTCAGAAATCAAGAAACATCCCATCTCTTATCATGTCCTGTTTTCCTTTCCAAGGGAAGATCGACAAACACAGACACATAAATACTCACATGAGGGAATAACAAAAATGCTCAGCAAAAAATTTCCTTTAGGTTAGCAACTGAGAGAAAATGTGCTTGAAAAATGAAATCTAAAAATTAATGTTTACCAGAGCGGTCTTCAACAGCTATAAGTACCTGCACCAAAGCTACGTAACTAAAATTGACGAAGTGTTTTCAAGCAGAGTGGGAAATGATTGCTCACTGAAATGAATCAGTGTAAATTAAAAAAAAAAAAAAAAAAAACAAAAACCAAAAAAACCCCCAAAAAAACACAACCAAAAAACCCCACCACCATACACCAACCCCCATCAACACAAACAAACCCTCAAATCGGCTTAAACTGGAATCCTGTGGCCCTTTCAAAACACCATACTGTTTCATTTTGATTTCTTTACAAGCATTCATAAGACAAACCACCCAAAACCAGAATGAAATGCTTGATATAAAATGAAAATGAATCTTTTCATAAGATCCAAACAGACTGTACTTCCCATGAACCAGTTTTAGCTTCCGCCTCCCCTCCTCCCCCCTTCATTTTTGGAATAGAAGAAATAAGAAAACAATCCAACTTCCTGCAAAATGAAAAATGTTACTTCCTACTCAGCTCCAGATTTAGTATTTGGATTTCAAACACTATCTACAACTGCTCAAAAAATTTAACTTCAACTCCAACGCCAAAATACAGTGTTTGCATATACTGCAGTTTCTCTCCAGCCTAATTTCAAGTCTTCCTTTCTCCTTGCTCCAACTTCCCCCTAAAAACAGGCTTTTTGTCTCTGCAGATGCCTGAAACTCTCACCTCAGCTTGATGCAAAGGATCGGCATAGACATTTCAACGTGACAGCAATATATACATACATATATATATATATATATATAAAAAATAGATATCCATATATAATAACTGAAGTTGATACATTAATCAAAAAAGTTTGCTCCCAATTGACATTTAAGTTGCCGGCATTTTGGTATCTGAAAAAGTGCAAAATAATGTGGAGCTAACATAGATATAATCCCAAATTAGTATCTTGATTTTTTGTTGGCTAAGACCCATACTTAAGCTTAAAGGTTGCTAAACACAGTTTTGTCTGCCATCCTAACAGTAGATACCCAAACATATACCCGTTTTTCTAAGACCATCAATTAACTTTAAATTACCTGCAATATTCTGAAAGACAGCTTCAAATTCCTGCAATCTTTCAGCTATTCCATACTCTATGAAACACCTAAATATTTATGAATGGTCCTTTCCCTCAGACTTTTCCCATGCTTATTTAGTAAATTTTCTAGAGCAGAGAGCTCAGCAAAGGCTGCCAAATTAGGTAAATTTATGTCTACAACTAACATATAATAATGTCTGAGAGAAACAAAGTAACACGAACTTTGTTCAGTGGCAAAAAAAACTTATTTTGTAACTTTTGAGCAGTAAAGATAATGGTGAACGAAATTACAAATGCATCACCAATGTCCCTTTACACTGATGACTTCAGCGAGTATTTCATAACATACAGAATGCTGCAATCTTTTCACACCTGAAAAAAAATCCCTTCTACATGAATGTCTTGATCAGAAAAAAAAATAATCCTTTTTTACTAAAATTATGCTACTTCATAATATCTATAATAAAAAAATACAATTAAATTACAGTACTATGACATTATGATGTAAAGTACTTTTTTCCAGCTTTTGATTAAACAAAGGTAACAGGTACCAAACCTACAGGCTGATAACCATTAATCACCCTTAGTCTGGAGTCTGAATTCTGTCAGAAATTCATTTTTTATGTATGTGTATCCTAACACAAAGTACAGTTTGATACTTTGATGAGTATATGACATGATGTGCTGTATTGTGCTACACCGTGTTCATGGGGATACAAAGAATGCTACAGAACTGAGTATCTGCTTCAAAAACTACTTTCGTAACACAGTTTCTCATGAACAACTGTTTTCGCTTTGCATTTATGAAAAATTATGGCAAGCATTATTGTTTTACACTTTCTTATAAATCATTAAAAACAAAGATTATTGGAAAAAAGTACAAAGGAGTAGGCAGAAGAAAAAACAAATTTATACATCACTTTTTGAGGCTGCGATGGATCAAAAGAACTTTCTTTTCTGTTTGCAGGGCAAACACGGAGCATGCCAGCTTTAGAGATGTGATGAGACCAAGACCCGCTACTTCGAAAACCTCCAAAACCTGAGAGGTTTCCAAATCATAATTCTCTACAACAATCCAACAAACAGCAGTATGCAAATTGATTATCTGCTGTTTGAGCACAAAAAAGATTCTGATTCATAGCTGATCTGCACCTTATTATCACCATAGTCCCTGATTGCAGCGTCTTACATATAAGCATATATTTTGAATTACCAATTAAAAAATATAAGCTCTTAAGAAAACCCAGACATCTCACCCACTGCAAAGTTTGCTTATAAGCTCAGAACGGGTCTTCCTCACACTCTTCAACACACTGGGTAAAACTGTACTAATGGTGCAATTCCTAATGGTACTTACTTACCAAAAAGTTTCTCTGTCTTTTTCAAGTTTTTTTTTTTTTTCTGAATAACAGCAAGCACTTTCTGTGCTTGGAGCACAGTAACACAGAACTTGATTTGGTCAGAAAATAATGCCTGGATGCTGGTCAAACCTAGAATATCGACACTTTCTACAATTAGCCTCTTTTTAGTTCTCCAGCACGAGCCTTTCCAATATGAAAACACACTGGCCTTTGCCAACCATTCATTTGGAAACACACGAATCAATGACTTGCAATTTCTTCATTCTGGAGCTACAGCTGCCACAGCTTAGACTTCAATTAATCAGACTTGATACTAAAGCATGCTCAGATAAAGAAGAAAGGTTATGTGCACAAAAAGGCAGAGTGAAGACAGGAAGAAGATGGCATTCTAGGGCTTCTGACATTCCCCAACATAGCTTAAGAAAACCCAGTCCCTAGTTACATGATCCCACAGCTTGCACTAGCAAATGCATACACATCTAATAGTGGACATATGGACACATGAAAAGTGGATCTCGCAACTGTTTCACGAAACAACCATTTGAGTCTCTTTTTTGTTTATTCTATTCACATTGCATGCTTTTGTGGACTGGGGTTTACATCACATGGCTGTAGGCTCTGATCCTCTCAGCAATGGAAGGCTGTAAAGGTTTTAAGCCCCTTCCTGACACAAAGAACAAAAAAGGATCTTATTGGCAGACTGCACAGTCAATTTATCAAGACTCCAGGACTAAAGCTGGAGAGATCTTCTCCCATGTGCCACTGCTCAGAGGCTACTCTGCTATAGCAACTGGTAGTATATGGGCCATGAACTGAAGGGAATTTTGTGCATATGGTTATTAGCTTTTAAGGACCCTCATGAGTTTCTCTTTCCAAAGAGAGGCATAAAAACTTGCTGGCTATCTGAAAGCCTACAAGTATAAAAAGATGTGAGAAGTTTACCGTTGAGGTGAAAAAGGTGTATGACACTTAAAAATGCTCCTGCTTATTGCTCTGACCCTTTTATCAAAGTATCATTTAAGAGATGCAGATCTTACATTCAAGACCCGTTTTCCTGGAACATAGGTGCCAAAACCACATTTGGTGGTGAAATTCACTTCCCCTGACATGGGCAGCTCAATTTGTATCTTTTCATGTTAAAAAAAAATTGTTTATATCTATCTATCTATCTATCTATATAAATCTTTTGGACTGCAGCAGACAGGATTTCTTCTGACTCCGAGAGAAGAACAGAAGTTACGTTCTTGGTACATGGCACATCTTGGTGAGTCTCAAACTGCACAACAGTTATGCTGTGGCAGGTATTCCTCACCTTTCTCACAGGTTTTTAACTTGTTCAGGCCTACAGGTCTCAAGGGTTTCTGTGAAGCCAACTAAGACTAAGCCTTATTCCTTCTACTTTACGAACAGCACAAGTTAGTCAAAGATAACTGGGAAGAAACACAACAACATGAAGCATGTCCTGGAAAATTCCTCCTCAATTTTAAGCAATTACAAAGAACATATGATAGCACATCAAAGCTACTAAGGGCTGATTAACGCTGTTCATGAGAAGGGAAGAAAAATCCTCTCCCCTAGCTCACCCAAGATTTTATACTTTCTTCTAAGGAAGTCTGCGCCCCAGGAGCCAAGCATTTTTCTCTTTTGGAGCAGATGCAATGTAGAGCTCACACTGCAGCAAGCCATTCCTAATGCCATTTTGAGAAACAACACAGTCTATGAAAGGATAGTCTACGGAAGTTTCAGAAAGACAACAAAGACAAAACAAAGGCTAGAGGAACTGCTATCTACTTTAAGATTAGCATGGAAGACGATTCAGCGTGTGCATTTGGTGAATTATGGACAGTAGTACAAAAAAGCCTGAAACAGCTCAAATCAGGAACAGGCATATGTGTGAAGACTTAGGACAGTTACATGCTCACAATCAACATGAACATCTAAAAAGATACAATTTTTCATGTAATGTATCAATCAAAACTGGAAGGAGTCGCAGTTGTTGCCTTACTTCTTCATTACAAGGTTTGAACACTTCCCAGCAAAATGTGACACTTGTCAGTCTTGAAGCCAGCATGCAAAGTACTGTTTCCATATCTGATATGAAAAAAAAAAATTGTCATACTACAAAGTAAAACATTTTTGTTGTTCTGATACCCAGACCTTCCAGCTGGACGAAGAAAAAAGGAGACTGGGATTTCTGCTGTCACAAAACCAGTCCAGAAATAGTATTTTGCAGTTTTCTGACAAATATTCTACCTGCGTTTTCACTCTCTTTAAATCAAGGCTGAAGGAAAAAAAAACAAACAAAAAAAAAAACAAAAAAAAAAAAAAAAACAAAAAAACACAAACAAACAAACAAACAAAACGTGCTTGGTATTGACAGACTATATAAATGCATTCATGAAACCAAACACATTAAAAAATGGATAAAAAAGGAAGCTAGTACACAAACAGAAAAGCAGAAAAGCACAATAAAGTACATGGAGACAGAAGTTTATAGGAGTAACAGAACCACACAAATACTTCCTAAATTACAATCTTAATATGTGCAATCATGTGGGCAGAAAAGAGATTAATCAATCTCTCTAGTAGTCTAGTTCACTACAAATCAATTTATCCAGCCTTTTCAAATAAGACTTCCTTGATTTAAATCAAGTTTTCTCTAAAATTAACTTCTTTGAATGACTAAAACAAATGTATTTTCAAACTTTCAAACGGTTGTATGTTTTAAGATGTTCTGGAATCAGCTGCACCTTTGCATAGGCAAAGTACTTACTTTACTTCAGTACTGATATACAAGCACCAACAGTAAAATATGTCACACACTATATGGACTTTGAGGAAAAAGAAGCCACCTCTAGAGCTAACTCAGGATGAAGCCAGTATCCCCATTTATCATTCCACTGCAGCAACAAAAAAACTCAAGAACTGAAGACTTAGAAGACGCACACTGGAGAAGGATGGAGAGAGTTGCTATATTCTCTCTCTTTCCTCTTTACAAGCACAGCAAACTTCTGCAGGTTATTTGGGCACACAGTCACCTAACCATGGCTTTCATATATGAAACTGGGGTACTTAGAGACGAAAGATGTAATCAAATGGAATTTTGGTTTTGTCACGCATTTCTGAAACTGCCCTACAATCAGTGACAGCATCTCTCACTACCCTCCATTCACTTCCAAAAGCAAGTCCAATTCAAGCCACAAGCAGTCTGAGCAGTTGACAAGTTACCGCAGTAAACAAACACCACTTCTGGCAGACTGCAGTACCCTGAAGAGCAGGAATAATCATGCCTACGCCCAAGTCCAAAGGTCTGACCACCACTACGTGCAAACCCAGCTTATTTCAGGATGGAAGTAAATCGATTTACATAATTCAGGCATAACTATACAATAACTGCAGGAGACTCATAAAAGAATGCAAGGAACTGGAAAAAACAATCTTGACTGGTACCCTGCACACACCTTTAACGATCAAGACAAATATATTCAGTGTAAACACGCTCTTCTTACCTCATAAGGCAGTTTATCAAAATATCCGTTAGTCGGCCATTCCCTGAGGGTAACAATGCTGAACTGTTTATTCAGGGTGTCCATTCCACAGCCATACTTTTCTTCATCCTCTTCATCATCTATATCATTCATATCAATCATTGAAGTCTTAAGTGAAAGCACAGGTCTCTCTTTCACACCATGTAGTACGACTGCATCCAATTCAGTGTAATAGTCCAGAAGAGAGCTGTTCACTTCCAGTCGGATTAAGTTTGTGGGAAAGTTTATCTGTTTGATACAAGGTGTGAATTGCCGTGCCTGAGGACCACTCACCTTTGTAGGTGCCTCAGACCAAAGGATTTCCCATCTGAAAAGGAAAAATCACACATACAGACAGCATAGGGATTAGAATCAAAGTTACTAAAGCAATTCCTGAATACAGTAAGAGAGCTTCTCTGTTACAAGTCTTTAACAAGTGAGAAACATTGTTGAAAAGACAAATAAAATTATTATTTCCCTAGATTTTGTAAGTATCCTAAGGAGAAACTTAACAGGGCAAACTGATTCATCATCTTAGCTTATTTTCTCTGCAATGGTAACTAACAAACCAAGCTGCATACTCATAGTCATGAGTACTATTAAGTCATAGAGTACTGTTATACATGCACAAGCTGTTCTAACATCTCACAGGTAATCATAACAAACGGATTACAGACGACTTTGCAATTGAGTGTGTTAGTGTAAGTACGCAGGCAGCAGTCTTGCCATGTAGCACAAATATCCAGGCAGCTGACATCTCCTATTTCCCACAAAAGGTTTTAACAATAATAATGATAATAATAACAAACCCCCACTATTCACAGAACATCAAACCTGTTCAAATTGCAGCTATGTACATTTTTAATATATATTTTATATATATTTTGTAATTTAATATATAAAAATAATATAAACTTTATCTGTCTAGGCAAGCAAACTATTCTTTTTAAAAGTAATTCACTGTCAAAATACAAAAAAGACATACTTAAGTAATTTTTGAAAGTGTCCTTCGCAAGTAAAGGTAGAGTTTCCAAACTGCTAAACTGAAAAGCTTTTCTCCTCTTTGGTCCAGTAACAGAAGGAGGTTCAGGGCACGCACAGAACAACCACACTTATGTCCTTACTTGGACACACAGACCTCAAATCTTCTCCAGTAAACAGCAGTGAAACCTGCTGCCAATTGAGTAATCTGGGGAAGCAAGTCTTATATTCATTAGGTCTTCAGTGCTCCCAAACTTGCCAATAGTCCTGAAAACAGACACATGCTTTTTGTATCTGCGTGGGTCCTCATCCAGTGAATGGATTTTAGAGGTCCTTCAGTCACTGATGCCCATCTTTTCCTCCCTCAAGTCTAGCTAATTCTTAAAGGAAGCCTCCAGCAACCACTGCCACTAATCCCTTTATTCTGCATCCTATATGCATAACCCAGACAAATTCCACACTTACTCCCTCTCTGATCACTCTAGTTCCAGCTTCAAGGATTTCTCTCAGGCTACTTGTCCTATCACACAGGGTCTCAGAAATGCTGTACCTGCTCATTAGCACCTCAGCATCCTGGCTTTCCCTAACATACTACTCCTCTGAACTTGCAAGTACTGTTCAACACTGACATACATTGCAGAGCACACAGGGGGAGGAAAAAAAATTAATTGGAAATAAAACCCAAACAACCACACGACAAACACATGCTTTATTTTCCAGCACCAAAATACTTTGTCCACCATGACAGAAAGTAAAAAAATAGGAAGTGTGTTTAAGGACTTTCATTAAAACACAGCACACATACTAATAAGGCTTAGAAGTTTGATAGTTGCTACTATTTCAAGGATAGGAAAATTAATCTATATCAGCTGAAACTTCCATTTCACAATGGACATTTTCAGGCATGCACAGATAGATTTTCCTATCTTACATCATGCCGCTCTCCACAAATACCTTACAGAAGAACAGGAGGCCTGCACAAGTCTTATGTCAAAGGAAAAAAAGAAAAAGTGATGGAGTGAAACTAAACATGCAGGACTGGTGAATATATGGCACATCAGAAAGTACCAACGTAGGAGAGTGGACAACTCCACCTGAAGGTTAACAGGTTTTATAAGTCAGACTTATTACTAAGAGTTTTCAACTACTTGGGAAATGAACGTCAACTCATGGCAGAACGTAGCAGATACAGTCACACTGTCACACCCGCTCACACAGGTCGATTCCCTATGCAAATACTTTATGTTGGCAATGCACATGACCTTTCTTGAACACATCCAGATCACCATTTGACATTTTGCTTAGATGCTTTCATATACCCAACTCAAACTATCCTTAGGGAAACTCAAGGCTATATTTTCACTAATTTAGCACACACTGCACCATCAACTTTTAACAGAATATATCTCAGTTATTGACTTCTCCTTTGGTGCCCTGGAGAGAGTATTATCTTGCAGCAACAGAGCTCTGGAAAAAAATAAGGCAACTGAAGGTCTAGGTCCATCAAGCTGCAAAGCAATAACCTACTTCAGCAAGCAGCATCTCAAGTTTCCAGTCTTTGTAATAAATTAGAGAAAACAAAAGACACATAGCACGAACTTACAGTCTTGTGAAACTCCACATTACATACCCAGTACTGATGAACAAGACCGGTGACAATTTTCCACTGTCCCTGTCATACTGTTTTCATCAACAGCCCAACAATCTAACTTTAAAGGAATTAGCCGTTGCTAAAAATGGAAAACTTCACATCCATCAGGTTGATTTGATGGTTCTTCTCCGCCTTGGTGACACCACACACAAGAACAGGCCACAGCAATTGCTCTGAGTCAGGGTTGGCAAATTCTTCCTGAGTGTAGACATACTTTTAATACACTAATTACTGCAACTGGAAGTGGTCTCTTCATCTAGGATCAGTACTTCTGACACTTGAATGAATAAGAAGTAAGAAGAGCGTGTTTACACTGAATATATTTGTCTTGATTTTTAAAGGTGTGTTACAGGGTACCTGTCAAGATTGTTTTTTCCACATGAATGTGATCTGAATGGAAGCAAAAACTCCACAGCTGGATAAAAAAAAAGTATAAATATCCAAGAGGCTTCAGTAAGAACTGCACTACTTCTGTTCTGGAGCTTTTTTTCGTTCTGGTTACCCATTCCAAAACCTTTCAGAAGACACATTTTGACAGTCAGTCCTGGTTTGAAGGTATACCAAAATCAGCTTCCTTAGTAAGTTTGTCTGAATTTGTTTCATGCTTAAGGGGCTCATAAACTGTTTAACCCAACACAAAGAGAATTTGAATCCCAACACATATCTGTAAAAAAGTCAATGAAATTTTCCTCTCCCCCTTGAGTTAACTACACAGGTCTTAAAAAATCAAGCTGAATCAAATGACAGAAGGCAGGACACTCCTTGTCCTCAAGTCTTGAAGATACACAGTAACAGCTGATTGAAGATGTTGCAGTAAGAGTGCTTTGATAAGAAAGTTTCATCAGCAAGGTGCTAGAAAGCCTCAGTCTTTACAGCGCCATTCAAAGCCTGAATGAGAGGTAGAATTATTTTCTCTAGCAACTGAAGAAAATGAGGACTTTAAGTGAATATTTTCCATTCAGCTTTAGTAGACTCAGTTTTCCCATTAGATTTCTCTCCACCTCATGAAAATAATCAGAAACTCACTCTGTTCAGATTTCTAATACTAAAGACTCCATACACACACCTATGTGGTTAAAAAAAAAATACAACTCTGCATCTTTCAAACCTGTCATTTAAAAACCCGTATTTTCCGCTGTGAAGTAAAATACAGACTAGTGATTTTTAGGCTGAGAAACATACTTGCAAGGTTTGTGTCAAATGAGTGCACATACTTACTGCTTGTTTAATTTTTTTCTTGACCTAACGCTGTTGGAAAGCTTTTTAATGGCTAAGATGATGCCTGAGTAGACCTGGTTACTTCTGAAGAAAATACATAATAAGAAAGATTCTTTGGAAAAGTGGCTCCTAGGAAACGTAATCAGATTTCTCTTCAGTAAGACAAGATTAAACTCTGCCTGCAATCTGCTAAAATTTCTTGCATTGAGATTGGTGTATCAAGTGAATAAAGCACTATGTGCAATTCAAGCACAAAAAATAAACACTCTGCCCCAAGAAACTTAAAGCTGTGTTAAAAACCAAAAGAAGCTTCTTTTAATGGTCTATCTTTCAGATAGACCAACAAGGAGAACATAAGGAAACCTGGAGAATAAAAGGAAACTCAGAGGATAATAGGATCACCCCTTTGCTGAAATTGCAACTTCTGCTACAATGATAATCATTAAGCGATTATTGATCCATAGAAGAACTCGCCAACAAAGTTGAAGTTGCAGCACTGGGAGACACAGGGAATAGCTCCTCCTAACGTGTCTCCTCCGAGCATCAAACAGTGTTGATATTGTTGGTTAACATACATAATCATTACATGTTATACATATTCATTAGGTCTCTAATCAATGACATCATATTTCTAGAGAATTCTTTCTGCATGCATACAATAATGTGGTAGTGGTCTTTGGGACCCCTGGTGGTCATTTCTTCCTCATCTTCTTCCTCACTTCATCCTTTGGCTGAACTTTTGGTTTGGAAAGTCCAGTTGTCATGCCAGCAAACACAAGTTCAGTTCTAGCTGGTTATTGTACAACATTTACCTAAGATACTTCTTCACCGTCATTTACCACAAAGCTCTTACCCATTGCTGTTGTTGCAAAGCTACCAAGCTCAACGTTACTTAACTACAAAGCAGAACTTATTTTACTTATTTACAAAAGATTATACTTCATTTTGTATTCCTTTGTTTCATTATAATGCATCCCATCTGCTCTTACCCAAGCAAGTGCTCTGTAAATAATCTGTAGGTTACTAACAAGAAAACATCTCCTGCCTGCTAACATGCCACGGATGCTTCAGCACACTAGATTCCACATAACCTGGCAAGTCCACCCTTGCCCACAGCTGTGAGTTCATAAATACAAAATGCAGGGAAGACATGAACATAAGACATAAGAACAATGTTAGAACATTCAGACCA
Source organism: Amazona ochrocephala (assembly GCA_039720435.1). NCBI lineage: Eukaryota > Metazoa > Chordata > Aves > Psittaciformes > Psittacidae > Amazona > Amazona ochrocephala. The sequence goes on from CM077878.1 coordinate 58,601,883, forward strand.
AGGTGATAAGCAGAGTTCACAGAAGCCTAATTACTATGAGGGAATATGCAGCAGATTTTCCTTTCTACTTAAAGAATTCAATTCTGAAATACCAGAGAGAGCAGACAGGACTCCAAGAATGCTCAGGGCATTTAAAATAGCAAGAGGTATTTCAAATAACTGCCTTCTCCACATAAGCTTTTTATGGCTTTCTCAAAAATGACCATGTCCCATGAACCCAGATTTCATTCTTCTATGACAGGCATCTGGACAAGAAAAAGCTGTTTCCCTGAAGATGTCAAAACAAGTTATAAGTAAGGATTCAAATGGCTAGAACTTAATTGTATGTTACACATAGGTGAGATACAGCCCTGAAGGTGCCTTATCACACTCTAATGTGTCGATGGTATCAGCAGCATCTTAGGTGCCTTCAGGACCTTTAGAAAGAGAGAGGAATCCCACAAGCAGCAAACACAGCTAAGCTAGGAAACACCGAGCCAAGCCATTCATCTACAAATCAAACTCAGAGTTTTGCTCAAAAGAGCATCTAGAAAAATTCTAAGACGAAATAAATTAAATAGAAATAAATGGCAGGAACACACAAGTCATAATGGAACTGCTGCCAGCCAATCAAATGATCATAGTATCTCACCTATGAGAAACCATCTAATCAGTGTTAAACTTCATCTATGGAACAATTACAAAAAAATAAATCACAAAACAATCTTCAACCTACTAAGGAAGCAATCATTGCATAGCATAAGAACATACAGAATCACAGAATTCTTTTAGGGTAGTCTAAAGGTTTAGAAACCTTTAAGATCTAGTCCAACTGTTAACCTAGCACTGACAGGTCCACCACTAAACCATGTCCTTAAGTGCCACATCTACAAGTCTTTTAAATAACCTCCAGGGATGGTGACCTCCACCACTTCCCTGGGCAGCCTTTTCAGTGCTTGACAACCTTTTTGGTGATGAAATTTTTCCTAAGTTTCCCATCTAAACCTCCTCTGGTGCAACTCAAAGCCTGCTGCTTATTATTTGGGAGAAGAGCTCGACCACGACCTGGCTACAACCTCCTTTCAGGTAGCTGCAGAGAGCAATAAGGTCCCCCTGGAGCCTTCTCTTCTTCAGGATAAACAAATGCAGATCCCTCAAACGCTCCTCATAAAACTTGTGCTCTAGACCTTTACTAGCTTTGTTCCACTTCTTTGGATGCTCTCCAGCACCTACATGCTATGAAACTACCCCACGTACAGCCACACATCTCAGACAAGTTAGGAGTCTCTGGTTTTAAGCTTTTTATAAAAGCACATGAATATATGGTGTCGCGATAACCTACATGAGATAAGAGTCCCTGCCAGTTCTAAGCCAGTCCTTCCACTGCCCAAAGAGGCCCACATTGCTGCCACCAAACCCTAAGTACAGAGAATGTGCACCACAATACAAAAATCTCAAGGCTACAATAGTAAAACCATAGTAGAACACAACACAAGAAAGGGGTGGATTCCTTCACCATATAACAACTGAGACTCTATGCTACAATATTCCCTTAATTTCTGATTATTAATTTTCGCTTGGATTTTCTGCACTCAGATAATTCATGTAACAAATCTATACATGCATACTAACATAATGTTAGTGTAGTTTAAGAAACTACCAAACACTTCTCAACAGCCAATGTGTAAGTGGCACTGATGAAAAGCGCAGGTCTTCATGTGTAAAGACAGCAGTTTCTATGACATTTATGATTTTTAAAAATTGTTTTACACAGAAAAGAGTGATGTCTTCTGTGTTTAAAGCAGCAAAAGCTACGAGAAGACAGAGAAATCTCAAACTGCTGGAAGTTAGTTGAAAATAATTTCACATTAACTGCTGAAAAGCTGATCCCACCTCCAAAAAAAGACTCAGAATAAAGCTGGATCTGCGACAGCACCATACAAAGCTGCAACTGATAGCAGTATTCAGTGCACCAGCAACAGAGAAATATGACTAAAGACCTTTTTCTGAACACCTGTGTAAGTCTTTCTTTCAGACCACTGAAGCATAAATTGAGCAACAGCAACATACTGGCCAATGTGAGCTATAGCCACTTTTCTACAAGAACATATAAAGTCCCCTTGAGAGAGGGCTGTGGTGGCCCAAGTCTTACAGAGCCTCTTGTAGGTTAGAAATTTCTGCACACAACAGTCTTGGATGAGCTGATGTTTTAAATATTAAACAAAGAAAAATAATAAAAAGACTACTCAGCTCATCTAGTATAATCCACTAAACGTAACATTTAAGCAAGTCTCATGAGACTTTTTCCTCACATCAGTTTTGAATTCACCATTAATATAGTCTTGTCTTCATATCAAAGTAAGAACTGATGAAAAGGAACCTTTCTAATGACCTGCCTTTTCTACATTGGTGCTCAGAAAGAAACAGATCCAGAGTCAGCAGATAAAACAAAACAGTACTTTAAGGTTTTTAGGGAATAAGGTGATCAAAAATTTTGCATCAAAACAGAAAGAGGAGGAAGACAAATTCTAAGTGTCCTCCCAGTAATTCAGACAGGGTCTTTTTAACAGAAGGAAATAGTACAACAGTTCTTCAAGTCCAAAATATAAATTCAACACAGAATAACTGAGATTATCAGCAGCACTTCACCTTCAAAAAAAAATAATTCTTAGTTGACAAGTGAAAACAAGGGGCCAAGAACTGAAGCAGAAGAGAGACTAAATTTCTGCAACTCTTCATATTCCCCTTATAAAGGGGAGCAAATGAACAAAGGAAAAATATTGCATACCTCATGTGGAGAAAGAGTTCCTTTATCTTCCCTTCAAGATGTTATGACATGTTTGCCTCTTTCAGAAGAAAGAAAGAGCCAAACCAAATGTGCAGCTCTCAACAGACAAGTCCTGCTGAGGAAAGGTAAGCCAAAAGGAAACAAACAAAAGAAGTCCCTCTAACACTTCCCTAGCATCAAAACTCACAAGTCCTGCAGATGCAGCACAGACAACTTTTTCTGAGGCTCCCTGAGACAATCTTCTTCTAACCAAGATATTGTTAACGTAGGTAGGCAGAACAGAAGATATTCTTGCCTATAAATTCAAAAGCAGGATCCTACAGAAAGTTCATCCTTATTCACAAAGAACAGAAAGTCTGAGCTCTGACTCCATACACACCCCAAGAGCAGTCATAAAGCACATCCAAGAAGTTTCGTATCAGTAGTTTTAAGTATTTTCACTTTCACCTTCTTTTAGCACACTGAAATATTTTTTTTTTATTCTTAGTGCTCCTTACTAAATAGCTCTTTCAGTTAACACTTCTTAAGCTTTCCTACAATGCTTATTGGTCTTTACACAAAACAACAAGTGTATGATTTTAAGGACCAAAACCTAAACAGGCATTTCGATAAAATAGCATTATCTTATTACTCAGAATTATACCTTCATACCGTCCCACAGCACACAATCTTATTATCACTCTGACACAGTATTATCAAATTACAGAAATATATTCATAAATCTGTGCCACATCATAAAATAAAGTAGCAAAATGAAAGTTCACAGAGTAATTGACCAAAAATCATTTCACATTAGGTTCTAAGTTCAAAAGTATTAAAAGCTGCCTTCACCACATAACATTCTATAAATAAATTCTGTATTACAGTGTATTACAGTGCCAAACACACTCCTCCTACTTCTGAAGCTAGGTGACCTATTATTATTGGTTCTACCTATCACTGTCCCTTGAATTCAGATGTTTACTTCAGAGCTATACAGTATATACTTATCAGAGTGCTGTAAAACACCTGCACTAAAAAACAGTAAGTGACAGAACCACACAAAATAGACTAATTTGGAATTTTGAATATATAACATGACACCTGATTTTCTAGGGATTTTGAATAAACATCAATGGCCTAGTATCAGGAAGCATGGGATACTAAATTAGACATAGAAGTATGCTTTTTAGCTGTATCTGTAACAGGCAAGTCAGGAAAAAAAAAAAAACAGTATCCAAGCTAACACCGCTTATACCACCAAAGCGTGCATTTTAAAGTAACACGGTATTTGCTTGGCATATTATTTTCAATAGGATAGTCTTTCTTCTACCAGTTTTCTAGTTATTTAGTATCTTTTTGATGTATACATAATACTTTGACTGCACATACTGACAGCTTTTCCTCATGTTCTTCCCCACTATGCTTTTACCTGTTCTCTTTCTCCTTCCATTTCTATTTCCTAATCTCCTCACTAAGAGCTTCACACCTTGTACAGTGTTTTTCTTCATTATCTTACCATTTTCCAGGTCCCCATCTTCTTGCCCCCCAAATGGAATTTCATCATGACTTCCTACTATGAGGAAAACCAACAGGATCAAATCAGCTTCTTCTAGTCTATGAAGCAAGTGTAAAAATGGCGTGTGGCTCACACCCTTTGATCATATCAAAAATAAAGATCAGACAAATGGCATCACCTTTTGTCCAACTGTTCTGTGCTTCTGGGTTTGGCCTCATTTCCATATGAACAGTTACAGTGCCTGATTGTACTATACATAGAACCTAAAGCATGCAGACAGAAGAAAGTTTATGGCTACTTGAAGCAGGATGATACAGCAACCGTGAATCCTCAGCCTCTCCTACACAGTTTGTTTTTCTTATTGGAGAAAGAGAAGAACTCGGAAATGTCATTTCAAAAGTGATTTCTGTACATACATAATAATTATTACTCATTAAAATTCCAACACAAAAACTATCATTACACAAATGTAATTAGGATCTGCTTAATTCTTACAAAAAATCCACATCTCAAGTTGCTATCAAAACATGTCACCAGAGTTTTAAAAACATGCAGAAATAGAGGAAACATCAGTGGATCAGATATAAAACAGAAGTACGAGGAAGTAAAGTTTGTTACACAGCATTATTTGTAGGATTTAACATCTTACAGGAAAGCATTAAGGAGAAAAAAAAATTACCTTACTTCAGCTGGCAGATTTTGTGAGTACGGGTTTGCAGAGCATGCCAAAATCCTGACTACAGCTCCAGGATGATATGTTTCCAGGATGTGCACTGCAGTGGGATAAACTGGCTCCTCAAAAGCGAGTTCCACGTAATCCTGGCTACAGAAGGTTGGTGGTGTCCTCTTGAACGGCAGCCGAGCACTAGGGCAACGATCCCACCAGGTTCCATAAGTTCGAAAGACGGCAGTCTGAGTAAAGTCACCAGAACTAGGGTATACATTCGGAATACCTGCTAAATTCCACATGGTATACGACATGCTGTTTTCACTACCATAGTGAGAGCTGAAATCCAACACTTCTTTGGCATACTGAACTATTTCAACATTGATAGGTAAGGCTCGGGTGTTTGATTCAATAGCCCTCCGGCTGTTCATTTCTCCTCTCGTCGCTGTCCTAGCTCGGCGCCGAAGGCACATATAGTAAAACATGCTCAGAACTGTTAACATGGGAAACACTGGTGACATCTAGATCTGACTTGGGAAGATGCAAAAGGTCAGGAGTCCTTCATAAGGTGCATTAACTGCTTGTGGTGTTTTGGAAAAGAGCTGACAAAACAGAATGAATAAACATAGTAGGCAGATAAAGCATTCTTAGAAAGCAAAGTGTACTCCTTTAGATACTGTCTTAAACAAAATACTGCTCCTAAACCAGTAATAAACTACTACATTTTATTTCAAGACAATTATTTAGTTAGAGGCTATTAAGTGTGGCTTCCCATTTACTGTTTTTAAAAAAAAAAGACTATGAAGAAACACTTGCCAAAACTAGCCCTCAAGCAACAAAAGGCCTAAATAAAAACAAAAAAGATTAAATAAAGCATTATTTTCAGAAACTTATTAAGATGAAAAAAAAATCTTGTACTGACTTATGGAAATGAAATCAAGTATGAAATGAAATCTGGCCTTTGCAGTAAACGACTGTAGAAGAGTATCTGAAGGTACAGCTAAAATTATCCATAGTATCCTTTTGAAATACTTAAAATAAAACTGACTTCTAAACGAAGTACTCAAGTAAGGCTGTAGCAGTACACAGCTCAAAAAAACCTAAATTACTTCACTGCTTATATTTTGCAGTAAGACTTGCCAGACCCAAATTAGCTCATTTAAAGCTAGCTCAAGTGTATCTATATTATGTTAGAATCCAGGGAATAAATACACTCTTCAAAGACAGCTCATGTAGAAAGCTGGACAGCCGCTCCAGCAAACTGTTATCTCTAATTTGTTCCCATGATTTTTGAGCAGCTTTAAGAGTGAAAAAAGTGAGCTTTGGGCAGTTAATATAAATCAAACATTTAACCCACTGCTTCCTATATCAGAACACTAGCCTGAAACACTCACAAAACCACTGCCTTTACCCTTTGAAAGTTGTCCATGACAGCATTCACCAACAATAGAAGGATCACCAGCCTCCTGAAGGATGTTCAGAATTCATTAACATCATCTTCCTTTAAGCCAAGCAACAAAGAAAGTCTTCAAAAGAGTCCTGGCATCAGAAGCTGAAGTCCCCATAGAAAGCATTTTACTTCTGATAAGAGAAAACATTTTAATTTATGTAACAACTCAGTTAAACACAAAATGTATTAGATCTGCCTGCTGCTAGGCCACCTAAAAAATCAACATAAAACATACTAACAATTAAGGTACAGATGTGGTTTACGCAGCCTACACCAAATCACAAGACAAACCTATAAGCGGGTTTAGTAATTAGAGAAAGCCAAACTGAAAGCAATTCTCTTTAGTAAAGTTTTCTATTTACTACAGGTGTGAAGAAATATTTATAGCTGAATGTTGTCCTCAGGCCGTATCATATTCCCTACTAATAAAGATCCTCTTACGTATGCTTGTCCCATATTTAACAGCCACTCCATACCTGCATGATGTAAACTGTTAGATTTACTAACACACAATAAATGTAGAACGTTTCCTCTGATTACTGCTAGCAGTACACAACACACTTAGGCAATAACACAGCACTCCAGAATTCACATCCTCCAGCACCACATACTTTCTCACAAACTGGCCTTCTGATTCACTTGTTCATCAGCTTTACTGGGAAAGAAAAACAAGTAATGCCTGTAACCTGTTAAGAGGCCAAAACAGGGATGACTAAGCACGTCTCAAAATAGAATAAACATTTCTTCAACAGCCTGTACTGGAGTGGTCGGTTAGTTTACCACAGGATACATAGTGTGGTAATCACTGAACCAACAGAGCTGACTCTTCTACTGCAGAAGACACATCAAACACCACCTACCATGTTGCCTCATATTGCCTGGCAGACAAACTGATGTGTGCCATAGGTACCATTCTTCATAGAGCTTTTGAAAGCAGAAGTAGGGTAAATAACTGAACAAATTGAGATCAATCAAAATTACTTTTGTATGCCTCTATATAAACCCAGTGGTTTTTTTCTTGGGTAAATTGCTTGTTTCCCATACTGACAAATTGCACGTAACAGCTCTCTTTGGCTTGAATGTTGCCAACAAGAAGGAGCTTGTGGTAACAGATAAGGACAGGCTGCACTATTTGACTTGTGACAGCGAGAAAGTTTACTAACGAAGCGTTCACTTTTCACTTTCTTGCCTCTTCTATTATTAGCTTTTTGTTTAGTTCCTGTCCTTCATTCAGTTTCACATGTTGACATAGCTGTCAACAACATGAATTACTCCTGACATTCAGTGCAGAAGGGAATGCATAAGACAGTATGCTGGATCCACTTCAAGCTCTCCTGGAATGCCAAAACCCAATAATGTCACTTTTCTCCCAAACATCCTGTTCAACCACCTTTCAGAAAAGGCACTGGGAAAAAAAGCACCACAACCCCTAATCTCTCTTCATCACAAAAAAAAAAAAAAAAAAAAAAAAAAAAAACCAAAAAAACACAAACAAACAAACAAAAAAACCAGAGAAAACAAAAACCAACCAAAAAAAAACCAAAACAACAACAAACCAAAAAAACAAAACACAAAAAGAAATCCACCCCAAGAAACAAAAGAACTCCAAAATGAAAACTGTCATTTTATCTTTTCAGCATGGAGCTGCTGTAAGATGTAAATGAAGATTACAAATACATCCTCTTCCTGTATTTTTCCCTCTTAAAAAGAAAAATCTATTTACAGAATATGCCAACAGACATTAAACTTCAACAAACTTACTGCTGTCAAACCCTGGAATCACATGTAAAACCAGAATATACACCAGCTTCTAACTCAAAATTTCACTAATTAACATGTTTTGAAGGCTGCTCCATGGAAATTATAGCTTTACAGAGCTCAATTTTAAGAATATGAGGTACTTCAAGATCAGGTACGAATCACTTATCTCACATACACATCCTACACTTCTCACATATACACTACAATTCACGTTTGCATTGCAAACTTCAGGCTTCCTCTGGCCACAGCCTGGAGCTCTTACAGCACTGTTGTAAAACGCAGCTGTGCTCCCTATCAGCTTGTCAAAGAGCAGCTCAACCGCCAACTGATTCAGAGCTAGGCATCAACTGGCTGGCCAGTTTAAGACAGGTCTAACAGAGCAGGTAACCTGAAATCATGCTGCAGACTTTCCATTAGCAGAAATGGAAATTATTTTCATAAAACCTGGAAAACAATGGTATCATTGACGCTGACATCACTTTGTCAATTTTGGCTGACATTGGTCAGCAGGCTCAGAAGTAAATAAGTAGGACGAAACAGGGAGGAGCATACAGCTTTCATAAAAATGTATTAGTTTAAACAATACAAGTGGAGGTAAATTAGTTCCAAAGAGTAAAAAACAACATAGAATTTAGTCGATTAGTTTCCACTAAGAGGAAAGAGAAAATTATTTAAAAAAAAAAAAAAAAAAAAGGAAAATGAGTATTAAGACTACAATACAAATAAGAACTCTTCTTTTGGCATTTAAAGGAAGCGTCAAGAATTGCGTAAAGTTAAAAGACCAATGAAAAATTGCTCAGAAGGTTAAAGGATAATAAGCCAGTGCAAGAATTACATTAAATATGGATCAGTCGGGCCAGATCATATAGATTCCTTCAGGAACTACCATAGGTCAAGCTGGTTTACAATTCAAGGGACTTAACTTTGCAAAAAAAAAGATAATGCAGACTCGGGCCTATACAAAGCATTAAGATAAACAGTGGAGCAGTTCATGTACATGCAAAGTTTATGTGGAAAAATTCCCTTTCCCCCAAACTGCTTGATTACTTTTAAGACATACATTTAGGCCTATGCAACTATACCTTCCAATCTCTGGTGGCATCTTCGGCCTGTTGTATATTATTAATTTCCATTTGTACAGGCATAAATATGCCAAACTGAAGCTTAATAAAGGTTTATTTTGACTGTGTCTTATTACCCTCCTCCCAAGAAGCAGCCTTCTATGTCTTTCTTTTTATTTTGCTTCTTTCATATAATCATTTTTTCTGTCACTATATCACTAAACAGACTGAAATGGCACTATAGGAACTCCAGTAGCCACCACAGACTAGCACAAATGCTGTTAACTGTTCAGTCAGAAACAAAAAGCAATGAGCTATGAATGCACAGCAACATTGTGAGGTGCTGTCCCAGGCCTACATGCCATTTTGCACTTCCAGACTGTGTCTTGCTCCTGGCCTCTTGGAGCTGCCTGAGCTCTGCCCTCCCACCTCATGCCCCACACAGACCCATCCCTCTTCGCTCCTCAGCCACCTCTCCAGCCAGCACTTCTGAGGAACACTGGGGCTTGTTCAGCCAGACACCAGTCACTCCTGCAAGCAAGTGTAGTGTTCAGTCTGTTCATCTCCCTCAAACAACTCACTGCCAGCTAACACAAAAAGAGTGCTGGCTCTAAGAGGCAGTAAGACTGCAGGACCCTCAAGTCAGACCAGCTCAAAGGGCCATGGAAATGTTACCTTTGAGTTTACAAAATCGACAGGACTCCACAGAACCAGGCTGGACTAGACCTGGAATAAAACTTTCCTAGGAGTTGTGGATGTCACCTTCTTTCAAAATACATTACAGCTCATCACTTTATTTACAGTCTCTCCTATTCAGATCCTTATTTAACTGACAGCTATTTCAATTACATGAGCAAATACCCTTTTTCTATTATGATTAACCCTTCTTCTCCTCATGATATACATAAAGCCTTCTAAGACTGTAATTCACTTCTTTCAAACACAACAAACCTATATAAAGGAAAATGTCTTATGGTTTCTGTACAGATTTCATGGGAACAGGAAGTAATTAAACTAAAGCATTCAAAAGCCCTAGATATTTACAGTCATCTTCTATTTTGCCCCTTTTTACGGGGATTTTATGTACACAAATCTATTTTATATTTCCCCCTGAAATGATGCCCTTACCCATCCCTGGCAAAGCATGTGTTAGACAAGAATTTGTACTATTTGAAAAGCACATGTGCCTACAAGTCATGTATACACATCAGGTTTGATTTTTAAAGCCACAGAGGTAATAATTCCTCTTTACACCAGCTTTGCTAATCTCACACTTGGGACTACTGTGCAGAGTTTTCTTCCATTTGACTATAGAAGAAACCACAACACTGACAAATTACAAAGAACATATAAATGACAAAAGCAATAGACTGTATTATCTCTGAAGAAAGATTAATGCAATTTAATATATGCGTCTTAGATAAAAGATGTTAAATGGGAAATCTCTTAATTATCTTCGTACATTAATGAACAGAGGAAACACTGGATATGTACATTGCAGGCTAAACCAGAATATTTTTACCACAGGTTAGTATCTTTCATTGTTAATTACCTAGATTATACTAACATCTACTTGACTTGTTGAAACAGGAAGCTAATATTAATTAAAAATTAATAAGCTCTTTGAGCACACTTTAAACTCAGGCCCCACTCGCTGTGTTTCTTCTTGTAATGTGTTATGGCCATTTGGGACTTATAAATTTACAGTTTGAAAAATAATGGAACATCATGATAATTAGATCTATTTGAAATCTTGCTTGTGTAGCCATCATGAGCATGAAAACATATAAAATCCAGTCATTTCGGATTACTTCACTGACTGCCCATTCCTTCCTGCTGGGAGCAGAGCTCACTGCACAGTGTTAGCATCACAGCACAAAACAGACAAAAGTTCCTCAGGCATCTGCAACACAGCGACAGCTGTTGACACACACAGTTCACATATAAGGAATTGTTTCTCTCTATGGGTAAATCATCAGGTAGCCCCTTTTTTAAAAAGGGTCATTCTACACAGAGCCTAAAGTTACCAGCATCAGACCAGCTGCCCCTCCAGCTACGGTGAAACTCTCCTCCTCACGCAGAAAAAAAAAGTAAAATTATCCCCATTCAATGCTACTCTCAACAACCAACTGAAGTGCATCTGTGTTCTCATTTTCTCTTCACCACGTTGTACCAGCCCTCAGTGCAGCCATACTCTGTATGTCAACTAGCCTCCTCAGTGCCCTGACCAGAGCGTAGTAGGCCACGAACCTGTCTCCCACCGTCCAATCACCAGCCTGCGCTACGGTAAATATAAAGTCACACCAAGTGAAGCGCCCCGAAGCACGTACTTAAAATAACAAATACGTTAAGTACTGCCAGCTGAGCTCCCGCCCTGCGCTTCTGCCGTGTTGTCATGGGTCACCTGGGACAGGGAGGCGTAACTCGTGTACCACAACAGGTACCGCGCAGCACTGAAGCCCTGCGGGGAGCCCGGCGCTACGGGGACCCGCACAGGAGACGAAGCCCCGGCGCTGCCGGCTCCTACAATGGCTCCTCCGCCGTGCCCTATCTCCTCCCATAACGTCGCACTCCCGGGGCACCCGCCCTCCCTGCCGACACGGACCTTCGCCGAGTCAGGTCTCGCCGAGACCCACGGGCACCGGTGGGGCTCCCCCACCGCAGAGCAGGCGGGGCTGCCTGGCGCCGCCACCACCGCCCGGTCCCCACCCCGCCGCCCAGACAGCAGCCCGCCCCGGCACCGACAGCCACGGAACCACCGCCGGGGAGCCGTCCCTGCGGCCCGGCCGTTGGGCGGGCACACACCTGCGGCGCAGGACCAGGACCGGCACCGCACGGGGCTGCCCCCGGGCCCGCCATCACGCTCACCGGGCCGCGTCCCGACGGGAGGGGCCCCACCGGGCAGCGCAGCCCCCTTCCCCTCCCACCCCCCGCGCGCGCGAGCGGAGCCGCCACCCTACCCCGTCCGGAGGGCGGAGCACCTCGGGCCGCGTGCCACCGCCGCGACACGCGCCGCCGGAAGTCCCGCAACGGCGGCGGGGGCGGGGCGCCGGGGGAAGGGGTGCGGCTGCGGGCGCGAGCGGCGGCGGGTACGCGCCTCAGCGCGGAGGGGGTGGGCGGCTGTTGGCGGTGTTCGCTGAGGCCGGCGGCGGAAGGGCTCGGCCCGGCCTGGCGTCCCTTTGTTTTAGTTGCAAAATGAAGCGACGGCGATGCAGGCCTATTGTATTGTTGCTGTTTGTGATCCAGCCCTCTGTGCCTTGTGTCGTGGTGAGGCGGGTGCTGTCTACCTGCCCATGGCAAGCCCCAGCCTGGTTTCTCCCTGGGCTTTTCATCAAGCGGTTCATAAGTCCTGCCCTAGTCGCAGCCCAGCCAGCTCATGCTTTTAACGTAGTGTTTGAGTCCCCGGTGTGCCAGAAGGCCGGCTCTGATCTTAATTGATCTTAATGAGTGCTTGCTCCGGCTACCGAACTTTAGTGTCTCTTGGGTCCCTAACAGACATACTGCAAGTGTGTTTTGCTTCCATGTCTTTTAATTCGGTACGCATGCCCAAGCATTTGTGCTTTCTCTCTCAACCCCATTTCTGATCCCAGCTCTTGTGACAATTGCTGATATTGCTATCCATACACTTAGCCTCCTCATGTGTCCAGAAATGCTCCTTGTTAGATGGTGCCTGCAACCGTCTAGTTAGGGTAGAAAACAGTGATGCTGACTGACTGACTGGTACAAATTTAATTCTAAAAATCCAGAAAAGATTAAAAATACTTGACATCCAAGATACTCTTTGTATAATGCTTTAATGCAAATTCTAGATATTTTTAATGAGTTCAAAATATAGAAATCCATACATTTCAGATAGAGTGCCCTCTGTTGCTAAGTGTAGTGGCAGATAGGTGACTGCTCTCCGCAAGCAGACATGCCGGGGTGACCAGTTTATATAGGTGATTCATATACCTGCCTGCTCATGTGTGCACATGCAGAAATACATGTACATACAGACAATTTTTATGTGCATAGGGTGCCACTGTACCATTTTAAAACAGCAGTTTAAGGCACTATTTCTGTGGAAGAAGAAGGTGGGCTCTTCAGTTTTAAGTGCCAGTGGTGCTTATGCTTTTCTGCCTCATTTAACCTCACTTCTATCCTACAGTAAAGTGCTAGCTACAGGGTGCTTATAAAGGTGATTTTAATAATTACCTTCCCAGGCAGTGGCCACCTCAAAATTTATACTCCTACTACAAAAAGAGATGTCAAAATAAGACTGTGAATAAGTCTGAGTCAGAAAATAGGTTAGGCATGAGGTTTATTTTGTTTACATTATTGTTTTCATTATAAGTTTTGTACAATATCGTGCTATCTTCCCTTTCTGAGTGTAATGAAGGGAAAGGGAACACTTGGAAGGGGCAATTTGTCTAACCTATTTAAGACTTCTACTTTAGCATTAAATATGTCACCTAAGAACAAAGACTTAGAAGTTTCTATTTCTACCTATTGACTATAAAGAAAAAGCAGGCAACTAGTGGATATATCAATGCAGAGGTCTATATTTGGCTGAATCATTCCTACCCTGTGTTTAAGACTGTACTGAGACTGAGTTCTGCTTCGGTGTAGAATATAGACATATATGGAAAGTTTTTCTTGTAGTCTGCTCATTGCCGTCTCACAGAGGCTGAAGTTATCACAGATTCATCTTAAATTTAGCTTCGTAAAGGTTATGTGTTTGATCTAGTCTGCTGGGATCATTCTATAATTCATGGGGAGACATGGATACCTCCAGGTGATCCAGCCTATTGCATTTACTCCTAAGACAGGTGCCCAAGATACATGGAAGATACCACTGTTTGGAGATACATCGATCTATGCTTGGCATAGACCATACCCAGGCTTTCAAACAGCAAATAGAATGTGCTGTGTGTGAACACATCCCTACTAAGTGAGACAAATTATAGAACCAACTCTGCTGTTACTCACAGAGGTTTTCCAGCAGCAGAGAGCATTTTAAAACTGCAAAGGGACTAGTATTTGTTGAAGGGGACAGAGGACATCGGGTAACAGTGTCCTTTTTGTCTAGGCTGCTGTCTCAAGTTCAAGCTATGTGCATTTGATATGTGCTCCAAATTACTGTCAAATTGTCATTCCACAGGCTTTGTAAAAATCTATTGATGATCTGCTTTTGTTCAACAGTTACCCATATCTGGAGCTGACAGATAATTTCCAGTGAGCTACAATGCATAAACACTTTATACATGCTTCTATGTACACATCAGCAGTAAAACTAGGCATAGAATATGTTCCAGAAATGGTCCTCTGTGTTGTAAAGAAATACACTGCCAGAACAGTACAGGAAACCTTCCACTTGTAAATTAACAGTGAGACTTCCCTTTTGTATGTATTCATCAAACTTTATAATCACCAAATTCATGTCTTAGCAGCATGCTGCTTCTCCTTCAGCTTCCCTTCCTTATAATAAGCAGTACTATGGCTTGCTTTTTAGGGGAAATCTTACTGAAGTCAGTAGAGTATTGTTATTTCAAAATTAGGTATAAAGAATGGAATGGCCATATCACTGGCATGGTTAAATGTGGTTAATTTATGTCTGTGTGTGTACCAAAGGCATGTACAGGTATTCTATGGTTAATGATATTTCAATTACTTTTGATTTCCAATACATATGGGTGGGTCTTGGATACACAGTCAGGTATTTTAACTCGCTTGTCACCACAAGGCACCATTGTGATGACTGATAAAAATGTCCAGAAGGGAACTTTTTTTTGTAGGAGGAAGTAAAGATCCCACCATGTCAGCTATTGTGTCTGGTGGTTGTTGCTCCAAGGCTGTTTTACAATTTGCACTCCCAGAAGACATCCAGATCCACTTTTCCAAGCAAGGTGGTCCTTAAAAAAGCACTTGTAGCAAAGGGGCTTTTAGTGAGAATGAAGAACCATCTTACCTGAGCCTTGGGATAGGAGACAGCATTAATTAGGAGACAGCTCCTCATGAAACCAGGGTAATAATTTAATTATGTTTGCAGAAAAACAGAAAGGCCCATGTCACTATTTCTCATGTATGGGGTGAGAAAACTTTTTGTAAATAAACAAATCATGCAAAACAACTACCTGGCTTGTAAGTCTCCAGTTCCTGCTCCAAGTAATCTGAACTTTGTTATCACTGTGCAAAGCTTTATATTTAAAAGTGTTAAATTGAACCCTAAAAATAACAAAATCACTTTAATCAGTGAGTTATCTTTAATACAACAAATGTATCCAAGTGTTAACTGCAGAGCAACACTGAGTGGGTGTGCATAACGCCGTTGTTATTGGTGTGAGTTGTTCTCTCTGGCTTCCTCTGCCTCCAGGATATTAATCCAGCATAGGAAACATCTCACTGCCTCTTGGACCAGCAGTATTACTTTTTGATATGTGAAATTACATATATTCCTTGAAGTGGAAAAGAAAGTATACAAGTCAATGAGACTCCTCACCAAGTAAATTTAAATATGTTTGTAGGTATTTCTATGAGCCAGGCCTAACAAGACACTGGTTTCTGTGTCAGCTTCATCTCCGTTTTTTCTAGAGGAAATTTTTATTCCTTATGATTTTTTTTCCTTGTAACAATATTTTGCCATGGCATCCTCTCTCCGACATGCTCTATGAAAACTCTATATTGCATAGTTGATCATATTTGCTGCATTTTATCTTTATTTTGCTGTACTTTTATTGAAAGATAAAGAGAAGAACGTGCCACAGTACAAGTATGTGCTTAAATTTCATGCACAATTAAAATACTGCAGTATTTCATTTGTGTCTCTGCTGCTTGGCATCAGCTGTCAGTAGGTGACGCAGAATTCAGGCTGTAGACTCACAGAGACAAGGGCAACATCTTGCTACATGTCCTGTGAAGTACCTAGTGTACTAGGTATCAAATCATGTAACAATCACAGTTCCAGGATTACAATGGCTATGAACTGCCCTTAACTGTGGAAGCACTCCACATGATACGTAATTAAGCTTTAAGAAAAAAAAAAAAAAGAATGAGAAAATCCTAATTTATCAAAATACAGCATTACGTGTACATATCATGGTTAAAAATCTTTCCTCTTTCTTTTTTGTCTTTCTGCAGAAATATGAGCAATAATTCTAAAGCCTGGAAAGGTTCTGCTGACTGAAGTTTTTGTGAGGTTTTTAATGAGGGTTAGGGAATCTGAGATAGTAAAATCGACCATATACAAGGAGGTTGTTGTGCAAGAATTCTCAGACAAGTTTTAAATCCAAATCCTTTCTCAGCAGCACTAGGATCCAGTCAGGATAATACGCTAATTTTAACCAGCAGTAGACTTCATATAGGGATCTGAAGAGACAGAGAGAGATACAATCTTATTAAGCTTTTGTGTTGACACTGCGCAGCTTGTTACTGCCTTCAATTGAAATTTAAGGATGGGAATGTAAAACCTGTGCAACATTTTAGCAAGATGTACAGTAACATTGGAACCTGAATAACAGTTGAAAGAGGAAGCAGGAAATTCCCTTAGCCCTTGGGCTACCACCATTTTTCTATTGCAGCAGACAAGTAAATGCTCTAGGTGTCTATGCCATAAAAACTTTCCCAGAGGCAATTTAGGAAAACTGCCTACTTTCTTCAAGCTGGACCCATTGCTTTAACCTTCTGAATGTCAGATTTCTAAAGCTAAGTGCTTCTGGCACACTGCTGGCTGCTTCTAGTCTCTAGGTTTTCCTTGCAGCCTGCTAGGAGTGCAGGAGACTATCACAGGCATGTATGCTCAAGGAACAGGGACCATTGATTCCTTCTTCGTAACGACTAGAGAGCTGCAAGGTGCGTTTGAGCAAGGTCTTATTGTAATTTCATGATGAAAATTCTAAGAGTTACCTGGACTGTGTTTTATCAGGCTTATGATATTGATTGGTAGTAATTGTTAATCAGCTTTAGTCTCCTCTATCATGCCAGTGTTTTTTCTTTAGAAATGTATCAGCCATTTCATGTTTTCTTGTGTAAATGGCTGTAAGAACTGACTGGCAGTAAGGAGCAGATGACTGGTAGCTTTGAGATAGATGTGTGCAACATCCACATTGAGCACTTTTTTATCAGAAAACCCAAGGGAATGGATACAGCTGCAGTGCAGTACTTTAGTGTTTGCAGATCTGAGCCATACTGATTTCAATAGCTGTATGTCATTTAGCCTCACAGAAAGACATTGTTAGCCTCTCATCAAGCATCACATAACTATCTAAAACCCCTTAGAATATGTTCATATGACCAGAGATATTTTTTATAGGTCAGTTGTATTCCATGGGTACAAAACTGTCTGTGGCTCATCCGCTGCTGCCCCATTTCACAATGCATGATCCATCAAATCAGAGTTCAGCAGGGACAAAGTTACTGATACTAAACAGTAAGATTATTCCACCCAAGGGTTAGAAACCTGGAAAACTATGAAAAGTATTATGAAGTTCGTGTTGCTGTTGCAATCAGATCAATGTGAGCATCGTTATCAGTGGCAATGAATGGAAAAGGTGGTGGTGGTGCTTTGCAACTGATGTCTTGGGCTTCCAACATGATGGATCAAATGCACACAAGTTTTCTTACAGAAATAGCATATGCATCCACTGCATGCAGAAAAGCTGCTTTCAGCCATATAAATACACTATCAGTAAAATCATATGTTGATTTATTACCATTTTCCACTGCTAAAGATATCATACAAGTATAAAAAGTGAAAGTGATGTATTAAAAGACAATGTAAGAAAATGTACCCATGAAAAATTAGGACACGTTAGCGTTTGCTGTGTTTTATTAACTTTTTGTTTCCAGCAGACAATGTGTAAGAAAACAGACTGCCACTTCCCTAAATATGTAAGCTTTTAGCAGCCAGCTTCAGGACAGACAATGAGTTTCAGCTTCTAACTAGAAGCTTGCAGCCACCTTCCTTTTCCTGCTATACCAGCAGCTCAAAATTACACTGTGTGTGCATGTTTATAATATGCATATTTGTGCACACACACACGCACATCCCCTCTACCCCACTCCAGGAAGCATTTTTGATCTCCTTAGTTTGTGAAAGTCCCTCAAGTATGGATACAGTGCAAACAGAAAATAACACAGCCAGATGTCTGACTCAGGCGTTCTCTGTTTAGGAATGAATTTGCTACAGTAATAGAAACAACTGAACTAAGTCAGTTTAGAAGTATGCATGCATATCATGTTGGCATTCAAACAATCAGAATATAAAAGCCAAGAATCTGGGTTGTTTGGTGGTTTTTTTTGTGGGTTTTTTGTTTTTCTTTTTTCTTTTTTTAATTTATTTTTCTTTTATTCTTATCTACTAACTGTACTGGAATTTTCTACCTTTTGAGCTGAGTGCTCTATTTCTGTCTTACAGCTAGTCAGAAACAAGTGAGCTGTTAGTTACAAGTAGACCTCCAGCCCTTGGGTCTTAGTTTATTTAGCTAGCTCACTTCAATTTGCATGGTTTACCTTCTGAAATTACCATGTTTTCTTGCGGGAATTTGGCTTGTTTCCACAGCTGATGAAGTAGGTTTGTGATCTAGGTAATATTTACAAAGGGAGGGTGAACAGGCAGCAACATCAAGCAATATCATGTCATACTAGTACACAGAGGAAACATAATGGGCAGGGCATCTACATATGAGTTCTCCATACAACACTGCCATGGAGAAATGCAGGGATGTGGGATTAAATGCTATCTGATCTCAAACAAGAAGAGATAGGCATCATTTTAAAATCATTCTTTTTCCATATCTACACATCATTATCACTTTGGAAAGAGGACTCTTAACATAATGAGATGTTATGGTTACTAGCTATAAAATTACCAGCACTGTGAAACTTTAAAGACACTGATGTGTTCGGACTGAGTTAAGTATGATAGAGTGGCACACTGTTAAACGTGCATGGTCTGTGATTTTATCAACTGTGGATTGATTCCCGGTATGTTAATGCAGACCTATGTATAGTTTTCTTGATTAACGTAAGGCTTGTAACTTGTTACTTTAGCACTAAGCAAGATTTAGTTTCTTGAGCTGTTGCATTTGATACCTCAATTATTCATCCTGGGAATTAATGTACAATTAGCATGAATTCCCGCTTACATGGAAGTAGATGTTTATATTAATTTGGATGCTGTTGCTAAAAGAATTCTGAATAATGAAAAGATTAGCATTAATATCTTTGTATTGGATACAGATCCAACTGCATAAGGAACTGTTTTTTAAATGTAGACATGTCTTCATGGTTTGTTTTATTTGTACCTTTGTCCCTCCAGTTTCAGGTTATTTGGCACATCTGCCAATAATTTCATGTAATTATGACTGCTAAGTAGTTTTTGACTACAAATATATTTGAAATATTTGGCCTACTTCTGTACTGATTTGTACACTTCTGAATGGAGGTAACTCCTTTGAAGTGACTGGAATTGCCCCATTTTAAAGTCACTTAAGGAAAATCGTAGGTAGGTCAGTTCTTCCTGGAGCTTTTTCTCAAACATATCATGCTAGTGATTTGCCAGTGAGTTACTGGTACTGTAATTAATTAGTTCATCCAAAAGCAAGGTAGCAGGGTGCGGTTGTTAAGACACTGGAATATGTTTTTCATGGCAGAGCAATTTCATTCTTAGCTTTTAAATGAGCATTTTCACCAGAAGAGCACTGTTTGATTAGAATCTTTTCTTTTTTTTTTTTTTTTTTTTTCAATCTATTGATTTCTCTGCTTCCTGACACTGAAAGCTTTCCTTACTGTTTGGAGGACACAGCTGGAGATCATCAGTCCAAGCCTGAAGCTGCAGTGATATCTGCAGCTCTTGCATGGGTTAAGGAGGCTTAGAATGCACAGAACACTGCTTATGTGCATGTAGCCCACTCGCCCCCACTCAGGGGACACCAACTTACTTGGAATAACCAGTAAAATGAAATAGGTTTTGTTTTTTTCTTTTTTGATGCCTGCTGTTAGCTTCCAGTATGCATTAATGAAAGATATTCAGCACTGTTAGTGAGATTTTTCCCTCTTGTATTGTTATAACGCTTTAAATTGAGTGTTGTCCTGTCCCTGGCTTCCTGGTGATCACATATTCTGAGCACATAGTTAGTTCTGAAGGTGGCATTGTTATTGACTGAATATACTAACTGCTTGAGAAAATGTTGATTACTTCACATTCCTGAAAATTAATCCTGAAACCTTCCTGAACTATATTAATCAACTCCTTTAACTTTTTCTTCAGTGAAGAAGGTGGAGGCCAACAATGTCATCAAAGAGCAGGTGCTTCTCCGTGCCTCATTAGCACCTTGCCTTCTTCAGTTGCAAAATCCTTGAAACCAGGAATGCTGATTATAGCTTTTACGGAGCTCCATTGGCCTGTCCTGTCTCTGCAGCTAACTGTTTGTCTGTCTCTTCCACTGTACTAAATCAGCCTCTTGTGACAGCACCTTCCAGACCTGCAGAAGCAACGGCTCAGCAATGATGTGGAGCATCTGAAGGAGATTGATGACAGCTAGAATGGTGGACCAATGGGAGCATTTAAACACACTAGCATCTGAAAGACTGAAGAAGAAATCAGGAGCATGAGGATGATAAAAGGGGAATATGGGGGCATAGAGGGAACCCCTGTAAACAGGGACACCCATAAATAAGACCAGGCCAGGTCCCAGTACAAGGGGTAATCTCAAAATGCCTATAAAGAGGATGCTGGTAGCAAATGACTTTTTGTTTTTTAATATGTGTATTCTGATCAGAGTAGGAACAGAATAGAAGCAGGCACATAGATCTGATAATAGAGGCTATGTAATAAAAAAATGGGAATATTTTCTTCCCTTTATTTGCAATAATTATCTTCCGATAGTCATCTTTACATGATGTGACAAAATCAAATACTACTGTTTGATTATTTTGTGATCAGCAAGAATTTAGTGCTGTGTCTTGAAGGTAGATCTCACCAGATGTCCTTGTGGAGAATTTTTGCTTTCACATGCAGGGCAGCATAGCCTGACAGGCCAAGGATATTCCTCTGAAGCAGTAGAAGTGCCTTCACACACTGGGTACTGGAACTGAATCATTATTTTAGGTTGGAATGGAAAATCCTGTTTTTCTAATTCATTAGTGGTAGCCACTGTGACAAGTGCTTTTTTCATGATTTTAAAAGGCAGGGGCCTTAAATGTTGATAGCAGAGGTATGCAGTACAAGTTAATGCTGTGGTGATCCATTTTGAGCACATAGGAAATGTCTCTGTACATACTCCTTGCATGCAATAATAGCTATGCACACAAGTGCAAATCAGATGCTCTAGGTAGTAACACCTAGGTCTGCTCCAGCCAGCTGAGTGACCTTACGTATCTATCACTTATCTATTTATGCAGACACTCTCCCATCATGAAGGAGGATTAATGATGCTACTTCACAGAGCTAATGCGAAAATGAATCAGTTAATGTTTGATTCAGAAAAGCCGTAAAGCATTATGCAGACATTGTTTTTAATTCCTCCCTCTATCATGCTAGCTAATAAGCAATATTATTCATATTCATACTATTATTAAAATCACATTTTATTTCCCAGATAACCCAGAACATCTTTCTGATATGCTTTTTCTCGCTTCTTTCATACTTAGTACTTCTTTGCCATGCTACCTGAATTGTAGAATCTCTTTTCAACACTATGCGTAGGTTAGAAGATAGGCAGATAGGGTCATGGACTGATGGGAGCATTGAAACACACCATAATTTAAACACCCACCTCCCAAAAGTCATCATCAAAGAGCTTTATTCTTCTCTTGCAATACCTAATGATCTCTGATTTTTTCCTAGCTTCGGGATCTCATTCTTGAGACCTAGTTTACTGTTCTGGACGGGAAAGGTTTAAAGGATGTGACTCAGAGTTTGTCTTCCCACTTTTATAAAGCTGAAGGAGATAATTCTCAAACAACCAAAATGTACATTCACATTTGGATAGAGCATACATGTTTTCTCCATCTCGTCCTTGCATGAACTAATGAAAGTGAAAAGACTTCATCAGCTAATAATGTGAAGCATCATGTAATCACATGTAACTTCTATCTTGTTTAATACCAGAGGGCGCATGATTTTTTAAATATTTATGCAGAATCTTAGAGCCATTTATATCATAATCGGTTCATATTCAATAATGATAGATCACCAGCAAAAAAGCATGTGCTTGCTAAAATGGAAGGCGGCAATAAATATGTGCTTCTAATACAAATAAAATTCTGATTTGTGTTCTTGTTTGCTTCTTTTTTATTTGGTTTTTTTTGTCGTTTATTTTTTGCCCCCCCCCCCTTTTTTTTTTTTTTGCGTTTTGTTTTGTTTTTGTTTTTTGTTTTTTTTTCCCAATACTATTTCTGGTTATTAAACTCATACATTCCCCTAACAAACTGGGCTATGTCCTCTCCTAATACAAACACCAGTGTTCTAGGAACACAGCTCAGGATAAGGCAGGTCATGTTTAGATCTCCCAAACTTCTATTGCATTTCCTTTAGGAAAAAAATAATCATAACAAATCAGTCTTTTAATTCCTTCTGTTACATGCTATTTGCCATCCCAATGTGAGATGCTCTCTTGAAGCAACAAAGACAGCAGTTCATTTGAAGCCTCTGTTAAAAACATCTTTCTACAGACCTGTGAGTCTTTTCCAGTCCAGCCAGTTAGTTTCTTTTACTTGTAACTTCCCATCTGAATTCAGAGCATTCTGGAAAATGAGTTCTCACTCTTCCAAGGGTTAAATTTTTGCTAACAAATATGGACTATTTGATATGAAAACCATTATTGTTTGATATGTCAAATAAAACATTTGTCAATCAAAAGTCTTTAAGCACTGGGCTATGTGACATTTACTCTTTTATAAACCGACAAAGTCCCTGGTGGCATGCCTTTCTTCCTCTCATTTAAATAGTGGTAGGAGAACAAACCACGCTTCAGGGCAAGTTGATAACTGCCAGTCACGATTTCTGCCTTGTTTACTATAATGAGGAGGGTAATAAATGCATCTGACCATTTCAGCTGGCATTTGCATACATGAATGATTTGTCCAGTCAGTCGCTCTCCAGTGATTTGGGCCTTTTTGTCAGCACAAAGAGCATTCAGTCTCCCTGGAATTTACAGCAGCCAAGCTCTCATTAGCAAACATCCTTTACCATGAATGATTCAAATAATTACCACTGAAATAATAAACTGTTTCACAAAAACATTTTATTTGATGGCTCCAAACATCAACTTTTCTGAATTGTTGACATTCAAATAAGCCAGAGAGCTTTATTGTTGAACAACAATGATCCCCTTGTAAAAGGGTGGGCATTGTTTTACCTCCAGCAGACCTTTAAACTTGGCCAGATATCAAATGTGTCTCTCAAACAGCTAGCCAACATGCTGGGTAATTGGAGGGCACGTACCAGATGGAGCTATAGTAAAACTGTATGTTCAGGCTCCCAACTAATTTTTACTAGATTTACTTAGGATATTGAGAGTGTGAAATTCCAGACTAATTAGCAGCAAGTTATCTGTTTGCATCTACAGGAGCTGTATAATTGTTAAATGCTTCTGCTTACACTGAGCTCTCAGTACCAATTTCTCTTCTATAATGGTATTCTATGTGTATAATTAAGTGTTATTTGATACAGTTTTGGAGTTCAATCAAATAAACAAGCAACAATTATACCCCATTATGATATCCTCTAGTGTTTGGCAGTAGGAATGATGTCACTACATTTCCAAACACGTAGCATGAGGCAAAAGGAATTTCCTGCTATCACTCTCCTTTACCCTTTGTACCATGCGTAATTGGAATGGTTTTATGAGTTAATTTAGAGTAGGCCTATTTACTACAGGTTTTCGTAGGCTCCAGGAATGTATTCAGTTTTCATTGCGGCATTGTTTGTATGGGTATGTGCATGAAATTATTATCTTAATATCAAACAAATAAGATCCAATTGCACATTTTATGCTTCTCTTAACTGCAAGGAAACAAACCACCACAACAGAAAGGGGAAATATTTCACTCATCCTAGCACATTCTTCATTGCATGATTTCACTTTCACATTAAGGTTGCATAGGTAGCAATAATCTCAAACAGCCTAATACCTGAGACCTTCATGTTCAGAAATAGAATAACAGAGCCCTGATTTTCATTTACAGACCTTTTATATCCCTCTGGCAAGATAAATTTCTTATGCTGCCAAGGAGAGGTAGAAAGCTCTTAAAATATATGAAAGTCAGGCCAGTAAAATTAAATACATTAAAACACGTGACTGTTATTTGCAAGCTATAATGTCTGATGGTTGTTCTGAGCCAGGAAGGTAAATATTTAGAACCCAACTTTTCATATTTAGGTATATGCAGTGGGAGGCACAAATTCTGCCTCATTTTATACAACCAGGGATAATTGCCCATTACAACACCCAAATTTGGGACTATATATCCTATTTAAGCATCAAGCTTTGCAAGCTGAATTCAAGTGAGTGAAGTTACTTAGATAAATTGCGCACCATTTTTGAACTTTCCAGCTTTGACCGTGGGCATTTCTTCTTCACCCAGCTGAGACCATTCAAATCCTACAGCTGCACATTGCTGTTGGCAGGAAAATAGTGCACAGCAGACCTCTGCTTCTTGGGCATCTAACACCTTCCTTACATATCCCCTCCGATCCTCCTCTGCTGCTGCCGTTTTTACCTTGTAGTAGACTATGAGATCTGGTCCCAGGACAAGAACCATTTACAGAAAAAGTTCTATTTTATTTTTCCAGCTCACCTTGGTGTGCTTAGACAAGCTATATGATTTATCTCATCAAGCCATTACAATTCCTTGCAATTGTAAAATGCAGCTGTAGGCCACTGGTAAAATATATATTTTTTTAAATTTCTACTGTATGTTTTTCTTTATAACTAGAAGACTTCCTACATTATTTATGGCTTTTGTTCACTTCTGCTACAGATAAACATAGGGATGCTGGGGAGGGACTCTTCATTAGGGACTATAGTGACAGGACAAGGGGTAACGGGTTCAAACTTAAACAGGGGAAGTTTAGATTGGATATGAGGAAGAAATTCTTTACTGTAAGGGTGGTGAGGCACTGGAATGGGTTGCCCAGGGAAGTTGTGAATGCTCCATCGCTGGCGGTGCTCAAGGCCGGATTGAACAGAGCCTTGGATGGCATGGTTTAATGGGAGGTGTCCCTGCCCCCGGCAGGGGGATTGGAACTAGATGATCTTAAGGTCCTTTCCAACCCTAACTATTCTATGATTCTATGAAATACTATTTAAACCTAGTGAAATGAGTAAATCAGGCTAGCAGTAGTAGTGAAATTGCAATTTGCAAGTGGATATAAGAATTTTCTTTAGATCACCTTCTGTATTACCCTTCATTATGACAAGCAAACCCCAATTAACACTCAAGAACAGAAGAATTCAACTTTTTTTTTTTTTCAATCTGATGCTCTGGTGAGTTTTTTACTGGTAAACTTGAAATTCTAAACACAAATGCTTTCTGTAAATGCGTTTTGTTTGCAGTTATATTATCTATAGGAAAATCAGTTAATTAGAATGGACTTACAAAGTATCCGAAAATTGTCAGTCTGGAACTGTCATTTTTAAAGTTTAATTCCAACTATGTCAAATCATATTTTAGTGAAGCAGCAATGATATGCAGCCTGCAATTTTATCACAAGCAGATATCAAATCATTCTCTGTCCAGTGTAAAAGAGGTAGTTCTGAAAATACAAAATGTTGCAGAACAAGCTACCCAACAAATCTGTTATATGACTTCTTAAAGTGAAAAAATATCAATACATGTTAAGCAGTTTCCTATCCTTTTAATTCACTAAGGAGGTTCTTCCTGAATACTGTGTAACAGAATCACTTCCAGTTATTATGGCAAAAGGAGACATTTCATTGGAATTGCCGCATATTATAATATCCCAAATTTCAGGCAAACACACTAGTTAATTTTCAGTGGTATCCAGAGAAAGTCGTGAGTTTATTCTGACATACATAGTTTGTGCTGCAGTGAATGTTTGAAGGACTTAAAGTATAAAGTATTGTAGAGAATGTGAAGAATTTCAAGGTAATGCAACTTTTGGACTTATGCTCCAAGTAGCCCATTTTATTACATCTTACTCTGTATCTAGCTATTTGTACTGCATGTTCACATTTTTATCACCATGGTCTTTTCCTGAACACTCTGGTCCTTCTCTAGCAGTATATTTAGAAACCGTCAAGAGTTATGAATACACCAAGTACATTAGGTGGCTCTCAGTTTTGTGAGACTGCTGTCTACTTGACCTCATTGGCAAAGCTTCAACTGAAGAACCAAGGGAAAAAGGAAACAGTTCTCATAAGAAGAAAACTCTTCTTTCAGGATTGATGTTTTCACGAATGATGTGTTTATAACCAGAGGCAAGTGCTCAGCTTGCCATCTTCACATAAACAAGCATCAGGGTCTTATGATCTGAGCAACAATAAGATTCTAAAAAACTGCTTTCTCTTCCTCTGTGGTGAAATCACAACAAGCGACCATTTATGCAGTCTGTCCTTAAACCTCATGAATCTGAAGTCTGTGTTCTTTGTGTATGCAGATTTACTGTGTAATAGCTAAAAAAAGCTCAACAAGGCCTGAAAAATAAATAAATCCCAGCTAATGAATTCCCTTGTAAGTCATGTCCTCTGAAAAGCTTTGTCTGACTCCTCCTGAGGTGAGTCATTTGGCCTGAAATATTTTTTGTCAGTGAGCCAGATACTGGTTCCTGCTTTTTATACTGCTGTAGAGTAAAAAGTCTATCATGACCTCTGGCAATTCCCCAGGTGCAAAAAGAGTAAATCATCCCCATGGCTGTGCCTTTATCACAGGGCTGGTGCCCTCAGGGGCCCTGCTGGAGGACATCACAGCTCCCTTGCCTCTGTGCAGTCCAGACTTTGGTTGGATGCTAGCAAGTTTAGGAGCTGGGAAGCACTCTCTGGTGCTGCAGTCTCAACATTTCCTATATTTGTACTGCTCTTATGCCTATTCCATATAGGATCAGATGAACAATGTAGCCAAGAGAGGGAGATGGTGGCTCATGGGTGGGAGAAAATGTATTTAATGTGCAAAGTGTGCGTGGTGGTGCAGACCATAGCCATTGTGCAAGGTTGTCAAAGCAGAACAGCTACAGAGGGCAGGAAGTGGAGGAGCCCCTGTGGCCCACAGATCAACCAGGATTAAGAAGGTGACAAAATCAGAATATTATTTCTTTCCAGTCCAGTCCAGAGCCCAATACTGCACTAGTTATTTTGCAATGGTGAGATTGATGCTCTGCCTTATTGGGACACAGTGCTGTGAGCACAGGTAGAGCTCCTCTTCCTGTCCTCCCATCTGCCCCTCCCAGTGTGAATAGCAGCTGCTGGACTTTCCTTTCAAACCTTCCTCTCCCTCTGAGTACCTGAGCTGCAGGCTCTCTAACTTTGACTTCATTTGCAGGAGACAGTAAGGAGTTAAACTCCCACTGTACTAAGTGAAACTGTACAAAATGATGTGATTCCCAGATATCTCAAACTTTCAGATGCCGAGCATATTTTCTTGAATGAAAGCCCTTTTGGTATATTTCGCTGGAGGGAAAAATGCATTTCAGAAGAATCAATATCAACAAAGAGATTACAGATAGCAAATATAACAATGCACATATTATAAGGGACAAGTACAGAAAACATGGATGGCTAATTAAAGAAATTCTTGAGAATGTCTTGAAACAGGATTGCTATATACATTTCTGATGAGCCACCCTTTAAAGGCATCACACTGAGGAAGTGTAATGGAAAATCTTGTTCTTCCCTACCAGAACTGCTTTATCAAAAAGCTAAATTCACTTTTATTATGTAGTAAGCTTAAAGTAGTGCTTAGAGTTTCCAGCTGTTAATCTAGCTGCTTAAAGAATAATGTTAAAGAAAGACAGCTGCTGATTTCTTAGGAAGAAAAGCAGAAGGGAAGGAGATACTCCTTTCAGCTCTCTCTGGATCATCCACACAACACCTGGCTCTCTTCTGAGGCAAGTGGTGCCTCTGCAGATTTGAGATGTAATCATGACTCCCTCCATGTATTTCTTCAATTTGAACTGCTGGAATAACATGAAACCTGCGTTGCAACCCACTGGTGTAGTGTAATGGGTCCTGGGGTGTGATGTGACAGTGCAAAGTTGTCGAGATAGTTCTGTAGAACTGTGCCAGGCAGGAGGAGCCAGACCTAATGCAACTCGTCCATGCTGCCTTTCAGGAACAGACCCAGCAGTGAATTCAGCAGGGAAGGTACCAGCACCTTGCCTGTGAATGAGTTGTCTGCAGTGATCCAAACCAAAACCAGAAGTGGGAAATCAATTAGCAGGATGCATAACTGGGGCCCTGTGTGAAAACTTCTTTGCTCCTCACTCATTTAGTAGTATGGATAGACTACTATAGCTGTGAAAGAAGTTGTTGGGATAGGACAGAAACTGAAGCTGCATGTCCTGAATCTCAGCCCTGTTACTCAGCTACTGCATAATCTCTTCCTTACTTCACCTGTTGGGAAAAAACGCCATTAAAAAAAGTTTAAAAAAATCAGTTCTAGAGTTCTAGTTTCTCAGTGTTTAATGTTCCCAAAGGAGTAAAACTGCTGCTGCCCTCACTTCTTTCAGCTCCTCGTTTGTGTCTTCAGAGTTACAGCAGAAAATCCACTCACAGTATGATGGAACCCCATTTCTCATATGCCAGGCATGATTCTGGGGCAAAAAGCAAAGTGCTAGTCCTTCCTAGATATAAGGGGCATTGCGAGGACATTCTGTGTAGGATATTTTGAGTAGGGTTTCTCTGAATACTCACTGTAAATTCTGAGAAACAAACATATACTTCTGAGGAAAAGAGGGCTGTCTAGAAAAGAGCAAAATATAACTATCAGAATCTAATGCACTCTGAGAATCAGCAAACATTTCTACTTATAGGACAACTAGTGTGGGTCTATGCCTGCTCCTAGCCTCTTTGACTCTAATAAGGCCCATCTAGCCCAAGGCTGTGTTTTCAGCAGTGTTGAGGGCAGATGGCCACAGAGAAGTATGAGAACAGAGAAAACACATAGTGATATTTCCCCAAAATACTCTCCTAGCAACCACAGATTTTCATCTCAGGGGCTTTCTGAGCCAGAGAGAGTGTTTTGGTTTTAGCAGTCCCTGGTGGATTTCTTTTCTATGGATGGTTCCAAAACAGAAACAAAATTCACCAGTTTGAAATGCAGGATGGAGTCAATAGAGTGAAGATGTCAAGAAACAAAGCTTGGTTTAGCTTGTGTAGAATAGACTTTTTTTTTTCATGCTGACAGTATCATAGTATGTAGTCAGCTGAAATTTTAAGTATGTTTTGTTAATCTCCATAATGTGGATACACCAAAGAAGTGAGGCTCTAGTATTATAATATGCCGGAGCCTTTATGCGGTTGGTGAGCTTCCCCACTTACACCACCAGAAAATTTGGCTCATCATAGCTTCCTGTGCTTGATATTCTCTTGATAAACATGACTGTAAAGAAATATTGCATGTATTTTTGGGTTGCAGATATAAATGATGGAGGGTTTTGAAAAGAACTTGCTCAAAAAATGTCAAAGAAAAAGAACTGCATGCCCTATGTTGTATTCAAAGAAGTGAAGGAATATC
The DNA here is from genome assembly GCA_039720435.1 of Amazona ochrocephala. Lineage (NCBI taxonomy): Eukaryota > Metazoa > Chordata > Aves > Psittaciformes > Psittacidae > Amazona > Amazona ochrocephala. The sequence continues at coordinate 58,631,757 of CM077878.1, forward strand.
TTGGATAGCCTTGTATGATAGATAGTACAATTTCATTCTGTTTAAGAAAGTTGCTATCCAACTTTATCAGGCTCCATAAAATTTCAGTATGGTATTTCAAAATCTATCTAAACCAGCAAGAACACAGATATATGCAACACCATGAATATAAATGCAAGCCATTTAAAATATATCTAAGCAAGCAATCCAGGAACAGTCTGATCATGTGGGAGAAAAACAGATAATCTGAATTTGTCTATATCCATGTCTCTCTCTGTAAATATCTATCTATGCATACTCATAAATATTTCATCTGAATCTAGTTTGAATTTGGATTCAGCTCCTAACCTAGATAGGCAGAGTTCACAAATTGCCTGTTCAGTGATCCTGCTTTGTTTTGTAAGTGTGTAAAGATGCGACTCTCACAGCCAATATAGAAGCAAAAAAAATCAAAGAAGAAATACACCTGAAGGACAATACCTTTGGTTCTGAATAGTCAAATACGCTAGATTCCTGCTGCAAGGTGCATTATGAAGGGTAGTCAATTCATGACTCAATTTCATTTTGGAGGGATTGAAGTGAGGGTCGGGTTTCTAAATAGCTATTTCTATTGACCTTTGCAGAAGACTATCCAGGGCACTCAGTTATAAAACCATTGGGCACCTCCCACGGCATGTTTGTTCTGTGCTTGGGAAGACTTTTCTTAAATCAGGAGCAGTATCCATAAAGTATTTGTATCCCCAGAGAGGTTTTTTTAATACCTAAAAATTAAGAACACCAGTGACATTTTTATATTTGCTTATATAAAAGTAATTTTCATTGGTATGAAATAAGAGAGGAAGAACTCTGGCCACATACCCTTAGCTCATCTTTTTGACAAGCTTTTTCTTTAAAATATTACCTTGCGCAACATACATGTTCAAACATCAGGAAATACAATGGGTTTGCCTATGAAAAGAATTTTATGGTGAAAACCACTGGTTTTCTGTAGTCTGTTAATTCTGAACTGGTATAGGTTAAGAAGAGATGTTTAAATTTCTTTCTGAAAGATAACTCTTCAGGTTGGTGTAGGATCTTGAAAGCAAGAACTTAGTGATAACTGCTCATGCATAGTTACAGCGTGCTACTGCAATGTTAAAACAAAGCCTCTCCCCACTAAATGACCAGCCTGAATTGGATAGGCAGTGCCTGCAATGCTGCCTTCCAACAACACTGCCATGACTGAGGTAGTGCCTGTGAGCTGTCTCACTGTTACGTAGGTGGTTTGCCTCAACAGGAAAAAGAGGGACCAAATGGACAAGAGAACATGGCTATCCTTTGCTTCACAGGAAATAGGGGCTTCAAGGCTCAAAAAGGGACCATAATGTTGCTTTAAGCAATTGCTTCACTTTGCCTCACTGTTCCTTGATTGTGAAGTTGGAATAAGAATATCTAAAGAGTAGCATAAGATAAATAATGATCTTGCTTACATATATTTTCTGTTTCTCAATAAAATAATCAACCTGAGCCACTTGGAGCCACTTGGGCTGTGGATTTTTTTGTTTCTAGGGAAAGGAAATGTGATTTAAAAAGGCTACCGGGAAAAAGAAATATAAATTCCTTCTTGTGGACTTCTGTTAATCTCGATACTCATTAAGCAAATTTTTCTGAAGGCTTCCAGCAGATCTGTTATTTATGCATTGCATAGATGCTTAACTGCAAGCAGAAGTATCAATATCTGGAAATAAACTTAATTTTCTCCTCATAGAGCTTTAAAGAGAAAAACACTTCAAAAAATTGCCCAGTTGTCTTTTTATTGACCGATTTTTGATGAACTCTTTTTACACTTTTACACAACTGAAGATAGTCTGTGTGAAATGTACCTCCTGCTACATAGTACGACCAAGCTCTTGAGTAGCTGTAATGATAGCATGCATGGATAGCTGCAGCGCAGAGAAACCCAGTGCACAGAACACAAATTTCACAAATTTAGATCCCGATCCAGCAAAGTCCCTAAAACATAAACATAATATTAAGGATACAAATAGTCCCAGTGAAGCTGGTGGAATTATGTTCCTTCTAGTTAAGGGCTGTATTCTGAGGCACATGTGCACAAACAAAGCCATATAACCTCCCATCTATCTTTCAAATAGCTCCTGTTGACAGCTGCTGAATGAGGACAAGTATGCCCAGTGCCATTCTGGCTTCTGCTGGTATTATTGCTTGTGTCACCCCGGCATCAGGCCAAGGGAGCACTGGCAGCTGCTCTCGAGGGCCAAAGGAGACTGTAATGAACAGGAGGGAAGCAGGCAGAAGGGCCACATGGAGCTGTAAGGAGTAAGGGAGAGAGATGTGTTGGCTGCAATAAATCCCCTCGCTGGAACCATAAAACTTGGATTTTCCCCTTAATAGGGCTCTCAGTTCATCTGTAATGTGACCTGAAAAAAATTACAGCATTAGAGATGAGGGGCAGGAAGCTTCTTGAAGATGAAGTCTGATTCAAACTAATTTGACCAGACTGTTTTTTCATTGAGACAATATTCTCTCAAATCCACAAGATAATATTGATTTCTGTATTCTGTTCCTTTAAAAGCATACGGACTCTTCCTGAGCTAGTCTGCGTGCTCTAAGAGAGGAAGTGTCCTGGTTTCAGCTGGAACAAAGATCTATCATGATAATCTGTGAAGAGATACTTGTTGTGGGGTTGTAATTCACCACAACATGGAACAGTTACTCAGGTGCCTCTAGCATCCCTGTCCCCTTAGGGAAGAATTATATAAGGCTGCCAGAGCCTTTACACTCAGACTTAATCTAATCTTAAGACTATAGATATATGTCTTGAATATAGAGTATAAAGAAACTCTACCCTTGCTGCATTAGCCTCATTTTCAGAGGAAATTAGGTCTATGTATTTTTATATTAGGTCTCTGAATTTGCATGCGCATCCATACCCTCCACATCCCAGCACAATCTGAACTTAAACCTTTGGGCAGTTTTGACCAGATTTGACAGGGTGGTAATAGGCCCCAAGGCATATCATGTTCTGTGAGAGCATATAGCTGCCCAGAGAAGTGAGGTCCACCTGAGAGAAAGGCAGGTGTGTGGGTTCACCTCTTCTTCAATAACGGGGAATATATGTGGCAGAGGGAGGCTCGGGGTGCCCAGCCATGGCAAAGGCTCACTCGAAACAAGCCCTTTAGTAAACACCTGAGAATCCAGCCAGAAACACCCACTGGTCCATAGGAAACCAGGCTCCCTTAATACCACTTCCCAGGGAGCCACTCTGCTTCCAAAATGGAGAGAATAGCACTGGTTGGAAGGTAATGATTCTTGATAATTGATTTAGTTTATTTTTACTGGTGAAATTTTTGCACTTGTTCCAGTTGTACCTTTTGAGGTAGGTCCTGGGATCCACCTGACAGTGCTGTTCAGCCTGCCCACCGTACAGCCGGGGGGAAGATGAAAGCAAGCATATTCTGCACATCAATCTGGTTCAGTTCCAGCACTGAGCATGGACCTGCCTGAGTGCAAGTGGAGCTGTCAGCTTGTACAGGCTTCACTGTCAAGGGCTGTGTCATCTGTCAGTGTCGGTTCCAGCTCACTGTGCCACATACAGGCGATGCACTGGTGCCTCCCAATTGATAACACGCTGCCAGAAGCATGTTACTTTCTCATCTGTCTTCTTGTAACTGTCAAAACTGGAATCCATTAATTAGCTTGTTCTTATGAATTTTAGTTGTTCTGAAGACATGTAGATTTCAAAGTAAGACACACACACACACACACACACAAATTAAAAGCAACAACAACAAAAAACCACCCAGCAAACCATCAGGAAGGTGCCAATAGGGGCTTCACAGATCCTAAGTGGCAGTTATTATGAACAGTAAATGCTGGCTACGAGACTCTGTCTAAGTGAGTATAATGATGTGGCTAGTTTCACCACATTGCTTCTAATGAAACTGAGCTGCATACAGGGGCAAGATGCGATGACAGCTAAGGAAAAGACAGAAAACAAGGCACCAGCTAGTGAAGTCAGCTGAGTCAAGAAGGCTTTGCTTGTTGGTTGTGTAGGGATTTTTTTTTTTTCTATTTTATGTGTTACTTACCAGGAGCAGAGGAGAAGTTCAACTGGGCTTTATTTGTCCATGTTTTGTACCTGCAGAGAGATTTTGCCAGGTCTGTGGGTTTATGATGAGATGCTTCTCATCCTAGCCCTTGAATGGACATTGCTATCTCTAAACAGAACATAATTTCAAATATTGAATACACACATTTTTATTTTACATGGATCCTTGCGTCCACTGCATCACTCTCTCAAAGACTTAAGGTAAAAGTTTCAGAAGCTTCCTAAATGATTCCTCAAAAGTGAGTAAGGGATCGAGGAGCATGCACTGAACTGTGAATCAATGGGGCCTTAGTGCAGCTAAGCATGGTGTAGCAATCCCTGAAACCGCACCACATGAGCGCAGCCTTGAAATCAACCTGGCCAGCGTCAGAAGAGCTCACTAGCTCCACCACGGCGCTGCGGACACCACCAGGCAGGGGCAGACCCAGATGGATGCCATTGCAGCCTGAGCTGGAGCAGCTATCAGGATCCTACAGCCATTGCCTGCACATGTCGCCACACGCTCTCGTGTTTCTAAGCTCAGTCACTTTCAAAAATGGGAATTAATCTCATGCACTGCTTAGTATTTCTGAAGTTCCCATCCTAAGGAGTGTCATGTACACATTAACTTCTACTTGGCTGTCTTGCTTCCTATGAAACTCTATAAGGTAGTCTACCTCTAAGAAACCACGTACTAAAAGCTTCAGTACTGTGTAATTCTTTCCACTAGAAGGGAAATTTACGAGTGCTATGACTAGACATGATTAGCTGCTACATTCTCTTTAAAGACATGTCAGGATACTTCCCTAGATTTCATCCTCAAAATAGCTGCTTCTCTCTTAAAAATCAAGATATCTTCTTCTTTTTGTCCCGAATTATGCAAACCAAGGACACACAAATATATTCATCCAGTGTAAAAGGTGGGACTATATATTAACAGATAAGACAAACCTGCTTCCAGGAAATCACATCCTTTCTTTGCTTTTACACCGGTTAGAGAAAAGGAAATGAAGCCAAAATTTGCAATTCAACAAGGTTACTTCAGTGTCAATAAAATACCTTTCATCAATGTTTTATGGCCATTGTACTTGGATATCTTCATTTGCATGCATTTACCTCGTGTGGCAATGCACACTTTCCTAAGTATGTGTACATCTCTTTTAATATCCATTGAAAATTTGGCTCAGAATCAGCTGTTTAGTGGTTTAAGTTCATTCACTCACATGGCTAATCCATGGAAGAACAAGCATTTTAAATGCTCCTCTGAGAAATAAATAGCAGCTTTATGTGTGCTTTGGGTATTTTAGGTACTCACATAAAGAAAAATAAATACCATTTGTGATCACTGGTTATATTCTAGTAATAACCCATTTCTGAAGTCCCAAAATCTCACAGCCTGGCACCAGTATCTCAATGCTATGTGCAGGAATGGAGCTCTATGTTTTTTAACAGTTCTTGAGCTCTCTTGGGGCTGTTTCTTGTGTCTTCAAAGCCACCCAAATCCTGCTGGGTTTGCACACACAGTTGGACATGGTGCTGAAAGTAAGGGGCTAAAACCCAAATATTTGCACTGTGCCAGGAAGAAAGGGGAACCAGCAGCAGCCTCCGTGGTCCTGCTCTTTGCTTCTGCAATAGAGCAGTCACTGCTCCTCTTCTCCTCACCAGCAGCCCTGGAAGACAAGGAAAGCACCATCCCCAGCACCTCAGACCTGGGCAGAGTGGGTGGCAGCAAGCTCCTTCCCAAGCTATTCCTCTGCTTGAAAGAAGGACCAAAGAGACAGCAATGGACATCCCTTCTCATTGCAGGGCTGGGGGTTATCCCCTCTAGTTGGGAAGGAAGCAGTAGGGATAGCTGGGAGGCTGTGAGCACCAAAAGGCCTCTCTATGGGTCTGGCAACACTTGGCTGTTATTAACATCTACATTTTTATGCACTGCAGTGATGATGTGGGGCCTCCATATTGCAGGTGCTTATAAAAATAAACAACAGCTACTGTGGATATTTATTGCCTTATTCTGGGAATCTTATTTCTCAAGTAGCAGCAAACAGCCATTTAAATACAGTTGCTGGCTGTGACACATGTGAAATCTGAAGTGTTTGGTGGACAGGCTCTCTCTAATGTTAACAGCACAACAGGACTTTCTGGAGAGGGATGGGGCAGAGATGCTCACAAGGAGTGGCTGGCTGGCCTGCGGTGAGCAACAGCCACCTTGCTGGGCACTTTGATGGGAGCCCACAGTGCTGGTAGGTGAAAGCCAGAGCTGAGAAGCTGCCTCCACATCCCTCATGCATGGGGTAGGCATGAGGGGAGGACATCTTACCTTGCCACTACGGAGAGATTCAAGTTTGAGAGAGACACATTATGTCTGCATAGGCTCTCCTGCATTTGGGAAATCAGTTGTTAACAGTGTAAAACATCCTTTCATCCCATAGTGGCCACTCGCATCTCCACTTACATCAGTCTTTGGGGAGAGAGTACGATTGAGCAAGGAGAATGTCAAGATCCAGGCTGGGAGGAACAGACACCACCTCCCAGTGCTGAGTGCAAACTTTCAGGTTCAGTTCTGTCTCCTGAGGTGCCTGGCTGCAGTTTGGGGTACTCAGGCAATGTAATCTTAAGGACCCTGCTCTGTCACATGCTGCCATAGCGAAAACAGGGACACCAAAGCTTCATCATCATGGGCATCCTGGAGCTTCCTATAGGTCTTGTGGGAATCCTGAAGTCTGTGATCATCTTCTTTGTCCAAAGTTGGTGTCAAACTTTACCTGTTTGTGCAATGGAAGATTGTAGTCAAAATCATGCTAGAAAAAAACCTCTTCAGTGGGATTTGTGCCCAGAATAGTCTGCAACATGGAAATGATAACATTTACAGCTAGATTAGAGATATCTCTTTCATGATCAGGACTAGATTAGAGACGATCTCTTCATGTTCAGGTATCACAATATAACCAGTTGTTTTACTGCAGAAGGTGGAAACTAGATTGCTCTAAAACAACCCCACCTCACTTCCCTCAAGAATACAGAGGTATATGCAGCCAGCTGTTAGTTTGTAATAAAGTCCTTCAGGATTACATTTGCTTATGAATACTTAAAGAAAGCTTCTTCTTTCTACAGTGGATAGAAATTCATACTTTTATTCACACATTTTTCTTAATGACCTTCTGCCATAGGAGCAATTTACTTGGTCCACTCCAGGTGATTTTGCATGATTTGCAAATCTAATTTTTATCTCCATGTCTCACATTTGAAAATCTTTTGCCACCATATTAATTTAACATTTTTATCTTTTACCCACCAAGACAGCTCATCGTGACCTTTAAATTCACTTACAAAGGATAACCCATTGGTTAATCTGGACCAATTGGCCTCAGTTACACACTTGGTGACAAACCATTATTTCTACCCCAGTTCTTTAATTGGCCAGAATGCTCTTTTTTATCAGATATATTAGCTGTCAGAAGTGCCTGCTAGCCTTTACGTACTTTCTGGATAGTGTCCAGGTCATTAAAGCAACATCTTCTGTTCAAGTCTGGAATATTTATCCTGTGCCAAAATCCTAACTTTCTCCTTGCTTTTAATTAATTAAAGACTGAAGAATGTTGGATGGGTCATTCTACAGGCAAGCCTTTTGAAATGGGAAAGCTGATATGAAATCTTTCATGCTTCTTTTTCTTTTACTCATTCAGCAGTTTTGCTTCACAAATCACAATTTTATACTATTTGAATTTCATCTGGTACAAGTATTTTACTTTAATTTCTGCTGAATTATTTTGCATTACAATAAGGCAGGCACAGTTTCACAGGCAGGGAGGAATTAGCAGGAGCTGAAGGTGCTGTAACCACCAGTATATCATGGTGGTGGGACGACTATGGAGAGGTATAGCTGCGCTCCTGTCCAGAGCAGCTTATCAGGACTGTATCCTCTGAGGATCAGAACTGGCTTTTGAGAAATAATAATACCTGACAAGTATGGCCAGAGTTCTCCAAATCTCTACAGACCTGCCTGCAGGAAACAGCCAGGCAGCTGAATCCCATCTCAGCTATTGTGGTGGAACAGCTCATACAGCACTTCAAGGTGCTTAGGCTCTATTTCCGCAAACAACATGCATGACCCACATCCTTTTCTGTATTTAGTATCTGAGATGCTGGTGACATTAACAGTTCTTTATTCCTTGTCCATATAGACCAACATCATCAAGATTTTGACTGCCTTGGTGCCATAAATATTCCTTTTGCCAGCCAAGATGACCTGGTTAAAATAACATTTTACCATGAAAAAATATTTATGATTTTATACCACTGTGTTTGTTGCCATTTATGCTCTGCGTTCACTGTCAGTGACTCACAACAGAATCAAAGGGTTTCTTAAAAGGAGATGTGGTAAGTGTGGTGATTTCTTTATGTCTGTGTAGTGAAATACTGTTCATTAAAGATGTATCTTGTAATATCTCGGGGTACCTCCTTTATGCCACTCTTCAACATAAAATTCAAAAGTCATCCTATGATAAAAATGAATTGACAGTCTTCAAAATATCATAAGTTTACTCCAGTTTTGTCAGTCTAATGTGAATTTGAAAAAAAGGCCTATTGCTGTGAAAATCTGTTTTGTTACAGATGCTTCTTGCAGTTTTATGTTCTTCCAGCTTTAATATTAGCACTCTGTGAAGTGTAAGACTAATGTCTAAAGGTATGCCAAATGGAGATGTTATTTGAATGGCAAATGATGAAAAATTAATGTAATACTTCTATTCTTGCTTCATGGTTTTGGCTTATGAAGCAAAATCAACATACCTTTAGAGTAACTTTTTTGCTGCAGCTGTGCTTCCTATGCATGTTCTTTTTTGTATTTATTTTATGTTTAGATTTGGATGATCTTTGAATGGCTGAAGAACATTTCTGGGAGAGCAGCGTTCCTGATTTGTTGTTTGATCAGGGATCAAACTTCACTATTGTTTGGGTTTTACTCCCAAAAAAAGCCCTGTTTTTCAGGCAAAACAAGCACCCTGAACTAAAGTCATGGGAGCCATATGACCTGAATGAGGCATAAGGGCTCTATTAGATGTGCTCCTATTGAAACCTGCGGTGTCACCCATCAGCAAGCCCTTCAATCCCCAGTATACAGTATGTTTAAATGGTGTATAAATATAGCTTTCTCGCTTCCATTTATCTTTGTGTCACTTCTGCCGTGGTGCTGCCAAACAACACTGGAAGCCACGGGGGGGCTGAGCATGCAGTCTTGTACAGGAGCACATCTGCCAGCGGGCTGATTGAAACGTTCAGGAGGTGAACAACGGCCTCGCTGATAAAAAGCAAGTCCTGCGGTTCACAGAGTCTGTCTCAGCCGGGCTGTGATAGGCTGTTCCAATTTTTAAGCCTATTGTACTTTTCTCAAGCTGAACTCTCATGTTTTCACAGGGTCAGAAGATGCAGTTGCAGACATCCCATTCAGGAGGAGACTCTTTACATGTGATAGGCTGTTCCAATTTTTAAGCCTATTGTACTTTTCTCAAGCTGAGGTCTCATGTTTTCACAGGGTCAGAAGATGCAGTTGCAGACATCCCATTCAGGAGGAGACCCTTTACCTGCATTTGTTCTTAAGGAACAATTTTGCAGTAGCTCAAAAGAAACCATAGCCTGGTCATGTTGCTTTATTTTCTCCCATATGTAATTGTAAATGTAAGTCTGTCATTTTGGCATCTAAAGCTGGTGGAGACATTTTTTTCTGAGGACATGTATTTTAGGTCTGTTATGTTTTCTTCTTTTGTTAATGGATAAACAGTCTACTTGTTGCACAGCCATTGAATGAGACTATTTCAAATAGGTTACGCAACAGCTGAGGTTTCTTGAAAACTCCTGAACTTGAACTCCTGCTGGTTACCTGCAATAAATGCAGTAAATGGCTGTGTTGGGTTTTTTGTGTTTTTTTTTTTCCATAAGACCAATAGATTTTGAAATAAGCTTGTATTTTAAAAAGAGAAAAGCCTCTGGCTGACTTCTGCCTCTTCTGCTGTGGAAGTGGTGGGTAGTGATGAAGCAGTGGATCTCAAGATGAAGAGATGGTTTCCAGGTTGTGGTAGTCTTTTCATTCCTTTCTGCTGCCAATCGAGTTGCGAAAATCAAGTTTGTGTCTGGAATGTGAAGATGCACCCATGGGGAGCATCTTGTAAGCCATGAGAAGATCAGAAAAATTGCCTTTGGACCAGAATGTGAACAACATTTAGGAAATACAACAGCATGTAGGAAATAAAGCATGTCAAACAAGGGAGAGGAAGTTAAACTGCACATAATTGATGAGATAGTTGTTTGTCTTCCCCCAGTTTGTTATGTATTTGTGTGGGCATGGGAAAGTTAAGCTTGAGGTATTGACGAAGTTTTGAATTCATAACTTAATGCTGCTTGTTATATTCTCTTTGGAAGTAAAATACCACATACCGTATGAATACTCTAGTTCAATGGTACTCAAAATCCAAATGCAAAATGAATCAAAAAGAAAATTAAGAAGTCACAAGAAAATCCCCACGTCAACATGCTTAATAATTCAGTTTATAAAAATCCAACAGATTCTTATATAAGAGGGCATTAATTACGGCTTTTAAAAGACCTATGCATGAGAATATTTAGAATAACTGCAAAAATCAAATCTTGTACAGAAAAGTCATTCATCCTGCCAAATTTGAAGGCACTAATCCAGAGCATTTGCATGAGACAGTTCCTCAAATAAATTTTTGTTGTTGTTTTTTTTTTTCATAGAATCATAGACTGGTTTGGATTGGAAAGGACCTTACAGATCACCTAGTTCCAAACCCTCTGCCATGGGCAGGGACACCTTCCACTAGACCAGGTTGCTAAAAGCCCTGGCCAGCCTGGCCTTGAACACTGCCAGGGATGGGGCAGCTACAACTACTCTGGGCAACCTGTGCCAGCACCTCACCACCCTCACAGGGAAGAACTTCCTTACATATAACCAAAAACTTCCCTCTTTCAGTTTCAAGCCATTCCCCCTCATCCTATCACTATTATCCTACTACTGCCATGGGACATAGGACTATGTTTTTTAACATAGGAAAACAGTAATTCTACTAACCTGCCCTCAAAATCAGTGGAGTCATTTTTAATCGAATTCTTTCAGCTCATTGATCCTGAAATAAACCACTGAATGAAAAATTTTCACTCATATGGTTACAGTTTTTCAGCTGAAACTCTCCATAGAGAGGATCAACATACCCTAAGTGCAGCAGGGACTTACACTGTTACGTTTCTGCAGGCAGTGAGTACTCAGATCAGATCCACCCAGCTGTTGGGATACAACCCCATTCAGCTGTCATCTCCAAAAGGGCTTTCTTTCAGCAGCTGAGGAGCAGTGCTTTCAATGGCAGCACCTTTGCCTTCCATGGAGCTGAATGCAGTGCTGCATCTCTGAAACAAGAGAGGTGGAGAACTACAATTCAAAATGTACATTTTTAGCAGCAAATATAGAACTCAGGTTTTGGCTCAAACCTAATTATTCATTATTTCCACTACACAAGCTGATCAGAAACTGAATTGAGGAGACTCTCATAGGCAATTATAAACTATCTTCTAAATTATCTTCCTGCAAAGAAGGGGAATAAATCTCCTTCAGTGAAAGCAAGATAAAACCAGCGTTAATTTTATGCCAGCTGCGTCCACAATAGTTTACTCTTCTGCCTGTCAGCTGAACTGCTATATTATTTGTAACGTATTTGTACTGCAGCCTCTTAGGATATGTATGTGCAATGTGCTGATATTCCAGCACCACATTTGATATAAAACCATCTCTGGATAAAACAAGCACTAAAGGTAGGAATGACAGCAGCTTTTGTCAGTGCCAAGCTCAGTGTCTACAGCCTCCTCAGCATAGTGAGCTGTTGAGCTCTCAGCTTGTTTGGCTGCTTTTTAGTCATGTTCAACCTATGAACTCTTCTGGATATCAAATTGCAGCCAATGATCCACCACTTGGAGCTGGAAACATTTTGTGGGATTTTACAGAGGCTCAATGTAAGTAAAGTACCATGGAAATCTGGCGCAAACCACTAACTTTGCCAAGAAAAGAGCTTTAAAACCTATTGTAAGGCTGTGGGGGTGGGTGTGATCTGGGCACAATCTCTGTCCACTTCTCTGTTTGCCATTTCTGATCTGTATTAATATTCATTGTAACCTGGTCCTGGTGGGAAATTACTATGCATTTGCTCTAAATCGGTCAAAACTCCTGAACCAGCCATATGGTGTGAATCCCTGTTTGTCTGGTAGCACAGAGTCTATCTTTCACAGCCCTGATGCACATACAAAACTGTCTGCTTTCACTGCTTCCTAGCAGTGTTGTAAATATAACTGAACTTGTGAAAGACACAAGGTGTTAATTGATGGTGTACATATTCGCCCTCATAAACGCCTGCTCCTAAACTACTTTTCTCAGTTTCTAAGGAAACTCTTATTCCTGAAAACGGCCAAGGTTCTCACTCACAATACAGTTTAAATTCTTAATCATCAAAAGCACCTTTTTTTTCTGTGAGGGGAAAGGTGTAGATACAACCCATCTGTATATTCAACAGTTACTTTGAACTTGGAGGAAGGGAAGATTTTTGTCAGCGCTGACTGTAGGAAACCATCAATTCGCACATTATGGGAAATGTGATACTGTATTGTCAACTCCAGCTCCTGACTTTCTTAATTAAGACTGTGCTAGACATGCCAGAAGAAGGGGTCTGTGTGTCTGATCATGTGCAGGCAGTTAGAAACGTTTGCCTGTGGTTGCTTCACTCATCGTACCAGTTCATTTTATAAGGCTGTACCAAGATGGGTTCGCATCATGGAAAAGAAAGGCCATTGCAGATAACCACAGTGCCTTCCCTTCAGCTCAGGGTTGTGTCACTTTGCTTCCCCACCGCATCCTGCAAGCCAGGTCGAAGCAGAGTTATCAAACCCAAGGGACTAAAACCGGGTGCCAGCTGCCTGTTGATGCATCTGCGGACAGTGGATCCTCCTATTTTTTTCCGCAGCCTAAATCTCACTAATTTAAATTAACTCCCTAGGGTAATGTTCTTTTTTTACGTGAGCAACTGCTGTGTGTTTCAAAACAAGATTAAGATTTATAAATAAGAGCATGTGTCTATTATGTTATTTTCAATCTGCATTTTAAAAGTATATGTGAACTTCTGTAACTCAGACAATACAACTGCTGAAGCAAAAGCCACATCAAAAAGAAGCAGCCCATACCTGAACAAAGCTGGAAGAATATCTGAGCTGATGAGTATGTGAGTCATGTACCTGCAGACTTACACTCTACAGTGCAGCTATCTGCCTGTTTTGAAGCACTGCATGTCCTTCCAGCTACTGGATCATGTTCTGATCCCTTCCCTTAACAGGAACAAGGGGAAGGATGGTTAGGAAAGCCACCTAAGTATTTTGCTGCCCAGAGTTGACTGTTGCTGTCATATCTATCCTTCTCTCCATGACAAAAGTGCATGACAGTCAAAGAATCATCTCTTTATTATGGCAAGCAAAGCTTCAGAAAAATAATGTGAAGAAATGTGATTTTGTATTTCCAAATGACCACTGAGAAAGCAGAGACAATAATTGGCTCTGCTAATGCCCTTAAACATCCCAAGGCCGTGCAAGGGGGAGCAATGCCCACTGGCCCTCAGTCCTCCCAGTTTCAAGGTATAAAATGAGGTGCCTTGTATTTCTGAGGCACACAATCCAACTGGCACTGCTTCATTATTCCCATGCACTGCTACTCCTCCCCAATTCATTTTTACATTAAAAGGGAAATAGGTAGGGTGTTAATTTGCTGGGATTATGTTTTCTCCCAGAAAGAATATGGAACTGTCTGGACTATACTATAATGCCTGAGTCACTGCCAAGAAGGTTATAAAGCCATGTGGATAAACCTGCCCAATTGCAGGTGGACAACTTGTTGTTATCAAATAACTCTCCATCAGTCCTGTCTTTCAGCCTCCCCACTCAACAACTGCCTGGGTAGAAATTACTGAACACATTTTCACTGCCATAAAAATTGGCCAGAGCTATATTTCTGGATTCCAAGAAAGCTTTTGACAGCCGACCATGATACTTTATGTAATAAGTTGTCAGCATACTGTGTATCACCTATCGCTGTCACTTGGCTTAGGTCAAAGCTGTCAAATTGCCAACAAAATATTGTTACTAAAAGCACTAAATCTTTTTTTCAGACTAGTCCTGTTGGGGTCCATCTAGCCCTTGGTCTGTTATTGTTTATGCTGTGTATAAATGACCTACTGCATGAATATGCATGAAAAACAAAGCTTGCATATATGTAGACAACGATGCCAGCAGATGCTGCAGTCAGATTTTAAAAAGATCTGTGAACTGGTAGGGAAGGACTGCTCATGGTCTGCTTATGGCTCTAAAAGCATTCATATAAAATGTTTCAGATCAGGGTCCAGACTTCGAGCTTCTCCAGTATACTTGCAGGTTACATTTACAGTGTACATTACATTCACATCTGATTATAGATTTGATCTTTTGACTATAAAAGCCCCACATGAATTGTAAAAACTCATGCATCCCTGGGGTGAGAGACACCTGAGAGGGGGCTTTGAGAGCTGCCTTGCCTGGGGAGCAGCTATGAACTGCCCTGATGCAGCTGGCTTCTGAAGACTTCTCCTGATCTTTTCCTTTCCTCTGGGTTGTAGTATGACTTTTGCACAGCTGATCCTAGAGGTGAGAAAAGGAGGGGAGGTGGCAGGAGAGCCTGTAATCAGGACAAGTCTCAGTTGAGGAGATAAGACCACAAAGCCTGAACTGTGGGTGCGATGCTCACAGTGCAAGACTGGCTTTGGTAAACAGAAACAATTTTGGTAAGTAGAAACAAGTTTTTTTCTGTTATGTAAATAGAAGACTTAAAGGGACCAAAGTAATGGATTGTATTCTCTTTTCTCAAATACCTCTAACCAGACTTTTAAAAGCACAGCCTTCCTTAAGCACTCCGCAGAAACAGGGAGTCTCAGAAGCATAGCAGGGTTCTAAGGATGTGCTCACCTCCATCATAGCCAGTACACCCCCCCAAAAGAGTGCAAAACAATATTGCACTGTCTTGCTGTCAGTTTGTCAGCTTGACAGCAAGTACAAGGAAGTGAGTGCCAGTGCCAGTGTGATTTTTTTTCTCAACCCCTAAAACTCTGGTCGTCTGCTTCTCATTTCAAGTGCCCTGGTACTGAAAATTTACATTGCTTAAAACCCCTATACCATTAGTGGGAGTAATTTGCCTTTAAACTGAGCAAGAACTCTGGGTCTTGGAGAAAGTGCAGCAGTGAGAAATTCTTACATGTCCTAATGATGTATCATATAGGAAGGGAAGAGAGCAAGTGAGCCAGAAATTCAGGCCAGGACTTTCTAAAGTAACTTATGAGTTGGGGCTCCTCAGTTTCTAGATGCCTGGTGTAAGACTCTATAAAAGATCTTAGTTTCCATAATGCTGATCATTAACAGTGTCTGAAAATTAAGTTCATTTCAGGTCTCTGAAAGGCCAATCTAGATTAAAGAAATTCAAAGCTCATAAACCTTTTCAAGTGGGATAAGAAGGCTCCGTGCATCACCTTGGACCAGTTTGTGTGCACTTGCAGAAGTAGTCTCCATCTGAGACATTTACACCCCTAGTCAGAGCAGCTGTACCTGTATTGCTGAATCAAACATGTCCAAGAGCTGTTCTCTGGCTCTGTGGCTCAGAAAGGCGCAGGCTTATCAGCTGTGTGACACTGAGCTCTGACTCTCTCTTGGGCCTTGTGGATGCTCCTACAGACCTAAGACATAAACATGGCATTCCAGCTTTGTCATTGCTGTGTTTGGCACTAAACTGTGAGGGTCTGCAGCCCAGAGTGGTGATGATTTCCTAGCAGGAACACAGGCTTTGTGCTACTACTGCGTGGGCAGAGGTTTTGGAGAGAGCATCATGGGCTCCCTCAAGGCAGAGGGAGCCAAACCTAGTGTGCTGCCCCTGATAGTGCCAGCTGAGAGCAAGGGCCAGCTGCATCCTGCAGCTCCCTGAGGGAGAGAAGCCAGCATGTATCAAGGCCATGCCAAGGTGTGAGCTAACAGCTAATAGCTAAGTAGCCTGAACAGCTAGCTTGCTCCCTAGCCCTGCTTTATTTAGCAGCACAGACACAGCCTTTGTGTGTCAAGACAACTTGATTTTTGCTGCAAGAGCCAGCACAAAGCTCATGGAAAAGACAGAGGTGTGTAACACGTGCCTGTGGTTCTCAGATCACGCTGCCAATGCAATCCAGGCATGACATGACCTGCAGTCCCCTCCACTGCTGCCCACAGCTTCCCGGGAGCCCAGCCTGACACCTGCGGTAATCTGTGCCTAATCCTGAGGTTGCTTGAGAGATGAACAAAAGGATGAAATCATCTTATTTGGCAGCTTTTTATATAACTGAGAGGCAAAAATCCCCAAACTTGAGTCCCTTTCTTCCCCTTAATATAAAGCAACTGTTAGGACCATTTACTGATCTATACATTCATGGTTTTATAGCTTTGGTTAATGATTTGATTTAAATAGCAGCAAAGGTTCTACCAACTTTGCACTATTGATTATGTGGTCAATAAGTGGATACAATTGTTACGCCAAAATGCATTCTTATATTAATGCTGATGTGAAGGCACTTCAAAATGTAAAGTGTCAGTGGATGTGTTGTGACTCACAGCAGAGTATCAAAGTCACAGCATGGGATGGCAGTAAAGAAAAGAACACAGTAATGAGCAGAAAAGTCTAAGAAAGAAAAAAAGGCAGCACTTGACAGTGCTTTGCAAGTTGGAAAACAAGCAGTTCTGAGAGCTGCATCATTAACGAAGCCTAGTTTACTACAAAACCATGTCCTATATTCCTATTCCCCTCCTCCTTCCCACCAACCATCCCGAAGCCTCACTGAGTTCCCTATGGCCTCGATACCCTCCCACAGCATCTTCCCCTTGTCTTCTCATCCTCCACCTCCCCCAGGATTGTCATTTCTCTGCCATTCCCTGTGCCACCCAAATGGCAGTGTGTGCCCTGGCCAGTCCCGCGGGATGAGGGTGTGACCGGCTGGCCAGTGAGCATCTCCTGCTTGGGCAGCTGGCAACCAAACCTCTCCGCAGAGAACTGCTGGGTCAGGCTCCTGCCACTGAGCTCCTCCCAGAGGAAATCTTCAGCACAGCATTTCCTTACATCCCTATTCACTTTGCAGATGCTGCTTTTCACAGTTTCTAATGAACTCACGCATCCAAGAGCTGCAGTCGGTAAAACTTGTTTACCTCAGTCATCAGTGGATTAAAGAAAGATGAGGGATGGGATAGGCGGAATCTCAGGCAGTACAGGGTGAAGTCTTTTCTTTTCTCCTTGCAACACTGGACAACTGGATCAGAATTCCTGTATCTACTTTTCCAAAGAAGAGATGCAAAAAGAGCTCCGGCAAAGATCTCAGCTACAGACTCTGAAACGCCCATCTTCACTTTAAAAAAATACTCATGTTAGCTATACTCTGGCATAAACAAAGACCAACAAATGAAACTCAGCCTCAGTTTCCCTCACGCCTTGGTAAAAGTAACACTGACGTCTATGAAAACTGCAGCTGTGTGTACAGCTCAAGCAGAGCCTCGGCTTGTAGCTGTATTCCTCATTTTAACTGTGACTTGTGGAGACATGAGGATCCCGCTCTTTCATCCCACGGCGTCCAGCAGATACTGTGCAAGAAACAATAAGCAGGTTTCAGCGTTTGCAGTGATCTGGGATTCTGCGCAGGACTGCTTGATGGCATAATTGAAAGCCTAATTCAGAAACCAGGATTAAAGTTCAGCTGCCACTTTTGCCTTTTTTCCCTGACTTTGAACCTTTAATTTTGCTATGTTAATAATCTTCTAAGGGAATTCCTATGGATTTTTTTTGTATTTCTTAAAAATGACAAGAATAGGCCTATTCTGACACGTACGTAGACCTGTTTACACCAGGGCACCTGGGACTCTTCAGGAGGTACAACCTGAGATCAAATTTTGTTCATTTAATGTAAATTTTCCTGGGTTATATGGATAAATATTCAGAGTTGTATGGACAAATCTTGGACACGGGCACTGACAAGCATCTCTCTGGCAGCTCAGTGGAAAGCTTTCCGTACAACTCCAATAACCACTGCAGAAAGCAGGGTGTGATTTATATACTCCTACACTAGGCATTCCCACAGAACTGCTAGGCTGTGATCACAGCACATTATTAAATGCAGAGAGCATGCAAAAAAAAAAAAGGCATTTTAAGAAATAAAGTACAATTTTTTCAAATCGTAGCTAATTTCCACCAGCTGTTAGGAAGCACATTTTGCTCCCCTACACATCCTCTTTCTCAAAAATGCCCAGTTTCTGTTTGCTTGGAGAAGTTTGGCCTTATTTTTAAAAGTGTTGGTTTTTTTAAAATAAAAAAAAAATCTAAACCAATTAATTTTTCAAATAAATGGATAAATAAATAATTACAGAATGGAGAACACACTGACAGTTGCAAAAGACAAGGTGAAGAGTAATGAAATTAGAAGCAGGTGAAAAGGTGAAAAGGTGGAAATGGCTATTATTCCTAACTGCAGGCATTACGAACAAGCTCACCATATAAGCATATAGCACGTTTTGGGTAATGATGGCCATATGGTTGAGTGTGGAACTGCAAGGAATGACAACATGACTAAATCATGTGTGTGTATTCGACCACCTCATTGACTCCCTGACCATCCATCCATCTCTGCTGAAGCTCTTGCGATGTTCCAAACCTCTAAACAGATAAAGGCTTTTCTTCTAAACTAATCTACTAGAGCATTTATTTCGTATTTCCTGCTCAAGGATCAGGACAGATGCTTTATATCATTGGGAAGGAAACCTCTCCTTCCCAAAGATGTAGAGGTTACCAGAGTCACAAGGAGGTTGAGGCTCCCTCTGAGCCTGGAAAGAATGTGAGAGAATGAGCTTTCAACACAGGACAATTTTATGTAGTGCAAATCTATTGTAGGCCATTTAAAGCAGCTTTTATGGCTTCTTCTCAGTTGTGCATCCATATTATTTCCTTCCTGGCTAAAATACGGTTCACGGTTATGGATCCACATTGAAGTTTAATAGTTACTTCAACATCAGAAATATTTGTTTGACTTGTATCTCCCAATGTCATAGAAGTTCAAATACTGCTGCAACAATATTTTAAGGCAGAAATTAAGTTAAAAATTGGAGGCAAACAGGTCAAACATTCCATCATTTAAAACAGAAAAAAAAGGAAGTTGAGCATCTCCTTCTTAAAAGATATTCAGAAGACCACCAGATCTCATGCAGAAACTTGTTCTTCAGAAGATACATGTTTTAAAAGCGCAAAAGAAGACTCTTAATCAAAGAAAGCTCAATTCATTCCCTCTTTCCCCTTTTTAAAGAAAATAAAATATGAAAATTCAAATTGAAGAGGGTGTCTGTGAGATGCTGGAAGATGCTACCCAAGGGTGTTCACTGCAGAGAGGAGGATAGCTGTATTAAAATGAAGAATTTTGTGGGGAAAGGATAGAGAGTTGTTGCTGTAAGAAAAAAATCTTTTTGATTGACATGAGAAATTGCTGCCACATGAAACAGTTCATCTTCTTTGAAGGGCTCTTTTGTCAGTGAGGTCAGGTCAAAGAGGTTTGAAAGGTCCTCATCAAAGGAAGTTGCCTTTCTAGGCCCAGTGCATTCCCTTGCTGGAGTAGTCTTGGCTTCAGGAACTGTATGGAGATGTGGGAAGCCGGGGTATAGCAGCTGCATAGCTAAGCAACCAGGGCTGGCTGAGCCATGAATCAACACTGTCACCTGCTGTGGGG